>JAIGNX010000004.1:2400000-3000000 GCA_020011015.1 Cutaneotrichosporon dermatis | reverse complement strand
GCACGCTCGGACTCTGGGCCGGCTAGAGCGATGGGGATGAGGAGTCGCCAGGCGGTGGCTGAGCCCGCCTGGGCCCGCTCGAACATCTCACGGCGCATTGGAGGCGTGAGTGGGACGTCCTCAAGCACGCCAGATGGGGCTCCAGCCTCAATGAGAGACAGGAGGGCGCTGAAGGCCGGTACGGAGCCGCCAGTAACGAGGCTGCGAAGACGAGCACGTGCACGAGTGCCGCCGGCATTGTCCTCCAAGCCGAGCTGGACGAGGGCGTCCAGCGCCGCCGTGACACCGTCACGCGCGAGGTACTCGAGGTCTCCCCAGACGCGCTGGAAGGACGGGCCGAGGCTCGTGAGTGCGGCGAGGGCGGTGACGGCAGCCCGGACGTCGATCGTGGGCTCCGCCCCGGCCTTTGCCTTGCCCTTGCCCTTCACATCCTGCTTAGCCGCCGTGAGGAGATAGTCGAACAGAGCGTCGCGCTGTTCGTCGAGCCACGCCGCTGCCCACTTCGGCGCGCGGGTCGGGATGTCGACGGACGGCGCATCTTCGCCATACCACTCCCCACGAGCAAGAGCGATAAGGTGGAAGACGCCGGGCGAACGGATCAGCGAGATGAGGACATCGACCTGCCGCGCGTTGGGGTTGCACATATCCACCATGACAATGGAGAGGACGACAAGGCCGAAGGGCGGGTCAACATCCTCGCCGTTGGCGATGAGGCGGTAGAGGAAACGTCCGGCGCGCTCGTTGCCCTGGATCGCGGCGTCGACAACCGAGTTGAGCACCATAACAGAGGACTGGTGCGCGAGGAAGTGGTGCAGCGCGTCCAGCGTCTCCTCCTCCGGCCGCCGGATGGTGAGCAGCGCTTGAAGGAAGGGCTGGACTGCGTTCCCGTCTTGCGCGCAGAAAATAAGGGCGTCATAGGAGCCGTCCTCAGCCTGAGCGTAGGCGCGCTGAAGTTGTCCCTCGAGGTCCTCGCGCTCAGTAAACGAGACAGTCTGCTGTGGTCCGCGGAAGACGTGGTTCGGATTGCAGAAATCGAACAGAGGGTGGTCAGGGTCAGGCTGAGACTGGACGACTTGGGAAGGGGCTGGCAACGCAAGTTGGGTCTGGGGAGGAGATGAGGCGGCCTGAGGCGCCTGCACCGGTGATGTGTGCGGAGCCTTGACCTGAGTCTCCGTCGGCGTCACCGGGTTATCAGGCTGAAGCGAAGTGGCGGCAACCGACGACGGTTGAGGCGCGGACGAGACATCTGCACCCATGTCGACGTCCCCGGGAAGCTCGCTACCATCCTCGATCTGCGAGAGATCGAGCTGGAACCGCGCGGCCGGGTCGTACGACGCAGACACATCCACGTTGTTTGGTGCCCACTCCTCGGCGCGAGCAGGGGCATCGGCTGGGGTAGAAGCCACATCCCGGGCTTGACCAGCGATGCCTGAGCGGTAGGGGAAGCTATCAAACGCACTCGTCACTGGATGGGCCGGAGACTGGAAGGCGGGTTGGGTTCGGGGAGGGGTGGAGTTTGGGGCAAATGCCGAGACTGTAGCCGCGCTTGAGGCAAACGCTGATGCTGGAGCCGTACTCGACTCAGGTGTGGCGTTTGAGGCGAACGCTGATGCTGGAGCCGAGCTGGGGGTGAATGCTGATATCGTGGCAGTCATTGGTGAGGCGTCAAAGTAGTCGCGCGGCGGTAGCCCGCTGAGGGAAACGGGACGGGCCGGCTGGGAAAGACGCGCTGTCGACCTCCATCCCCTCGTCGCCAACCTCGTTCAGCGCGGCATCGTTTCTTCCATCGGCCATCTCGACGTCCTTCGCATCAGCACGTGGTGGAATCAAGCAAGGTACACGGCTCACAGAGCCGCGAGCATTAGGAAAGGAAGATCAACTCACACCATGGTCCACCCCTGCAGCAGGGGGCTGGGTGAGCTGCTCGGCGTAGGCGGCGTCGAAGGACGTCTCATGGCCCTGCAGTGCGGACATGAGGATGGCGCCGGCCGTCTCGTTACCCGCCGGCGTTGGGTCAGGGTACGTGTCGCCAATGTTCACGGAGTTCGATTGAGCGAAGCCGTACGACTCGTCGGGGAGCAAGGTCTCGAACTCGCGCAGGTGGGAGTATGATACGTCCCCTTGTGCGACGGGTGCGGCGGGGTGGCCAGTACCGAAGTCCGCGCCCGTGCCGGCCGACTCGTCGGGGAGGACGTTCTCCCACTCGCGGAGGTGGGAGTACGATGTGTCCGCATGGACGTCCGCCGACGGCCCGCCGACGTACAGCCCGCCAAACGAGCCGAGAAGGCCACCAACCGCCGCGTCCTCTCCTGCCTGAACCGGCTCAGCCGCCGCGGGGACGTCATCAGCCTCCTCGCCCTCGCGCTCATCAAAGAGCGAGTCGAAGGTATCCTCAGCGTCGCTGTCCTCGGCCTGCACCGAGTGCTTCAGCGGGCTCGGACCCGGGCTGGGACGGCGGGTTGGGCTGCCGAGTGGCGACGGCGACTTGCGCGGGGTCTCGAAGGCTGGGCCAGAGAAGCTCGATCCGCGAGGACGGGACCCCGATGGCGTCTCTGGGTGGGCTGCCGAGGACCGCGGGGGGTCCGGGAGAGCCAGTGTAAATGCTAGTCCTGCCTCAGTCGTGCTGAGCTGGGAGGGCTGGACTGGAGTGGTTGGCCGAGTCGCCTCAAGCTGGTGAACGGATGTGCCCGCCGGGGGCACAGGCGAGGAGGCGGGCAGCGCGACCATGACGTCGTCCTCGAGCTTGGAGCGCTCAGCCGCCTCGTCGTGAGCAGCTGGAGGCGAGCCCATGAGCTCTGCCATGAGCTCGTCCTCGAGTTTGATGCGCTCCGCTGTCTCGTCGCCTGGGGTGGCAAGCAAGGCATCGAGCTCAGTCGTGGTCGGGACTGGCAGCACGAGCGAGGCGGTCGTGGCGGTGACTGGCAGCAGGGGCGTGGCAGCCTCCGGAGAGCTGGCACCAGCAGACTCAGTAGGCGATGAGGCGACGGGCGAATGGCGCCACTGACCACCATTGGGCATAGATCGGCTGGGGGTTGGGCTTACTGGACGAGGCGGGGGCGGGGGCGAGGTGGGAGGCTCGATGGCTGCGGCGGGGCTAGTGACGGCGACGGGAAGGTGACCCGGTGTCTCGGGCGAGCCGGGAGGGGACGCTTCGGGCTCGAGGGCGACCTGGGCAGCGATCTCGGCGGAGTCGTCCGGCTCACTAAGTGGACCTCCCGACGTGTTCGGTACTGGCATGGTCGGCACTGGCGGCTCGGACACTGGCTGTGAAACAGCCATGTGATTGGGAGTGACGTCGAAGCCGGTGCTCACGATATCCGTCGGCTCACTGAGCGCGGGCTGGACTGGCTCCGACTCTTGTGCCGAGTCGGCTGAGCCTTGCGAGGCTGCGCCATCCTCCTCCGTGTTGGCTGGCGGCGGCGCTGAACGCTGCGAGCCAAAGTCAAAGCCGTTGCTCCCAGTCCACACGCGGTGAGTCGGAGTATCAGGCAGGCGGGTGGGATCGACCGCCGTCTCCATGACCGTAAGCGTCGACGGTGAGGCCAAGGACTGATCCAGCTTGTCCCGGTACTGCTTCGCATCCTTGAATACACGCTCCTCGTTGGCGTGTGCTCTGGCCTCTGCGTCCGCCTGAGCCTTCGCGGCCGCGGCGGCTTCGGCCTCCTCGGCCGTGACGCCGGTGTTGTCCTCGTCATGGTAGACGTAGCGCGGGGACGGGTTCTGACCGAAGACGTAGGACATAGCGCCTGGGGCAGGGTCGGGCATCCAGGTGTGCTTCACTTGCTCCTTCCGCTTGTGCTTGAACTCGGCCGTGATGGACGTGTTGGCAGCGGCTGTGGAGTCCGAAGCGTTGCTGGAGATCGAGGAGTCGAAGTCGGCGCCCGCGAGGAAGCTCGAGAGGTCGAAAGAGCGGGAGGCGTCCGATGCGAAGCTGAGAGATGCGTCGGAGGCCATCGAGGAGTCGGCGAGCGACTCGTTCGTGCTGCCGGGAGGCACCAGAGGGATCAGAGGCCCAATCATTTTGGGTTGATAGGCAGGAGCCGCTGTACAGACGCTGCGCGCCGGTGTGGACTGCACGGCCTGCTTCAACGTCCCGTGCCAGTCCTGGTTCGGCGACGTGAGTGCGACGTCCTCGGCGATGAGGGAGTCGTCGGCCTCAGACGCGAAGTCCTCGTTGCCAACATTGCTCTGGGCCTTCCGTCAGCGTTGACCACTTATGGTGCGCTCACCTCATCCGCTGCAGCCGAGCCGTTGCCACTGCCCTCACGGAATGCAGCCAGGCTTGAGCCGGAAGTCTCCAGCGAAGCTTCGATCAGGTTGAGCGCCGGCACACCTGGGGCCGGCGCGGCGCCCACCTCGACCGACCCGTTGGGGTGGCCCGGCATACGGTACTGCTCGACAGGGTGACCCGAGTGCAGCAACCCTTCCTGGCTCGCGCGAGGCCGCGGCGGAGTGAAGCTGGGCAGGTGAGGGCGCTGGCGTCCGTTGCGGAGGTCGATGTTGAGCGCGTGGAGCGTCTCGGGGGCCGAACCGTCGGCGCTGCTCACGGAGCCTGTCTTCTTGACTGTGCCGAAGACATCCTCGGGGCGCTTGGTCTTCTTGCTCTTGCTGAGCTGGGGTGCGTTGCTTGCGGAGGCAGGAGGGAAGGACGGTGCAGCGGAGGGCATCGGTGATGATGAGGAAGAAGGAAGGTTGATACGATCCGCCACCAAGCCCATCTCGCCGTCCCCCCGCTTTTCAGAGGCACCGACAACGGTCGGCGCGTCGGAGGCAGCGGAAGCGTCGGATGTCGAGGAACCAGTGGCAGAGGACGAGTCGGCGCCGTCAGAGACAATAGATGCGTCCGTGTCCGTCCATGTGCTGGTAGTCGAGCTGTCGATAGACTCGCGCTTCCGGCTCCGCGCATGAGTGTGCAGACGGTACCGCCCATCCGGCCCCTTCCTGCAATGACCCTTGGGGAGATTGAATGAGCGCAACCAGCCTCGCGACCGGACGGACGAGCGCTTCAACGAACGCGTCTTGGGAGGGTACAGTGTTCCCGTTGGCGGGTCGGTCTCGGGTGCAGGCGCAGTCGCGGCCTCCCCAGCCGTGGCTGGAGGGGCGACGTGACCTGCACCCGGACCGTTCGCAGGACGCGGGCAGCATGTGCAGTCCTGGATGTGGCGGCGTAAACAGCGCGGACAGTCCGAGGTCTCGTACTTCCGTGACACATCCATGAGCACCTTGGTAATGGTGTCGCGCTGGGTCTCGGCGGCGTCGAGCTGGGCCTTGATGGTCTCGAGCTCCTCCCGCTTCTTGTCGGCAGCAGCGAGCTGATCCTTGGCACTGTCAAGCTCGGCTGTAAGGTCGGAATTGGCAGACTGGAGGCGAGCGACGTCGCCCTCCGCGCGCTTCTTCGCGGCGCGCAGCACCGCGACATCCTGGAGAGCGCGATCACGCTGCTTCTCCATGTCGTCAGCGCGCTTCTGCAACCTCTTCAGTTGGTCGTTCGCGTTAACGAGGTCGGACATCATCGTTTCCTTCTCGCGGTGCAGTGGCTCCCACTTCTGCTTCTCGGCCACGAGCTGGTCCGTAAGGTTGTCGAGCTGCTTTAGGAGGATGATGTTGCGTTTCTTCGCCTTCAGAGCGTCAGACTTGGCGTCGTTCAGCTCCTCAGTACGCCGCTCGAGGCGAGTGGAGAGCTCGGTGACAGAGGCCGCGGTGGCCATGTGCGTAGACGCGCCGTTGGGCTGGGTGGGGACGTTGCCGCTAGCTGAGCCGTTGGGCATTGAGTAGTGGATGATGGTTTGACCGTTGGCGGGCGAGCCGTTGGGTATAGTGAGGTGATCTGTTGCAGATGCGCCGTTCACAAAGGATGGTGACATGGCGGAACCAGCAGGCCCATTGGGGGTACCATTGTTCTGCACGAGGCTGCCAGAGACAACCTTTGTGCGACGCGGGCGAAGGCGCTTCACAGGAGCAAACGCAGGCGCAATGTTCCTCCCGCCCTCGCCACCGGCCGTCGCCCCGTTGCGCTTGGCGAGCGATGCCCCAGCGGTGCGGAGGGCCTTCTGTGCTGCGCGGCGATGCGCGACCTGCTCCTTCTTCGGCAAGGAGCGGAAGTGGTCCACAGACTGCACCGCACCCCTGCCGCCCAGCGGGCCCTCGCGCTCCGCCACAGAGAACGTCTGCTCGACGACATGGTCCGCCAGGCCCTCAGGGTGGAAGTCGGCCATAGTGCACATCGAGAGAACCCAGTGCTGGTAACGTGTCTCCTCGACGTTCTGGTGATACGTGCTCTCCGTTCCAAAGTGGTCCTCGTAGCTGCGGCGGAACGCTGAGCGGCCGGACGCCTCGATCTCGCGCCACAGCGCGGACTCCTCGCCCTTGATAGTGTCGAAGAGGGCCTGTGTGCGTCGGCGGCGCTCGGGCGCCTTCATCCGCTCGACCATCGCGCGCGACTTGGCGATCGTCTCGGGGACGCCGTCGGGGTAGGTGACTGGGCGGTTGAGGATTGCGCGCTGGCGCTCCCGCGTGGCTTCGAGCTGCGCGAGACGCTTGAGAGGGTTACGGAGGGCGAGCGTGGCAGAGCCGATGCCGCGGGACGTGAGGAGACGCGCGTCGGCCGTCACTTGGTACGCGAGATCGGCGGGCTGGATGTAGTCGCCGCTGAGGAGGGCGTTGCCTGATGTCAGCTGGTGGGTGAGAGCTGAGGTGATGAAGACTTACGCCATTCGGTAAGCCCGACAGCCGTTACGCGGACGCCATGGTGCGGCGGGCAGTTCTCCTTGTCGGAACCCGAGGATGACGGGCCAGCCCTCATCCTGTGCTGGTGCGGAGGCGGGGCAAGGAACTTAAGAGGGGCGGATGTGGTGTGGAGTGGGGAGGTTGGCGGGCTTCGCGCAGAGGCAACGCTCGCCCATGCACCGGCCCAATAGTGGATGTGGTGAAGTGAAGTTGTTAGTCAACAGCACAGATGAGGGCAACACTCGCAGGCGCTACACACATCTTATACGCACCAAGGCGGGGGCGACGGTGATGAGTGTGCATGATTGGAAAGTGAAGGCAGCCGACAAACAATGGATCAGGCGCGGTGATGGCAGACGACAATAGGCCGAGCCATCACCTCAGCGCGGCATGTACGTGATGCCGACCGCGCGCTACACACGCGGAGTCAGTGGTCATCACTACATAGCAATGCGCTGCCGGTAGTGGCGAACGATGCATGGCGAGTTGATGAGCGCGGAGGTGGGGAAGAGGCGGAGCATGTATCAGACATGGTTACAGGCGGGCGTGTCAGGATACGAGCTGCAGGTGATAGAGTCCTTCGAGCCGTGTGAGCCCTCGCCTCCCGGTCGCCCGGTCAGAGCGGAGCGTAGTGGACAAACAAAGGAGGATGGAGGTCAAGGAGGTCTGGGTGATGGCGAGTGGTGAGGCCGAGCGGGCACAATGGCATAGCATGGCATCGGGCCGTGCCTGAGAGCGGTGGAGGTTGTTTGGCTCGCCCAGGTTGGTAGATGGCCGATACGACCATGGCACAGTCCGCATGCAAGTACAGTATGCCCCGTCACAAGAGCGTGTAGAGAGTGTAATGAACTCTGCAGAGCAATACATACTACAAGTATCTGTCTAAATGTTTACAGAGCATGGAGCCTGCCCTCGATAAGGCCCTCTAGCCGCGCTATATCACGGATTGCCCTCTGTCCCCGAGCGAACCACTCCTCGGCCGCCAGCGTCAGCTCCTCCAACTGCATCTCAGGCGCCACGTGCCAGTGGGCCAACTCGTCTATGGCCTGAAGAACCAATGCGTCGGAAGATGTGCTTCGGCCCTCCCTCTCACGCAGCGCGATGGCGGCACTCTCGCGCCGGGCGCGTGCACGGTGGTAGCCGAGGAGGGCGGCGATGACAGCGAGGAGGGGCGGCAGGCGATGGACGGAGCTGAAGGTGCACCTAAGCCGTGTGATCTTGGGTGAGTGCCCTTGAAGGATCGAGAGGGTGTACCGGTTAGCCTTGATCGGAGACGGCGGGGAGATATTGGACGACGCAGAGGTGCCCAGGGACGAGCACGCGCTGGGAGCGGGTTCGGACTTGTGTTAGCTTGGCCTGGCTGGACAGCTTACGGTCAGCCAGTACAGGTTCTCCTTGAGAGTAACCAGCTCCCGTTCTCCCCCCTTCAGCGTTGCGATGATGTCCTCCGCGGGGTTGAGGAGGAAGATAATGTCCTTTCGTGGGAAGGAGAGCTCCAGCTGGGCCGCGTAGTCCTCCCCCCACCATTCCCGTGCTGCCCGAGGAAGAAGCCATGGCTGGCCTCTGAGAAGGGGTGGCGATGTGGTCTCGAACGAGCCGATATGCGCCTCCCATACTTGGAGGATCCGGGCGCGGGGGGTGAGTGCGAGGACGGGTTGGAGAGGGACGGTCAGCTCGAGGTGATCTGATGTCAGCTTGGACGTATCAAGATGCAAGCTGACTTAGGAGGTGGACGCTCCAGAGCTCTGACTTCTGGTAGGACTCGGGTAGGACTCGGCCCAGCCCGGTTCGCACCCAGTTTGGGTGAGTCGCTGGTTCTGCTCTCTCCTCCCAGCTGAGGGACCGGATGAATTGTGTATGGTGGGAGGTGGAGGGAGGTGGAGGCTCCACTTCGAAAGTCCCACGGGAGAAGAGCGAGGCCAGAGCGCTGGGTGTGAAGCGGCGCGAGGGAAGGCTAGCAGAGCTAGGGGGAGGTCTGCGCACGGCGATGGGAGTAGGCGGACGGCGCCACACTAGGAACATGGTGAATGTGGCCTGGAAGGAGGAAGCTCTGGCTTATCCTGCAGCTGTGCTGCAATGGCGAAGTGGCCAGACCCGATGGCTGGATAGATGGGTGCCAGGTGCTGAGAGGCGAAAACGCTTGCCGCCACTCAAGTGGCTTAAGACGTTTTCCACATTGCGACGTTGACAGCAGGTGTACAATACTTCGCTTGCCTCTCAGGTTGTAGGCAACTGGATTGGTCAGCCTTGCCCCTCCGCTGTGCTGCAGCGATGCAGATGGAGACTATGTTTACCAGGATGTTAGTACAGGCAGTCAGGCAACCAGTCAATCAGCCTTGTGTTTGCGACCGAGTGGGTACGATAAACATGCTCGTTTGATCACGCTATGTTGTTGGCCGTAGCTCGGTCGCGCTGTGTTTTCAACGGAAACGGAGGTGGTACATTCCCTTAAATTCACATTCCGCACAAAGTTCGCGACTGCTTTTTCGGCCGTCGTCGACGATATCCCATCGATGCATAGCATCCCACTCGAAGCGGTACATAACTGACTGGTACTACAGCGAAATGGGCATGTATGCATACAGAGACTCCAAACTTCCCATGCATATAGCAGCGACGAACGTGACTACGTCTGCCACGCCAAGTGACTCACTTCCAGCCTCAGAGGCGTTCTTAAGGGGCCCCCCACTCGTTCAATGCGCCGCACGGTTCCCTTTACCATTCGATCCCACTCATCCATCCACACCCCCCCTTTACCACCCAGCCATCGCATTCTCACATCTCACATCTTCTTCTCAACTCCTTATTGCTCATCTCACTATCATCTCCCACTCCTCCTTGACGCCGCTACGCTGTCGTCCCAAGCAGCACGGCATTACTCGGCCCCGCCCGCCTCCTTCACAGGGGCGGGGCCACCTCCGTCGCATACCCTGGCCCGAACGCCAACGACACCAGGCGCTCTTCCATTCTCCACCTCGCCGCCCCCGCCCTCCTTCTCTCCACCGAAGAGTACGAGACCCACTTCAACCGCCTCGTCCCTATCCCGGATACCTGTAGGCACGCCCACTACCCCGCCCACGCCGTCGTTGTGGCCGGATCCCCTGGAGTCGCCGACGGACAGCGGTCGGGAAACGAAGAGGAAGACGTGGAAGCCTATCATGCCTTCCATTCTTAGCAAGATGCGCAACTCTGTCCGACACTCAGTCGCGCCGGGGTGGAACCCGGAGAAGAGCCCACAGCAGAGCATACAAGAGCTGGTGCCTGATCCGCAGAGCATGGAGCGGGAGGACGACGAGCGGCTGTTCGGTGAGCATGAGCTCTGAGTTGGGGCAGAGCTGACAGCAGGCCGATTGAAGGCTGGCTATCCGTGCGAGGACATCAAGCATATCCTGGCAGTCGCGGCCAAGCACTACCGCGACCTCGACGACCACGTCAATTTCGTGCAAGCCTGGGTGCGGGAGGTGGGCGCGTGGAGAGTGAGTCGATCTGTGTGATGGGCAGCGGTCGCTTCGAGAGCAGCTGAGAGTGGCCTTGTCTGTTGCGCGACATAGACTGACTCCCAGGACACAGTGGTCCTCCTTCCCGCACTACCCCCCGCCCAACGGCCGCACGCGCTCTCCCTCCACGCCCAGGTCGACATGTACCTGACGCTCGCCAACATGCTGGCTCTCGAACACGCGCGAACGGGGGCGCAGCTTAAGGTTGCGGAGGAGCTGCTTCTCCACGCTGGTCTCTGGATCAATATTGGACGGGATAGGACCCACAAACGGTTCGAGGACTTTGAGCAGGCCGCCGACGACGACCGACGCGGCCAGCGGGGAAGCAGGCGGGAGAGCATCGGAGGAGGGAGGAGAGAGAGTAGTGGGGGAGGGAGGAGAGACAGCGTCAGTGGTGGAGGAGGCGGAGGGGGCGCAGGAGGGAGACACAGCCGCGGGTTCTCGTTCTCCCGATCTGGGAAGAGCCGCGACGACGTTGCTGCCAACCTCGAGCAGATTGCGACCTTCCTCAATGAGCTGACGAGCGCCGAGAGCAGACTCCCGCATCTCCATAACCGGCTTGGGAGAGCCGTTCGGCGGCTCGGGGAGACGCAGGAGGATGTCGATGGGATGGTCCGGAGTATCGAAATGGCGAAGGAGATGATCGAAGGGGTGCTGGACGGGTGCGCGTGGCGGCGCGCGAAGATCATCAATGGCAGAAGTGAATCCCAAAACACGTTCGGAGCAAGGGCCGAGGACGAACGCGAACACACCACCGCCCACTACCTCCAACCGAACGATAGCCCTACAACCATCGTCCCGATCACCTACTCGATCGGAAAGCGACCAACAAGCGGGTCATCGCTCGCCGTCTCCCACTATAGCGGCGACGAAGTGAGCGCCATCCTCGACAGCCCCGGAAAGCGCGACAGCTGCGACCCCTTCCATCTCGACGTCTAATCCCTGCCCTTACTTCTGTTCATAAGTGTAGAATCCAGCATAGAACGACCCATATTACCATCCCATATATCCTATAGACATACCAGCACATGTACTATACCCGGTCCGAAGTGGTAAGCGGATCACTGTGATTATGATTATACATTATGCGCTTGCTATACAATGTCCGTTGCGTATTATATGACTTGTCCATGCGAAGTGCCTCCGCTGCAATGTGTCTGCCTTTGTGTGCCATCTAGAGCCCGCCCTCGCTCGACGTCGAGCTGCGCGAGTCGAACGACATCGCCCGGTCCCAGGTGAAGAAGAACCCGCCGTTGCCGAACTTCTTACCGATCTTGCCCGCCCAGTTCTTGCCCGAGCCAGCGCGCTCGGAGAGGGAGCGCGCGAGCCACTGGGCCTGGTCGGCGAGGATCGCGCCCGTGACGGTCTGCGCGTCGGCGGGCGCGTCGGGGCGGAGCGCGTAGGCGAGCTCGAGCGCGGCGGTAGCGCCGGGCATCTCGCCGGCGTCGGCCGTGAGGCGGGCCGTTAGGCTGTCGGTGGTTTGCTGGACCTTGTCGTTGGTGTTGCCCTTGCCCTTCGAGCCCGAGGCCGGAGAGGTGGTGGAGGTGGGACTGTCAAAGGCCCAGCGGGGTAAGGCGCCCTCGGCCTCGCAGAGCGCGAGGAACCCCATGGCGTCGCGCACGAGCTCGAGCCGCCTGCGCGTCGTGTGCGCCGCCTTGTCGAGGGAGCGGAGGAGGTCGAGCAGCGCGACGGGGTCCGCGAACCCGACGGCCAGCGGGAGTGCGGCCTCGAGGCGCGCCGAGGCGGCGGTGAGGGAGTGGAGCGAGGCCGCGAGGGTGTTGTGCGCGTAGATCAGGTCGGCGCGGGTGAGGACGGGGATGGGGCTGTCGGCGGCGCGGGGGAGGGCGAGGGCGGTGATGTAGACGGGGGGAGTGGAGGGCTTGAGGCGAAGTGGGGCCAGGGAGGCGCGCTTGAGAGGCGAGAGAGGGAGGGGGAGACGAGCCAGAGCCGGCGTCGGGGTGAGATTCGCGGACGCGGGGGTGCGGAGGTAGACGGCGTGCGGCTCCTCCAGGAGGACGGGGCCGCCGAGGAACGAGGGGCGGGGTGCGCGCGCCGCGATGAACGTCTTGTAGGTGGGCGTGGTGGACATGTCGGAGTGGTTGTGTGGTGAAAGTGTGCGGGAGGAGATTGGGTGGTTTGGTGCAGATGGTGAGGTGAGATGGTTGGGTCGTGCGGTGAGTGAGGGGGTGGGTCAAAGCGATGAGAAGTAAGAAGTGAAGGAAGAAGAGTCAGCTCTGCGTCCAGGTTTATAAGCTAGATGCTATGGGTGCGCGGGGAGTTGCCACTTGCGCTTGTGGACATGATGGGTTGAGGCTGGATGCGGCGATGGCGACGGATGCGGATGAGACCGGATGCGTGCGATGGAGGCCGGACTTGGACGGGGGCCTGGCGTGGGGTGGGTGTGGACAACGCACCCGCAAGAAGCATTCAGCATCGCTCTGCAAAGCAATGGCGCGCACTGGTGCTCAGTTCACGACGGATGCGGAGGACACACTGCATCATACCATCGACTGTAACCGCCACACTCCCCAGACAGCTTTGGCGGGGCCAAATTTGTTACAGAGAACGGTCCACATGACCCGGCGCATCATGCATGCAATGCATACAGTACGCAGGTTGGCCGTCTTCGTGGGCGTCTTGGGATAACGCACATATGCATACTGGCTGGCTGGCCGGCTGGACAGAGCTGCAGACGCATTCGGGTCGGAGTGGTGGCGGATACCACTTCCGGCTCCAACTTAAGACATCTAACGATATCCAATGCAACACTTCCCTGGTGTATCCGACAATGCGCGGGTGGTACGTGTGCCTTGGATATTCTGTACAGAGGACAGAGACCATCCTTCTGTAGTGTACGCTGAGTGACGCTCCGCCTGAGGAGAGTTGGGGAGGGAAGAGGCGATGGGACTGGCGTAGGCTATCCACGCGGCGGGGCAGCTACGGTGGGGAACGTGCTGTCTCCGTCTGGATCATGTACTCGGTGTAGATCTGGGGCTAGGACGGAGAGTCAAGTACGGTCGAGTGCAAGATGAGGTTGTCGAAAGGAAGGAAGGATATGTTTGTTAACGTTGTAGTGATGGCTATTGGGGCGGAGGTCGGGCGTTGGCTGGATTGGACTCTGAGGCCCTCCACACAGAGGACGGGCTGCGTCTGTATGTTCAAAGTCTAACTACGCTGGAGATGGAATTGTACAAGATTGTGGAGTCCTTACACAGCATGGGCTTATACAGTATGTACAGTACAGTACACGCTTGCATCTCCTATGAATCAACAACTGTAACGGCAGACGCCTGCTGAACTGGAACCACGAACAGCGCCGGGTTGCGCTGCCTCACCACCTCCAGGCATCCCTCAATAGCATCCTTCAACCGCCGGCACTTCTCGACGGTGCGCAGAACATCCCGCAGTGTCTTCCTCGCCTCGCTGACGATACCCTTTAGCTCCCCAACCTGTTTCCTCGACTTGAGGCGGCGTTTGGCTGCCTCGTCGATATCCGCCTCAAGCTCTTTGAGGCCGACCTTGATGAGCGCGAAGGACATTTGGGCGTCGTGAGGCGGCAGGATGATCATGATGTCTTCGTCGTCGAGGCTGCCTCTGACTGAGGACACGGTGATCGTAACACCCGGCCCAGCGCCAACTTGGAGGGATGGTTGGGGAACCGGCTGGGCTGGCGTGGCATTGGCGGCGGTGGTGCTTGGGGCGGCGGCGGCGGCGCTTGGGGAGCCGGATTGGTCCACCGAGGACAGGGAAGAAGGCTGCGCCTCACGCCGAAACCACCGCACCGCAGCGACAATCTCCAATGTGGCGAGGTGCACGCTGAGCTTTCGGCGCTGTATCGTGCGCCTCTCGTCTTCAAGTAGAGCATCGTAGTCGTCCGCCGTTGTGCTGTATGTGTCGATCAGAGTGCAGAGTTTGGACGCGGATACTTGTAGCTCAGCGCACATCTTGTTGACTTCGGCGAGCGTAGTGTTGATGGAGTCGACGAGGGACGTGGTGATCTCGTCGATAGGGCAGGTGAGGATGATGTCGACAAGCGCGGCCCAGCTTTGGACGGGTCTGTTGGCTGTAGGGACACAGAGAGCAGGGGTTGCCATCTGGGCGTCTGCTGTCAGCTCAGTTCAGTAGAGCGTTCAGAGCTAAGGGGCTCACCATCGGGCTCGGGTGCTAAAGCCGTCTGTGGCAAGCCCGCGTTGTTGTGGTTCGCGTCCGTGCTGTACCATTTCCAGACCCCACACGCCACAGTGGGGAGGACGAACAGCCAGCGCGACATGATGGTAGTGGCCATGTGGCCCACCAACACACCGACACATGCAGCGATCGCGAGCACGATGTTACTGGACCAGTGGCCGGCATGATGGGTCCCAAACGGATGAGGCAAAGGAGATGCCGTGGTGGCCGTGGTGGTAGCAATGGCCGTTCTCAGATGATGGCCAGATGTGATGGGAGGTGCGCCTTTGACTGGAATGGGATCGGGGCTGGTTGGGCGGGAGGTGACGGTGGAGGCGACGGGGAAGGTAGAAGTCGAGGTGGAGGTGGAGGTGGGGTTGGCTCGCACCTCGTGGTTCGCAGTGATGGAGCCGCCTCTAGGCGTGTTGCTGAAGGCTATGTCCGTGGACGTCGTCACTGGTTCATTGTGCAAAGCGTCGTTCACGGTCGTCGTGGGGGAGGAGGGTGTTGGTGCGGTGGGGGAAGGAAGGTCGTGACTCGACGCCTCCCCGCCATTGTCTGCTGTTAAGCGGAGTGTGGAACCTTCACCTACCTGGCGTATCGTGACTGTCCATCAGGGCAATGTGGGCTACACCTCTGCGCGTTGGAAAGATGAGCTGTGAAGTAGACTGAGGACAACGATGAGGTGGTAGTAAGTGAAAAGTAAGAAGATGAAAGGAAGGTTGAGTTGAGGTGAGCCATTTGAATGAGTGTGTGTGATGATCAGAAGTCATGCGCCCTCGCCTGCGCCCTCGCCTGCGCCCTCGCCCTCGTCCTCACCACGTGTAGTCCACACCACCCGTTGGCAGTGTCCGCCAGTCATCATTCCTGACCATGCTCGCCGCTCTAAATATGTGAATGCAATAATGTACGTACAGAGGCTACAAGTGTCCATGGCCATGGGCCGGGCCGGCACTGAGCCGACCAAAAGAGCGAGTGTGTGTCGTATATCGTAAGAGTAGAGCAGAGCCCAGGTCAACTGGCGATACTCGTTTACACGCCGTCGGCAGGAAGCATGAACGGGCAAGCGATGCCCAGGAGCGAGTCCTGCGAGACAGGCTTGGTCACCATGCCGATGATCGACTGCTTGACCTCGAGGCGGAACTTGAGGACGCCGCGCGTCTGGCCCTGGAACTGGTACTTGCACGCGTCGTACATGTTGACCCAGGTCTGGTCGCTGCTGTTGACGGCGGCGTACGAGAACGTCACGGGGAAGCGGACGGGGATGTTCTCGCCCTTCTGCATCTTGTAGTTCCCCAAGTCGCCATGTGCGATGACATTGCCCGTGTCCTGGTCGATAACGGTGGCTTGGGCATTCGAGAAGTGGACGGGGAGGTACGAGGCCGTCGAGTCGCACAAGAGCTGCAGGTCGGCGTCGAAAGTGAAGTTGGCAGGGATGCGTTGGAAGAAGGGCGTGCTGGTGTTGACGAATGGCTGGTCGTCGTAGAACTGGAAGACGACAGCACGGGGGATGGTGAAGTAGAGCGTGACGATCAAAGCGGCAATGAAGAAGAAGGCGACGAAGACGAAGACGGTGCGTGTCATCCAGCTGATGCCGCAGCATCCGCGCTGGTCACGGTTCCACGCCTTGAACGCCGTCTTGCGCTTGTCGCTCTTGACCTCGGCCTTGCCGCGCCGCGACTGGCCCCGGAGCTCGTCCTTGGTCCACCTGGACTGTTAGAGCAAATCAAAGGAGGGCAGAATTGACTCACTCAGCGCCCAGCACGGGAACGGTAACCATTTCCGGGTCGTTGTATTGGTCCTGCTTCGGCATCAAGTGGCCAACACTGCCCTCGTCCTGGTGGCCGTATACTGGTCGGTATCTGCGGTCAGCGGTAGCCCCGGAGTCGCTGAAGGCTTGCAGTGGTGTTGCTCTGTCGTGCGGCAATGCCTTGGCATTTGCGCTTCGCCCAGACCATAGCCTAGCAGCATTCTCGCCCACTGACGATCCAACACTCACGTCTCTTGCTTCGCCACGCCGTACATCTCGCTCCACCGCGGTCCGGCACCATCGAAGTCGGCGCGCACATCAAAGCTCGGTGCCCGCTGCTCTGTCGGTGCCTCATACTGTCCGTTCCGCAAGGGAATATCGCCCCCAGAACCACGGCTTGCGCCACCTCCTCTGATGAACGACGACCCGCCGACATGGTCAGAGTAGTCGACCTCGTCGGGAGAGCCTGCACGGCCAGCGCCGTGTGTGTAGTATCTGGACATCGGCGGGGGCTAGTTGGGGTGTGGGTGGGGATGCGTGTGCTGCGATGGCGGTGTTGGGTTCGGTTCGGGATGCCGTGATTCGGCGGCGACGTCGGGTTCGGTTAGATCGTTACGAGTTATCGGCTGGCCTTCAGAAGATGGAGAGGAGAAGATAGGGGAAATGAGAGGTTGAGGGACGGATGAGAGAGAGATGGAGAGTAATGTGCTGATGGAAAGCGAGTCGGGAGTGGGGAGGTTTGGGAAGTTAGCCAGAGTCGTAGTTGATGTGGCTGTGAGGGTTGTGTGCCTGTCCATTTGACACACTCGCTTGGAACGTCGGAATCACAGACCACGTGACCTCCACGCGAGCAATCTCATACCGCAGGACCAGATTACTACCCTCCAGAGGCCAAGTCCCATCCTCATCGTACACCTTGCGAGCATCTCGAAACATGCATGGGCCAACGTGAAGAAACGATCACAACATCGAAGTGCATGCATTACATGGCTGCTCATACTGATGTGAGGCGGAGAGATCCACGACGTTAAGGCAGGCATTGCAAACTCAGGGTGAGCGAATCCAAAGAGTCCAACCAGTTGAACCATCACCCAGAAGGCGGGTTGAGTGGCGTTCAAATGCTCGCTGCGATTGAGCGAGGTCTTGGGTAGAAATGATGTAAGAGTCATGTATGTTATCCATTCAAGTACATAGTAGTGGAGTAAAGTAACAATGATGATGAGTTGCATTGAGGAGGCATGAAGGCCAAGACCGGAGATGGCGGCTAGGTCGTGACTGCGCGCGCCGAGCGGAAACTGGCGGCGGGGTGGAGGGCGATGGACCAGAGGTTAAAGAGGGGGGCGGTGCCTGCCTGGTGAAGGACTACACCGCTTTACCAGGTCGCGTCCGAACAATCCTTATACTTGGCATCGACATCATCCATCACCCTTTCATCGACTCTTGCATCTTGCACAGCACTCTTCTGAACATCGACTCTGTTCGCTTTTTACATCTACCTACCATCCTTTTGATCTTTTGTGATTTTTGGACGACATTATTATTGTAACATCAACTGCGAATCTCTGCCCACCACCCACTGCGCGTAACAGAGCGTGACGGTCAAAGCAGAATCCAGATCCCCCCCTCCTGTGTCCCCCTGCTGTCGCACTCCACTTCGATCATCACAACGCCGTTACCACTACGTCTTGTCGTTCACACTCGCTCTTTCTCAATATCTCCCTTTCCACCTTGATCGACTCCTAAACACACTCGCCACACTTCGCTGCACGCCCATCCCCGCCGCGCAACCCTCCCAGCACCATGTCGGCGGGGCGGATGCTGCCAGGAGCCGTCCTGCTGTTAGCCGCCACTGTGCTGCTGGCCCTTGTGTCCTTCAACACCCCACTGCTCAAGTCGTTCTATTTCCTCGAAGGACGCTTTACTAGCGGCGAGTACGAGGGATCTATCAGGCTGGGCACGCTCGGGTTCTGCCTGTATGGCGACACGGAGCAATGCACTGGCCCCCAGATCGGATACTCTTTCGGTGAGCTCTTTGTTGAGATGTTTACACCGGCACGATCACTGACTCACGCTCAGACCTCAACACAGTTCTGGGCATCTCCAAGAACCTCATTAACATCCCCTCTTCGGTCTCAAAATATCTCACGTATGCGCTTGTGCTGCACATCATCGCGCTGGCATTGGCCGCTATCGCACTTCTCATGGCGTTGCTGGGCATGATTCCTGGCTTCAACATGATGTGTTTCCCGACTTGCATGGCGTCGTTCGCGGGCACCATCGCGCTCATCGCCTTCATCTTCGACCTCGCCATATTCTACATCTCGAAAGGCGCAATCAGCAAGGTCAACGGCGCGAGCGCCGACATCGGCGCAGCCGTCTGGATGACACTCGCCGCTTGGTTCTGCTGCGCGTTCGCAGGCTGTGCGTTCGGCATGGCCAACTGTTGCTGTGGCGGCTGTGGCACCGACCGCGACAACCACCGCGAGAAGCGGCGCAACCGCCGTGACAGGAAACGCGACCGCGAGGCCGACGCCGACTCGTTCGACGACTACCGCCGCGACCAGGACATGCGGCTGCACGCCATACGCGACGAGGAGCGGAGAAAGTACCAGCAGGACTTGCCCTCGTTCCAGCCGTACGAGCGCGAACCCCTCAACCCGACGCCGCCAGAGGACAAGTTCCTCTACGACGACACGCCGGTGCCGTACCAGGGCACAGGCGTGCAGGGTGTCGGCATGGGTTACGGGCGCCGCAACGGTGCGCCCAACCCATACGCCCAGGCCAGTGCCGCCGGTGCAGCCGGAGTCGCCGGTTACGCCGGAGGCAACTACGGGCAGACGCTTGGTGTGCAACGGGCGCCCTCGAGCGGTAGCTCGATGCTCACGGCGGGCAACGCGGGTGTCGGCGCAGGTGGCGATGGCGTCGACCAGCGCGACCACAACTACGGGACGGAGCAGATGCAGGACAACTGTGAGTGTGTGCGCGGTCGTGCGAGCGGGCACACATTTCCGCTGCCTCAGTCATTTCACACACTGACACACAGACTACGATCCGTACGCCCACAACCCCAACCAGCACGGCTACGAGTACGCCCAGGCCGCCGGTCAACCGACGTACCCGCCCGTCGCGGCTGCCGCCGCCATGACCTCGCCACCGCGCCAGCGCGGGCAGCATGATTATTTTAGCGGAGGCCCAGGCTCGCCTGACGAGCACTACCAGGACCCTGGGCCGCGAGTCTACCCCGCGTCGTCTGAGGCACACGCGCCATACGACGACGGGCTGGGCGCGATCGGGCGCGCTGCGACCTCGCCGACCGGCGAGCAGCAGTACACCGGCGTGCAGGGGTATAGTAGTGGTGCGCAGTACGGAGGGGGGTATGGGGGTGCGGCGCTGGCGCCGCTCGCGATCCCGCAGCCGAGCGTGCCCTCGGCCGGGGCGGGGGTGCAGGTGCCGACGCCGCAGCGGCTCGTCAACCAGCATCAGAGTATCCTGCAGTCGCCCGAGAGCGAGTATCCCCCCGCGTCGGCGGCCATGTCCCCGACCAGCCAGTATACCTACGGCTCAGAGGCGGAGGCGCCTAGACCCCCGAGCTACGGGCAGGCGACGTACAATGCGGCAGTCACGCCCGCAACGAGTTATCCCCCGGAGAAGGGGCGGAGTTAGTTGTACGATCTAGAGGTATATGTCGGACGAGAGAGTGACGATCGAGTGACGATCAACGGATATGTCGAGGGACGACGGCATGAGTGATGTAGACGAGACGACGGCCTTGGGCCTTGGACTATGCACATACAGATATGACGGCGTCTGCTGGGTTGTAGGAGGAAGTTGATGTGCAGCCAAATGAAGCTGTTAACAGGAGGTCGCGTCGTTACGAGGCCACCTTACAACGTCACACGCATCAGAGGCCACAGCGGATCGCCTCTGGCACCTCATGCTCAGCAGCCTATACACTTATGACATGAAAGAAGCACACGCTCGGACGCTCGCCACGCCACGAGCACAGGCTCTCAAGACTCTATGCTTCATAACCCCGCACGCTCTCCTCCGCCAATTCTCCATCCCATCGCAGTACTCTGCAAGCTCGTGAAGCCGCCTACACCGCCCACTTCTGCGTCCACTGCTGCGCCTCGGCGATCGCGGCCTTCTCGTTCTCCTTCCATGCCTGCGCGACGTCGTTGGCGAGCGGGTCGTCGGGGTTTGGCGCGCCGAGCAGCGCCTGGACGGACAGCAGGACCGTGCGGATCTGGAGCGCGGGCGACCACTTGTCCTTGAGGATGTCGAGGCAGATGCGGCCGAGTTTGTCTGGTGTGAGCTCTTCCGGGCGGGGCGTTGCTGCAGAGAAGCTGGAAAGATGGCGTGCGACGAAGCGGGCTAGCGGGCGTCGCTTGGGATGGGAGAGGGCGGGGCGGGTAGCCTATGTTCTCGTACCCGGCCAGATCACTGCCCGTATCCAGCACTTCACGGTTGCCAGAGACACCGACTCACCAATGTTGGGGTGGTAGATCTTGGTCAGGAAGCGGACCTTGGGCGGGTTCATCGGGTACTCCTCGGGGAGGAAGAGCTCGAGCTTGAACACGCCGCCTGCTGTCAGCTCGGAATGCTCTTCACCTCTTAAGCTGGGGTGCGCGCTGCTGAAGGGCAGTCTAGCCGCAACAGCCTCTTGCACCCCAGGCGGCCTCGCTGTGAGCGGCCCAGCGGCCTAGAACCCACCCTGGTACGGCGACGAGTCCGGACCGGCTATTGTCACGTCAAAGTAGCGGAGGTTGTCGTCGTGCGGTGCGGCCGAGATGCCGGGCGGCGAGTCGGACATGAGACGCTCGGTCTCCTGTGTGTTGAAGAGTGGTGGGGGCGGGCGGGTTGTGCGCAGGGAGAGGGGGGGAGGGCGAGAGCGTGGATTGGGAGAGCAGTTGGAGGCGAGTGACAAGTGACGGTTGTGGTGAGGCGAGGCGCAGATAGAGTAAGGCGAGCCGGTAGAGCGAGCCAGAGGGCCATTGAGGAATGTCGTCCGAATGTTGGAAGGGTGAAGAGCCAAAGAAGCAAGGACGATCATGTTGTCATCGTCGCGGGCCGAGATCGAGAGCGAACGATGTAGAGGTGGAGAGCAGGCGGACAACGCGAATCAGATGTGCGCAAGAGCCCGTCATGACACGCATGGCACGATCGGGGATGGTCGGGCGAGAGAGGGAGGAGAGGAAGAGTCGCACAAAGGGAGCGGAGCGCAACCGAGCGAATAGGAATAGCGAAGTGATCAAGGTCGAGCGAGGGGAAGGAGTTGCGTTTGTGGTAGTTGTATCGGAGTCGGGAGCACGGTCAGCACCTTCACTTCATCGTTGATTGTCCCGTCCGACAGCCGTTGGACCGTGCCGCCCAAAGAGGAGGGGACGGTGGAGAGGGAGATGCAGGGCAGACATACCTTGAGAATGCGCTTTGGCAGGCCGGACATGGTGCCTCTGTATGCGTCGAGTAGAGAGATAGAGAATGAGAGATGGGTGATGATGAGCGAGCAATGGACGACGTCGAGGGCGGTGATCGTCATGGGGAGGTGTTACGTAATTCCCTCCCGTCGGCATGCGCCTGCCCCACGCCGTTGTCCACGCGCTGGGTTTAGGGTGGTGCGATTTGCATAAGCTAATGGACCGTTTAGATTAGACGAGACTGAAACGATGCATTACACCCTGCACGGCCACCTCTCTCCCTGCCGGGCATGCTCGCGAGCGTCTCTCGCCATTGTCTCCACTCCATCCCGGGCCGCCCTCCTATCGTCCTTCTTAATTATGCATGGAAAGTGAAACCAAAAAAAAGAGTAATGACTTGTCCGCATGCGGATGTGGTGCCCAGAAATTCTCTTCAACGCCGTAAAGACGAGAAGAAGGAGTAGGATGTTTTTTTCAACTAGCAATTTGTTCGACTCGGATATGATCCTCACTGTCAGAACAGCTAACCCTAGCAAAAGGATAAGCACTAGTGCACAAAGGAGTAGAGGAGGGCACAGTTGGGCGATCCGGGATTTCGGGGTTTGCGTCGCATGTGGCACCGTTGGGTGGCGAGAGAGTGGGATGCTCCGTAATGCCTGTGCGTTTTGGGCGTGGATAAGGGCGTTTCTGCGCTATGCACTTGTGCTCACGTCCAGACAAGTCAGACCGAAAACTGGTCAGGCGCCGCCCTTACCACGCGCGCTCGCTGCGCTCGCGCACACACGCGTGAAGACGTCTACATGAAGATATCTACAACGGCCCTAGACCTGGCCTCCGCAACGGGTATGCGCACCGCCAGAACGACTCTACATAAAGTCGTCGTCCTCGAGGACGTCGTCGTACGCGTCCAAGTCGACCTTGGAGAGCACCTTGGTTGCGCCGAGCTTGGGCTTGGCCGAGGTCTGGGGTTAGTTATGGGGCTAGGTGATGATGATGCGGGGGCGGAAGGCCGGGGGTGTGCGAGGCTGGGGGTGGGGAGCCGGGTATCCTTGAACCGAGGACAGGTAGCAGCGAAAGGTGCAACCCACGCGGTTCTCCAGCAGAGCGGTACATGCTGGAGGCGACGATCTGGCGGCACCAGACCAGGGCCGTCCGGTCGCTGCGTCACTCCCGGCGCAGAGATTCCCACCTCTCTGCCCTCCCATCGCCCCCAGGACCCCTCCACCGACCACTCCCTCGGCGCCTCCCGCTCGGCGCTCCGCGCCTCGCTCGAGCTCCTCGCTCAGACTCACCTTCTTCTTGCCGCTAGCCTTGTCCCTCTCCTCCTGCTGCTTCGTGTTGCCCAGCACGCTCAGTGCGCTCGACACCTTGCGTGTCTGCACCGCCGACAGGCTCTCGCACAGGTCCTTGGCGAGCTGCTCGACGAACGCGGGGAAGAGGGGGTTGGTCTCGTGCTTCTTGATGAGCGCGGCGACGATGTTGGACGAGAGCTCGGTGAGGTCCGACTTGGTCTTGGGGTTGGCGCTGAGTGCGGCCTTGAGGGAGTCGCCTGGGGTTAGCCGGAGTGAGCTTGCGCAGCGAGCGAGCGAGGGTGGGTAGGGGAGATGCGTGTGCGTGCAGCGAGCGAGCCGGGGCAATCCAGAGGCCGTTCCAGGCCACTGATGTGGGCGAGTGGGTCTCGCGGAGAGCCGAAGGGCAGTAGAGGCGAGGGGGTAGGTCGAGGCCGCGGTAAACGATCTCGGGTGTCGTCTCACACCACACCTCCCTCACCACACCTGAGCCTCCTCCCATCCCAGTTCTCCAGCGACCAAGCCTCTCAGTCCCACACCTCCCGCCTTCCATGTACTTCGTCCCGCCGCACGCTGTTTCGCCCGTCCGCCATGTCTCGCCTCGCCGCCTCGCCGCTTCGCGTCTCGGCGTGGGACTCACCAGTCGAAACCTCCATGTCGCCCATCAGATCCGACGCAACCGCCAGGTCCGCCGCCAACTCGCGCTCGCGCGCCTCGCGCCTGCGGTCCTGCTCCGTCCGCTCGTCGATGAGGTCGTCGCCCTCGCCGCCGCTCGCGCGCTTCTCCGCCGCCAATCGCTCCTTCTCGGCGAGCTTCTGCTTGAGCGTCATCTTCTTCTTGGGTGGTGCGGCGGTGGCGGCGCCGGCGGGCTTCTTGGGCGCGCTCTTCTTCTCCGAGTCGGAGACGTCCCAGTCGTCCTGGGGTCAGCGAGGTTGGGTTGGGGGTTGGAGGGCGCTTGGGTGACGTGGATGGACCGAGCGGCGAGCTCACGCGAGCGCGAGCTAGCGAAGAGCGGGCAAGCAGGAAAGCAGCCACCACGCCAACCTCCACGCCCAAGTCCACTGCTCAATGGCACTCCGCGCTGTGCACATTTGCACACTCGCCCACTCACCTCCTCCTCGTCCTCTCCGGCCCACTTGTTCGCAGCCACGCGGGGCACGACGACCGGCGCAGGCGTAGAGGTGCCGGTCGAGGTCTCGTCAACGTCTGCGTGTCAGCACCGCGCTAGCCATAAGTCCTGTGGCCATGGACCCACCCCAGTCGTCGTCGGACATGTTGTCTAGTCTAGGTGTCTAAGATGTGAGATGAGTAGAGTAGTTGGGTGGCGCGTGACGATCCTATTGTCCTCCCGAAGCTCGAGCACGCGCTGCCAACTTTTGTCCTGGCGCAAGGTGTCAGGGTGTCGGAATTGATTGGGAATTTTTCAGGATTTCTCCCATCGTGACCTCCACTTGAGCTGTCCACATGTCCACAACTCGAATGTTGTGATCGACACTTCTGCGACGGCAGCGGCTCTCTGCTCTCTCGACGCCTCGATCTCAGAACGACGCGCAAAGGACTTGGAGCCACACTGCACAACCTCACGATGCCGCCCACACCCCATCCCCTCGCGACCCCGCGGCAGATCGCGCACCCGCCATCACGCGCCGACGGCGTCCCGCGCGCGCTCGAGGCCGACCTCCGCGCCGTGGGATGTATGATGATCCAGGAAGCGGGCGTCATGCTCAAGCTGTGCGTCCCTCCCTTGGCATAGCTGACGCCAGGCCACAGAGCACGATCGCGACGGCGCAGGTCGTGTTCCACCGCTTCTTCTACGTCTCGTCGCTGGCCTCGTTTGGCGTCAATGTGAGTGGCAGTGGCGCGCCATATTCCATGCGCCTGATGAAGCTGGAGTTTGCGCATCGATCTCAGAGACGGGTCGATTCTAGCGCCCAAGGTCTGGGCATGTCTCCGTGAAGGCTCCGCCCTTGCCTGTGGTAATGTCGCTGACAGCAGGACCTCTCCGTCTCATGCCTGTATCTCGCCACGAAACTCAACGAGACGCCGGTGCGCCTGCGCGACCTCATCAACACGTACATGTACCTCCAGGCGCGGGTGCGGCACCTCCTCTCCCTCCCCGCTGGCGCGCCTCTCCTCGGCCGCTCGAGTCTGGGGAGGGCGGGCAAGGGCAAGGCGGCCGATCACGACGGGAGGGAGGAAGACGTAGACATCTGGGAGGGGTTCAGCTTCGCCGTGCCGAGCTTCCACTCGACGGTGTTCTGGGAGTGTAAGTCCTCGCGACGGGGAAGGCTGACGGCAGGGAAGGAGGCGATCCAGTACAACGAGCTGCAGGTGCTCAAGCGGCTCGGCTTTAATATGCAGGTGGGTGGTTTCAGAGGCGTGAAGGGAGAGCGCGCTGTGCGAAGCCGTAGTCGGCCTCTCCTCTCTGGCCCCACAATGGAATGGCGAGATGGCATCGCTCACCCCAGGTCGACCTCCCGTACTCCCACGTCATCAACTACCTCAAGATCCTCGACCT
Source organism: Cutaneotrichosporon dermatis (assembly GCA_020011015.1). Taxonomy (NCBI): domain Eukaryota; kingdom Fungi; phylum Basidiomycota; class Tremellomycetes; order Trichosporonales; family Trichosporonaceae; genus Cutaneotrichosporon; species Cutaneotrichosporon dermatis. The sequence goes on along the minus strand of JAIGNX010000004.1, from coordinate 2,974,636 downwards.
CGTGTTCGACGAGGACGTCGCGCAGCTGTGTTGGTCGATCCTGAATGATGCGTGAGTGTGGGCGCTGGGTCGTTCAATCCCTCTGCCCTCGTCTCCTCCGGCGTCGATAAGGCTGCCTCCCATTTGGCTAGCCGACGTCGCTTCTTTCTCCCGCTCTCAATCGCCCACGCTCCCTGGGCCTCCATCCCCTGCCGGCCCAAGCATCCCACTTCCATACTCTCTCCTCTCCCTCGTCCTCTCATCCTCCTCTCCCCCCTCCCGCCCCCGGTCCACCCCTGGCCCCCTCCCGCTGACACCAGCCTCCTCACCCCCCTCTACGCGCAACACCCCACACACGTGCTCGCCGTCACCTCAATCCTCCTCGCCACGCGCCTCCGCCAGATCGCCCTCCCGGAGGGGTGGTATCTCCTCTTCGACGTGGTATGGGACGACATCGCGCCGTGCTGCGGTGTGATCGTCGCCCTGTGGCGGGACTGGGGGTGCGAGCCCGCGCCAGCGAGCGCAGCGTCAGGAGGAACGGGTACCAGGGAAGGTGGCGAGGGTGTTACAACAGAAGAGGAGGCGGAGGAGGCCGAACGGCGACGGCAGGATCGGTGGAGGCGCGCATGGGTGCTCGCGGAGAGCCGGAAGGCGGTGCGGAAGTGGGTCGAGGAGGCGGGGGCGCGGTAGCGGTTGTGAGCGGCGGGAGCAGGGAGCCGTGCGGGTGGGGGAGCAGAGGCGGGGAAGGGGACGGGGGAGCGACGAGCGAGAGACGGATTAGAGACGACGGTGAGTTTAGCGGCTCGCCACGCATAATAGCATAGCATACGATGTACAATTGCATTAGGAAGGCATAGCATTAAGAGGGCATAGCATTAAGAGGCATAGCGCTACAGTGAAGAAATCGTCAACGCGGACGATCTCACATTACAAGTATGTCGTTACCGATATGCGCACCTGCTTCGGTGTGACCACGGGCTGAGTTACGCCTGGTAGAGCAAGGCCAATCTGGCACTCTTGCACCTCAATCCACGCCCAGCCTCGTCCAGCTCGGCCAAGCGGCCCAAGCTTGCACGTCCGCGTCCGGCTCGGGGCTCCGCCGCCCTCGCGCCCCTGCCTACGTGCTCGAGCGGAAACTCCACCCCCAGCCAATCGTGCCCTGGCGCACGCCCTCGAGCGCGGCCCCGAACGCGCGCACCATATCCTCTGGCGTCTTGGCCCTGCGCACCTCGACGACCAAGCTCCGTCCGGCCCGTCCCCGCCCCCCGCGCGCCTGCACGACGTTGACGGGCGTGTAGCTGAGCCACAGCTGCGCCCACAGCGGGGACAGCGTGACGGCGACGTGGGCGTGCGGGAGCGGGAGCGACTGCGGCGGCGCGGCGGCGTCGCACGCGGGGCACGGGTCGGGCGGGGTTATGAGCGAGCGCGGGAGGCGGAGGAGGAGGTCCTCGACGCGCGCGGCGGGCTGGAGGCGCGAGAAGAGGACTTCCTCCTCGCCGCTGTCTTCGCACAGCGCCGATTCGGCGCGGCGCAGGTCCTCGCCGAGACGCATGGCGACGAAGCGGTCGAGGACGGCGGCCTCGCGCGTGCGCGATGCGAAGACCGAGTAGGAGGTTGCGTCGGCCTGCCCGGGCGGCGGGAGGGGGTTCGACGAGGGGACTTGCAGAAGCGAGGTGTACGTCGGCAGGAGGCGGTCGCGGAGGATGCTTGTGGCGACTGGGGTTAGCGAGGCGAGCCACGAGCGAAGCGAGGAGCGAGCGAGGGGCGAGCGAGGGCGAGCGGGGGCTCAAGTGTACAGAGGTGCGCTAGGGCAGTAGCGTCAAGCGGGGGACAGAGTCTCCTCATTCACCGAGATGAGACTGGGGCAGCCAGCGTACTCAGCTGAGTGCACTCAGCTGCGTAACTTCTTCACCACTAGTCCAAACTGGTCATCTGCACACTCGCCATTCACCCTCAAGGCGGCCGTCCACGCCCCCCGCGCCCCACTCGCCCTACTCTACTCACTGAGGAAGAAGCGCCTGTCGACGGCGCGCAAATCCCTGAATAGCCAATGCAGCCGGCGCACACGCTCCATCTCCACGTCCCAATTCCACGCATCGGGCGTCGCGACGGGATCCAGCGCAAGCATGAGGACGCGATGCACGAGCGCGAGCGGGAGCGTGTGCAGCGACGCCGGCCCGCGCCGCTCCTCCTCGGCGGGGGTGTACGGCGGCGACGGATGGGCGGGGGACGCGCGGGAGCGGCGGCGCGAGGGCGTGGGGCTGAGCTGCTGGGGCTGGGACCAGGACTGGGGCTGCGGGCGCTGGGAGTGGTGGCTCGAGGTGCGGTGACGGCGCGGGGCGTGAGTGGGGTCCTGGTGAGTCTGGTACGACTGGGTGTACTGCGGGCGCGGGTAGGAGGGCTGGCTAGCGATCGTCGAGGTCGTCGACAGCGACGTCGACACGTCCGAGAGCGGCACCCCACGCGAGGGGCGGGGAGCGGGCGGCGCAAGGTGTTGGGATGAAGGTGCGGAAGGCGCGGAGGGGGAGCGCGCGAGCGCCGCGCCCTCGCTCGGCGGGGTCGGGAGCGGGCGCCGCGGGCTGATGGACCGCGTGAGCGGGAGGTTGTCGGAGGGCGAGGGCGTGTAGGGTGGGGGGGGTCTTCGTTGCGCTGCGGCAGGATGCGCGCGACGAGTTGGCGGGCGTCGAGTTTCATGGCGGCAACGAGCGCGATAGCGCGAGCAGAGAGGGCGACGGAGAGCGAGCGCGATAGCGCGAGTGGACGGCGAGTGGAGCGCGAGGGTGGATAAGGATGTGGATGAGGATCCGCGAGGGAGGGCGGGGGGATGGGAGGGACGAGTGGAAGGATGGAGATGAGGAGATGCAGTAGTATTGAGGTATTGTCTGGAGTCCGTGGGTCGCAGACTGTCTCAGAAGCTTGGCGTGGTCCGGGCGTCCTGGCCCGGTTGTCGGCAGATAGCAGTTCGGGGCGGGCACGAGGTAGTCGTAGAGCTTCGAGTCGTGGTAAGCTAAAGCCGACTTTTACTTGGAAAGTGGGCGTTTCGATACGAGCGACAACGCACAATGACAGAGCAAGACGAAAGAAAGGGCGGGAGCAAGATGAAGGCCAGACCAGATGGAATGGACAATGACGACGTCGAGGTCGAGGAGGTCGAGGTGCCAAGACCCGAACGGTGGCGTAACTTCAGGGCTCACGGCACGACGGCGACGGCGACGGTCCGGCAGCAGATGGAAGACGGCCTGATGCGATGCGATGCAGTGCAGCGTCGACGGTAGCGCTCGCTCTCCGTCCATCCGTCCCATTCCGTCCCATTCCTCACAAGTGACACGCGGTGGCGATGCCCCGTGGGGAGAGTACAGGACTGCGGACATGCCCCCCTCTCCGCGCCTGCTATCGTGGGAGAGTGGGAGCGCAGTGCCGGCGCGACGCGCACTTCCGCTCGTCGATCAGTCCGCCCGCCCGCGTGCGGATCGCCCGCCGCCTCGCCGTTATCGCTCCCTTCGTCTTCGTCTTCATCTTCGACTTATCTTCGTGTTCGTCTTTGCCTCTACTCGGCCACCACGACCCACTCCGACTGCCGACTGCGCCTCCTCAGCCCTCCCCTCCTCACGCGACCCCTTGACGAACGACAGAGATGCTCGGCAGACTGTTCCATCTCGGCTTCGACGCGATCGCCATCTCGGCCGTGCTGGCGGGCGTCAAGAAGACGACTGGGTTTGCGTGAGTAGCGCGAGCGGGCGTCAGCCCGCGAGAGCCGCGAGCGCCTTCCGAGCGGAGTGGACGATAGGAGATGGTGGAGTGTACGAGGTGGTGCAGCAGGTGCAGATTGTGGAGCAGAGCTGGTGGACTGTACGAGCTGGTGGAGCTGGTGGAGATGGGGCAAGGCGCGGCGGGGTGACGCGAGATGCGCAGCGTTGGTGCGGCCGGCGTCGCTGGAGCTGCGCCGGGAAGGAGCAATGAGGAGCAGGGTGGGCGTGAGCGGCCCAACCAAGCCCACGAGAGTGTGCCGAGGAGCGCGTGTGCCGAGCGTGTGTCGGCCGACGCGAGCGCGGGCCACGACAACGGCAGGGGCAGCCGGCAGAGCACACGCTGTGGCTGCTGAGGTCATCCATTGGACATATCGAACGGACGAGGACAACGACGCTCGGCGGCGCCCTTCGCCTGCCGTTCCGTCTTCCCTAGTGTCTGTGCGGCGCCTGTGCAGTGCGCGATGCTCGTCTCCATCCCTCCCGCTCCCGGCTGGCGCTGGTCTGCAAGTGCGAGCGCGGCGTATGCTAGGTGCATTCGCAGTCGCGGTTGCAGAGCTCTGCCGATGTTTCCGTGGAGGCTCGAGGCGTCGGCCATGCGCACAGAGGCGGCCGCGCCGGCCTGCTCCCTCGCCCTGCTCCGGCTTCCGCTCCATGCTCCCTGCTTCTTGCTTCCTACCATGCTCCCGCTCAATTCTCGCCTGTCCTCCCGCTCCGTGCCGCTGCTCCCATCCCTCTCGACTGTGCGGCGCACTCGCTCTACATTGAAACACAAGCTGACGCCCTTCTTCCTATCCTCCACCTCGACTCTCTCCACCTCGCTCTCCTGCTCTCTCCCTCTCCCTCGCCCCCCTCTACTTACCTTTCCGCTCTCCAACACTCGCTGTGCTCAACTCCCTCTCCTGCTCTATCTGTCGCTCGCTCGCCCCACCCCTCGAACTCGCATGGTCGCTCGACCCACCCCATCGAACTCACCTGCTCATTATCTCACTCCCTCCCTCCCTCGCTTTCGCTCGCTCGGTCGCTCACGTATGCAGCCCCGACACGACCCAAATCCCCGAGTCATCGATCCGCTCGTTCGCGAACGGATACCTCTCGGCCGGCGAGACCGTGTTCAACCTCGTCACCGGGCAGGCCGTGACCTCGGGGTACTTTAAGAAGGTCGAGTAGGCGTGTGCTCGAAGCCGTGCGCTCGTAGAGCGCGCGGTCGAGGGCACGCGTTAGCTGGCGTAGCTTCCGAGTACCGCGCCCGCACCCCCCGCCTCCCGTCGACAGGTGCTATAGACACGGCGGCACCGGCCGATCGATACCCCGGTATATCAGATGTATCCGCGTACTAGTCTACTCCCACACTACGCAGCTCTGCTCTATTCTGTATTCACCAAGAGACACGCAGCAGGTCTATATTCATCCTACTTGGAGTAGAAGCCGCGCGCCTGCAGGTCCGCCTCCACCTCCTTTCCCGCGGCCTTGACCTGCCCGTCCGTGACCAGGCGCCAGATCGGGAGGCCCACCTGCTGTCAGCGTCTTCTTCGCCTTCCGTGCGCCCGTCTCTTCCATTCCCCGCTCTCTCCAACCACCCGCGCTCACACAATCCCCCCTCCCCCTCCCGGCCCTGTCGCCCATAAGGCCCACCCACCCCCACCCCGACTCACCGCAGCAATCAGCCCATACACCACATCCAGCACCCCGTTCCCCGGCACCGCGCCCTTGGCGCTCACGCGCATGATGTCCGTGACCAGGTCATTCGTGATCTGGTAGTTGCCGCGCTCGATGCCGCGGATCAGAATCGCCGCGGCCGCATCGCACGAGATCGGCGTGTCGCCCTCCTCGATCTTGCGCGTGATCTTGGGCTTGGCGCGGTTCTCCTCCTCGAAGCCCGGCGAGAGCATGCCTGCCGGCATGTAGATGCGGACGTCGATGCCGAACATGAGCAGTTCGGAGCGGAGCGAGTCGGCGAGGCCTGGTGTGAGCGCCGGAGCTGGGCCGGAAGGTCGGGCGTGTGACACCGCTCATGCTACACCGCAGGCGGTGCCGCGGTATAGCCTGGGCACCGACCGTAGAGACTCACCTCGGAGCGCAAACTTGCCCGGCGCGTACGGCGAGTATCCAGCAAACGACGTGTACCCCAAGAACGACGAGACGAACGTAAGCGACCCCTTGACCTTCTGCTTGACCATCATCTGCACCGCCGCCTGGCGTCAGCTCTGGCTAGCATGCTCACTCACATGGGCGGTCCACGCCGAGACCCAGTACACGCCGTCGAAGTTCTGATGTCAGCGATGACAGCTCGGCGCCAAGGGCAGCATAGCTGGGCGACTCACGGCCTTGAGATCCGCCGGGGTCGTGTCGACGAAGAGGAGGGGGCGGGCCATACCGGCGCACATGAAGACGTGGTCCGGCGCGCGGCCGCCGAAGGATGCGGCGGCCTTGTGGAGCGCGCGCGCGGAGGCGGCCTGGTCGGAGAGGTCGGCGGTGACGTAGAGAACCTTCTGGTCGGGTTTGGCGAGGGCCTGCGGTCAGCGTCGAGGCGGAGTGGTGCAAGAGGACGGAGGGGTCAGAGGAGGGTACTGCTGAAGGCGATATTGTGAATGCGATATTGTGAATGTGGCGGGTCGGGAGATAGCCAGATGGCGGAGACACCATAGGCGGGGTGGACTAGGCGATAGTCTTGGGCTCTCAGCCAGACGAAGACATCCAGATAGATAGGTGCAAAGTGATCTGGGAGCCAGGCCGAGAAGCACATCCAGCGCCTGTCGCCCACAAGCCTCCCTCCACTCAACCAAACCCCTCGTACGACCTGAATCCTCGCTGGCCTTGCGTTGGACCCACCTTGAGCTCCGCCACCGTCTCCTTGGCGCGCTTCTCACCCCTCGCAACAATCACGACGTGCGCGCCGCGCCGCACGAGTTCGGCCGCGAGGGACTTGCCGAGGCCGGCAGAGCCGCCGGGGATGTAGCAGAACTGGGGTCAGCGAGGCTGGGGATAGCTGGGTCACGAGAAGCATAACTGGACGCCAGAGGGAGGCGGGCGGTGGAGGTTCAGGAGCTGTATGGTGGGAGGGCATGTAGTTGCTGGCACGAAGGACGGGAAGTGACTGGTATATCGCCCCTGGACCGCGGAGGATGTAGACGAACAAGAGAGGAGTGGTTGGACCGGGAGAGCGAGGAGGGAATGGGGGCAGATGACGAGGCAGACGGGAGATGTGGGGAGAAGCAGTGGAGAAGTAGTGGAAGTAGTGGAAGTGGTGGAAGTAGTGGAGACGAGGGAGTCGACGAGCTGCTCTCGCTGGCTCACGTCCCCCTACCGCCCAGACATCTCCTCATCTTCACACAGCAGCTCGTGCTGCCTACTCCGCCCACTTCTACTCGGCCACAAGCGCGCCGCCTCTCCCGTCTCACCTCCCGCTCCGGAACGGCATGCCCCAGACTCGCGCAGTTGACCATCGCGACACCTCGACAACTCGACCGGGGGGCGACGGGACATGCCCCTTCCCCCTATCCCCCTCCTCCGCATCCCCTCCCTCCTCATCCCCCTCCTCGTCCCTTCCCCCTCATACCCTCCCTCCTCATACCCTCCCTCCTCAACCCCTTCCTCCTCATCCTCGTCTTCCTTCCCTCACAGCCTCCCGCCAGCCGCCAACTCCCCACACCGCGACTCACCTTGCCCGCCGGCTCGAACCGCTTCCTCCGTCCAAACTCAAACATCGCCAACGAGAATGCGAAGAGCACAAGTCCGACGATGACGTGGAGCATGCCGTGTTGTCGTGTCGCCTGGTTCGATGCGGCGTAGGCTGTTGTGGTTGTTTGTCAGCAAAGATGTGGGGACGTTGGGACGAGGACGCGACGACGTAGGTGGAGGTAGGTGTCTGGCCAGGCACGGGGCGCGCATGCAACGTGTGTCATCTGCTCTCTTGGCGCCGGAACACGGCTTGTCGTCCGTTGTCTGAGTTGAGTTTCAAGTTCTAGATTCTAGATCATGGGTGCTGGTGGATGTCTGGAGAGTACGGCCTGGTAGCAGAAAGATACGGCGTCGTTGCTACGAGGTACGTTCGAGCGCTGTAGCTACTGCGGCTCTACGCTTCGACTCGAGCTGAGCAAATAGAACTGCTCGTATATGCTCTGGGACTCCCGTCGTCCACCTCCTCCCGGATTGCAGTCGCTGTACCTCGTCCATTCTCGTCCGCATTCTAGAAGCAGTTCATTCCACAGGCACTCGAGTGTCTCCCTGCCCTCTTAACCAGAAATTCCGCATCCTCGCTCGAGAGGGCTCCCCGAGCTCACGCATCCCTCAACATAACCGCCTCCGCCACCGCAACCGCGCCCTTCGCCCGCGGTTCGCTCCCCGCTCGCAAAGGCAACAACCATACATCCAAACAATATACCTAAAGGACTGTCCGTTGGCCGGGCGGCTGCAGGCTCTACCTGCTCTACGAGCGCACACCGGTCGTACACCGGTACACGCCCACCGCCCAGTGAGGAGCGCACATGACTGGCATGTGCAGAGCGTAGGCGCGAGTACATACATACACGCACTGCCGCCAGAGTTGAAGTTGCATGTGAATGCGCTTGACGAAAGCCGCCAAACTGCACACACCGCTTACTGCTGCCAGGGCTCGAGGCAGCTGACGGGGACGACACCGCGGTTGTGCGCGTCGTCCTCGCACAGGCACCAGCCGTCGTCGTAAGTCGTGTGCAGGTAGAGCTGCTGGCCCTGAGTGATGGCTGCGTGTTAGTGACTGCTGCATTACTTGCTCATTCCGCCTACTCACCCAGCTCGTCCTCGAGGGAGCGCACAAAGCCGACCTTGACGCGGACCATCATGCCGTCGTGGAGACCCTCGGCGGCACCGTTAGCCGAAGCAGCGCCCGCACCAGCAGCGGCAGCACCGGCGACGCCCGCGGCGCCAGCGACACCAGCAGCACCGGCAGCGGCGGCAGCAGCACCGTGGCCAGTCGACGAAGCAGGAGGCGACATGGGGTTGGGCGCGTCAGCACCGGCGTGGGTTGGCGAAGTGGGACCAGCCTGGGCCTGGTCGTAGCCGGGCTGAGCGGCGAAAGCACCAACGCCAGCACCAGCCATGCCAGCACCGGCCATGCCAGCGCCATCGGGGTAGCAGCGAACTGGCCAGTCTGGGGGAACTGGTTGTAGCCGTCCTGGGGGTACTGCTGGAAGCCAGCACCCTGCTGGTAGCCGTAGTTGGGGTCGAACTGGTCGGCGGGGGGGAACGAAGGCTGCTGGGCGTCCATGGGTACGACTTCTCGTAGGCAGGGTCCTCGGTCGCGACGGCAGTCTGCCATGGCTCAAACATGGAAGAGCGGTTGGCAGTGCGGCGGGCGCGCGAACGACGACGGAAGTAGCCAGTAGCAAGGAAAGCAAGCAGGGCGACACCAGCAATGACACCAACGACGATACCGGCGATCTGCGAAAGGGTCAGTGTTACGTCGCTTTGAAACTGGCCCAAGGCGCCAAGAGACTCACGGCTCCACCGGAGAGGGACTTGGATCCAGTGCTTGCAGCAGCAGCGTCAGCAGAGCTGCTCGGCCTGGCGGCGCTGCTGGTGTTGAGCGAGGGCGCAGAATTGCCCATGGTTCTGGTCTGGGTGAGGACCATGGTCGAAGACTCGGACGAAGGAGAAGCGGAAGAAGAGGCCGAAGCGACAGCGGATGAAGAGGAAGAAGAACTACGCGAGCTCGTGCTAGTCTCAATGACGACCGCGGGCGGGGTCGACGAGGACGACGAAGAGGGAGTAGGGGTCGGCGTCTCAGACGTCGAGGACGAGGAAGGAGTCTCGGAGGGCGTCTCAGAGGTGGTTGTAGGTGTCTGGGGCTGCTGCTGGGTGGTGGATGGCTCCGGGGTAGTCGAGGGCTCGGCCGGCTGCTGGCTCGAGGACGACGACGAGGGCTCCTGGGGGCTGGGCTGAACATGAGACGGGCTGGATGTGGTCTCTGGGCTAGGCTGCGGCGCGGCCGAGCTCTGCGCGGTGGACGAAGGGGCCGTTGCCGGGGCGGGAGGACCCACGGCTGCAGTCACACGAGGGGTGGTTTCGGCCATGTTGACTAGTTATGGCTGTTCGGTTGATGCAAGGGTGGGCGAGGGAAGAGGAAGAACGAGATGAGAAGAAAGTGCGATGGTGGATGGCGGTCGAGGAAGAAGAGGCGTTGTTGGGTCAGCACAGACTCAAGGGATGGATGGGTTGGTGGGTGCAGGGTTTGTGTAATTGGATCGGGGGGTGGGCGCGCCGAAGTACGAGTGCTTGGCAGACCGCGTACCGCGCGTCGACGCGATGTTGTGTGTATGTGAGAGTAGAGTATGGTGGATGGAAGGATGGATGGATGGATGGCGACTCACTCTATCGATAGAGGAAGAAGGAAGAGACAAAGGGGAAGAGAGATGGGTGTGCAAGGCCGTTGTTGAGAGTTGTGAGAGAGGCCTGGTTGAAACGCGTGATGTGACCGTGTGAGAGAGATAGGTGGTCGACAAGGAGCGGTTGGTGCGGGGGTAAGGGGATGAAATGGGGTGTTGAAAGGTTCGCTGTTGTTGTTGGTTGGTTGTTGAAGAGAAGGTAAGAGGTCAAATGACAAAAGGAGTATAGTTGTAAAAAGAGTGACGAGTAGTTGTTGATAGAGGAGTAAGCGAGGAGGAGTAGAGGATGAGAGAGATGGCGATGAAGGAAGGTGTAGATTGGGGGTCGAGAGGAAGGAGGAAGGACGAGGATTGCATTCAGTGAGCTAGCCACTAGTCCCTTCACCGTCTACGGTGAGGAGAGAGAGGCAGAGAGAGGGAAGGAAGGCGAGGAAGGTGAGCCAGCCGGAGGGCGGGGGGGCAGACGACGACGCGTTTCCCCGGGATCCGGCTTCCCACTCAAAAGGCGTAAGACCCCGAGCGACTTTTTGGATTGACCAATCTGACCATGTTTTGGAACTAAACACCCTCAAAATACTGCACTATGACCCTGAATCCATCCACAAAACCCTGACCAACCAAGGCCTTGTACGCCCGTGCATCTCTCCCCCTCTTCCCCCCTACTGCCACCTGCCACTTGCCATTTTGCCCTCTTGGCGATAGGTCCTTTGATGGGTCTCGATGAGCTCGATAGCCCTCGATGAGCTCGAATCCCTAGAGAGCTCCTTGCCTTGCCCATCTCTCTCTCTCGTCATCCTCTACCTCTTTCTGCCTCTCTTCAACCGGCCTTTACACTTTTGTTGTTGATGATTGTCCACCCTCATTTTTCTGGTCCTATTCAACGCCTCCGCCTCCTCCACTACCTACTCCCTACCACCTACCAACACCCCCCTTTTCTCCCCACCTAGCTTCCCATCTTCCGGCAGTCGATGGATCCATCAACCATACAAACCCAAAGTCTGGCCAAGTCTATTCCCCCTCCCTGCATCCCTTCCATATCGTAACCTTCCGGAGCTTATGCCTTATGCCAAACAGTGGAGCTTTGGAAGTAAGAGCTACGGCAAAAGGGCAAGGGCAAGGGGAAGAGCAGGAACCAGGGGAACCCGGCCGAAGGGAGCGACGCGCTCCTCTTCTCTAACGTAAACACATACAAACATCCATCTCTCCATCCATCCCCACTTGCTCCTATGACACGCCGCGTCAACCATGTAAACACAAACATTTCTCTCCTCAACAAAGTTCAGTAACGCGCAACGCGTCTTGTCTAATTGTGTATCTAACATTGTTACATGCAATCATGAAACGTCATAACAGCTCCGTAGGTCGTGCAAGTCATGTGGAGCCCATACATGACAGGTCGACAGACCTCGGGTCCTCGCTTGTTTCCTTGCCTCTTCTACTTTGGGCATATCCACGCAGGTCCGGGGTCGTTGAGTAATAGGAACATGGCGGAAGACTCGTTAAGCCTCCCGAGGTCGCGGCCATGTCATCTGAGCAAGAGGGGGCTTCTAATAACCGAGCGAGCCAGAAACCAGCGGAGAACACCCCAGGTCATAACCACCCGACCCATCCGACCCATCGTCCGCGCTCCCCCTCCCAGTCGCCCATCGCGTCGTCCCCAAGCCGCACAATAGTGAACCCGGCACGATCGCTTTGCCATGTATCGAGAAAGTGCGATAACTGCCGGTCAGCCGACGCGTCTTGCGCTAGTGAAGATTGGTTGGCTAGTTTCCGCGACGTGCGCCACTTCTTTTCCCCGCGCATTTGAGCGAGAACAGCATACGCCGGGAGGCTCCACATCGCTGCCCCGCACATAGTCAGACTCACAACTTCAGGCGACCGCTTCTCGGCCACGACCCACGCCACGGCCCCGCGCGCACACGCCGCCGCCAGCGTGTCGACGAGCGGCCGCACCAGATGTTCATTGTAGATGCAGTCGACGCCGAGCACGAGGTCAGCGTCCGCCCCCGCCGACCCGGGCGGCAGCGCATAGGTCTCCCCCTTGGCCGCAGCCCGCGTCCGGGCGGCCGCCACTTGCTCCCAGTCGAGCTCGGCTGTCTGCGCCACGTGCCGCTCGCCGGTGATTCCGGCGGCCGTCAGGGCCTTGCTCGCGGCGCGCGTGGCGGCCGTCAGGGCCTTGCTCGCGGCGCGCGTGGCGGCCGTCGCGTTGTTCGCGACGTTGCGCTGGACGAGCTTGAGGTTCTCGGCGCGGTCTGTTGCGGTGTACTTCCCACAAAGGGGGGCGAGTAGGGAGGCGAGGACGCCGGTGCCGGCGCCGAGCTCGAGGACGTTGGCAGAGGCTAGCGCGGGGAGGGAGAGGAGGGGCGCGGCGCCGGGGAAGAGCGTCTGGGTGAGGATATGCCGGGCGAGGTGGAGGCTGGTGTGAGCTAGTCCACATTACGGTATCTCCCTGCTGTCATAGCTTAATGCTCCCCAGGAGAGCGATAAGACGGCGTGCTACGCAATACGAATAGCAAAATCGAGAGAAGAGGAACCCACCTGCTCCGCCACAGCACACTCCCCGTCTCCCCACTGCGCGCGCGCAGTGCCCCAGGGTCCTGCGTGACCACGACGTCGAGCGAGACGTTCTCGGCGGCCTTGGGTCTGTCCTTGCGCCGCGTGCGCCGCTTCCCGGCGTGGTCGGGCTCGGCGTCCGGCGTGCGCACGGGCGCGACGAGGTCGAGCGTGAGGCCCAGCTCGGGGCTGCGGCCATCGAGGTAGCCCAGGCCGCCGGTGTGGTCTGTGAGGCCGATGTAGAGGTGCATGATCTGGTGTCAGCGCGAGTGAGCGCAGCGAGCGAGCCGGCGGGTTATAACAGGGGCGAGTGTAATGAGAGGCGGCTGCGATGGGGATGAGGAGGGAGTGCAGGGGAAAGGAAGGGGAGAGATGCATGCAAGAGGACACCATGTAGTATTCAACTGTGCGATGTGGAATCAGAGTGAGGAGAGTCGATGGAAGACAAGCACTCGAATCGCGCGCAGGTCCACACCTGATTGTCGAGTGGAAGGTATCTCAAGGGCGAGAGTCGGCCACAGCAGCCAAGCAGCCCAACACGCCAACACACCTACCTCCTCATCCGCATCCTCGACAAGCACCGCGTCGCCGAGGTGGGCAAACAGCCCGCCCGGGGGGTGGGGAACGGCCATGTGACGGTGGGTTTGTGGTCGATGTCGAGCGTTGTTCAGTTGGGCGGCAAATTGTGGGTGGCGTCGAGATCTGGCGTGCGGAGGAGGGTGGGTCCGCCCTGCCCTCCACCACCTCACCCCGTGGACCTCCACCAGTGGACCTCCAGCTTCAATGCTGATGATGATGTACAGTACATCGCCTGAGCATTTTGGCCGCTACGACTGTCGCCTTCGCCTTTGCAAGAACTTCTTGCTCTCCCGATGGCACCAGCTCTGGCTTTACGGAAATGCGCGTGAGGCTGCGTGGATCGTAGGTGGGCCCTCCACATTCCGTCGCACTGGCCGCTTATCAGGCCTCTCCTGTGCCTGTGACGGTGCGTCCGAGCTGAACCAGAACATCCCGACACTGGCATCGCTGTCTACGTTCTCACTCTCATCCTCATTACTTCCTCCATCGCCCAGCCATCTCTCAATCTCCCTCGCTGCATCTCACTGCCAACTACCCTACAATGAGCACGATCGACGCAGGCGCCTACCCGCACATCATCGACGGCATCCTCGCGCACGCCGACCCCGGCGTCCTCGACGCCTTCCGGCTCACATCGCGGTACCACCGCCGCGTCGTGGAGCGGCTCCTCTCCCGGCGGCTGGCGCACATCGTCCTCTCGCCCTTGCCCCCTTCCTCGGGATATGCTGTGATCGCAACGACGCCGGAAGGCTGGTATGCCGGCCTCCGCGTCCCCTCTGCTGGAGGATCTGCTGGAGGAGTGGTGCCGCCACTAGTTGAGGAGCGGTGCGCGCTCGTCCGCTCCGTCGATGTGCGCGTCGGGCGGGCCGGGTTCAGCGCGGCGGGGAGGGTGATGGCATATATGCGGCCGCGGGTTGTGCGCCTTGCCGTCGGCGTACGACATACACCGCTGAGTGGCGACGAGGACGAGGCCGTGGACGAGGACGAGGTCGATGAGGAAGTCGGTTGGGACGGCGGATGCCTGCTCAACGAGCTGTTGGACGTTCGAGCCCCGACTGTCGTCGTGCAATGGCGTCTTGGGGCACACTGCCCATTCGCGATCAAGGCAGACACCCTCGTCGTCGTGTACGACGCCCACCTCCCTCCCCCGTCTTCCCCACACGACGACAGCCTAGCCTGGCTCCCATCGCGGACGAAAGCCACCTCCCTCATCCTCGACTTCTCCGCCTTCCCCTCCCCCTCCCCCTCTATCTTAGCCGACCTCCCCGAATCACACGCCACGCCCCTCCTCCGCGCCCTCGCCGCCGCCCTCGCCCTCGGCACGCACCTCACCCTCCTCTCGTCCCACCTCCTGACGGAGCGTATCGACCGCATGGGCCTCGCGTTCGCCCCGCCCCGCTCCCCGCCCGGCTCGGCGGGCGAGCACGAGTTGCCGGGGCATGTGCTGTATGCGCTCCTGAGCTACTTGTTTGGCGCGGTGCATGCGCGCCTGACGATTCCGGGGCCCGCGGCGCATCCCCATATAGCGGGGATGGTGAATCGACAGGTGTCGGCCGCGCTTGGCAGGTTGGAGGTGATGCCGAGGGAGGAGTGGGCGGGGATCGAGGGTTTGGACGGGTTGAGCTGCTAGAGCTGGGCGCGGCGTGTGGGCCTGCTCTTGTGTTTGTGTGTTGTATGAGAGCGAGGTGTTGGCCGAGGAAGGAGGCCTGTGCGCTACACATGGACTGGATCGACCTTCTCACATCTTCCTCATCCTCGTTTCTCTTCATCCTTCTCACATTCATTCATCACCACTCCCCTTCACTCTCACCCCTATTCACCGTCTGACGCACTTCAGCAGCTCACGCCTTCGCCATCGGCAAGCCCTCCGTCCTCAACCTCATCCTCGCTGGCTCACGTTTAGCGATCACACTACTGTATCCCTTCGCACCTTCCTCGTCTGCTCCCGTCACCGAGCCGCCACCGGCCCTTGCACGACGACACCAGCAACGTCATCCCCGGTCCTATTCATTCATTCGCCTCTACCATACCATCCCGCCTCACCTTCCTCAGCCCAGCCGATCAACATGACCAACCCAAGTAACACGAGCAGCTCGGGCGGCGAGCGCAAGTCGGGCGCTACAAGCAGCTCAATGAGCGCCGCGACTCCCACGACCGACGGCACCAACATGGCATGCACGATCAAGTCGTGCGATACCGAAGACAAGAGCGAGATGAGCACTACGAGCAACGCGACTCACACGACCGGCGCGACCAACGTGGCCGGGATGATCAACACCAACAAGGTCAGCACGACCATCACTAGCGACAGAGCGCCGTCCCCATCCTCCGCCCCCGTTTTACTCGACTGCGCCGCCTTCCCCCATATCTTCACGCGCATCGTCGAGCTTGCCCCAGTCGCAGCTCTGTTTCCGCTCCGTGCAACGTGTCGCAGCCTGCGGCTTCAAGTCGATAGAAAGCGCCTCGCTCTCCATGTCGTTGTTGACAGTACACGCGCCTACACTCGCTACGGGGAGATTACGCTTCACGTAGACCCCACGATCACAGAAGCTCGATTCTCCTTGCACACCCGTCCCGAACTGATCGGGTACACACATACACTCGACCTGGACCTCAATTTCGACCTGCCTGACTACGGGGATCCGGCCCCTCTGGTCAATATCATTAAGGCCATAATATACAAAGCTCGCGTGCGAACCCTCGACTTGGATCTCATTCGCTTGCATTTGCCTGATTATGTCGTGGACGAAAGGGAGTTCATTACCGTGCTTTTGTCCGACCGTGACATGTACTCGCCGTCCATTCCACAGCCCATCTTCCAAGCAAAGCGCGTAATGTACTTTGTGCCGCTGGCCTCGGACACCTCCGAATGTACCCATCTGCCCCTCTCACCCTTTGCTGGCAGCCAAGAGGTAATCATCAATATCAGCTCCTATGGCAGCTTCGGTCCAAGTACCTTGGCCGAAGCATTGGGCAGGGTCGGGCCCAAAACCACTATCCTGTTTACGGAGCACTGGAGGACGGACGGCGTTCCCAAGTATGGGAGATCCAGGGATCTGTGTGACAATTTCGCGGCCGCTCTCGGCTCACAAGTCGCCCTTGGAGGCGTCGAGACCCATCTGTCCGTCGTTGGCCTCGAGCTGTGGGCACAGGATTTCTTCCCCGAGCCACCGTGGTATATTAAACGTCTTAGCGCACCTAAACATCATGCTGCTGGGTCCTTCCGCAGGGCCTTCGTGGACTGCTACTACTCTGCCCTCAAACACAAGCTCGCCCATCAACATCGTTCGGTGGCCGAACTGCAGCGGGAGGCGTCGGCGATGCTGAGTTTTGTGACCATGAAGGACTACGAGGAGTTCTGGTCTTCCCTCCATCCCCACGGCATTTCGATCATCAGGCGCTGGCGCCCGTAGAATGTCTACAAGTTGTACAGTGCAGTATCGGACCCTCACCAATCTCCATCATTGTCGGTCACCCCCGTCCCTCGTCCATAAGCAGTGTCAGTATATGTACCGCCTTTCGCGCAGCTACAGTTCAGAAGTGCAGGTGGCCAAACGGCATGGGGTCAACAGATGTCAGTAGGTTGGGGCAGATTGCGATACTCGCGGCGCGACGATAGCGATTCGCGGCGCCACCAACTCCCGTCATTGGTCTTCGGAAGCAAATATAGAATCTAAGCGTAACCGCCAACGACTCCCCTAATGCATCTTTATATCCCCATTAGCACTGTGGGTTAGTCAACCACTCTGCCATCCAAAGTTGTTTACAACTGCATCCTCGTTCTCCTTCCACGTCGTTCATCAACGAGACATACACCAGTTCACATCTCCTCAGCTATCAAAGGCAAGCACTCACAGCCCGGCGAGCACATCACTCAAGCTCTCATGCCCTCTCACTCATCTGACTCCTCCATCCCTCTCCCTCCACCCCACTCTTACCCATCGCGACAGACACCAGCAGCTGCCTCTCAACCACCGACCGTTGTGGACACTATGGACCACACGATGTTCCTTGTCCCAGAGCGAGGGAAATAACCTGTCCCCTGCTTCATCCTCTTCACGCATACGTTCGGGCGCACGTTTGGGAGCACCTTCGGACGCATCTTCGCGCTCATTTTCGCGCACACCTTCGCGTACACCGTCCGACACACCTTCCGACACACCTTCCGACACACCTTCGCGCACACCTTCGCGCACACCTTCCCTCGACTATCACATGTTCCCGCACATCTTCGCCCTCATTGTCGAGCACGTCCCGATCGACGCCCTCCTCTCTCTTCGAGCGACGTGCCGTGGCCTCCGACGCCAGGTCGACCCGACGCGCCTCGCCCTCCATGTCGTCGTCGAAGGTACGGAGGTGTATACGCGGTACGGGGGCATCTCGCTGCGCGATCGCTCGGAACTTGTGCAGTACATGCGCGTCCTGGACCTCAAGCAGCTGCGCATAAATGACTATGTTGTGGACGACAACTTGGCCCTGGATTCCATTACCGCCATCGAGGACATTGCCCGCAAGGCAAATAACTACGGGTGCAACATGAAAGCCTTGGAGATCGACCTCGTTCGTTTGCTACCTGACGAAAGATTGTTCTGCATCGACACTCCCCCGCATGTTGCCTTCGTCCACGCAAAGCGCACCGTCTATTTCGTCAATTTGGATGACGGCACGCATTATGGTGAGACGCATATCCCATTCTCGCCCATCGCTGGCAGCCAGGAAGTAGTCCTCAACATCCAGTACGATGCTCGCAGCCCCTACACCGCGTGCTCAGATATCTACGTGCAGAACCGGGCGTCGCGGTCGACAGTCGTCCTGTTCTCCGCACGCGAACACGACTCACCCGGCCCATCGTACGCGGCGCCGCACCCCAGCGCCAGCCCGACACACCATCCTCACCTTGCCCTCGAGATGGCGAAAGCCGTGTCCAGCGGCGTCGTGTGGGGCCCGCCTGGGGCACGCGTCACTGTTGTTGGGATTGAGCAGTGGCCAGTGGAATGGTTTTTCCTTCCGTTCGGCCCCGTGATGCAGGATGGCGAACAGGAGACAATCTTCCGCCTTTATTTCGAGAGCTATCACAATGACTTCGTCGCGGAGAAGCTGGGATCCGACTACGACGACCTTTCCGATACTGAATCTGAGCTCGACGAGGAAATGGCTGCCAAGTTGAGCTATGTGAGTCTGAGTGATTACAAGGAGGTCTGGTCGTCCCTCCATCCCGATGGCCTTTCGATTGTCACGCGTCCGTGAGAGGACGCAGCCCCTATGATCCTATATTGCATGTTGCACGACTTGTTCATACACGTCCCCATACCCCGATCGCCTGTCGTCCATCACCCCTAGCCCATGACCCATCGCCATTGACCACGGCCCATTGTCATTGTATAGTTCATTGCATTGTCATTTTCCCATCGCATATCGTCCATAAGGAATGCCATCACCCGTACATGTCACAGCGACTATATCAACTCACGTATGGTGAAAGAGTAGTGGCGACGAGGAGTCGTTAGAGGGTCTTGCAGGACGGGGGATTGGCCGAAGTGGCGAATTCCCCGTGCCCCACCCAGAATTGCTCCGCACAACACTGCTGAGACCATCGCCATACCTACCAGCCGCCACTTGTCTTCAGCAAGGACCAAGGACCATCGCTTCTGCTGTCGACAAAGCACTGATCAACGACGGTAAAATTTGCTGCATTGTTATACAACGAAAAGACCGAAAGCCGACGACTTCCAATGGCTTTCAATGGTCTCGACCTAAACGAACTACAAGGACTAATAAAGGACCCGACCATAATGAGCTCCGAGCAATTCATGCTTAGCACGTTTGTCCCCGATTGGCCATCCTAACCCAACCACTAAGCAGGACCAAGACCGCTGTGCTACTGGTGCAATACAACTACAATAACCGTCCTCAACCGCCCTCCCTCCTCCGAAGCGAACTCTACTCAGGCGAAGTGTGCCCGATCCAGGCCAGGCGTCGGAGCAAACCTTACTCGGGCGCGAAGTCGTGCCCGAACCAGGCCGATTGACACGGGCACGGCACGGGCACGGCACGGACACGGCACGGGGCACGTTCGTGGCGAATTATCCGGCCTACGCCTAATTATCCCCGCCACCTCTCACAACGGCGGGCCCGGGATGGCGTGGTGGCGCGATAGAATGCCATGCGGATTGTCAGAGCATGCGTAGAACTCGTGTGGCAGCCACCGGATAAGAGTAAGCTAGCTCTTCGCCCAGGACATACCGATAGCATAGCACGGATTGTGGCGCACGCCGACGCAAGTCAAGTCGTGCCATGCGGACGTACTCGTATCGAGCTCTTCTCAGCATTCTTGCGCACCTAATCCCTCCTCATCCCGCCTGACTCACGCACGTCGACGTGCCAGACGGAGACTTGACGGAATTGCGGCGATGCCAGCCGCACAGAACACAGAACGGCATGTAGACATGTGGATTCCCGGAGCGCGTACCCCTCTCCCCGCTTCTCCGCTTCCCCCACCCGAGCTCCAGACGGCTCCAATCCCACTCCAGCCCAGACCCCAGCCCGATCGGCCTCGGCGCTAAGTTCTCTTGGCGCCGGCATGCCACATTCCGCTGCCGCTCCACAGTGGTTACCTCATGTCTCATGATCTCAGCAAATTTTCTCTAGTTGAGTGTACGACAGACAGTACGACAGTACGACGCTGGTTATTCACCCCCTCCAGTCGGTGTTGAGAGGGCCTAGGCTACGCACCACTGTCTTCCACTCCACGAGCACGAATGGTGCGTAGCCTAGCCGCTCTCATGTCGAGGAACCGACATGTGTGCGGTTTTGATCATTTTTCTGGAAGAGGGCTGCACAACTGTGTGAGCGGCGATGGGTCTCGTGAGCCAGCAGCTGTGGTAGAATTTTTTCCAGACCTGTGTAGCCATTGTAGTGAAGTGGCGCTGTCTTGGTCAATCTAGAGATCCAGATGCCCTGCCACTCATTAACTTCTTGCCCTCTTCCTCCTCGCGGACGTTATCGTGCTACCCACGATTGTAGAATTGAACAGATAACACATGAAAATCTGAGGCCAGCTGATGGTTGAATGGGGCAGCGAAAATCTGATGCTACCTTAGATGGTGGAACGAGGCAACGATTCCCGTCGCTCGCGGCATCGCTGACCGCTGACGATGGTTTTCCTCGCGATTCTAGTAACAAGCAAGACCAGCGCACACAAATACTCTGCAAGACAGTGCATGAAGGAATGTATATGCAGAAATGCCACGCGGGGCCCATTAGGAGAAGAGGTACAGGAATAATCTATGAAGTAGTCGTTAAGTCGCCGCTGGCCACGATTACCAGTGGGGAGCGTTGATGAAGAGGCCGGTGAGACATCCGGCAGCGGTACCGGCGACGGGGACGGTAAGGACCCAGCCGAGCATGATCCAGCCGAAGGCGCGCCAGTTGACGGCCTTGGGGCCGCCCGAGACAAGACCGACACCGGCAGTGGCACCGGTGATGCACATAGTGGTCGAGACGGGGATACCGTACTGCGAGGCGAGGAGGACGGTGATGGACGAGCCGAGCTCCATGGAGAAACCACGCGAGGGCGACATGAGAGTAAGACGGTTACCAAGGGCAGCCATAATGTTGTAGCCGTAAGTGGCGAGACCGAGGACAATCATGGCACCACCGAAAGCAAGAATCCAGGTGGGGGTGGGGGCGTTCTTGGGGGTGACCTCGCCGTGCGACCAGACGTAGTAGATGGCGGCGAAGGGGCCGATAGCGTTGGCGACATCGTTGGAGCCGTGGGCGAAAGAGTTGGTGCACGCAGTGAGAACCTGGAGGAACGAGTAGAGGTGCTCGACCTCGTTGCCGTACTGGTCGACCTGCTGGTGCATGTGGGCGATGCGCTCGGCCTCGGCACCACCCTTGCCGGCCTGGGCCTTGTGGACGTCGTAGTTGATACCGTTGGTGAGACGGGGCCAGACCTTGTAGCGGGCGATGATCCAGAGGTTGCGGGGAAGAATCCAGGGGCCCTCGATCTTGTGGGCGTCCTCGGCCTCGACATCGGCAAGGTTGGCAGGAGCGCGGGTCTGGTGAGTGGCGCCGGCGGCGTCGTACTCGACATCCTTCTCGGCACCCTCGAGCGAGCGCTGGGGGTGACGTCCGAGTCGGTGGCGTGGCCGTTGCCGTTGACGCCGGCGGGAGGAGGGTTGGAACCGTGGAGGCCGACAGCGGGCTGGTCACGGTCACGGACACGGTAGTCGGGAACGTGGCCGGCGACGATGGTGGCGGCGTCGGCAGGGGGCTGGCGCTTCCAGAGAAGGGGCCGTAGAAGAAGTGCCAGATGCGGATGGTGTAGTCCTTGCGAACAACCTTGCAGTAGACGTAGGGCATCCAGAAGATGATGGAAAGAATAGCGACAACGAGGGCGGTGAGAACAATGGCGAGGGCGACGGTGGTCTGCGAAAGCTCGTCAAGGTTAAGCGAAGGGGCACCCTGGTTGTCAGTGATGGTTCATCTGGCTTGAAAGCTTGAAAACCCACCTTGTAAACAATGGACATGGTGAGGACAGCAGTCGCAGTGAAGAAGTAGACGGGGGCGGCGATGAGACCCCAGCGAAGAGGGTCCTTGCGCTTGAGAACACCAAACTTGGTGATGAGGTAGACAGTGGCACCGAAACCAGCAGCGATACCAGGAGCGATACCGAAGCCGGCGAAGATGGTCGCGATACCCTTACCGCCGTTCCAGCCCCATTGGACAGCGCTGCCACCGCCGAGGGCGACACCGACACCGGCAAGGGCAGAGACGATGGAGTAGGTGGTAGAGACGGGCCACGAGTTGATGGTGGCGATCATGAGCCAAGTGGCCGAGGCAACAAGAGCGCAGGTGAAACCGAGCATCTGGACACCGGCGTTGTCACGGAAAACGGAAAGCGAGATAATACCGTTCTTGATCGTGCCCGTAACCTTTGCACCGACGAGTACTGCTCCCAAGAATTCACAAAGACCGGCGAGAATACAGGCCTGCTTCATGGTCAAAGACCGCGAAGAGACCGAGGTGGCGAAAGAGTTGGCGACATCGTTGGCACCTGGAGTTGGTTAGCGTGTGGCGCTCTATTGGGTTTTCGCCAGTGGGATCCTCACCAATGTTGTAGGCGTCCAAGGCCGCGAAGATGAGGCCAATGGCGAAGATGTAGTCGTACTGGTGCATGTACGGCATGGCGAAAGAGTGTTGGGTGTGGTGTGGTCCCGTGAGTGGGTTTTCTTGAGGGGGAGGTCGATGGGAAAAGCCTAGCTATGCATCTCACACGCCACCTTTTGAACCTCTTGGTCTGGTAGAGGATCAAGCGGGTCAAACGACCTCCCATTTCCTTTGACAGCTTTGCGTGCCACTGTACGGGGACGGAACATTGGCTCATCTCATCGCCTAGTACTAGGGCGGGCTTTCGTGAACGTGCACACTTGTTAGAAAGTAGGCGACTCGCTGGTCCCCGCACACGTTTCTACACATGCCTTGGCGCCATTTTCTTGGCATCCAGGCACAAATGGACGCGCTCCGAGGCCACCCACTTATTTTTCCCTTAAGCCGCTCATAGCCTCGTGATGGATTGGGTGCATTGGGCGCTTGCTCCTTACTTCCCCGCAAGGCCAGAGGAGACCATGGGGAGAGACGGGGGCGTAGGACGTTCCATGTGGAACCGAAGTCATTATCTTCCGACGGTGGCTCGGCTTGGCCGCCGTCGGTCGGTTGGCAACCAAGTTGAGTTGGTCCTGGGGGGAGTGGAGATAAGGGTAAAAGCGGAGAGCTCCACCCCGCTGCCAGACATTGCCTGGGCCTTTGAGTAGGATTGCGTGAGTAGGGGGTGCGCGCTAAGAGCTGACTGGGTGGAGCCTCAAACTACTGTAGGATCCTTTGCATGGCTACCCCGTGGCCAGAGCTGCTTGCTAGTAAGTGGTTGTGGCAGATGGATGGGATCTGGGCCGCGAAATCTGATTCCCAAAATACATTCATACACAGTGGCGGTGAACGCCGAGTGGAAAAAGATGCCGAAACATAGGGTTTCATTTCGACCAGCTCTACGTCTCTCTCTTTCCTCTCGTGGACATCTACATTCACAATCCAGCTCAACGCCGCGGCATGCAATACCTAATACAATGTTCACGGTCGATGGCGGATGGCGAGGCCTCGAAGCTACCGCGGAAACAGCGAGACTAGCATCAGTAAAATTTGAGGGAGATGAGAGACTAATGGGATCGTCGGTGGAACCCACGTTCTGGGCTGAATTCTTCCAAGAGACTGTGGCGATAACGCAACAGTTTTGGCGGTTGTGCCCTCATTCTCCATCGTGCACTTGGCTTCTTGGCTCCACTCTTCCCTACTTGTCACCGGTCTCTCTCTACCGCCTCTTACTTGTTTCCATCGTTCCGGGTGACCTTTGGCAGCTCAGTTAATTGATATGTGACGGCACGCATCACGACAAAGAGCTCTGTGGTCCGAAAAGAACGCCGATCGACCTGGCCAGTGGGCCAGAGAATGCAGATTGCGCCAACTCCGAGCGTCAGGCACCGGTGTTCCAGATCCGGTAGTTTAAACAGAAGGAACGTGCTTGGATATCAACTAATCGCATCACAACAACTTACAGTACCTACCTTACTCCTTCCGTGCGGCCATTCTACTTACCCTCCCTTACCGCAAAGTCCAAGCTGCCATCTGGGCGCCGCCGCCACCACAAACTCCGGATCCCGGAAATGACGAGCTTAGGTTCCAAGCACTTGCGTGCATGCATGCTACATGCCGCTGCTGCTGCACGTGAGGTCTGAGGCGCCGCGGAATGAGATGTAGGCGTGAGAGCTGAGGCGCTGGGCAGGGGCAGGGCCTGGACATCGAGTGCCAGAAGATGGCGGGCTCGGCAGGAGATACTCGGGCTGATAACGAACGTGCGTGGCTGCCAAACGAGTAATCTCGCCGGTGTCCTAACTTTTGTGGCTCACTTTCGGTCCGCTCCGACAACTAAGGCTCAGGCTTGCTCGTGGCCGCTCAAGAACCCTCGGAGCACCCGCGGCAGATAGCTAGCGAGGCCAAACGAGGCGAACGTGGTCTAGAGAATATCCAGGCATTAAGCTGATCTCCGCCGACCCACCGACATTTTGCCGGAGCAACTTCCTTTTCGAACCTTGTATTGATTACCCCCACCCTCGAGACCTTTTCGTCCCATTCCGGCTGCCATCTTGCTCACCATTTCCTCAGCCATCAATGGCCGGATCCTGCATCCTCCCTGCCTTCTTCTTGTCTCTTCATTCACCACGCAAACCACCTCGGTTCAATTTATCCTTACCTAACACCACACCTTACTGATGAACGCTTCTTTCGGCAACGCATGCATGGCTCCCTCCTTCCGCACTGGGTTAGGCCCCGAGTCCGATGAGCAGGGAGCAAGAAGCAAAGAGGAAAGAGCAGGCACGGTCTCGGCTTGCGTAAACAGCCTACCTGCCGCCAGGATATGGTTGTAGTTCGTCATCGGCCTCCGCAACCGCAGCTCTCAAGCCGCATGCTACCCACGTTCCTCAACTCCAACATCTGATATGTCTAACTTATCTCATTTTAGCAGGCACTTGCCTGATATTCATCAATGACGACGATGTGGGTCTCGGCGCCGAGCCGGCGTACAACTCTATCCTCAGACCATGCAGCGGGATCTGGCGGAGATGCGATCGCAGTGGGGTGGGGGTTGTTGCGGACCTGACTAAACACGTTGGTGGGCTTGACCTCATCGATGGGGTCCAACGGAGGGGTTCAAATACTGAGCATACAGACGTCACTTGCGCCGTTTTCTCTATCCGTCAAGACATCAGCCAACTCGCTGGCTAACAAAAAATGGTCGCGCTCCAGCTCCTCGCCGCGGTGCTCGCTGCCTCGGCCGTCAAGGCCCAGACGTACCGCCGCACCGCCGCCTGCCCCAAGCTCGGCTGTGTCTTCCCTCCTGACCAGGTTGACTTCGTCGCCGGCCGTGAGTTGCCCACCCAACTTCTTTGAGCTGACATTCTCAGAGACCTTTGACATCCGTGTCGAGGTCCAGGCGCCTGTCAACGGTACCCAGGCCTTCAACGGCGGCAAGGTTGACCCCAACTTCTCGCTCAAGATCGGTGGTGAGGGTGCCGAGCTCGTCGACGTCACCACGTTCTTCAAACTCGAGGACCCCAAGCCCGAGTCGTACAACTTCACTTGGTACGAGGACCTCTTCGCCGAGGAGGCCGACTCGCCGACCCCGGTCAACGTCATCTCCAAGTCGTACCGCAACGTCCAGCTCCACAACCCCGGCAAGTACAAGGTCGTCCTCACCTTCAACGGCGGTGAGACTCAGGAGGCTACCTGGGAGGTCAAGCCTATTCCCGACTGCAAGAAGGCCAAGAACCTCATCTTCTTCGTTGGTGACGGTATGGCTACCTCGATGATCTCGGCTGCTCGTCTCCTCGCCCACAAGACCATCAACGGTCGCTACCAGACCCACATGGCTCTCGACCAGGCTCCTGGCTACGGCTCGCAGATGACCCACTCGCTCGACTCGTTCATCACTGACTCGGCCAACTCTGCGTCGTCGCTCTTCACTGGTGTAAGTGGCTCGCGCTAGGAAAGAGGTAGAGCTCCACCGCTGACAGGCAGCACAAGATGACCGTCAACGGTCTTAACGCTTACACCGACTCGACCGGCAAGCCCACAACAACGCCAAGGTCGAGACTGTCTTCGAGATGTTCCGCCGCACCACCGGTGGCCAGGTCGGCGCCGTCTCCAAGGCCTTCATTGCCGACGCTACCCCCGCCGCTGTCTGCACCCACACCTCGCAGCGTTCGCAGTACACCGCCATCATTGAGCAGTACCTCAACGGTGTCACCGCAACCACTCGTGGTACCCCTGGCAGGGCATTGACGTTCTCTTCGGCGGTGGTGGCGAGGCCTTCCTCGCCGGCCCCGGCAACGGCAACGTCGACCAGTTCGAGCGCTGGGGCCAGCACGGCTACCAGGTCGGCTTCAACAACACCCAGCTCCAGTCGTTCGCCAACGACCAGCGCGCTCTCGGTATCTTCACCCGCGGCAACCTCTCGACCTGGCTCGACAAGAACGTCTACCCCGACACCCTTGACTTTGCTATCCAGCCCGACGGCACTGAGGGCGCCTACGACCAGCCCGGTCTTAAGGAGATGACCCTCAAGGCCATCGACATCCTCAGCACCCGTGCCAAGGCTCGCGGCACCGGCTGGTCGCTCATGTCCGAGGCTGCCCTCATCGACAAGGAGATGCACGTCCAGGACGTCGACCGTGCCCTCGGTGACCTCCTTGAGCTCGACGACACCGTCCGCGCCACCCTCGAGCACCTCAAGAAGATTGGCGAGCTCGAGGAGACCCTCGTCGTCGTCACTGCCGACCACGGCCACGGCTTCGACGTCTTCGGCTCGGCCGACACCAAGTTCCTCAAGGCGCAGTCCGAGGACCGCAAGAAGCGCAACGCTGTCGGCGTCTACCAGACCTCGGGTCTCTCTGCCTACGTCGTCCCCAAGGACCAGAGCCCCACCACCCACCAGTCGTTCGACTCGCCCCAGGGCCCCGGCTTCCCCGTCACCTGGGACCCCCGCTACACCATTGCCCACGGCTGGTCCGCCTTCCCCGACAAGCGCGAGGACTTTGAGGTCAACGCCCGCCACGAGCGCATCCCCGCCGTCGAGGACGAGGCCCAGGGCCCCGGCCACTTCTTCAACCCTGCCGACAACCCGGACGGCTTCGCCATGACCGGCAACCTCGACGCCGCCTCGGGCCAGGGTGTCCACTCGCTCGTCGACGTCCCCATCTACGCTTGGGGCCCTGGCCACGAGCTCTTCCGCGGCGTCATGGGCAACGTCGACATTGCCTTCCGTGTCGCCGAGGCCCTCCAGCTCGGTGCCAAGAGCAACGTCACCAAGCCCTACAAGCCCTAAGCTGCGGCATTCGGCTGGACACTTATTTATAGAAAAAGGGATGGGGAGGGTTATTTCAGAAGTATAATACGTACTTCCAGGTTGGTAGATTTTGGTAGACGTAGATCCGTAGAACCCACGGGTCGTGAATAATGCAAAAATTGGCGTCAGTCAAGCATCGAGTTAGTGCCACTCGCAGATCATTCCAAGCCACCACCTCTTATCTGGGGCCTGATTCACAGGCGCTGGAATGCGGAGCTGGGCTGCGCCGCCCCTCCGCCTGTCTCGCTGCAAGAGTGGAGCACTGGATCCCAGGTGCCAGAAGGAGTAGGCGATATGAGTGTCCCACTCCCGTCTAATGTTGAGGATGGAAGCGACGATGGGCATGAAAAGACGCTTCTTCCAACCAACCGATCACATGCGCACGTCGCTATAAAAGTAGAGCAACAGAATAGATTTCAGGAGACACTGATAGTGTAGTGGTTAGCATAAGTGCCTTCCATTGAGGAATAGCACTTGACCGGGGTTCGAATCCCCGTCAGTGTATCTCTTTTTGCCCACCGTCGTATCGATCGTCCTTCTGTGAGCTCGCTTCATCGCGCAAGCTTCCGTTGGGGGCATAAGTCAGTAGACAAATGCATGAAGACTGGGAGAACGTTGGTATTATGGGTGCAGCGAGTTTCCGACGAGGCAGTGGAACGCTTAGCGTAACCTGCTGGTTGCGACGTCTACTGTAGCTGCTACATCGTCCCCAAGCCTAAGGCTACAGATGAGTCTGTGAGGTATAATCAGCTTGCTCGCCCAAGCCTAAGGCCACAGATGAGGCTGTGAGGTATAAACGCCTTGCTCGCTGCGCGTGTATCCGCTGTAAGCTCCATCGGGGTCGGTCAGGAAGCGCCAGGCTTGACCTCGAGGTTATGGAGGTAATCCATGTACTCCGGGAGGTCGCTAGCTACCGCGCTCTCCCAAACTCACTGTGATGCCACAGGCCCCTGCCCCGTGACTCTTATCCTCCCAGTTAACCTGTGGCACTCACCGTCTAAGCATCAAGCCTCACCGGCCGTCTTTGCCAACCTGTGACCCGGTTGGACAGAGTCGAAGACAGTCCACAAGCCTGGAATCGACACAACGCTAATCAGTTTTCTGCCACTCTATCCACCCCCAGGGAACTGTGTAGAACTGATCCCACGAGAGCGTGTGCTGGAGCTGGGAGCGACATTGCATGTATGGCAGAGGTAGTTCAAGGCTTAATACTGAGCGCTGGGCGGTATGCTCTTTGGAGCGGTTCGCATAAGCAAGTCTGGACGGCATGGTTGCAGTTGGAAGACGAAGAGGAAAGATGCCATGCGATGCCTACAAGCTAATACCAATGCGTTCAGCCTACCACACCTACGAGCGTGCTACTCCTACTCTACTTCTACTCTACTACAAAAGAGGTGCCTTCTACGGAAGCCGCCTCACCCACTCCGCCACTTCCTCCCACCCCTCCCCCTGGTCCCATCCCATCCGCCCCAACTCATCCCTCAGCGCCAATATAGCATCGGCCACCTCCCCCGACCTCAGCCTTCGTTCCCCTGGCCCCGGCTCCGGCCCGAGGAAAGTAGCGAGGGTGCACGCGCTCGCGCTCGCGCGGAGGAGTGCGCGGCGGTGTTCTGTCGGAAGAGTGGCTGCGTCGAGGGCGGATAGGCGGGCAGAGAGGGTTTGTGCGAGCTGGGCGGGGTCGGATGGAGGGGAGGGGTCGAGGAGGGAGAGCGTGGGGAGGAGGGTGCGGGAGAGGGCGTGTCGCAGGTCTGGGGGAACGCGGGGGGAGGGGGCTGAGGTGGGATAGGAGCGGGAGAGGGGCGGACAGGGAGGTGGGTGTGAGTGATTGGACGAGGACGGGGGAGAATGGGAGGGCGGAGGGGAGGAGGGGAGGGCGGCGATGGCGGCGGCGAGCGAGCCCGGCGGCGGGAGGGATGGATAGTCGGAAGAGCGGGGTGGCGGGGAGTGAAACGTCGTAGCTGTGGTCTTTGTCGGAGATGTCGAGGCCACCGTCGGTGTCGATGTTGATGCCGAAGTCCACGCTGTCATCAGTTCCTCGTCTGCCGTCGATGTCGAAGTCAGCGGCCGCGGGATCCAGGGCGTGTACTCCTTGGGCGGGGATACGCGGAGCGGTTCTTGTGTCGATAATGAAGGAAGAGTGTGGGTGTCGGCGTGCGCGGACGAGCCGTTCATGAGCGAGACACGCTCGGCGTTGCGCGCCGCTCTTTCGGAGAGCGGGAAGTCGTCGTCCTCTGCGTCCATCTGGTGTCAGCTGGGCAACTGCGGTACAGAAGCTGCCCGCCTCTTCCTGTGCACGTCGCGCGCGGTCGCAGGTATCCTTCTCCCCTCCTCCGTAGTCCACCACGTCCACCTCTTCCATCGCACCCCCAGTCCTCCTCTCCCCCGTTCTTGCAGGAGCGAATGTAGCTCCTACTCGTCCACCTTCTCACACCCCCGCCCAAGCACTCACAATCTCCCCATCCACCTCCATCACCTCCCCCACCCCCTCCTCCGCCCCCGCCTCCGCCAGCAGCCTCGCCAACCCGATATGCCTTCCACACAACGTCGGCACCCCACTCGCCTCGGCCAGCACGGCCAGATTCCGGTCGTCCGTCCACAGCGTCACCGCGGCGACCCGCGAGAACCAGAGACAGGCGGAGAGGACCGCGTCGTCCTCGCGCGCGCGCACGCCCACGCCCTCATACGTGCTCAGCGCGGCGTCGACGCGCTCGGACCGCGACTCGAGGTGCAGCCGCGCGGGGCGGCCGACGCGCGCGGAGCGGGTGGTGCTGTCGAGGAAGGCGGTGGCGGCGCGCGCGCTGTGGGATTTGGGGGGTGGGGATTTCGAGAGGCCGTCGAGTTCTGCTATCAGCTCCGTCGAGTTGGGAGAGTAGGCGGGTTGTAAAGGGGCGGGAGCGAGGTGGGGGCGAGGAATCTGCCCAGGTAGCGACCACAGAGGCTGCGGCGGTGGAACGCGTTGGCCTCCAGCAGAGAGAATGCTCAAGGAACGAGAGCGGAGTAAAGAGGAGTAGAGCGGATCAGAGCTGACGAGAGCTGACGTCGCCGAGCGACTCACCATGGATCACCTGCTGGCCGACGAGCAGCCACGTCCCGCTCCCGCTCGACACGAGCCGCGCATGCAGCGCGCTCACGGTCGGGAGGTGGTCCATGAGGACATTCGTGTCGAGGCAGATATACCGCGAGGGCTGGGCGTGCGGTGGGCCAGGACGGGCTGCTTCGCGCCCCTCGCTATTGTTGTTGGCGGAGGCCGGGAGCGGGGTCGAGCTCGAGCTCCCGTTCGGCGTGTAGTACGGCGTCGCGGACGTAGAGGGCCCTGGCGCCTCCCATTCCACGTCCATGGCGGTCGTGGCCGGCGGTTTGTTGAATGGCGAGGTCGGTGGAATGCAGAGTAGCCAGAGGCGAGACGGAGATCGCAAACATCGACCTCCACATGTGGAGGTCGCGTGCCTGGGCGATCTCCTTGCCAGTATAGACCCGCGACGAACAAGACTCAAGACTGTTCTGCGCTTGACG
The DNA here is from genome assembly GCA_020011015.1 of Cutaneotrichosporon dermatis. Lineage (NCBI taxonomy): Eukaryota > Fungi > Basidiomycota > Tremellomycetes > Trichosporonales > Trichosporonaceae > Cutaneotrichosporon > Cutaneotrichosporon dermatis. The sequence goes on along the minus strand of JAIGNX010000004.1, from coordinate 2,943,944 downwards.
TTGGAATGCTATGCATGCATCTACCCTCTAGTATGTATCCTGCAAACAGATTATGGGAGGCGCTACTCTACTTCCAGTCGAAGTCGCGCGCGAACTTGTCCGCCGCCTAGCGTCAGCTTGTCTCACGCTCTTCAGCTGAGCTGGGCTGGTCCGCGCGACATACCTCCTTCAAAGCCGTGGCCGTGCCCGGCTCCTTCGCCGAGTGGCCCGCGTCCGGGACGATGACGAGGTCGAGAGCGTCGCCCCAGGCTTTCTTGAGGTCGAAGGCGGCGCGCATCTGGTGTCAGCTGGTCATCTAAGAAGTCCTGAGAGCTGAGCGGAGGGCCACAGACGGGGCTGGAGACCCTGGCTCCGCCGGCCTCAGTCGACAGTTCCAGGCCGACTCACTGGGCAGACAATATCGTACCGTCCCTGCACAGCAACGGAGGGGATGTCGCGGCTGCCGTCAGCTTTTCGTCGGTCCTCGGTAACTGGACGTACATCTTCGAGATGTTCTCCTCCTTGATCAACCACCCGTCCTCCATGAAGCCCTGTCGTCAGCTCAACATGTCAAACGACCAGCTGGCGCCCAGAGCAGCCGCACACACACTCACGACATGGTAGAAGTAGTGCGCCTCAATCCGCGCGCCCGCCCGCGCGGCCACCGTGTCCTCCGACGCGCGCGCAGTAAATGCGGCGTCGGGGATGAGCTTGGCCGTCGAGTCCTCCCACGTGCGCCACGGCACTGCGGCCGCGACGACCGTGGCCTCATCTGTGGACGTCAGGCGGCGGTAATACGCCGCCATGAGGTCGTCGCGTTCGTCTTCTGGGATGTGGTTGATGAACGGTTCCCTGGTGTCAGCTGTGTTGTCAACAAGAAGCTGAGATCGAGGAGCGCACCATGCCTCGGGATAGATGTCTGCTGTCAGCTAATTCTCGATGCATGAGCTCACGGTTCGCGCCCTCCTTGTACGTGAAGTCGAGTTCGGACCGGCGGCTCAGGTAGATACCGCGCAGGATGAGCGCGGCGACAGCCTCAGGGTGGCTCTCGGCGTACGCGAGCGACAGCGTCGAGCCCCTGTTGTCAGCTCCCTCCACGTAAGAACACCCACCACGACCCGCCGAAGACGAGCCACTTCCCAATGCCCAGCTGCTTGCGCACAGCCTCGATGTCCGCCACGAGGTCCCAGGTCGTGTTCTCGCGCAGCTCGCCGAGGGGGGTCGACTTGCCGCATCCACGCTGGTCGATGAGGACGATGCGGTAGATGCTGGGGTCGAAGTATGCCGTGTCGGTCTTGCTGGTGCCGCCTCCGGGGCCGCCGTGGCTGCGGTCAGCTGCGTACAAGCGAGTGCAGCTTACAGGAAGACGACGGGCTTGCCGTTCGGGTTGCCGGCCTGCCAGAAGCTGGTGTCAGCGTTGTCCGGGAGGGAAGTGGTTCAGTAGTCAAGGAGAAAAGGGAAGAAGAAGGGCCAAGTAATAGATACACGAGGAAGGCGATATCGCGGAGTGCTATGATGCTCAAGTTCAAAGAAGAGCATAGACCAGCTACCTCCAGCCAGCCGACAGGTGTCTGGACGCAGCTGATGCGAGGGTCAACTCACTAGACAGTATGCAGCTCCGAGACCTTGATGAACTGCTCATCGAACGCCTCGGAGGGCGGGTACAGCTGGGCGGGAGGAGACGCAACCATCGTCGTTCTGTACGTTGTCGAGCTCGAGGAAGGAATGGTCAGAGATCGAAGGCGAGACGCAAGCTCGCGAGTTTGACTTTTCGGCGGCCGCATGCAGCCGCATGGGCCAGAGATGACGTCACGTGGTTGGTTTGTTGACAAGTTGCGAGCTCGAGGGATCGCTAGGCGAGGCGGGGCGGAAGGGAGTTGTGGGGGCGGGCCTTGCATGGATGGCATTCGTCCGCCTGTTCTCCACCTAGAGATCTAGAGAGTGTAGAGATAGGTAAAGGGAAGGCAAGCGCGTGTCTGGGAAGCGATTGGAATCTGGGGAGGGTCAGGCTCCCTATTGCGTGGCGTTGACCACAACTGAACACCTCGAATCTTGTCAAGATGGTACACCAGTCGTTATGGCAACACCTTTCCACGAGCATGGAGGACCGTTACAGGCCAAGAAGCTGCCTGACTGACTGGCTGGCTTGAGGGATAACAGAGCGGTCGAGGGAGAGTTACCATGCCGCCGACCATGCCCCCTTCGATGGCTTGACGGGCCCTCACTTCCGTTCACGCAAAGAAGGAGCGTCCATGAACATATGTATTCTACAAAGTCTCTTCGTCTAAACAACAGCTAAGCCAACAGTCGCCCACTACACTCTCAACCTCTCTCCCATGCACCCTCGTTATCCTACCCACATCTCTCACTGTCATCGGGTCTCCAACTGCGCTCCTCACAAACAGCCTCTTCTCCATATCAGCAACCCTTGTCCCTCTCTGTCTTCCTCGTGCCTCGTTCCCTCACCCCCCCCTTCTCCCACACACCACCCCTATCATCCCTGCCTACGCAGCACAGATCCGCCGCGCAACCACCCCGCCATTCCCACCATGCGCCCAACTGCCCTTCCCGGCCCCGCCCCCCGACCCCTTAGGGTGGAAAGCCTGGCTGTCGACATAACACCCGTCGCCCGTCATCCACCACCCGTTATTCGTCTGGCATGAGAGCGCGATCTCGTCGCCGTGGTTGTACATGCGCACGGGGGGCGCCGAGTGGGTTGGGGCGGTGCGGCAGCGGATGCCGTTGTTGAACGCTGTGATGGTGTCGTCTGGGATGGGCGCGCTGGCGATCGAGGGGAGGAGTGTGAGGAGAGGGAGGAGGAGGGGGAAGAGGGGAGAGGGGCGCATGGTGGGGGGGTTGGCTGCTGTTAGATTGGGATTGGGTGCTGCAAGGAAGGCAAGGAGGAGGAGGTGGACGTACTTGTTGAATGAGATGTCAGGGGAGGTTGGTCCAGATGTTTTGGGGACGAGTAGGACGAGTAGAAGCCGCGTCCCTCGAAGGAAGACAGGATGAGACCCAGGCTTGACGAGCCGACGGAGACAGAAGGCCAGAGGTCTGTGACGATCACTTAATGTGACCAAGCGAGTTTGGAGTGCGCGAGTTCGCGGGGCCAAGGGGGAGGCGAGTAATGAGGAGGTATAGATGACGAGTGATGGGAGGAGTGGGACTAAGTGCGCGAGAGTGAGAGCAAGAGTGAGAGTAAGAGTGAGAGTAAGAGTGAGAGTAAGAGTGACAGCAAGAGCGAGAGCAAGGGCAAGGGTGAGCGAGAGTGAGGCCGTGTTAGTCGTCAAGCCCAGTGCGCAGTTTGCTGCCCAGCATGGGTGATCGCCAGTGATCGTCGTGAGGCGGGCAGGGCGGTGTATCTTCTGCCGATCTATCTTTGGCATGCCACACGGTGGCTTGTTGGGTCTGAGATGATTGTGATCGACAGTCGTGAGGCCACAGCCGCATAGGCCGAGGTTAGAATGTGGGAATCGGGCTCGAGTGTTACATACTAGGCACCGTCTCTGCTATCCTGCTCTGCTCATGCCCCGTGGTCTGCATTGGTGTTGGGGTGCGTACTCTTCACTGCGCAATGTGATGCCTTGGGTGCTTGTCAGCAGTATGTGTCGTGGGTCTATGACTGTTGAGTAGGACAAGACCTGATCGGGAGGCAGGACGTATCAGGTCGTTGCCGAGAGGTTTAAGTTGGCGACATTACAAAACCAGGCTCCATCGACCTAGAAATCCCGGCTAACCCCATCCTGCTTCGCCAGTGCCATACAGATGAGACTATGTATACATTGCTCTACTAATCTACACTACAACACCAGCACGTCTACCCCGACCACAGCCCGTCGAGCTCGGCAAACGTCGGCGGGTCCACGCGCCATATCCGCCCATCTCCCCGCCCCCATCCCATGGCCTCCAACACGCGGTCGGCATCATGCGCCAGCCAGCCGGGTGCACCACCGTTGGCGAAGCGCCATCCCTTGCCGTCGACGCCGCCGGCCGCGAACGACATCGACTCGGCGTTCCCGCTCGGTGTCATCGTGCCGTTCAGGACGCCAGCGTCTCGGCGACGCGGCGCACGAGGATGCCGAATGGCGAGCCTTGAGGTCGGCGCGCGCGGGCGAGCTCGCAGACGAGGCGCGTAAGGATCGCGTCGCGCCGGCGTCGCGCGCATGCCGGCGCGCGCGGCGGCGGGCGCAGGAAGGCGAGCGAGTAGACGCTCAGCGCGCGAGCTCGACGCGCCGAGGTAGTCCTCGATGCTGAACATCGCCTCGTGTCCCGGCGCGAGATGGGGAGGAGCTTGACGAGCGAGGCGAAGAGCTCGACGAGCTCCTCGGTCGGTACAGTAGCGGCAAGGACTTCGCGGTTGTGGTCGGCCAAGGCGAGGCGGGAGAAGGCCTCGAGCGCGGTCGATGGAGAGGACAGCTGAGGGAGGCGATTCCGGATGGAAACGAAGGGCCGTACCCTGGCTCGCGGAGACGCAGGACTCCCATCCACTAACCAGGAAGGAGGTGACGAGGCGGAAGACGAGAGAGCGCGCTCGGCTTGACCTGCGCAGGTCGAAGTGGTTGGCGAGGTTGGTCATGATAGACACAGCCTCGCGGCGCGAACACGAGCGAGCTCGAGAATCGTATAAGGCGCCTTGTCGTTGTTGCCTCCTGGCAACTTGGCCAAGGACACGTCCGTCACCGCAGCGATCAAGTTCAAGAGCTCCGGACGAGCCATGACAGCCTGGTTGTCCGCAAGGTAGGAGAAGTTGCGATGATGTTCAGCCCAGCGAGAACGATCTCTGTCGCTTGCTGTTCTGCTCCTTGCGCTCGTCAGTCCTCGACAGCGTAGTCAAAGTCCTGCCAAGTCGTTCCAAGTCGGCGTAGCTCATCCGCGACATGTCCTCCCGAACTGGTGATGTCCTTCTCGAGGTACCCTCCAACGTGTCCTGCTTCTCCCTCTCCTTCAGCCACCCGTCCAGACCATCGTCACCAAGGGCAGACTCCGCAATGAGATCAATGACCTCGAGGTAGACTTCGATCATCGGTTGGATCGGTAAGGATGGAATACGCTCGTCGTGCTGAGGCATTGAGAGCATGGACAGGACGGTGAGCCCGTAGCTCAACTCTCCCGGTAGCCTCGACCTCAGGCCCATGAGGATCGACTCCATGTCGATGGGACCAAGCTCGACAGCCGAATGGGTTGGCCGCCCGAGACTGTGCATCGGGAACGACGCTGTAATCGCACGTTCGTCCCATCCGCACAAGGTTGGCTGAGGGAAATGCAATGCCCGGTACTCGACACGATAGCGAGGGCGCTTAGGCATATATGGCCGAGGTGGTTGGGGAGGAGCCTGCGCGGGGCTGCTTGTTGCCTGTGGGGTAGCCGGGGTCGATGCCTTGCTCTCATTGCGCTTGCGCTTCTTGGCAGAAGCTGTCTCAGCTGTCGGCGTCGGGCAGAGCCGTTAATCGCCAATTGCATGTTCGTCAACATTGCTGGTGGAGTTGGCGCAGCTGCGGCTGGCACGGCACTGGAGGAGCAGGGGCGGGAGCGACAGGGATCTCGATACGAGGTTTTATGGGCGTCGCGCTTCGCTCAGTCGGATTTGGCTGTTGGCTGGGCTGAGATGAGGCGAGGGGCAGGTTGCTGCGTATTTTGTGGCGCCTCAGGAGCCGGCGATGACGCCTGCTGTGCAGCGGGAGTCGGAGCGGCCAGACTTGCTGCTGGGCTAGGCGCATGGACGGAGGCTGAGCCGGGGGGGAGGAGCTGGTGAAGGGGCGGTTACTGCTGGCGATGCCGCAGCAGCAACAGCGGGAGACGGGGCAGTGAAGCCTGGTGGCGGGGCAACGGCGGGCGAGGGCGCTGCAGCAGCAGCCGCAGGTGACGGAGCTGTCATCGATGGTGTCGGCGCTTGAGCTTGAGGTGTCGGCGCTCCCGCAGTCGGTGCCGCTGGCGACGATGCAGATACGGGCGAAGCGGCGGCAATAGGACGCCCTCCTCCCTGTACCGCTTGCAATGCCTGCTGCTTTTGCAGATGGGCCATCTTCTGTCTCGCCATGGCCTGCTCGAAGCCGAACACCCAGGCGCGGTAGGCAGCAACCATGTACTGCACCGCACTCGTCGTCGTCTGAGGCGGCTGCGACGCGTCCATGCCAGGAGGCCTCGGCAATGTGACAGGCGCAGGCAGCGTGGAAGGGATGTTCTTGCTCGCCAAAATCGCCTGCCACACGGGATGATCTTGTGGGCTCTGAGATTGCATCAACTGCGTGTCAGCTATGCCTTTCAACAATGAAGCTCACCTTCATCATGCCACCCAGACGGAACACGGCAAAGAACATCTCCGCGAGCTCAATCCAGCCGTCGCCAAGCTTGAACGCGCCTTCGCGTTCTCCGTTGTTGAACACTTCTGGCGGGAGCGGCTGGTTGGTCGTCTTGAAGAAGGCGATCATCGAGTTGAGAAGCTGCTGCTTCTGGACCTGCGGCGGCCTGACTTGCGGAGGCCTTCCTGGGCCTGCATTTGGCGTCCCAGGCTGTCCCGGCATCCCCTGCGCGCCGAGTCCTGCTGCTAAAGACATGCCGGCAGCAGATTGTGGTGTTGATGGTCGTCGCATGGCATTGGCCAGGGCGGCTGAGGCGGCGGGGGACGCTGCGGCTGCGGGAGACGCTGCGGCGGCGGGGAAGTTGGAAGCTGGTGTGCCAGCGTTCGGAGCTGGTGAAGGCGCAGCTGCAGGCGCGGGTGACGGCGCGGCCACAGAAGCTGGCGATGGCGCGGTAGGTCCTCCTCCTGGCGTCGCGGCCCCTCCAGACGAATGCTGTTTTGCGCGTTGGGCCTGATGCAATGCCTGCAGCTGCTTCATGATCGCTTCGCGGTCGGCACCTGCGGCGATACCGCCCAACATGCCCGACGCGGCTGCTGCAGCAGCCCAGTCCGGAAGCCCGTTCGGAGCCTTCCCTCCAGCACCAGGCGTTGGTGCGCCGCCGACAGGAGATTGACCTGCTTGTGGGCCGTTGCCAGATGCCGCGCGCTGCTTGGTAGCCAAGTTGACAGCCTGTTGGGCCTGGAGCATACGCGCCTGGAGTTGCGCGTGAAGCTCGGCGAGGTTGGCGTTGCCGGATGCTGGTGATGGCGCAGAGGCAGCTCCTGGAGACGACGCTGCGTTGCCGTTCTGACCTGTTGGTCCGCTGCCGCTCGCCTTGCGCACTGCTGGGAGGTTCAACTGGCCAAGGTTAGGAAACAAGGGATTTCCGTTGTTGTTGTTATTGTTGTTGTTGTTGAGACCGGGGTTGTTGCCGCCAGGGAGACGCGCCGCGAACTGAGCAAGGATCTGTTGTTGGAGCTGGTGGTCAAACGCCCCAGCCTGGGTAGGCTGCTGCTGTTGTTGAGAGCCTTGCTGCTGTTGCTGTTGTTGTTGTTGCTGTTGTTGTTGCTGTTGCTGCTGTTGTTGTTGCTGAGCCTGGAGATGAGCCAGTAACAGCTGATGTTGCTTTGCCTGATCTGAAGTTGTTGTCGCTCCGTCGGTGGAGGCCGTTGGCCCTGCCTGTTGGGACATGGCCAAAGCGACGACGCGTCCAAGAGCAGGAGTCCTGGGACTGAAGGGGGGCGTGGGGGGTGAAGCGATACGACCTTGGATGTGCGGTGATGTGACGTGGCGTTATGTCAAACGAGTGTGTCTAGGTAGGTGGGCTTGGTAGGGTGGGGAGAGTACGCGCGCAGTGAAGTTGAAGGAATGGGTTACTCCCCTGACTACTGACGCCTTGGCAGCGAGGAAGTTGAGCCGACAAGCGAGCGAGTCGCGCGGTAGTTGGTGGGGTGTGAGGGGGGAGATCAGACGCGACGTAGTCTCCGTTCGGGTGGATCGTGCGGCGGCGGATGCTCGGCTGACTGATGGACACGGGGGCTTGAGTGAAGGGGGGGTGGATGGTGGAGGGTAATTGGGCGAAAGGGGGGGAAATACGAAGGGGGGAGAGAGACGGATGCAACGGAGGAGGGATCGGTCCAGTCGGTCGATAATGCTGGGTGGAGAGGGTGCTGCTCTGTTGGGAGGTTGAGCGCAGATATCACTCAAACCACTCCTTCCTTGGCCACTTTTGACCAATCAGGGATCACCTTGGTTTAGCGTATTAGCGGGTGTATTTGGACTCTCAGTCTGGACCGGCTAGACCGTCCACTGCCGATCCTTGCCTCCCCTCTTGCCCCCCCTCTTGCCCCTACAGGATTATTCCTATTCAGGCTATTAGACCCGGCTCCGAGCCAAAGGTTGTTAATAACACCGTAGTAGCTCAGAATACACTCGGCTTGTGGCACCATTTCACGTGGTTTCCACGTGACATATTAAGACCTCGCTGATTCAGCTTGATGGAAAATGGGAAACGGGATGGTTTGATCCCGAGGCGGAAGGGGAGAGGAATCTCCTCCTCCCTTCCCTTTTGACGTAGCGGATCATGTTGCCCTCTCCTCCTCCCTCCTACTAGCCTCGGCCCTCGAGCGGCACAGTCGGTGCGCGATACCTTGACTCAACCTCTTCTACCAACACTCCATCCTTCACCATCCATAGCCTTCTCTATCACTCCATTACGGCTGGGTGTAACAACACATCGACCAACGTCCTCGTTCCCCCATCTCGCCAAGGTCGTTGCGGCTTCGTGTACACTAGTAGTTGGCACTCACCTCGCTTCTCTTCCATTCGATCGGCTCGTGCCACCGCCACAAATCACGCCTCGGTCGCCGAGAGGCCGAACATCGTCGCTTCCGCCTAAGCTACTGTCGATACTTTCGAACCCGACTTGCTGCGCATTTCCGCAAACTCATTGGGACATTTGTGCTCTTCGACCCTCTGCGACTTCGGACCGTCGAGCGAGCCAGTGGGTCGTTTCAGCGCGACGCGTTGTAATCGATTGCACTGAGATCACAACAAGACTGTCTCTCCCAATAATTTCTATCCACCCCACCCCTCCAACAGAACTAGCTTCTCTCGCCACCACCTCCCACGCATTCCATCACAGCTGCAGTCGACCCTCCTCTCGACGCATCCTATCCTATCTTTCCATCCCTGCTCATACTCGCGCGTTTCATCTTCCCAAGCAGTTTAGCCCTTAAGCTACGCGTGATTGCTTCCATATCCTTCCCTCGCCCCATCCAACCTCCACCTCTTCTTATCCTTCCGTCACCATGGAGGCCCTCACCCCCAACACTGCGGCTTTCCTCGACTCCCTCTCGTTCGATGCCATCAAGCCCGAGCCCGAGATCACCGCCATGCCTCCATCCACATTCTTCCCCATCCCCGGCCGTGACACTCCAGAGGATTCCTCGCCGGACTCGCTTCCCGCCAAGCACCCCGACAATTCGAGGACGAATCTGTCTGATGACTCGGATGCCGACCTGGGACCCGGTGCCAGCCACAAGCGCAAGGCGTCCATCGGCAACGTCGAGCATGACGAGGACGATGGTGATGGTGCGTCATTCATACTGTTCCTCGATTCTAACACGTACAGACTCTCTTTCAGACAACGCTCATCACGACGATAAGCGCCAGCACAACAACAAGAAGGACACTTCTCGCCGCAAGTCAAATGAGAACAGCAAGAACACCAAGGGCACCAAGGACAATGCCACCACTAAGGCTCAGCGCCGCAAGGAGCAAAATCGAGCTGCCCAGAAGGCATTCCGGGAGCGCCGCGAGGCCAAGGTCCGCGACGTGAGTTAATCGATCGTGTCAAGGAATTGGGCTAATCGGCAGCTTGAGCAGAAGGTGGCTGAGCTGGAGGCCAAGTCATTTGGTGCTTCCGTCGAGAATGAGAACCTGCGCAACATCCTCAAGCGTCTGCAGGAGGAGAACGTTGCTCTCAAGCAAGCTTCGTTCACCTTCTCAATGCCAGTAAATGGACAGGCCAACCCCGGCCAGCAGACGCCGACTCCCGCTTCTTCAGCCAACGGAACCTCGCTCAACGGCGCTCCATCCGCCAGTGGCATCGACTGGTCGCAGTTCTCTACGTTCAAGAAGCCACCCTCACCAGCTCACAGCGTGTCCAACGACAGCTTGCGTAGCATCAACGACGCATCACCGCAGATAGCCTCCCACCGCAACTCGAACTCTGGTGCCAGTCCCGAGTCTCTACTGTCCATTGGCCCTAATGCTACCCCCGGTCCTAGCCCTAACCTCTTTGGTGCCAACGGCAACGGCGGCACGCAGACTGTTGCGCAGGCCGCGTACCAAGAGGCTCTCAAGAGGCAGAACAGCATCACCGCCAGCCCCAATGACCAATTGTCCACCCCTAACTCTGTTGGCGGTACTAGCAAGGATGACGTTGAGGCGCTGTTCCGCAGCCTCTATCCCAACGGCATCGACTCTGTGCTCGCCAACATGAGCAACGCTACTGGTATCTCGCCGACGGCCACCAACTTGCCCAACATGACGACTCAAATGCCCCAGTACACCTTCTTGGGGCAGAGCCCTGGTCTCACTTCGCAGGCCGACACGTCGTCCAACTCTCTCGCCAAGCTCTTTGGCGATGCCACCTCGTACCGTGACTCGTCTGGCACGACCACGGCTTCCAACCAGAACGGTGCCGCCGCTCCAGTGTCGAGCCTTTCCAACGATGCTGCCCAAGCTCCCTGGGCTGGTCTTACCGACAACAGTGTTACCGAGTTCCTCAACTCGCTCAACGGCAACGACAAGAGCATGGACGCGAACGACCTGGTCGGTGGAGCCGACGACGAAGCATTCTCGCGACAGCTCGAGGCTCTCATTGCGCAATCTGGCGGTGTGTCGCCCGATGCGGCCTTCAACCTCGCTCCCAGCAATGCGTTCAGCCCGACCAACTACCTCAACATGTCACCGTCGCCGCTCAACTCGCTGTCCAACTCTCAATCGCCTCGGTCTGGCACCGACGCGACATCGCCGCAGTCGGACATCAAGAGTCCCGCCTCGTCGGCTGGCAACTCTTGTACGTCCGCGTCCAAGGTCGTTCACGTACTCGCCGAGGACGGTCGTGTCATGCGCCCGTCCGAGGTCTGGACGCGTATGGGAATGCACGACTCTGATCCCCAAGATCTTCTCATCGACGACTTGTGCGACCAGATGAAGTCGAAGGCGACATGTAAGGATGGTGAGTACATTGCTGCGCACAACTGGATAGCAGCTAACGTCCAGGTCGGAGATACATGAAGTACGACGACGTCGAGGGCATGATGCGCCGCCGTGCCAACGGGGAAGACTGCGATGACGAGCCAGTCGAGGAGCCGCAACAGCCACCGCAACCGCCGGCACCTGTCGACCCCGCCCTCGACCCGGAGCTGGTCTGCACTAAGAACGACCAGGGCGAGTTCGATCCCATCGCCTGCCAGGCCAAGTTGAATGAGGCCTTCCTCAAGCAGAACGGTCTGGCTGTCTAATCTCCTTCCTGTCAGGCTTCATCTTGGGCCACACTTTGGCATCCTCTACATGCCGGGATGTCCGTGTACCACCATTACCACCACTACACCTACTAGTTCTTGAGACGAACGTAAAACAGCGAGTCCGCTGGCCGTGCTGCCCATCTGCAGCCGAGTGCAGCCGAGCGCAACCGCACCAATAGCGCTGCGGCGCGCCGCGCCTGCGCCATATCTGCTACCCCGGCCGTCCGCCGTGTACACCAAACCTGTATACTAGCGCTCTCCCCTCCGTGCTTGTAGAAGCAGAAATAAGTAAATGCATGTGTCCTAGCGAGTGGTGCGGCGCAGAACGGAGATCCCGCAGGCATGGTGCATCTCTGCCTTTCTGCATTTCAGCAGGCAGCACGACATGTGCGGAAATCAACGACGTATGCTGCATGCTCCGCCCGAGCGTCGGGTGACTGGACTGGGGGATGTTTCGACTCGAACTCGCCCGGTGCCACACTGGAGCCGAGGAATGCAGATCCATGCCGGCCAGGAGGCTGGTGTGCCGGGTTTGGACTGGGCGGTTTATGTCCTCCGCCCGCTCGTGCAGCCATGCACGACGAGTGGTAGGCGAGAGAGGCAGTCGAGGGAGTCGCTAGGGAGATTCAGCCACGCCCGACGCCACACAGCCATAGGGCAAAGCCTCGTCCCACCAGAAGCCACTTGTCCCACCGTCCACAGGCTACAGCCACCGGCCAGAGCCCACGTCATACTCTGAGCCCAGAGCCACAACGCAGCCACTGCCACTGCCGATATCACGGCCCGGCTTGGCAAGACGCGGCCGCGCGACCTCGCTGGCCGGTGCGGACGCGGGCGCGTATGTTCCGTGTGGAGTGATGATGGGCTGGGGCTATTGGGCGCTGTTGGGGGCCTGGGGGGCGGGGTGAGGCTGGACCGTAGGCTGGGACGTGGGCTGGAACGTAGGCTCTGTCGTGGCCTGCCTTGGCCTGGGTCAAGTTGGCTGTCGTTGAACGCCGGGTTGGAGCTCCGGTCGACGCGTCGACGCTGATATCCGCTTGCTGACGATGGTGTAAAAATTAACATGCCGCGCCCTCACGATGTACCGTTAAAGACTCCTGTTTGTTTACTGCTCCTCCCCTCCGCCTAGTAGTCTGAGCCTGAACACCAGTGGGAAGCTCTGTCGCACGTATGAATCAGACCGGCACTGCATCCCATGCCCAACTCACGCACAACACGGGCGATGGGCACCCACACACCGCACGCTGCACACCGCGAATAACAAGCAAAGCACCGAATCGCTAGCGCTGGCAGGCTGACGCGTAGCCGCGGCGCACACCCCGGTCACGATCACGAACAATGCATGGAACCCCTAACGCCCAGGCAGCCCCCCTAGCAGCCCCCCTACTGGTCTACTACTGTACTATTCTAGCAGCTCCTCCAGCGACACTGGTCTAGGGCCTCTCGGCGAGGGTGAGGATGAAGCGCTCTGCGCGGTCGTCGTCGGCGATCTCCTTCTCGCGCACCTCGGTCGCGATGATCTTGCGGCCCTCGCCAAGCTGCGCGCGGACCTGGGGCAGGGCGTAGATCTGGCTCTGGAGGAACTCCTCGGCGCCGACCATGGCGGGCGCAAGGGCGTCCGTCTCGCCGGCGTCGACCTCGTAGAACACGTCAATACGGTCCGTCGGCTTGAGGCCGGCGCTCTTGCGGAGCTTGTTGACACGCGAGGTGAGCGCGCAGGAGCGCGACGTGCTCGAGGTCGTCGTGGCGGCGGATGTCGAGGAGGATGGTGCGTCGCCGTCGGTGCGGTCTCGAACACCTCGGCCTTGTCGCCCTCAAGCTCGACGAAGCGCGTCACGACAGGTCGCCCTCGACGAGCTCGACGCCGTTCACGGTCACCTTGCCAGACGACACGTAGCCCTTGCACTCGTCCGAGTGAGCTTGGGGAGGTGCGACTTGACCTTGGCGAGGTCCTTGCGGAGCTTGCGGCCAAGCACGGGCCAGTCGGCGTTGGCCTTGTACTTGATGCCAGTGGCCGCTCATCCGAGGTGTAGACAGCTCGGAACGTTGAGCTCCGACTTGACGTACGAGTCGAGCGACTGACATCGTCAGGTACTGCTGGTCGTGGTGGAAGAGGGTGAGCGTCTTGAGCGGCATCTTGACCTTGAGGTTGCGCTTGTCACGGATACCGCGGCCAAGCTCGATGACGTTCTTGAGACGCTGGACCTGGCGCTCAATGACAGTGTCAAAGTACTCCTCGCGCGCCTTGGGGAAGAGGACAAGTGGACCGAGCGCACGTCGAGCCGTCGGTGGGCTTGGGCGTAGTGGGCAACAAGCTCTGGTACACCATCTCCGAGGTGAAGGGGTGAACGACGACATGGTGAGACAGAGGTGTGGAGAGCCTCGTACAACGAGTTGAGGCAGCCTTGGTGTCCTCACACCGTTCTCGCCCTTGAGACGACGACGGTTGAAGCGAATGTACCAGTTGGTCAAGTCGTTGATGAGCTCGAGAAGACCGGGAATGACAGTGTACAGCCTGTACGCGGCCATCTCCTGGTCAACGAGCTGGATGAGCGACTGGCAACGAGCAAGGATCCAGCGGTCGAACACGTTGGTCGACTTGGGCGCATCGTGGTCGTACATGAACTCGACCTTGTTCTCCTGGTTGAAGAGCTCGACCTGGTTGAGGTAGAAGTTGAGCGAGTTGATCCACTTGAGGATGACGTTGGACAGAACGTCACGGACACCCTCCTCACGGAAGCGGAGGTTGTCACCACGCACAACGGGCGAGTTGATGAGGAAGAGACGCACGGCGTCGGCACCGTACTTCTCCACAACGGTCATCGGGTCGGGGTAGTTCTTGAGCTTCTTGCTCATCTTCTTGCCGTCCGACGCGAGCACGAGACCGTGACAATGAGGTTCTTCCATGGCGCAGTGTCGAAGAGGTGGGTGCCGAGCACGAGAAGGGTGTAGAACCAGCCACGAGTCTGGTCAATGCCCTCCGAGATGAAGTCGGCAGGGAATCTGCTTAAGCGGTCCTCGTTCTCGAAGGGGAGTGCGACTGGCGTAGGGCATGGAGCCCGACTCGAACCAGCAGTCGAAGACCTCGTCGATACGCTTGAGCTGACCCTTGCCCTGCTTGAGGGATGGTGATCTTGTCAATGCTCTCACGGTGGATGTCGGTGATGTCCTTGACACCAGAGAGCTCCTGGAGCTCGGCAACCGACGAGACACACAATCTCCTCATGTCGTCCGACACCCAGAGGGATCGGGGTACCCCAGTAACGGTTACGCGAGATGTTCCAGTCGCGAGCGTTCTTGAGCCAGCCGCCGAAACGGCCCTCGCCGACGTGAGGAGGACCCAACGGTCTTCTCGTTGTTGGCGACAAGCTGCTCGACTTGGAGCGACGCGGACAACCACACGGGGATGGCACGGTAGAGAGGGGAGTGCCCGAGCGCCAGCAGAAGGGGTACGAGTGCTTGATGTCGGTGCGGACAATGAGGCGGCCCTTGGCGTAAGGTCCTTGATGATGAGAGTCGGCGTCCTTGACGTACTGGCCCTGTAGTCGGAAACTTCGGGAGTGAGCGGCCAGACTCGTCGATCGGGCAGGGGGCATCTCGTCGTCACGGACAATACCGTGCTCAAGGGAATGCGGTGGTCGTCCTCACCGAAGCCGGGGCCTGGTGGACAATACCGTACCGGCACTGTCGGTGACGTAGGTGTCCGAAGAACGCGGAAGGCGCGGTCCTCGTACTGCTCGGTGAAGTAGTCGAACATGGGAGTGTAGCGCCATCCGACCATGTCCTTGCCGAGGAACGAGCCACCTTCTTGAACTTGGGCTCCTTCTTCGGGTCGGGCTTCTTGCCGTTCTGGTACTCCTTGTAGAGGTGCCGAGGAGCGACTCGAGGAGGATGAAGTTCTGGTTGCGCTCAATGTCGTGGATCTTGATGTAGGTGAAGTCGGGTGCACACAGAGGGCGAGGTTGGAGGGAAGGGTGTACGGTGTGGTGGTCCACGCGAGGAGCGAGGTGGTCGGGTCGTCGACGAGGGGAAGGCGACGTCACGCGGGGTCCTGGACATCGCGGTAGTCCTCACCGGCCTCGAAGTTGGAGAGAGGGGTGGTGCAGCCGGTCGAGTAGGGCATGACACGGAGACCGCGGTAGACCTGGTTCTTCTGCCAGAGCTGGCCAAGACCCACCACACCGACTCCATGAAAGTAGGGTCGAGGGTCTTGTAGCCGGTGTCGAAGTCGATCCAACGGCCCACACGCTCGACGTGCCTTCCACTCGGACGCGTAACGCATCACAATGGCGCGGCACTCGGCGTTGTACTTGTCAATGCCCATGGCCATGACGTCGTCCTTGCCCTTGATGCCGAGCTTTTTGTCAATCTCGTGCTCGACGGGGAGGCCGTGCGTGTCCCAGCCGAACCGGCGCTCGACGTGGTGTCCGGTCGACGAGGCATGGCGGGTGACAATGTCCTGTTTGTCAGCTCGAGCTCACGCGACGTGCTTCGTCATGCAGCTTACCTTGATGGTACCGGCGAGCAAGTGGCCGTAGTGGGGAAGACCGGTGGCGAAGGGGGGCCGTCGAAGAAGGAGAACTCGGGGCGGCCCTCGGAGAGCTTCTGCTGCGTCTTAAAGCATCAATCTCCCTCCAGAACTCGAGCACGTTGTGCTCGGCCGTCGGGATGTGGATCGGCTTGGACGCTGCTGTGTCAGCGGTTGTGCTCGGGCAGCCCCGACCACAGGTCGTAGGTCTGGTAACTCACGGTCGTGGGCCTTGAACGACATGGTCGGCCGCGGCGTCTAGGTGTTGGGGAAAGGGGAGATAGGTATCTGGGTGGCGAGAGGTGGTAGCCGTCCCGCGTGATGTGCTGTATATAGCAATCCGTCGGGTTGAGTCGAGTCGGACTGCGATGCGCAAGTTGAGCTACCGACTCGGCGGCAGGACTGTTGTATGCGCTTTCTTTTAGCGTCTCAAGGATGCCCTTGGTGTAGGCTCCCGTGCACGAGTCGTGGAGGGGAGGTGAGATAGAGTAAAGATGGTTGTCGATGAACGACGATGGAGGATGATGATTACTCGAGTTTTTCGAGCGTCCGACCTTCTATCGAACAAGTAGTGGTCGGCTGCCAGGACGGTGTGGCCGAGTCGACTTGGCCCAGAGAGAGGCCCCACCGCACGAGATCCGCGCCCAATTTTGGGTTCAATGTGAGTGATTACTTAATCATCACCCCCAGTTTACCTTGGACGCGTGCGTGCGTTGCTTTGCCTCTCTCTCGTCTCCCATAATTTACAGGTGGAGGTTGAACAACCGTCGCTCACGCGCGTTCAGCAATCAGTCACCTCTACGCACAATCAACAAAACACCACTCCCATAACAGTCATTCGGCACACCGCCTGGCCTTCCATTGCTCTCTTCCTCTGCTCAGGTCAGAACGGCCCGGCGGCGAGAACGTGATCGGCGAACGACTAGCAAACCCGCCACCCAGACGTTACTCGACTTCTGGTGGATCATCAGCTCATCCCCGGCACACGCCACCTTCCCTCTCCCACGGCATCGCGTTCACCTTCATACCATCACTTTGAAGACGGCAAATCTTGCAATATGCCAAGTACCGCACGCTCGCAGAACTGGCGCAACAGGCGTCAACCCCAGTCTGGACCTTCCTCGCGCCCTCCATCACCGCCCAGCGCCGATCGCCCCCCTTCGCCTCCCAGCCTTCCCGGTCCATCTGCTGAACCAGCAACTGGCAGCGCGCGCGGACGCTATAAGCGGCCACTGCACCCGATCGAGGCGTTACCCAACAAGCCATGGGACGAGCTCACGCCGCACGAGCGGAAACGGCTGAAGCGGCGGCCGGAGAACGAGTTCTTCGACTTCTCAGAGTTGGAGGGGTTGGAGGGGCTGGACGCGGAGGCAGGGGAGGATGAGGCGCCGAGTGGTCCTTCGGAGATCCAGGTGCCGCCAGCGAGCAAGTTTACGCCGTTCAAGCGCATGGTGTTCTCCGACGCAATGGAGGAGGATCAAAAGAAGGTGGACGAGAAGCCGCCCTCGTATGAGGAGGCTCTTGCCGCTCCCCCTGTCGAGGTGTCTGAGAACGGCGAGATCAGGCAGATCAACGGCGGCGGTGAGGGTGTCGCAAGTGGTTCGCTGGCGGACGCGCCAGCACGCCTCCTGCTCCCAGAGCATGTGGTTGTGGAAGGAGACAATGATGAAGATGATGCCGGTGGTGGCGATGACGACGAGGATGAGGAAATCGATATGACAGGCATCGCTGTGATCGACGATAGCCGCGCTGCCGTGAGTTCGGAATTGACTATGTCAGCTGACATCAGGGCGTCGTTCGCTACTATGACCCCTCGGCGGTCGACGACTTCTTCGCGTCTGCGGATCTGGGGCGCGTGTGCAAGAACTGCAAGAGGCCTGGACACATGGAGCGCGAGTGCACTGTCCTTGTGGTGAGTAGCTGTCATCTACCTCTACATGGCAAGTTATGCTGACCCCAGTGCCTCCGATGCGGCGAGGAAGGCCACGAGCGGAACAACTGTCCACACTCGGGCGCGTGCAGGTACTGTGGGCAAACTGGACATGCTTGGCAGCACTGCCCCCAGAGAGCAGAGCAGAAGGCCGAGACGGGTAGGACGGGTTGTCCACTGTGCGGCAGTAACCAACACGGAGCTACCGTGAGTACGACGGATGTTGGCAACAACTGACGGCAGGGTTGCCAGCTGGCGTGGCGCGCTTATGTCTACTACACTCCTGCTTCTCGCCAGGACGCAATCGAGCGCAAGGAGAAGGCAACGAGCTGGGAGAAGGAGGCCGTGGGTGGAGACTCGACGGTTGCTCACTGCTACAACTGCGCCGGAACCGGGCACTACGGAGATGTGGGTTGTGCGAGCTGACTCCATGCTGACTGCAGGACTGCCCCCGTCCCAAAGGCACCAAGGCGCCCATTACAGGGTACCCGTCCACCTTCTCTGAAGCGATGGCTAGCCGTGGTCCGTACGGTGCAGCACTGTCGATGAGACGCCACCCGAACGCGACGCACACCAAGTGGGTCGACGACCTGCCCGAGGTTGACCGCGGCTTCGCGGCTTTCGGGGGCGCTGCGGCAGGCCAGCGTGGGCGGGAGAGCAAGAAGGCGCAGCAGCGCGACATGGACCGCCAGCGGGACCGCATGGACCGGGCCGAGGACTGGTTCTCGAGCCGGGACGACTACGACCGCACGATGCGCGACTCATGGCGCGACCGCGACGACCGCGGGCCGCGCGGCGGGCCTCAGCCGTTCCGGAGAGACGGCCGGCGGGGGCGTGAGCAGTCGCCCGACCGGCGCGGGCCATCGCTCGCCTCGCGTATCTCTGGGCCGTCTGGGTCTGGCGGCGGCGGCTTCCGGTTCGGCCACATGTCCGCCCCCGCTGGCTCGGCGCCGCGCAACGTCAACGACAACTGGCGAGCGCGGCCTAGTAGCCGGGGAGGGGGATACGACGAGCGCCGCCAAGGCGAGGCCGAGCTCGAGGAGCGGCAGTGGCGCGCATCGGGCGCCGGCGGCGGGAGCGTCGTCGGGTGGGGCGAGCAGATGGACAGCGAGGAGCGCGAGCAGCGGCGGATGCGTGACGACCGCCCGCGCGCGGGGCCGGTGCGTGGTGGTGGCGGCGGGGGGCGGGGACGAGGTGGCGGGCGCCCCGGCAGCGGCAGCGGCGGCGGTGGTGGCGGGCAGGCGCGGGGGCAGCGGTACACCGGCGGCTACTAGGTGGGGCTACTGAGCACTGTAGATGACGCATGGCATGGAGAGTCCCTTGTGCAGATACTTGCGGCTGGCATGGGTGCTTGGGCGTTGGACGTGCGCGCGCGACCGCACCGGGGCTCGCTCGCTCGCTCGTTTCGCATGAGC
Source organism: Cutaneotrichosporon dermatis (assembly GCA_020011015.1). Taxonomy (NCBI): domain Eukaryota; kingdom Fungi; phylum Basidiomycota; class Tremellomycetes; order Trichosporonales; family Trichosporonaceae; genus Cutaneotrichosporon; species Cutaneotrichosporon dermatis. The sequence goes on along the minus strand of JAIGNX010000004.1, from coordinate 2,924,718 downwards.
TCCCTGGAACGAGCTCGAGCTCGTGCTCGGGCTCGGACATGCTGGCTTGATCCGAGCCGAGCCCAGACCAGGACGCAGCGATGGACAGTGACTAACTCTTGCGCCGGATCGCCCATCAAGAGGGGGAGGCGGCCCGGACTCGGGAATGTCTGCACTGGGAGGGCGGCGTGAGATCAGCCAGGCTCGGCGTCCGTCGGGTCGGGTCGGGAAGAGCCCCTCCGATCTTTCGGCGTCGGGCGACAAGCACATGCGGGAAAGCCGGCGGGAGGGGGAGAGGGTCCACCGCGTCGTTCGACCTCATGCGGGGCGCCCTCTGGCCGCGAGGATTGGGGACGATGCCGTGGAGGCGTATGGTGCCGCTGTGGTCGAGGTACAGTCCACTCCAGTACTGCATGCGGCTCGATGGCATGCACTGTAGGAATGTGGCAGGGAAGCCGCGCGTTTCGAGCTGAGGCGTGGACATGTCATGAAACACTGAGAGATGCCGTGACGCAGTGTGGCGTCACTGCCGACCGACCTGAGTGAGACGCTTCAACTCGCCTCAGGATAGGGAGGCCGAGGAATGACAAGTCTGCGCTGTCTTGACTGGATCTGCAGATCCCTACTAATTAGGGCGACTGGAGCCTGGGAGCTGGGGGTTGGGAGCTGGGAGCTGAAACAGTGTGAGTGTGGGCGAGAGGCGAGACATGACGTTGAGCGACCTGTACACTAGGTAGACTACGGCCTTGCCCCCGCCTCATGTCGAGTGGAGTAGAGTAGATACTTCGGAACTTGAGCAGTTGAGCTGAAACGGGGCTGCGTGCGACTGCGCCGGTGCGCAAGCACAGTCTCTGATGGGGAAGCGGGCTGGACACAGCGGCGAGGTGGGGTGAGATGGGCTGAGATGGGCTGAGATGGGCTGAGATGGGGTTTGCGTGAGCGCTTGGACGCTTGCACTGTGATTTTGGCGTTACCCGTCCCATGTTTGCGGAGTATGTATGTGCGACAAGGGCCAAAGTGGGGAAGCGTTGGAGGCTGAGGTGGATATGTTACACATTCGCACGGCTTGGGCTCGGCCCGGCACTCCTTGGGGCATGGGCATGGGCACGGGGGCGACAAATGGCAATGACGGTGGGATGATAATGACATGGCTGTGGCACTATCCTCGCTCGAGTTTCGCTGGTGCATATTCGTCGCAATTATGACTGCGGTGCAAGATGGTACTTGCTAACCATCAATGATCACTGAGCTCAGCCCAAAGCGGGGCGATAGGGCGATACCGTCAGTACATAACTGCGGGTGGCGTGAATAGCTTGACCGGAACTAGACCGCTACAGCTCTTGCTTCTGAACAGACAAACACCAATGCATGGTCGATGAAGTATGAATCAAATCGAATGACGAAAGGGCCATGGCATCCATGAGTCTGAGGCAGCATGGCAACGAAGATGGGCATGTTCACAGAGCCCGACATGGGACGAAGCAGGTATCACGGTACAACGGAGAGAGGCAAACAACGACAACGGTGATGAGGCAGGACCATGATACAACAGCATGGCTGGACCATGGCGTGAGGCGGGCGGGCGGGCGGGCATGAGGTGCGGATGTGATGTGCGGTGCGGTGCGGAGGCTTGAGATTGATGGGAATGGAAGTCGGACGTGAAGCAGAAGGTGGGTCGTAATGTTCGCGGAATGGTCGTGGGTCGAGTCGAGAGAGTGATGACGCTACGCGCCCATCGAGTGCAGCCGCCACTCGCCGACCCACCACTTGTCGTCGGCGTGGGCGCCCCACATGCGCTCGTAGTTTGCGCGTGGGCCGTGCTCGGTGGCGGGCGGCGTTACCCCAGAGTCGAACTTGTACGCGTGAGGCGACGCAACGATGTCGCCAAAGTGCTCCTCGAAGAAGTCGCGGTGAGCGGCCCATTCCTGTTCGCGCTGGGCGGTACGTTCGGCCTCGTATGCGACCCGTCGGGTAATCAGCTCAACAACGCCGCCTCTTCGGGCGTTCTCGTCGTGGTCTGAGCATCGTCAGCGCAGTCCAGACGATCTCCCCTGGCACACTGTGCACGGTGGCAAATCGCCAAGGAGAGACAAGGTGACGGTGACTCACAGCCTTGGTCGCAGATACGCCTTTCGGCGGGGTTCCACACAGGGCCACCGCACATGGTACTGTCGGCTAAGAGGGCTTGGCACGAGTGCTGGGGCGTGAGCTAATGTCCGAGTGCGATGAGCCGACCGGGGCGCTTCTCTCCGTTCCGCGCCGCACAGACGGGTCGAGTATCGGAGATCGGGCGAATTCACGCTCCGAGAACGACGACGACAACAACTTACCACGTTACAGTAAGGGGTACCGGTTGTTTGTTGTGGACATGAGCCGATGGGCGCGATGAGGCACTGGTAGTCAGAAGACTAGAACTGCAGGGATGGAGGAATGTCGATGAAGGGGTAGGAGCGGGTGGCGACTCACCCTGCCGGTTTCTGTCCAGATTTTGGTGGCATTGGCGTCGGCTTCAAGGAGAGCGACGCGGCGCAATTGCACAAGCTTCTTGTTGCTCTGCCGGGTGGGCGGTGGGGGAGCCGGTTGCGGAGGGGATGGAGGTGGAGTCGGAGCGCGCACAGGAGCTGGCCCAGGCTGCAAGCGGGGAAGGGGCTTTCGCCGGATGCGTGATTTGACTGTTCGCCGCATCGGGGGTAGTGGCGCGTCGCGGTTTGCCGCAAGCGCCGGCTTGGGACGCTGCTGCGCTTGCTGCTGAGTGCGGCTGTGGTCGTGGCCATGGGTGTGGATGTGGATGGCGGATGCATCGTTGTCGCTCGAGCTCGATGGCGGGGAAGGTGGTGCTGTGCACAGTGGTTGTTGTTGTGGGCGGGGTGGTGTCGGTTGTTGTTGTTGTTGTGGCCCGGGGGTTGTTGCCACTTTCGGCCTGCCAAGTGCCTTTGGTGTCTTTGTCTGCATCCAGTCGGACTCGACCAGAGCGAGCTGAGCAAACCCCGCTTCCGGAGCATGCATAGACGACGCGACGACCATGATGGGCGCCAGAGCAACTGTCGGAGGACTAGTGGCGAGGGCCAGACGCGGCCACGAAGGCGACGACGCGGTACGCGACAGACTGGCGGTGGCGGGAGAGGCGGGTGGGCGGGGCCCGTGCGGGGTGGTTATGGCAATTGACGTCTGGCTCTGGCTTGACGTGAGCGTCGTGGCCAGCGACGGCGCCTGGGAGGAGCACGACATTGCCTGCAAGTTGGGTGTCAACTGCTGAGAGGTAGGTGTAGATGAGTGGTGGGAATGAAGAGTTGAGAGAGGCGGTTGTTGTGGGTTGGCGGTTTATGATGGGTGCGGCTATGCACCTTTGTACTGCCACTATCGATGTTCCACTGGATGGGTGATGGCTTTGGGTGGCGCGGGTGGGGTGAAGGGGGGGCGGGGTATTGGGCGGGTGTGGATGGGTTCGACTGCCGCCGGCAAGCACGGTTATCGCGAGGTGGCGGCGAGGGGAGGGTGGAATGATTCGGTGGGAACGCCTAGGTGGATGCGAATTTGGCGCGACGGTGGCGTCGAGCGAGCGTTGAGAGGTGGGAGGTTGGGAGATGCGAAGATGCGAGGAAGGTGTGGTTGAGAGAGGTGAGGGGTGAGAGGATGAGAACGTGGTTGAGTGTGCGAGGTGGGTGTTGTTGTTGTTGAGGAAGAGAGAGGGAGGATGGATACAAAAGATGAACGCCTTGTTTAAAGGGCTATTATGAGTGCAAGATAGTAGATGGATGGTGAAGGAATGCCCCCAGACTTGGACATTACACTCTGACGAGCATTCCATACCGCATGCAGTCACCCCCGTCCACCCCGCTACCCCCGCAGTAGGGCCCCCTTCTCACTACTCCTTGCGGCGGACACGGTCGTTGTCGTCGATGCTCAGCTGCAACTATTTTCTCCATTTTGCCCGGCGCGATTGGCCGGTGGCCGGTTTTAGTTGTGTGTATAGACGCGTCACTAGCCATGGTTAGTGAGTGAACGTGGTGCCGTGCGCATCGACCATCTGTTTGTGAGTGGCGTCGAGGGCAACAAGAGGGGCGTAGACCTCGGTGGCTTGTTCCATCCCAACCTCCCAACCTCCTGTTCAAGGTCCGGCCCGCCTCGTGTTTTCCTCTACTGTGGGATCCTCTGGCTTCTTTCGTCGCGTCGCAAGCAAACAGATCCTATTGCCCCTATCTTTGTTCCCTTTGATACACCGTCCGAGCGCGTCAATATGGCCCGGTCGTACTGTAGGTTTTAACCGGGCTATAGCCTCTATACACAACACGACAAGCATCTGCACAGACCACCTCACCTTTTATACCTAGCGTACTCACCTTCCATTCCCGTATTATTCCGTCGCCTTACTCGTCGTCCTCAACCATTGCCTCCTTTGCCATGCGGGGAAGCGAGTAAGCCCGACGACTGTCGCCCAAGCCAAGTAACCCAGCTCTCCGAGGGGGCCGAAGCCGAGCGCAGTGTCGGATCTGGTCGGGCTGCCGAGCGTCGACCGTCCATTGTTGTGCTGTGCACCTTCTTCGATGCAGAAGGATGCATTCGCTTGCTCGCTTGCCTCGAGGCAGTGTCTACCATGGTCCGGTTGCAGCGGACGTTGGATACACACACACGCCACACAAGTCCAGGCCGGTCTGTCTGTCTGACGCGTCATCATGTGCGGGGAGCGGGGGGCGTAGGAGCGAGGGTGATAGTAGTTAGAAAGGCTTGGGCGGAGAGTATGTGCCGCTCGATCCGCACGCTTGGGCCGCGGACTAGTGGATGCGAGTAGTGGAGACCGTGTGAGAATTCGCCCTGCCGCCGGAAACGGGGCACGGGGGCTAGGGGTAGAAGTAAGGGTGGGGAGTGAGCGCGCGCACAGGCCGCTGAGGAGGGCAAGCGAGAAGAAGGGGTGCTCGGACCTCCAAGGGAGGTGGAGGGAGACTGAGCGTGGATTTGGTCTAGAATCGACTGGCGTTCGCTCGAAGTATGACTGGAAGGATTGGCGGGGCGAGGGCGAGCTGCCCATGGCCCGTGGGGCCTCGCCTCCGACGTACGTCCAGCGCCTTGGAAGTGGATGAGGATGTGGGTGAGATCCAGATTACAGCAAGGAAGCCCCACCTCCATGCCTTCACCCCCTGGCGCTTGTCAACTGTAAGGCGAGCTCAAGGTAGCTAGTCATGCTGGTCAAATGCGTATCAAAGGTCAGAGAACTGTAGCGCTAGCTAGTTAGTAGTAAGCCAGCCACCGACGCGACATGCAGACAATCAAGCGATCAGTAGTGCAGTGTGCCATCCAAAGACGCGGCCCAAGCGCGATCGCGTGGCGGAGTCGAGTCTCGAGTTCAGTCGCGTCGCGTTCGCATTCCAGTACCTGTCCTGATTCATGAAAGTCACAGGATCGGTGGCGTCCTCGACCCTCGTAGTCACCGTTGTCGCCTCTGCTCTCCTTCTATTATAAGGGCGGAGAAGAAGGGAGACGGTGGCGTGCGTGTGTGGCAATGTACACACTCTGATCGCCCCTGGTTAGCGTCGTGGATTGTCCAGGCCAACGCTTGTGAATCAGCTGTCGCGCCGGTGCTCGCGACACAGCGGCGGTGTGGCGGGAAGTCATCTCCGCTCTCTTCGCGCCAGTTACCCATCCACCTCGCTCCCATCCTCGTTGATCTTTGATCCTTGATCCCCCGATTCGCCATTGACGCCGTCGTCGCTCCTCACCCCCCTTCTCGCATCCCTGCTCAGCGACGGCGAGCTTATGAGTGAACAATAGCGCCTCATCGCGGCTACCACGCGTTGAGGTGTTGACGGCGCGTCGCCTCCTCCTTCTACACTCCGCTCTTTGCTCCGGTCTGCTCGACCCACTCCGCCCGCGTTCTTCCTGTCCCCACCCTCCCGCTCCGCATTGTAGGCCGATGATACGCTGGGCTCGCATACGCTCTCATCACGCTCACCGCGCTCACCATATTCACGCTCTCGCTCTCGCTCTCACACTTACATTCTTCTCAATGTCTCAACCTCGCTCCACCTCTCAGATCCCATTCGCACCCAGACTCGCACTCACCACTCACCACTCACCACGTGCATCGGCTAGTACTCACATGCCGTGATCCAGTGACCTCCCAGGAGCCCGCAAGCGAAACCGGTGACACGCCAGGAGCAGGTGGCATAGCGCAGCCCGCTCCAGACCCAGGCTGAAGGCTTTGCGTCGCCAGCTCCAGACTCCTCAGGTCCGCGAGCCGTGCGTGCGCCACTCGTCCGATGTCTGGTCTGGCGATTCTGGTCTGGCCATACACCCTTCTTGTCGCTCCATAGTCGGTCGTGTTGCATTCTCGTATCCCCTATCTGGCTGTCTGGGCCGGTTTGCGCGGCTGAATGAGGCAAGGTCCGGTGGGTTACTACCGCCGTTAACAGCTCACGACTCGACACGACGGGCGCAGTTGGCTTCTCGATGGCCCGAAGACATGTCCAAGACGTGTGCGCGAGGGCGTATGTGTTCGATGAGGGCACAAGTTGGCTCGGCATGACCCGGTTGTCATGGCGCTCGCCGCTCGTCGCCGTCGCTAGTCGCTTCAAGCTCCCTTCTGTGCCATGTTCCACTTCTCGTCGTTGCGACCTCGTCCCCCAAGCTCGCGTCGATGCATTAGATCCGGCCGGTGCTAGTTGCGCCGCGTCGGCGATGATGACGATGATGGGCGATGATCTGCATGTTCTGCTCGGCATCCGCCCTACTGGCGTCGTTGTGATAACTTCGTAACGAGCATGGCACCGTCATCCACGACGGGGCGCAATGTAAACGTATCCGATAGACGCTGGGGTATCAGTTAGTCGTCAGTGCATCAGTCCTCGGTATCGATCGCGCCCCATGCGAGTGATTGTGAAGCTCGACCTCGTTAGTTGCACTTCTCAATTGCCTCAACGTTGGCGTCGTTGACGTCGTTGACGTCGTTGGCGTCATGGGCGCTACTCGCGGCCGATCCATGCGGAGCCCACGTGCACGCGGAGATGGAGTGCTCCCCGCGCCGCACCCAGAATTCGGAGGACTGGGTGTCCTCGGAGCCTCCACCTTGTCAGACCGACACTTTCCGCCTCTCCATCGCTCTTGACTCATCCATCGTCCACTCTCTATCGAAGATGAGCCTCCGCGCCGCCTCCCGGCTCTTCGCGCGCGGGCCCTCCGGGTCCGCCCCCACGCCCTCCCGCCTCCGGCGCCCCTTCTCCACCCCCTCCACCCCGCCCCCGCCCCCTCCCCCTCCGTCTCGACCAAGGATCACGGCGGAACAAGCCAAAGCCGCGCGCGACCAGCTCTACGCCCAGCGCATGCAGCGCAACCGCACCCTCGTGCTGTACACCGTCGGCTCCCTCGCCCTCGTCAGCGGCATCACCTACGCCGCCGTGCCCGCTTACCGCGCGTTCTGCGCCGCCACAGGGTACGCCGGCACGCCGATGACGGACCCGGCGCGCTTCGAGGCCAGCAGGCTGTATGCGAACGAGCACACGCGAGGCAGGCCTATTACAGTGCGCTTCGAGGCGACCAGCTCGGATACCCTGCCATGGAGCTTTGAGCCGGTGCAGCGCTCGGTCAAGGTTGTTCCGGGGGAGACGGCGCTCGCGTTCTACACGGCGAAGAATAATAGCGACAAGGACTTGATTGGCATTGCGACGTATAACATGACGCCGGAGAAGGTGAGTGGCGCGAGCACGACCACGGGCACGAGCGGAGCGAGTGCGCGTGGGAGGGTGGGTGGGTGAGGAGGGAGTGGTGGGACGGGACTAGGCGGTCTGTGGAGGCGAGAGGCGCTGTGGGAGCGATGCCTGCCAGCGAAGGGAGTCTGGATGATCTTGGACGAGGGAAGCAAGCACCAAGGGAAGGATCTCCCAGCAGCTACAGAGCAGCACCGTCCTGCCCGCCCGTTACCTCGCCCGCCCACCCCGCACCCGCCCACAGGATCCCTCGCCGACCTCGCTGACCCCAGATCGCACCCTACTTCGCCAAGGTCGAGTGCTTCTGCTTCGAGGAGCAGAAGATCCGCGCGGGCGAGGAGGTCGACCTGCCCGTCTTCTTCTTCATCGACCGCGACGTCGTCGACGACCCGACACTCGACAATGTCGACGACATTGTGCTCTCGTACACGTTCTTCCGGGCCAAGCGGAACGACAAGGGGCACGCGGTGTTTGACGCGCCCGAGGAGGTCGTGCAGAAGGCATCGGGGTTCGAGGGGTATGAGCATGTGCCGGCACGGCAGGCGTAGGTGCGATCGACGCCGGAGGCGGCTAGCGCGCCGAAGCCAGAGAGAGCGTGGGCGAGCTGGGCGACGCGGAGAGGAGGAGGGGGCTAGGAGATGGACGGGCCGGAGCGAGAGCGCAAAGAGACGCTGCAGCGACCACGACGGCGCGGTGAGACGTGCCCATGGACGTAGAGGCGGTCCTATTAGGCTACTCCGCAACTTTGGCGCTCGGACTGGCTCGGGCGCAGCCGCTCGGAGTATACGGTATTTGTAGCAAGGCGATACCAGCGGGTACGGAGGGGCGCAACGATAGAGCACAAGTAGACGAGCATTAGCACTGCATGCACACCGCACATCTCACACGCCGCGAACCGTTAGTGAAGACGCATGGATATGTGAGAAGGACTGGATGAGGGCCTTTGCCGATCACAGTGGACGGGACGTGAGGTCGAGTTGGACCTCACAAGCAGGTCTACTGCACGCCCTTGGGAACTCGCTGCGTCGCCCACAGCTGCCAACCAGACCTAGCGCGTGCTTGAGTTGCCGTCCCACCATCTCGCACTCGCTCGCCCACCCGCCGCTATCTTCTCACATATGCATCTATGCACCAGCGCCAACGCGCTGCCTACTTCCTGTCGATATCGTAGTTGACGCGCCGGAGGAGCATGAACAGCGCGAGCACGCTCCCCGCAAACGACGCCACCGCGATCGGCTTAGTGAACCGCGCGCTGAGGGGGTACGCGTACGTGACATAGACCGGCTGCGCATGGTTCTCCGTCACGAGCGACTTCCTGATCGTCACCATCGGGCGGCCGATGGTGTCGAGGTACGTCCTGTGGACCGAGTGCTCGACCGAGTCGACGGCGAACGGCGCGACGACCTCGACGTCGGACGCGCCCTCGGGGAGGATGATGGTGAGCTCCTCGTGGTCGACGACGACGCCCTTGAGCGCGGTCAGGAAGGGGACCTGGAGGATCTGCTTGCCGGTCGTGGGGTCGACGTGGAGCGAGTCGGAGAGCGGCGCGTCCCAGCCGACGGTGAACGAGTAGTTCCACCCGCCGAGGACGGGGTAGCGCGGGCGCAGCTCGAGGTTGCCGTCCACGACACGCGTGCGCTTCTTGCCCCCAGACGCCGGCTGGCCGGGCGGAAGCGCGAGGTCGAGACATTGCCGATCACGTCGTAGTAGTACACGGAGTGCGCCGAGGGCGGGAGGCGCAGCGTGATGTCGGACAGCACCTGCGCAGGCTTGCTGGCGTGGAAGCGCGACTGCTGGTGCTGCAGGCGCGAGAACTGTCCCTTGAGCCTGCGGTTAGCGATGTCGCGAGCATTGGACTCACTTAGGCCCGTCGTTGAAGAGGCCGACCTCGTCCTGGATGTTGAGGTTGGCGCCCCAGTACGACACCTCCGCGGCGCGCTTGAGGGTACGCACGCCCACGATCGGCTCGCGCGTCTCGTAGTGCACATAGAACGGCGTCTGCTCAGCCTTGGCCTCGGCACCCACGGTCGGCGGCACGGCGTGGAAGGGGCCGAGGGTGACCGTCGCGGTCGACTTGGTGACGTCCGAGTCGCGCGTGTACTTCTTCGGGACGCCGCCGTGGGAGAGGATCGTGGACGTCGGCGCGCGGATCTTGATGCGCTCCACATCACAGGTGTACGCCGAGTCGACGAGCGTCGACTCAGTCTCCCAGATCATGAACTGCGGGTCGCGCTGCTCGATGGCCTCGGGAAGCGGCCGCGAGCTGTGCGCCGTGATGGCGTTGAGCGAGATCGTCACCGTCTCGTCCTTCTTCATCCTGCCCACTGGCACAATCGCGGCTGGTGCGCTGTGTGTCAGTTTGTGCTGGCTTAGCTGCGCATCGCTGCGGACTCGAGCTTAGCTCGACTAGACTTACTCGCCCAACCGGTCCAGCTCGACGCCAGCCACCGCCTTGCCCCCGACGAGCACCTCGTACCATGCCGGTTCGGACTGCCCGTTCGCGCCCAATGCAAGGATGTATGGCCCCGGGTCGTCGGTCAACGCCTTGACGTTGTACTGCGTGGTGACGAGGGTTGTACTTCCCCCAAGCTCGACGGTGCGCGCGACTGCCGTGTTGACGAAATCTTGTGGCGCAGCGCCAGTTTCGAGGTAGCGCTGTGCCCCGCGCGCGAAGGCGACGGGGACGAGTGCTAGGATGTGGAAGAGCCGCATGCCCGGTGGTGTGAGTGGTAGGCGGTCGTCACCGTTCAACTCCTGTTAATCGCACTTGACGTTGGGAGACACGTCAAGCGCGGTGGAGGTGGGATATTTGATCCCGCCTGGGGTTCAACGTGGGATTGCTTCCGTGATCTGCTAATGACATGGAATAAGGATGAGGAATAGAAGTCTCGCGTGGTATGTGATTAGGATTGAGGAACTCGGGGGGATATTCAAAAACTCATAAACAAGGTACAACACGTTCGGGTTAAGGGTCGTTTATAAGAAGGCGTGACGGAAAATGCGGGTGCTAGTAGTTAACGCGTCTGATTTCAGGGTTAAAAGTCGACGCGCATCCGGTACTTGGGCTGTTGCGCGTCTGACCGTCGTCGTCTACTGAAACTACCGGAATCCTCCAACTTGCATCCTGTTCCCGCCCCCTCTCAACTCGTTTCATTTCCGACAACAAGCTCGACAACTGGGGACAATGCACGCGGCGCATCAGTTGGGGAGTATCTACTGTAGCCTTCTATCCCAAGTTATTACCCTTGTATCGACATGAGACGACTGAACTTTACAGACTCCCGTGGCACCTCCCCCCCTCTCTCTCGCTCGCTCTCTGACTGTTCCCTTTTCAAAACATCCATCCTAGACTACTAATCGCTTGAATACTACTATTACTACTTGTTTGACGCTATATCTCTCACTTACCCTATATCATCCTTGTGTCCCTAAATAGTGTCACTGGAATGCTCGGCCGTTGCCCCGTCTCACCGCGGAAAGGCGACTAAACCGTTACTAGCCCCCCTTCGGTCTCTGGTCTCCCACCCCCTTCACCATCTCCCTAATCTTAGCCTCCTGTAGTAGTGTAGGTAGGTCTACAACAACAACTGCTACAACACCTCCTGTGATATATAACAACGATCGTATGCCACTTTGCTACTTCTCATCCCCGCTTCGTGTAGTTACTGACCCCTCCTCTCCTCCTTCCTCCCCCTCCCCCCTCCGACCCCCGTCCTTCCTTTCTCCCCCGACACTCGTTACGCCATGCACACCGCGACCATCCTGTCCGCGGTCCTCTCGGTGCTGGCGCTCACCGACGCAGCGCCCACCCCCGACGCTCGTTCCGGCCCCTACAGCGTTCCCATCAAGCATGACGGCCGCGCCGCTCCCGCCATTGAGCGCCGCGGTGGTGGCCCTACAGCATTCCCATGAAGCACAACCTCAACATCGTCCGTACCAAGGAGCACAAGGCGATCGCAGCCGCCAACACTGCCAACGTCCGTGCCCGCTACTCGGGGCATGAGGAGCGCGCCGAGGAGGCCGATGCCCGGTGAGTTGATCTGATCGGCCCAGGAATGGTACATCTCTAACATCCAGCCTCACCAGCTGGCGCCGCGACTTCATGTATACCATCGATGTCGACGTCGGCACGCCCCGCAGACGCTCTCGATGCACGTCGACACGGGTTCTTCCTCGACCTACGCTCTGAGCAAGAACTGCTCCGTCACCGCGTGCACCACCAACAACATTCCTCTGTTCGACTATGACACGTCGTCCACGTTCCAGCTGTGGAACACGACTGCGCGCAAGTCGCTCACGTATGGATCTGGCTTTGCTGCGGGTCTCTGGTCCAACGACACTATGGCTATCGGACCCTTCAAGGTGGAGAACCAGGCATTCAGTGAGTCTCACTTAGTGTTCCTCCAAAACAACATTCAACCCCTGACACCAACCAGTGGCCGCATACAACACCGACCGTGGGTATGTTGGTTCATCCACCTCTGGCCTCATGGGTTTGGGCTTTGAGTCGATCACGGTCGCCGGGGAGACTCCCTGGTGGATGAACGCGATGAAGGACTGGGACGACAAGCGTTTCGGCATCTACCTTGAGCGTGCCAACCTCAACGACATCCCTCCCGAGGACTATGGAAACGCGACCACGGGTTTCAAGGCCACTTCTGGCGGTACTCTTACGCTCGGCGGCGTTGACGAGGACCTCTTCGAGGGCGAGATCAACTACCACCCCGTCATCGAGGCCAAGTACTGGATGATCGAGATGGAAGGCGTCAAGCTCAACGGCAAGGCGTACACCACCTCTGGCGGCAAGCGCACCATCACCGACAACGGCTCGACCTTGAGCTACTTCCCCGCCGAGTTCGCGGAGGAGATCTACAAGGCGATCCCCGGTTCTATCAAGGCTGAGGGCTGGGGTCCCGGCATGTACGCCATCCCCTGCAAGTCGGACGTCAAGGTTGCGTTCACCATCGGCGGTATCGACTACGACATCTTCCCGGATGACATGCTTTGGACCGTCTACAACGAGACCGAGGGTACTTGTGTCGCCGGCATCGTTGGCGACTCCCCCGGCTCCATCGCCGAGTTCCTCCTCGGCGCCGCCTTCCTCAAGAACGTCTACTCAGTTCACCGTCCTGAGCCTCCTGCCCTCGGCTTTGCCAAGGTCAAGGCACAGAGCACTCCCTACCCTCACTGGCCCGAGTACAAGGGCAACGCGACGATCGGCGGCGGCAACACCACCGTTCCGGAGACCAACCCTTCGGACAACTCGACTGCTCCTGGCAACACTACTTTGCCGGACAACACCACCAACCCGGACAACACCACCGCTCCTGGAAACACCACTTCTCCTCTCCCCAACACCAACGGCACTGACCCGTCGGGCAACACGACTTCCCCGCTCCCAGAGACCAATACCACCGCTCCGGAGACCAACACTACCCTTCCCAACACCAACGGCACTCAGCCGACCCCCAACACCACGTCGCCCCTCCCCGGCAACAGCACCGACGTCTGCCCTCCCGGCACCGTGCCGCTTTCTGGGCGCGTCGCGACTGGCACCGCCTACCCTGAGGAGCCATACTGGGGCAAGGACGGCAAGCTGTACTGGCGCCCGAAGAACTAGACCTAGAATTCGACCTCGGGGACCGTACAACTTGCTTTCCAAGACCTCGCGGTGACCCACGACCATTACCAACTTCATAGACCACGAACACTACACTACTGCAGGACACTACTGTATCCATCCACCACCACACTACCACTACACTCTTTTCTGTTTTGTACACCACACATGAACGATGACCCATCGCATAGTTATTTGCGCCGTGCGGCGGGCACGTATCGCCATGTGTTACTGATCGAACCGAAATCAAACCTTCGAACTGGCTACAAAGCTTGTCCCACCCAATACCGGCAGTGCCTCCGTGTCCATGACAACAGCGTGGTGGCTAGCGACACGCCCGGTGCAAACAAGATAAGGCAATGTAAGTACGCTTGATGGGGTTTGTCGTTCTTTGGCATTGATGTTTGGATGCGCTTGATCGTTGCGGCTCCCAATCGTCGTGTGAGCAGCGTCTCGCCTTCTCACTCTTCTCACTCGTCTCATGTGCATACGGGAAGTTTGTCTGGTCACGCTCAAGCCAAGCACCCGCGGTCGCGTCGTGCTCAGGATTCCACCATGCACATCGCACTGCATGTACTAATCTGCCCCCCGCTGCCAGGTAGAGTTCACACAGACGAGCAGCCAGCGATGCACCGAGCCAAAGCCGGAACATGACGCAAGTAACAGGTAGCCAGCTATCCAGCTTGGAGGTAGGAAGCTGCTCGTGCCCACGCGAGAGTCGGACCTGGTCGCCACCGCCTCGGGACAGGCACCATGCCCCGGGTGCCGAGTGGGCCTGGACCGTAAACCATCGCCTGCGTTGCTTGCAGCGTAGTTGGCGTGGCAGGACGCTCGCATGACCATCAAGGTGTACTGGTTCGGACGATGGGTGCGTGACACTGCTCTGCGTTGAACGCTGCGCTGGCAGAGAGGTGAGATGGAAAGAGGTCCAGAGGTCCAGAAGCTCAGAAAACTCGGGAACTCGCGTGGCAGGCACGACTGTTGATCTTTACAGCTGCGCGATCTGGGCGTACTGCTGGCGACATCTGCCCACTTGCCCCGTCTTGCATCTTCGCTCTCACCCCGCATTACACTCCTCGACCTCAACACCGTCTTATATGGGTGCAGTGGTTTTGGCGTTGACGCGCAACGCACGCCAAGACGCTCCCGAGGACGCGAGAGACGAGGAGCGATCCTGGCGCTTGGGCCATGCTCATGCCTTGACGTGCGTGCCAAGAGCACCATGGGCAGCTGCGCTGCGTATCGAGCACCGAGTGTATCTGTGTCTTCTGCGCAGTAGAGGTGGAGCCGATATCCGATACTGTTCACAGACTTGTCAAGGTCGAGGTCCATGTCCGTTGCCACGGCCATGTGCAGGTCGAATCCCGCCTCATGCACGCCACAGCTCCACGAGCGACTGGCCACAAAGAGAAGAGGACAAAGACAAGGGGACAATGGCAATGGGGCAATGACAACGGCCTCAGTGTAGGTTCCACTCATCGCTTATGGCCATTGTCTCACCCATACAACCAGGTCTGCATGTGCGTCTACTCGCCTCGTCTGACCTGCCTGACGCCAACAGTAGGCGCGAGACAACGGCCCCACACCCAGCCCCGCATGTGGGCATGTGGGCATGCGGGGGCACTCAAGGCGTCGCTTGGCACCAACGTCTGCACGCCGCAGCATCGGACTGAGCGCAGGAGTGAGCGCAGGAGTGAGCGCAGGAGTGAGCGCAGGAGTGAGCGCAGGAGTGAGCGCAGGAGTGAGCGGGAACGGTTGGCGAGCGCGGTATTGGACAACGCTACTTGGCCGACTGCGCAGCACGATGCGAGCAATGTGCTTGAGCCTTCCATGTCACTCTTTCCGCCCTTCAGGCCGGCCGACGCACCCTCGCACCCTCCACCCCCACCCCCCACCATCTACAACCTCACACGTTCACTAGCCCATCGCACCGACCGCCGCCGCACAGACCGCACCGCACACCGCCTCCCCCGTCTTCCCCACGTTCGCCATTCCTCACCCAGCGCACTCTCACTAACCTTCATTAACGGGCCGCCAGCCTCACCTCACCCCTCTTCATCCTCCTCAACTCATCCTCAACTCTCTCTCGTCTCGCCAGAGGCTCCTACTCTCACCCACACCCCACCCCACACACACGCACAACACCATGGGCTGGTTCAGCCGCGACAAGGACGAGGACAAGGACGAGCACCGCGACGTGCAGCAGTACCAGCAGTACCCCCAGCAGTACCCCCAGCAGGGCTACCAGCAGCCCCCTTACGGCCAGCAGCCTCCTTACGGCCAGCAGCCTTACGGACAGCAGGGCTACCAGGGCTACCCTCAGCAGGGCTACCCCCAGCAGCAGTACGGCTACCCCCAGCAGGGCTACCAGCAATACCCCCAGCAGGGCTACGGCCAGCCACCCCAAGGCTACGACCAGCACGGCCAGCCCCACTACGGCGAGGGCGGGCACGGCGACGGCCACGGCGAGAGGGAGGAGAAGAAGGGCTGGTCGGCCGGCAAGATCGCCGCCGTGGCTGGTGGCACGCTTGCCGCGGCGGCCGCGGTGGGCGTCGGTATCCACATGTACAATGTGAGTTGGGTGACGTTGTTGGGGTCAGCAGTGTTGTGGTTCGATCGTTTGAGGAGTGGGGGTTACGGCCCAAGCGGATCAAGAAGGCCAGGGGACCCAAACGCACCAAGACCAGAGCTCGCTGA
This sequence comes from Cutaneotrichosporon dermatis, assembly GCA_020011015.1. Classification (NCBI taxonomy): domain Eukaryota; kingdom Fungi; phylum Basidiomycota; class Tremellomycetes; order Trichosporonales; family Trichosporonaceae; genus Cutaneotrichosporon; species Cutaneotrichosporon dermatis. Next base: position 2,908,725 of record JAIGNX010000004.1, on the reverse strand, counting down.
CCGCAGGAACACCAGGAGGAAGAGGAGGAGGAGGAGGCCGAGAAGGCGCGTCTCGAGGCGGAGAACGAGCGTCTGCGCCAGGAGGCAGCCGCCGCGCAGATGCAGCGTAAGTATCGGCACAGACAGGGTGGATGTGGTCAACCTGCCTTGCCAAGTGTCAAACACGCGGACAGGATACAGTGAGGTTTGACCGGGCTGACACCAGACGCCAACCGCGACGGCGGCGACAGCGGCGGCTACGACGGCTCGAACGAGGAGCGCCAGCGCCGCCTCGACGAGGCCCAGGCGCGTCTGGACGAGGAGCAGGCGGAGCTCGACCGCGCCTGGGAGGAGAACCCGGACGACGAGGACCTGCCCGCGCGCCAGGCGGACAAGGACGAGCGCCAGCGGCAGAAGGACGAGGAGCAGGCCGAGCAGGACCGCCGCTGGGCCGAGGCGTAGTGCTCTAGCTTCGAGCTCTAGAGTCCCTGGGCTTGCACGAGGTGGGAAGGTCATAGAGGTCTGAGAGGCATGGGTAAATGCAGGTGCGGTAGATGGTATGAGTATGGCAGTGGAGCAAAGGGGGAGGCGAGAGAGTACTGTAGAGGCTGAGCAGAGCCCCAGTGGCGTGAAACGGCCTGTTGCCCTGGTGTGTGCTACAGTACTGATAAGCGCAGAATGCAGATCCTCGGACGTCGGACAAGGAAAGGTTGTCATGGTGGCGTGTCCGCTGAGCCACGCCTGTGAGCAGTTGCCTCGTCACACACCTTATGGTACTGCGATTGGGGCGCACTCTCGCCCTGTCCTCTCCATCCCATCGAGCTCCTCGCCCCAACGCCCTCTCGCCTTAGATATCTCGCGCCACACATCTTGACGTTAACACTTTAACATCTGCTATCTCAGTCCACCAGCCCTCTAGCCTCCAGCGCTTCTCCTACTGATCCACGATCATGTCGACCGCCGACGTGCTCCCATCACCGGCCGACGACGACCCCAACCCGCAGCTGATATGGTACGACGAGGACGTTTCGAGCTTCGTCGAAGTCGTCACCCTCGAACGTGAGCCCTCCTACTGTCTGCCGAACTGACAGGCAGAGCTCAAGGCGATTCTTGTGGAGGGCGAGCTGGCGGTGCACGAGGACTACCGCGAGCCACTCCTCGTGACGCAGGTGCGCGGCGAGCTCCTCGCGCTGTATGCGACGAGCGAGGCGGACCAGGGCGCTGTGAGTTGCGTTAAGTTGCGTGTGCGCTGGGCTGACAGCAGGCGGCGCGGGCGTATCCGTGGCTGGTGGAGCTGTTCAAGCAGACCCCGGACTGGGATGAGTGGGCCGAAGCGTGAGTGCCGGATGGGGGATGGGGGATGGGGGATGTGGGGATGGGGGATGTGGGACTGACTGGACAGGCCGAACCGGTTTCCGCCACACGCGCCGTTCATCCGCCCCAAGAGAGGAGTCGAGACATACCTGCACCAGGTCGTGCTCGAGGCGTACCACTTGCCTAGCGGCCGCGGTATCTCGGGACTCGAGATGGTACTAGCCATCGCGTTCCGCCTCAACCCCAAGTTCGCGCAGGCGGCCGCCGCGTAAGCTGTGTACCTTTGCGTCCATTGACGCCAGTGCCGTTTCTGCGGGCCGCGCTCTCCCTTCTGCCGCTATTGCGGATATCTCGATGGTGTTTGAAGACCACGCGAGCGGATCGGGCGTATACGCTGTACAGGACAAGGAGGTGAGCGCGGCCGATACCGTTTGGGGTGGCTGTCTTGCTGAAGCCGTAGGGCAAGTTCCGCATCGGCTCTACGTGCGACAAGTTCGAGGCGCATCTCGGCGGGGGTAAGCACCTGTCCCATCTGGGGCGACGGGGAACCCTCCAGAGCACGACGCATACTGATGTTGCAGGGGCCCGGCTCCCCGCGGATAAGTACATCCTCTTCGACCTCGCCGCGCTCCGCAGCAGCATGTTCTCAATCCACTGGCTCGCGCGCGCCCTCGAGACGCTGGCGATCATCGCCTTCGCAACGCACAACGCCTCCATCGGCACCAACCCCCGCGCCGCCGAGCCGCCCCAAGCCTCCGACAACACCAACCTCCTGGCGTACAACAGCCTCGTCGACTGGTGGCACGTCTTCGAGCGCGTCACTGCGCACGGCGGCCCGCCCGTCCCCCTCGACTCGGCCGCCAAGCTCGGCCACTGGCTCGACACGTACGCCACCCCGTCGTTCCTCCGGGATATCGGGGCGCAGCACCTCCGCCCGTGCCGTATCCCAGGCATCGAGGTGCTGCGCGAGGTGTCCCGGCTCGTGGATCTGGGGTTGTTCGTCTACTTCGTCCCGCTGCCCGAGGAGTCGGGCAAGCCGGGCGTGCGCCACGATATCCCGCGCTACGAGGGCGAGAAGTATCACAACGGATTCCCGCGGGTCGTGGGCGAGATCTACCGCCCGGGTGAGTTGTGCTCATTCTTGACATGCCACAGTGAGACTGCCGGCTGACGCCAGACCCTGTCCTTGCCAATGCGTTCGAGCGCTTCGACGTCGATGCCCTGTTCGCCAGGTTTCTGAAGGAGAATGGGGGTGCTTCACCGGGTTGGGGGCGGGAGGCGGGTCCGTCTGATCGTTCGTAGGCTCGTGTACTGTAGAGGCAGCACGGCTTGAAATGGCGAAAAAAAAGGAGTATCAGCGCCACGCGCCACGGAGAGGCAGATAGGTCGAGCAACAATGTGATGAGCCTGTACATGCAACGCATACCTCGAGTCAGCTCTGTCATGCCCCCAACTACGCTGCACTTCCAGCGTCAGCCGGCAGGCAGCCACGCACCGCTCAGATGTTGCATGGCGATAGAGCTTGCCAAGTGTCCGCGCCTGATATTATGGACTACTACTCCGGACAAGCTCCGCGCCCCGCCGTTCCGCGTCTTCCCAGCAACTCCGACGCTCCAAGTCTCCTCCCAGAAGCTCTCCAGCCCTCCAAAGCCACACCCAGGGCGCCTCCCAGCACCCCCCCTCGCGGCCTACTGCCGACAGCCACCCGCGACACTCCCATCAATCGGCGAGATGGCCGAGCGGTCTAAGGCGCTGTGTTAAGGTGTTTCCACGCATCTCCGCAGTCTTCGGACGTGGGTTCGAATCCCACTCTCGTCAAAAGAGCATTCAATTGCTTCGCCTACTCTTTTGCGAGTCGATGCAGCGTTTTTTGCGGCTCCAAGCGTGCTCGCGAGGGGGTTTGGAGTGCGCAGACGAGAAATTTGGCCGAGGGAAGACCTCCACCGGCCTCCACCTCCACCTCCACCTCCACCGGGAGCCCCGCACAATTGGTCCCGGCAGGCACCGTCGCCGGCGTGGGGTGGTCCGGTGACTACTTTGTCCAGGCGGTGCTGGGCTCGCTCCGGAGCCAGAGGTTGGCCGTCATGTCGGCGTACGCTTGGGGGCCGAGGAGGCGGGCGTACTCGTGCGACGAGAGAGAGCGGAAGGCGTCGGCGCCGGCGGCCCAGCCGGCCCAGTCCGCCCAGTCGGCCCAGTCGGCGCCTGCCTTGAGCTTCGGTAATGACACCGCGTCGTCGTCGGGTGGCAGGAGAGCCACCTCGGCCAGGCGCAGGAAGCACGCCCGCCTGCGCGCTGCCTTGGATCGCTCTAGGAGCGGCCCACCCCACGTCATCACCGTGTCGTCGAGACGGTACGGCGACGTTCTTGGCGGGAACAGCGCCGAGATCCGATACCAGTCGACGAGGGTGACGCGGTGTCCATCGCATATGACCCGCGCAAGATCGACGAGGAGTCTACACCCCACCCTTGCGCCATTCGGCAACGCCGCCAGGACGAGTGGGTCGCACTGGGCGAAGTTGAGCGTCAGGTCGCGGGGCCCATAACACCCGCTCGGGGGGAAGAACGCGAGCGAGAGCAGCTGCGGCCGCCTGCTCGCCGTGTAGTTGACGACGAGCTCGCGCGTCTGGTAATGCCACCCCCTGAACGGCTCTGGGCTCGACAGGTCCGCCTTGACGACAACGGTGCGCGGCGCGAACGGGAAGTGGTTCGGGTTCCGCAGTTCGCCGACGAGGCGCACCGTCTCGACCCCGTCGAGCAGGAAGCGCAGCTCGCGGAAGTGGTGCAGGTCGATATCGTGGACGAGGTCGAGGACGCGGATCGCGCTCATCCGCCGCCGGATGGCCGGGAGCTCGCTGAACTGCACCTCCCATATATGCGCGGCGGAGAGCGCAGGCACGCCGAGCTCGGCGCCGCCGTGCGGCGTGAACCCGATCCGGGGCGGGCGGGGTGGGGCGCGCCGCAGCCGCGGCGGGAGGAGCGGGACGACGAGCGTGTGCGGGACGACGTGCCGCGCCCGGCGCGCGTACTCGGCCTCGACGGCGGCGTACTGCTCACGCGAGGTGCGGCGGATGGCATCGAGGGCGCGCGCGTCGGCGAAGCTCAGCACGGCGGCGAGGATGTGCGGGTACGCTGTGTGGTCGATGCATCCGGACATGGTCGAGCACAAGGACGATGGTGTGGTGCATCGAGCGCCAGCTGGTTGGCGGTGCGATGACGGTAGGCGTGGCGGGAGGTCATGTGCGCGTTCGAAACGCCGATAACGTCATCTAACCGATGTCGTTAGTCGCATGGTCAAAATGTTTGGTACCATGCGCTAGGCGACGAGGCTGATGCAGTTCGGCACACCGTAGCCGAGACTAATGCAGCATTGCCAAGGAGGTACCGCTTGTGCAGGCGAGCACGGCATTTGCTTTGCCGGTGCGGCCATTGCGAGTGGCGAGCAAAGACAGGCGCGGTGCGTAGAGGGCATGCGCGAGACCGGTCGGCGCTGACCAGATGTACTGTGGCCATGACCTCGACTCGACACGTCAGAGTATATGAGTACGGCCGACTTCCTGCGTACCGCTGGTGAGGGTGAAGCCGGCGGGCCTGGAATGTGCAGCTCTCCATTCGACGTGCGGCAAAGGAACCAACCGCCTTTCGACGGGACCTGGAAGGCCGCTATTGCAGCCCTGCAGTAGTCGCGGTCCTGGGCGCAGACTGGGTTGGTGCAAGGCGCACCGCAACCTAATGGAACACTGATAGACCACAGACGCCGATGGACTGTGAACACAGTGGCCAAGGTACATGAGAACTTGAGGCGGAGAGTTAGATTCCACAGTTACCAACCGCAGCGTCACGTCTACCTAAGCACGCACATCTTCCCATGCTTCCGGACCGTTGAGCCACAGGCCAGACCAGTGTCTCCGAGTCGCCGAGCCGCCTGTCGCCGAGGTGCCGAACCCTAATCCAAACTTGTCCGTCCGTGTGCTCAGGACGAGCGAGGTCGAGGGTGAGAGTTTCGGAGAGGTCCAGCATTCCCCATGGCAAACAGCATTGCCCCATGGCTCGACTTGGAACCTGGACAAAAGGTTTTACAGGGGATTCTGCGATGCCCGTACGGCCCCTTCAACTTGTGCTGTTAGACAAGGATAAGCGGAATGCTGACGAATGGAACCCTCCCGTGTACCTGAGTGCGGGATGGAACACCAATGCTCACTGCTCACTGCTCACTGCTCAATTGCTTGTGCGAATGTCAAACTGTACTCCAGCCCTGGTGGTCGCCATCACTACGAGCATGATTCACCACCTAGGCCTTGCTGAGGCGCCGCCTGACAGAGGAACGGCGTGTATTGCAGATGTGTGCATGATCTAATCTGCCCTCAAGGGTGGGAGATGGCTCGAGCGCGTCGCTCAGGCCGCCACCTACCTCACATGGGCGGAGCGGCTACGAACGTGGTCTTGTAGATCTACAGTAAAAGTGTCCAGGTGCAAACTATTATATCTCTATGGGCGTTCACTGTCCGTGAATCGTTGAACGTGTCTTTTGGGAGGTGCGTGGTACACAGGGCTACGAGTCGAATTGTAAGAAGGCTGTCTCAGCGCCGCCTAGTGGCGCTTGTTGCAGTACAGCTGGCCTAGATGTCAGTTTAGTCCTTGCCAAGCACTCACCCTCGATGTTGCCGATGCACGCGTTGAGGTTGAGAGACGCCTTAGACGGCTCGCCCTTGCGGTCCGGGCACATGCAGTGCAGCGTCTCCCCCACCACATAGCAGTCCGTGCACCCGCCCGACGTCGTGAACCCGCCCGGCGAGCACGTAAGCGTCCCTATCGATCAGCCCATGCCTCACACCTAAAACAAAACTTACCGCGGTTGGGGCTGATACACTCGTTAAGGTCGAGCTGGGTGTAGAACGACTCCCCGAACGAGTTATCGCATGTGGCGGACATGATGGCGTTCGAGCCGGAGAAGTCGTACGCCGCGTCCTCGCACGTCTTGCGGAACTGCACGCTGCGCGCGGGCAGCGCGGTCGTGGACGGCTTGGTGCGCCGCGCGAGGCGGGCGGCCTGGCACTCGGCGCCGCAGATGCGCGCCTTGATGGGCGGGAGGCCGCGGGCGAAGGCCTCGGCGTTGTTGCGCGGGAGGCGGGCGGGCTGGGGCGGGGCGGCGATGGCGGCGGCCACCATCGCGAGGACGAGCGCGAGCAGGAAGGTGGTGAGACGCATAGCTAGGTGAAGGTGTGTTTGGAAGAGACACCGTGCTCATGGGTATGCCTTTTATGTCTGCGTTGTGTGCTGCGTTCGCACTCGCAGCTCGTCTGGCGAGTGCGAGACGCACAGATGCGTGGGAGCAGTGGCCAGGTCCCGAGCTGACTGCCGCGGTCGGTATCCGTGCACCAAAGATCTTCAGACAACAGAACCGACGCTGCCCCCACCCCCGCTCGGGCCCACCCCATGTGCAGCACGCAGATCCGCTGGGGTCGTTGTGGTCGCTCCGAAGCAACACAGTTGTAAGTTTGATGTTATTGTAGCTCAAGCTTCAGCCCACATGTTCTTTCCATCGTTCCTGATGCACGCATATTCTTCACGACGCTGGATCTTCACGACGCCGTGGCTGCCGTCCGCGGGTGGCTCAGCTATTCAGCCCGGGGTATGCTTATGCGTGCGCCGAGGGATACATGGTGCGACGTGGGCGAGGAAGGGAGGGGAGGTCCGGGTGTGAGATATGCGCCACTCGGCGTGGCGTTGACATTCCTCCTTTGTCCGCTGCTGTAGCTATCACTTCCTCCCTTCAGGTGTTCAGAGTATGGGCTGAGCTGGATCTGGTCGATTTTCAATGGCTGGCGGGCACAGTGTGTAGGACAACGTGCAGGGCCAACCGGGATCATCATTGTTGTCAGCGGAGCCCTCTTCTGCATAAGACTGTACCACGGAGTGCCTCACAGCCTGAATCAAGTGCCGCCGGGAAAGAACTTCTGGGTTTGTCACATCGCCATTCCGCCGAAAAGAGTTGACGGTATCCATCTTGGCGAGATTGGGCCAAGAGCTCGCCCACGTCATGCTGATTGATTGGGACCTGTCCGGGCACCTTGTGCCCTTCAAACTGTACCTTATCACTGGGGTGGACTGTCGTCCTTCGTGCCGGCGGTTGGTGGGCGGAGGCATGTGTGCACCACCGGACCTCAACTTCTTGGACCTTGGGGACGGCATGGACTTCGATCTGTCGCACTGACCACACAACAGATAACGAAACAAGCTGGCTTGGTCACCAAAGCCGCAGGCGAGTGCTCATGCAACCTAGTCCTTCATCTATTGCACTGACCTTCTTTCTACACACCGGCAGCTCATGAGCTGCGGTCTGCTCACGCCGAGCCCGATCATTCGAGGCACGCTCCCAGACAACTGGTCGTAACGCAGATCGCAATGTCCGACACACCCTGCAGGTTACTTATACTCATACATAAGACTTAAGCCTTACGCTCGCCTGCCAAGATGTCGTCCAGATCCCTATGTTTTGCTGACCACTCAAACTAATGAGTAACCATAGACGCAACAAGAGCCACCGCCCGCCTACGGGTGGCTCACGCACCCTCTACAGTTCGAGTAAGTTACTCTGCTCAGTGCCGTGCCTGTGGATCATGAACAGATCTAGATCGACCAGATCGGCGCTGATCACGCATCTGGCCATAGCGTCACAAGTCATGTAGATCATTCTGCACCGCACTGACCCGAATAACCGACCTGCATCATCGGAACACTGAGAAGCCAAAAGCCGAGGCTTGAGGCGTCGCTCCCCATACCTTCTGAACCACATTCGTACCATCTGCTGTGGGCTGCGCAGTTCGCCACGCGACGCATCGTCCGCCATATTGGTACCACAATCTACTCCCTGTCAAGTGTGCGCTTATGCGCGCTGCTCGCATCCACCTTGCTTACCCGTTGCGCACACCGCGTTGCTGAGTGCAATATGCCGCCTTGCGAGCTCATCACAGACTAAGTCATAAGTCTTCCTCGCGACCCAGTTCACTTTGCGTTGACATCCAACATCTGCATGCGCCGATATGGATCGAAGCGCAAAGGCAGCGAGACTTATGCATCCCTCTAATCTGAGACTGCCCGTCTCTGCGCCCTCTGCACCACGGAAACACACGGGCCGTGCTGGGCCGCTCTCGCTCTCACGCGGGCGCACGCTCGCACCACAGTCCACACACAGTCCCCTTGCCACTACTTGCCGCTAATACAACGCCTTGTTCACTTCCAACTTCTCACTGCTAACTTCAACAACTCCAACACTCCCACTCCCGTACCCCCTACCACTTCAACGCAGCCTCAATCTCCAAGTCCACTACCCGGCTCTCAACCATCCCACTCACTTAAGTGTGAGCTCCCAACATCAGCCCCAACTGACTGGTAGCCACCGTCAGCCCATCCTTTCCACTATGAGCACCATCGACCACAACACCTTCCCCCACATCATCGACAACATCCTTACCCTCGCCGACGCGCACAGCCTCAACTGCCTCCGCGCGGCCTCCAAGTCCTTCCGTCCATTTTGCGCAGCTGTTCCTCGCCATCCAAAGCAACCTACAAACCCATATCGCGCCTTACTGCCCCGCAGAATCTACATGCATGCACTGGACATCGCGTAAACTATTTGGGCCTAGCCGCCCTAGCTATCCGGTATAGTTGATGATCATGCGGTCCCAAGGTCAGCAGGGAAATTAACGGAGTACTCCTCGCCAACATCAGAACCAGAGGTACAAAAACCAACGTGTCTTCGCTGACTATCTCATCTGTCTACTGGGGCTCTCTCGAAATGTACAAGACTAGGCGCAGTGGTCCAAGCTGATCCGTAGGCGTTAGGCGAATAGATCTCGCTGCACACAAGTCACGTGTGTGACATGGCCGGTTGGTCGAGATGCGAGCGTGGCGGGCCGTGCCCCATCATCCTCCTATGTTTTGCCCCCTTGGTGATCTTCTCTTTCCTTCATCAACACCTTCCTTCCTTTCTCAAAATCATCATTTCTTTACATTACCACTCTATCAGTCTACCAAGCAACCGCCTTTTCCTATCTCCGCCCGTGCATCGTCATCGTCAGCGACGACGCCCGCACCCCCTTCTCACTACCCGCCTCCTGCCTCCGCGTGAGCAAGCCGCACCAGCCCTAGGCTGTCCCTGCCGCACCGCACAGATGGGCGAGTCACCAGCAAAGGGTGAGTCAACCTTCCCTCCCTTTCGCTGACCTCAGACGCCGCCACCATGCCCGCCACCATCGATCATGAGCAGTTCCCCCACATTATCCAAAATATCCTGCACCACGCCGATGCCACAGCCCTCAACCGTCTCCGCGCCACTTCCTCTTCCTTCCTCAAGGCCGTCGAGGCGCAGTTCGCCAAGAATGTCCGCCACGTCGTCATGGCCGACCATGACTTCTACGAGATCGTGGATGCAACCGAGCATGGCAAGATCGACTAGGACAGCATGACTGTCTCCCTGACGGCTCCCGCCAAGCTTCCAGGCACTGGCGAGCGCTTCCTGCCTCTTCTGTCCAACAAGAACATCGAGAACCTTCTCGACCCCTCGGACAACCTCAAGCACCTTCGAGCCCGCTACGCCGCCATTCGCGTTATGGACGTCGTGCAATTTGTTCACAACCGCCTCCCCAACCTGTCCAAGCTTATCAATGCTCTCGACGTCTTCCGCCTCGTCGGCGAGAATCAGAAGGTCGGGTTCGACCTGCGCCCCAAGCGCCTCATGCTCGTTTGGGATATGGCCCCTCCCGCGCCTCTCTCCCACTTCGACCTTCACGGGCTGTCCGAGATCGTCATCAATTACCGTGTCTCTGAACGCCCACTCACCGCCGAGTCCTTCTTCCCTATGTTCGCCATGTGTTGCAACACGAAGGCCGTGCTCAACTTCGAAGAGTACACTTGCAAGCGCAAGCTGACCCCTGACGAGAGCTTCAGCCTGGCCCAGCAGATTGCCTCCGCTGCCTGCTCCGCTGGAGGAGTCGTCCTGGTCGGCAACGAACTTCTTGCCGACCTCTTCGATCCGATCCGGCCAGAGGAGCGCAGAGCGTACTCAGGAGAACTCGAGATCCCAGGACTTCCGCCTCGTCTGGAGAAGATTACGCTCGGCAATCTCATCCTTGTCACCAAAGACGATCTGTTCTCCATCTTGAGCGATGAGTCTGCAGGCGCGCAGTTCCACACGTATATGGGTAAGATCGAGGAAGCGTGCGGCCGCATCCAGGTCATGAGTAAGGAGGAGTACGCGGACAGAATCGGTGCCCAGCAGTATGCCGACCTCACCTCCGCCGAGTATGCCGTGGATTGGAAGAAGGCCGTGATGATTCTGGTCCGGATGATGCGGCTGCTCAGAGAGGGCGGCGAGGAAGGCGGCAAGGAGGAGGACGCCGATGGCAGCAATGGAGACAACATCGATGAGGGCGACTGGGAGGACACGGACGAGGAGATTGAGGATGGGGAGGAGGTTGAAGAGAGTTGAGCTCAGCAGGGGCGGCATGCTGCATGACGAAACCATTTACACTCGGTGGCTGTCCCTGCGACGTCGAGCACCATGAAGACCAACAACTCGACGTTTGACAACACGTCACACCACAACACAACCCTCTCATCCAAACCCTCGCCAACCCAGCTCCTCCGTCTGTACTCAAGCATGCCCGTCCTGTATCCCATCAAGCCCACGCAACATTCCCAGTCCACCTTCCAGAGTCCCATCGACCTAGCGACACCCCGTGCCCGCCCTCACAGTTCTCGATGGCTCGTCGTTCCAACTGCACTAGATGCGTATGTCTGCATGCACTGCACATAGCTGCCTTATAGTTCGTGTTGTCATCTCCTGGCTTTGGATCAAGTGGGCCTGATCAGTTTACGCAAGGGCCGAAGGTCCAAGCACGACAGTAACGCCTTGAGAAACACTCAGGTCAGAGATGACAATGGTCATACAATACCTTCGCGCTCGTCCCCTCTGCGGGCACCTCGTCAAAGGCCAGATTTGTAGAAGGCGACACCCGAGTGACGCGACGGCACCGTGCGCCATCCTTGCACCACAATCCTACTCGCATCAGTGGCGTCTCACGTATCTTACCCGCAACTGTGCCCTCTCTAGCGCTCCCAAGCGGTCGGGTGTGACCCAGTCTCGTCGCTACCAGCGACCCGCCGCTGATCCGGTATCGAGGGTGATGTCCAGCGGCCAAAGTGAAGAGAAGGGGAGCGCAACGCAATGGAACAGTGGCGAATTGGCGGCACTGGGATCTGCCGAACCACCGTCCGTGGGGGGTCCCCGATCCGCCACGTCCGACGTCGTCCGAGGTCGTTCGACATCGAACGGCGCCGAACGGCCGTCCACCTTGGGCTGTGACCGTCGCGTAAACACATGGATTGGCAATGTGACTACCAAGGGCGCGGACCGTGCATACCTCGTACTCTCCCTCTCGGCCTCCTCCATCCAGCCCTGTCTCGCACTAACCCAATCCACCCTTGGCCGCCACCACCCCTTCCGTACTCCACACCACCCACCTCATCCCAGTGTCTTCGTCCTTCTACTCTTCCTTCCTCCCACTCGTCATTGATCAATATGGCAACCAGCGGCGCGGTACGTCTAGCAGATAGGACCAGAGCGTACTGACCGGCAGAGTGCGCAGAGGCGCCCGGCGTGGGATGGCACGCCTGTGGTCGTGCCCGACTTCCAGAAGCTTGTGAGCTCCTTCTCCTGTTCTCCTATTCCTCTCCCCTTGGCCCCCTTCGCTGTCTCTCCTGCTGCACTCTCGCGCCCTTCTCAGGCCCCCTTCTTGCTCTCACCGCATCATCCTCTCCTCCCCTCAGCATCCGCCCAACCTTGCTCTCCCCTGCTCCCCCCGCCCAACCTTGCTCTCCCCTGCTCCCCCCTCCCACCCCGTGCACCGCGCTAACCCCAGCTCTCCTCCCCGCGCGACCTCATCGTCCTCCAGCATCTCCGCCTCGCCACCGCCCACCGCGTCTTCACCCCCGCACAGCCCTCCGCCCCGTCCTCCCTCCCCGCGACTCTCCACGGGCACCAAGTCATCACTGAGGCGGAGTTCTACGACCCCCACCCCGTCGACGGGTATGCGCAGCGCCGCATGGCCGGCCTCGGCGTCGACGAGGCTCTGGCTGAGTCCCTGGCGTTTGTCGGGTACGACACCGAGGAGAGCTGGGAGGAGCTGGAGCATGGTGCGCGGCTGCGGGAGGTTATGTGGGTGTTGGAGAAGGAAAAAGGCGAGGCGCAGAGACGGGGGGTGGTGTGGGAGGGCGCGGGGTATTTGGAGAGGCAGGGCGTGACTGCTCAGAGTATGGAGGCGCATTATGCGCAGAAGGAGGAGGTGGGGGCGAAGAAGGCCCAGAAGAAGAAGAAGGCGAAGAAGGCGAAGAAGAAGGAAAGCGCGAACGAGGTGGTGACAGACACGAACGAGGCGAAGGGAAAGGGCACGGACGCGAACGAGGCGACAGCGCACGGTCCCAAGGCGAACAATGACGCCGCCAACGACGACCTCCCGGACGGATACGGCCGAGCCGACCCCAGCATCCACGAGTACAAGTTCGGTGCCGCGAAAGCCCTCGCTGAGCTCCACGAGAGCCTTCATGAGCCCGTCGCGTCCGACCCCACTCCCTCCCGCACGGCCAGCGACGTGGGCGGCGTGCCTGCGAAGAAAAAGAACAAGAAGAAGAAGCGCAAGCCCAAGTCCAAGGCCAAGACCGACGAACCCGCCCCCTCGACGCAGCCCGGCCCCTCCACCGCGCCCGCTACACCCCCCTCCTCGTCCACCTCCGCCGCCTCCAGCTCCACCTCCAACCCATTCTACCCCCCCGACCCCGAGACGGAGTACATGTCCCGCCGCGCGGCGGGATACAGCAAGGACGACGCGCTCGCGGCCGTGCTCGCGTCCGGGCGCGTTGCCCCGGACCACCCGATGTGGGCGCTCAAGCGCGTGCGCGAGCTCGCCGGAGGGCGGGACGGTGCACGATAGCACCGGCGAGCTCGGACAGACGATGGCTGCGCTGCAGATCGCGATTGCGCGCAATGAGGGCCGGGAGGCGCCGGCTTGGAATCCGCCAAGCTACTTTACGCGTCTCTGAGCGTTGGAGGGATGAGCTGTCGCGTGGAGAACTGCATGTAGTTATGGAATGCGAGGTGTGAGTAGATTCAGTTGGGCTGAGCATGGGACTGGCGACCTGTTTTACTCTGAGTGTTGTCAATGGGCTCAGCTCTTGATCCACACTGTGGCTGCTGGGAGTCATCGGAAGGGTCTGAGCCGCCGAGCTGAGTCGCAACACCGTCCCCAGTCCGCAGCAGCCCGCAGCGGCGCCTCACCAGCAGTAGATGTCTATTGAGCTGCATGCGCACCCTCTTGCTACTGCCTTCTCGTCTCTAGGGCGCGCCGCCAGCCTTGAGCCGCTCCGCACGCTGTGCGCGCAGCGCGACGGTGCCGATGTACGCCGTGATACCGCCCAGCACGATGAACGGAGGCAGGAGCTGCTGTCAGCACCACGCTCGCCCTGCCCTTACTGCGCAGACTAAACTCACCTGGTAGAGCCGCAGGCCGATCCAGTACCGCAAGATGAGGGCCTCGAGCGCGACGAGACACGCGAACCACGCATACATCATCGTTGGGGGCGTCTTGACCTGCAAGTTGTTCCAGATCCCGCCAACCTGCCGTCAGTCATCCTCCTCCGTCTGCCACCGGCTCGACCGGGCTCGCGGGGCGGGCAAGGTCGACTCACAAGGCCAAGGAGGGTCATCCAGGGCGCGAGCACGGCGAACGCGCCGAGCGCGGCCTTGATGACAGGAACAGCCTTCTCGTCCTCCTTGAAGGTATGCGCGATCTCGGGCATCACGCCGAACGGCGGGGCGCCGGGCGCGGGGGGGAACGCGTGACGGGGCGCCTTGCGGTCGCTGAGCGACGTGGCGGGAAGCGCGACGTTGCCGAGCGCGGAGCGGTAGCTGTCCGCGCCCTTCGAGAGGAGGAGGGTGGCGGTGAGGAAGCCCGAGGTCTGGGAGAGCGCGCTGGGCACCTTGGCCGTGTCCTGGCGTTAGCTAGGCGATGGACGCAGGGGGACGCACGAGGTAGTACGTCGCCTTGCCGTTGGGCTTGACACCGAGCGCGAGGGTGACGTCCTGGACGTCGTCGTACTGCGTGTCGTGGAAGACGATGTACGCCTGCTGCGGGAGGACGGGGCTGGAGCCGTCCGTCACGGTGAAGGAGAGCTTGAACGTCGAGCCGGAGGAGAGGAGGACCGACTCGGTCAGGGAGCCGTCCTTGATGCTGTGGTCAGCGGTTGCGGGACGACAGAGCTTGAAAGGCAGTACGACCACCACAAGTAGAACGGGATGGAGGACTGAAGGTGATGAGGCACTGCGCGCGCAGCGGCGGAAGGCTCTCGTCGCACAGCTCGCTGACATCGAGCATGAAGCTCGCACAAGACCAAGCGAACAAGCGGCATAACGGCTATACCACCGCTTCTGTCCGATCATCCCCCCTGCCTCCAATCCCATTCCACACTCGGTAGCCAACCTCGCGGCCACTCACGTATACGACTTCTCGGCGCCAGTGTCGTCCGTAGCCGTCGCGCGTGCGCTCTTGATGTCGAGCTTGGCGAGTGCGGACGGGAGGAGAAGCGCGGCAGTGAGCGCCGTGGCTCCTGCTCGAAGGAGTCCGCGCATTTTCGATGGATGGTGGTGACGAGAGAGCAGATGAGTGCCGAGAGACGAGTGACGAGTGACGACGGACTGTACGAATGTCGCAGCTGCGCGACGTGTCGCGACCACGTGGTGTCGCGTGGCAGTTAGTAGCCCAGATTCAGGCACACAGCTCGCAGCTCGCCGGGCGCACCCTCCCGCCCGCGATCTGCACCATCTCTCCCTCGTGTATCTCTCGATCCATGCTCCGCCCATCCCACGATCCCGGTGCACAGACCCAGATTCACTGATAGACGGAAGCTGCGGAGCACCAACGTGCCGCGGAGATCGCGGTTTCGGTGTAATTTCTGATCTCGGCTGCCGACATCTACGTCGGTAACTCGCCACGCTTGGGGCACGCTCCTCGCTTGTCTCTTCGTTTCGATGCACAATGCACGAGTGCATACCTATCGCATACGCATGCTACAATGCTGCTCCCCAACGCGTTATACACCTAGACACACGATTGGGCTAATTCCTTGATTTTATGCAGACTGCCGAACCAAGACCGAAGCTCGCCTATCTCACATTTACCAGTTCATCGAGCCCTCGAGGATGCGCGAGAGCTGCTCGAGCTCCTCGTTCTGGTTGTCCTTGACAAGACCAGGGGCGAGGTCGAGGACACGGCGCTGGGGGAGCATGCCGCGGGCGAGGGTCTCGATGTCCTGGGTGCCGTAGCCGACCTTGGTGAGACCGCGGGGAACGGCGAGGCTGTCGAGGAACTTCTGGATCTCCTCACGGAGAGCAGTACCGAGGTCGGCGTCCTTGACGGCGGGCCTTGTGGGCACCCTCCTTGCCGAGGAAGATCTCGAGAGCAGTGCGGTGGCGCTCGGCCGAGTGGGGGCGGTGAAGTCGAAGACGGCGGGGCGGTGAGCGAGACGGCGACACCGTGGGGGATCAGAGGAACATCCGGGCTGTACGAGGGGTGGAAGTACTGGTCCTCCTTGGCCGCGCCTTGTTGAGCGACGAGATGGGGTAAGACCCGGCGTGCTGATGGGTGTCAGTTTGCGGAATTCGGCATTGAGATAGCGACGAGCGGGGACTTACGCAGAGGTGGACACCGGCGTTGCCGAAACCGATACCGGCAGTAGACGAGGCGAGGAGCATCTGGGTGCGGGCCTCCTCGTCACCGTGGGGGTCCTTGAAGATGCGGGGGAGGTACTTGATGGTCTGCTCAAGAGCCCACTTGGAGAAGATGTCAGACAAGGGGTTGGAGCCCTGGTAGGCGGGGACGCTGGATGGGGTTGGTAGGAGGGGGTGTGCGCTCCCAGTAAGGAATGGCGGTGTAAGACTCGAGCGAGTGGAAGAGGACGTCGAGACCAGCGGCGACAGCGACCTCACGAGGGCCGAGGCGGTGTTGTTGGTGTCGACAATGCCGAGAGTGGGCTTGAGCGCACGCGAAGCGATACCGGTCTTGAACTTCTTCGCAGGGATGTCGAGAATGGCAGTGCCGGTGGTCTCCGAACCGGTACCGGCGGTGGTGGGGACAGCGACGAGGGGCTTGAGGGTCTTGGCGATGGGAGTGCCCTTGCCGATAGGAGCGTTGATGAACTCGTACATGTCCTTGTCGGGGTAGCACGAGAGGAGGTTGGCGGCCTTGGCCGTGTCCATGGTCGAACCACCACCGACAGCAAGGAAGTGAGTGGGGTTCCTGGCCACGAGTCCACTCGATAGCCTCAGTCCACGAGTTCTCAGTGGGCTCGACGGCAACGTTCTGGAAGACGACAAAGTTGTGTCCCTCCTTCTGGAGCGCCTGCTCGACCGTCTGCATGATGGGGAGCTTGGCAATGTTGGGGTCGGTGAAGACGGCAATCTTGGCACTGGCACGCTCGTTGGCAGGCAGCTTGTTGATGAGGTTGGTCATGTCCATGCCGACCTCACGAGTCACGCCAGTACCGAAGCGAGGGTGGACGCAGCCATCTAGCATGTGTGAGCGATCATATCTCAACGATGGCAGGAGGTGTTGCGGGATGGGTCGGCTAAATAGGCGAGATAGGTGGGCCCGCATATCGTTGGTTCCCGTGGAGCAGGCACCGACCACCACCAAAGTTATGGCGAGCGCCACCACTCGTCCAGCGTGCACGTAAACTCACCTCGAAAGCGTAGTCGCCGTTGCCGCTGCCGGGGCCGGGGAGGTCGACGGGGGTGGCCATGCCGCGCGCGTGCGAGTGCGCAGGGCCATGGGTGTGGCCAGATGCGCACGAGTGGGCCGAACCGTGAGTACGGCCACATCCGCGGCAACCCGCCGAGGCGGTCGCGTTCATAAGACGAACGATGGAGGCGCGAGTAGCCGGAGCGGGAGGCATGATGGCTAGAGGATGGGGGTATGGCCGAAAGGAAAGAGTGGTGAGAAAGGTCGTTGGGAGAGAGAGGAATGGGAAGAGATGGATGGTTAGGTTACTTTTATAATACGGCCGAGAGACGAGTGCCAAGTGGTGGGTCGGCGGCGCGCGAACAAGCAATGGCGCTCCGCAATGCGCATCTTACATGTGATGGGCTGACGGGGTTCGCTCGGTCGGTGGCCCTCGTCTCGCCTCGCCTCGCGGCCCTTAGGGGGTGGGCTGCCCATCATGGTACATACAGGACCGAGGCATGCATCTCCGCTGTGGGGTAGGGTGTGGGCGACCAAGATCCGGTTAAATGCCCTCGGCTCGAGGTCACAAGGCAACTCGAGGCCCACTCTTGCACCGAGCATACTCGGCTGGAGTTCCCGCAAAGTTAGCCGGAACTTGGCCATGCTCCGCCTACTGAACCCGCTTATTCCCCCACCACCCACCCAACGACGCGGGGAAGCGCGTCTTGACACCTCCACATTGTCGCGTTGTTGTCCCTGACGAGATAAGCGAGGGAGCCAATAGGTTATACCACGTGATAGTCGCGTGCTTAACTCTCCCACGACTGGCTGATGTCCAAATACTTCCGCCACCTCTACGCTTCAGGGCGTAGAGAGGGATGACGATTGGTGTGTTATTCTGGTACTCTGGGCTAAGAGGGCGCGTGGGCGAGACCTTGGAAGGCGTTTGTGGATCCTGACGGCAAGGGGCGGCATCTTCAGGGTCTTCAGCAGTTAATCTCTGGGATGTTACGCCCAAAGGTCAGGGTGAGGAGCAGATTAGAGGAAAGGGTAAAACATTGGGAGGTCGATCGCTACCACGGCGCACGTCTCAATTACAAAGGCGCAATACACCCTGCTATTAGTCTCATTAGGAAACCATTTCAAAGTTTGATTTGCCGGCGGCCCGTGCCGCAGTGTGTTACCCTCTATGGCTTATACCAACTATAGCTCCAACTGGCTCTTGGCTTTTGCTGATGGCATAGAAACTACGTACCACACGAGAAGGAAGCTCGGTGAGGTGGGGGCACACGTTAACCTCGGCCACCGTTCAACCAACTGCTCATCACTCATCGCGCGCCTCCTCTCCTCTAACTAGTACTCTCGACACTCTCGGCATTACCGCAGACCATCCAAATCCTAGCTACTACTCCACTACCTCTGCTCATCATCTCATCTCGTTGTTTCAGCATCAATACATACTATTGAATACTCCCTCAACGTTATCGACGACAATCCAATCTCTACGCCACCCTCTCTGTCCATCACGCGCCCCCCAGGCCCAGATCGCAAGGGCCGTGTCCTAACACCAATAGCTGTCATCAGCACATACGACCCGCTCAAGCGCGTCTGCCTCCGCTCTCTGTGCGATCCGAGAGCATTCTATCACCCCCACCCCCTTGAGTCCCATCGTCATATTTCTATTCCCGGCTTGACATTCTACTCTCTCCCCATCGCTCTCCCTCTCCCGTCACCAACTCCTCTCGCCCGTCAACCAACTGCACGTTGACCACCATGTCTGCGGTCATGGCAAACGCGCGCTCGACGCCGCCTGCCTTCCACGAGCACAATGGTCGTCTCTCCGCAACCCCGTCTGGGTCGACATCGCGAATGCAGCCTTCCTCACCATCTCACTCTCCCCTCCTCAACCACGCGGGGACGTCGCGACAGAACTCGCTGGGTTATCCCGCTCCAACGCCTCATCCCCCTATCCACCCCGGCTGCGTCCTTTGCGGCCTGGTCGCGAGCGCAGCATCGCAACACCAAGGCGGTGGCACTGCCCCCTCATCGCCAGTGTCGCCGATGGAAGGCTTCCATCCCCTCCCGCTTCCTTCGCCTGTGCGCTCTGCGACCCCCGATCTCCAACGAGCTGCACCGGGCCCTTCCTCACAGCCATTTGGCGCCCGGCCAACTTCTCCATCACCTCTCGCGTCGCCTCGTCTCATGCCTAGGCAACCACCACCTGAGATCATCATCGGCAACCATCGCATCATCTACCGCGACAACGACCTCACCATCTATCCCGCGGAAGGCAAGGAGGCGTTGTGCCGTGATGGCAGGCACTTGATCATCGTGCTCAACCGCCATCTTAGCAGCGTGTACGATCTTGTGAGCACTGAAGTGAGCGTGAAGCTGTGCTAACTCATCCAGGGCGCTCCCGACGTTCCTCTATTGTCCAAGATCATCGCCACCGCACAGCGTCTGCTGCTCGAGCGCGCCGCCTCCTCTGCGTCGTCATCCGATGCTGAGCGCGGCTATACCGCCAAAGACGTTCGCATTGGATTTGTCAATGGCATGCCAGGTACGTCGCCACGCCAAAGTAGGGCACTAACGCCCAGCCGACCCTGCCATCCCTCACACTCACCTACATGCTCAGGCATTCCTGGGGCCATTCGACAGGAAGCTGCCGGGCAGCACGCTGTGGAGGCGCACCGTCGTCTTCAACCCCTTCAACTGGTGGAGTGTTGAGGATCTGCGCGCCGAGATCCGAGAAGAGAGCTCGAACAACCGCATCAAGTCAGGCTATGACGAGCGCACCGACTCGCCCATCGACAAGGTACCGGATGCGGGCGCATATGAGGTGAGCTCCAAGCGCTAAAGCTGTGTTACTGACGACTTCAGGGGTTGCCCAATGCCCTCGACCCAGACGCCTACGATCCCGCCTCGCCGTCGGCCGGACGCAGTTCGCGCAAGGACTCGAATGCGACGCTCAAGGCTGCCCAGACTCCCGTCAGGCCGTCCGTCAAGGTCAAGGTTAAGCACGCTAGCGGCAACTACACGCCGATACGGACCGACGCCGGGCCTGAGCGTGGGCGCGTCCTCGTTGGCCGTCACAGCAGCACCAGCACGAATGGTTCGAAGCGCAACAGCACCAGCACGGTCAGCACGGTCGACTCGAACGCGAGCTAGCAGCGGCTATCGCCTGGTCGCCCGGTCATTTAGCGGCATAGAGCAGACACTTCACTCCTCCCACCACCTCATTCCCACATACCACCTTCACCCTGCATTTACCAATCACGCACACGCTTCTGGATGTGTAGAGAGCATTGTACAGCATTACTGATGGATGACATTGACACGACTGGGCAGCGGCACGCTGCCCGCCTCTAAGCTCAGGGGGGCGTTCGAAGAATGGGCACAACGAAGAGCGGGAGCGTAGTTAGCGCAGTCGCGGGGTAGAGATTAAGGGACCAGGCCTGGCCATGTCTGCCGGCAATGAAGCCAAGAACTCTAGGTGGCTATTAGTGGCACGACGATCCCGCACGTAGACGGGCATCTGAGTGGGCATGCTATGTACATATAATTGCATGCACGGTGATTTCTCTCTACGGATGGGACTGTTCGGATAGGGTGACAAAGTCTAGGCTTGGTGGTGGGGCGGGGCCGTGCGCGCAATACGGTCCGTGGCGCGGTGGAGGTCTTGGCCTACTCTTTGACCTGGCGCTGGTAGGCCTTGAGGCGCTCGACGACACGGTCCTCGAGGTCAAGCTCGGACGCGGCGTTGCTTCTGGTCAGTTACAGCCTTCCACGTTAAGCTTACTGCGACTTGTCGCTGAGTTTACTGCCGTCAGCCCTAGTTCGAGACTCAATGAACTCACCGCATGGCGTCGACGACCCACATCTCGCGCCGGACGACGTCCTGCTCGCGCTCCTCAAGCTCCTGCGCGCGCTCCTTGACGTGGCGCATCCGCTCCTCGAGCACTGCCCACTTCTCGCCGCCCTCCTCCTTCCCCGTATCCGTGGGGACGGAGAGGATAGCGGCCGGGCAGGGCGGGCAGGGCTCGCGCGCAGCGTCGAGCTCGGCATACAGCCGCTCCCTGGCCATGAGGCTGTTCGTGAGCGCGGCCAGGAGCGCCTGGTCCTGCGCCTGCTCCTTCTCGCCGTCGCCGGTCCGGAGGACCCAGACTTCGCGGTCGCGCCCGTCGGTCGTAGCTGCGCGCACGACGTGCGCGCCAGAGCCGAGGTCCTCGAGCGTCCACCAGTTGCCGTTGACGCGGCCGGTCGTGTGCCACAGCTGCAGGCCTTTGCCGAGGCGGACCATGTCGAGCTGCGCGGCGGTAGGGGCGGTGGTGTCGGGCATGGCCATGAGGGCCGCCAGGGGAGGAGGGAGGAAGGCGGACAGCTGGGTCAGGAGGGTGAGGCGCTCCTGGACGAGGATCTCCTGGGCCTGGGCGTTAGTGGCGGGTGGTGTGGACAAGGAAACGAGGAGGAGTGTGTGGAAGGGGTGTGTAGGGGGTGTGGACGTGCTGTGTAGGGGGAATAGGGGGTGTAGGGGGTGAAGAGACTGGGCGAGAGGGAGGGCTGAGAGGGAAGGTGACGCGACTGCCCGTACGCCGCCACACGACACCGTCACCCAACGCTCCGCAGCCATCATCCCAAAAAAACAGAGAACAGTGACAACCCCAAACAAACTCACCCTCAGCGTCCGGTGACGCCCCGTAAGCGTCGGCAACGACCCCTTCGGCACGCCCAGGATGACCGCGAGGATCGACAAGCCCAGCGTGAGCCAAAGGAGGGGGTGTGGCTTATCGACGTCATACCATTTCTTGCGGAGGCGCGGGGCCGGCGCCGGCGCGAGCGGCGGGAAGGGGATGGCGAGGGGGACGGTCGCGGTGGTGTGGTAGAACTGCTGAGCCTGCGGCTGGGGCTGCGGGTGGGGGATGAAGTCGGACGGGGTGGTGTGCGCCTGAGTTTTGGGGTGAGGGTGGGGGAGAGGGAAGTCGGCAGAGGACTCATGCGGCTTAGCGCGGTCGTCGAGGGGGTGGTCGTTGGGCATTTTGATGAGGAAGTAAGAGAGAATGGAGGTTAGTGGAAGAAAGAAGAAGAAGTGAGAGGGGACATGTAATGTACAGGAAGTGAGTGAGTGTTTGGATATGAAATGAGGGAAGATCACCTTTGCAGTGTCAGTGCGCGGTGCTGTCTTCCTTCCATTTCACAAAAGGACAGAGCTCAAGATAAACAAGCCTTCTCCAGCTCGTACGCACTCTGCGTTGTGCTCAGATCGCCAACAACCCTAGTCTTGAGGGCGAGGGCGCGCTGCTCGGCGCTTATCAAGCCACAAGGCCGCGAGCGCGCCTCGACTGTGCGTCGAAGGAGCCTCTGGGCTGTCACGCAACAGCCGCTGCTTCTGTGGTGGCTGGCTCCTTCGTACGCCTCCAGCCCCGCTCGCACTGCTCGCACTGCTCGCACTGCTCGAGCCTCCAGCCCCCTCCGATTCTCGGCGCTTGGGCGCCAGCGACGTCCTCCGCGCTCTCCCCTCTTCTCGGCCTCTCGTCCGCCCTCTGCACCTCTCCGCACTGCGAGGTCCTCTCCACGCGTTGAGCCCAAATCCCGTGCATACAAACCAATCCTAAACCTTAGGCTCCGGCGCGAGCATCATCTTCGGCAGCGTGGTCGCGACGATACCGGAAACGGCCATGCTGTTGTCAGCTGCGTACAAGTGGCAGACATACCCGAGAGTCGCGAGAGGGGACGACGCGTCCTTGGGAGCGCGCAGAGGCTCCTGCGTCACAAAGCTTTGCACGGCGAAGACGGCGGCGGTCCAGATGATCCTGGGGTTAGCGCTGTTGGACGGGGTGGGGCGGTTATGCAGGGATTGGGATGGTGGCGGAGTGGAGAGACTTCCACGCTGTACGCCCTCTCTATCACGCGGCGCGAAGAGCTGTCCAGTCCATCCAGTCGCACATCATCGGCAGTCCCCAGTTTCTCTCTTATCTCATCTTCGCCGACAAATGCGGGCGACCGGCCGTGACCCGACGCCACTCCTCACATTCTCACCCCCCAGCGTCGCCCACGCCCTCCTCTCCCATGCGCAACATCCACGCACCCCTCAATTCGCCAGTATTCTCGTACTCACAAAGGGTTACGCATAAACATGCCTCCTCCCGCCATCATCATCGTGCCGTTCCCGAAGAGCTCCTTCTTCTCCGACCAGTCCTCGGAGAAGGGGAGGTGGTAGGGGTAGAGCCTGGTGTCAGCCCGTACATAGCATCGCCGTCATTCTGGATCGTCGCCGGGATCGGCGTGAGATCGGCCGCGAGCCATCGCCATCGCCATCGGCAGCTTCATCCGCGTCGACACGGTTGCCTGGTAGAGTCGTAGCGACTCGCGGCGCCAAGCCGGCCACTAGCTAGCCACGGCTCTTGATGCAAGTGCCGACACCCAGTAGGAGACACTCACTTCTCGACCTTGGGCTCCGACTTGTCGAATACTGGCGCAGTGACGGGCATGGTGATCTGGGTGGTAGTGTGTTGCAAGCAAGCGAACAACTCGACCCGGCTATCATCGTGGTGGAGGGTGGGCTGGGCGGGCGCCACCGGTCCGGAATGTGTGATTAGGAGATGCATTACCACGTCATTATACGTTTGTGGCACTTAGCCCTATGCAAGCTTCCCAATGCGGCCAACTCGCTTCTGATGTCCTACAATATATGGCCTTGTCCTTGTCGTCGTCGCCGCTACCGTCCTGGTCCTGTGTTCGGTCGCTGTGACTGTGGTCGAGACTCGACTCCCGCGAACGGGGATACCACCGCCTCTCTGAACGCCCATTGAACCGGAACAGCGCTGCCGTCAGCTCCATCGCCACGCAAGAATAGGGGGAAGAAGAAGGGAAAGACATACGATCAGCAATGGCCCACGGCGTCCCGACCCGGCGCAGGTTGTCCGCGGACGTCGGGGCCCAGATGGGGCAGGGGTAGAGCGCGGGAGGCGAGACTACGCCTCCGCTGTGCCAGTATCGGGCGTTGGGGCGGGATGTGGGACGCGTACGCTGGGTCTTGGATTGGGGTTTGTGGGCGGCGTGGTGGGCTTGGCTGGTGGGGCGGGCGGTGGGGCAAGTGTGGCACGCGCGGGGGGCGGATGTGGGTGGGGAGAGGGCGGCCACCATCGACATCGTTGCTAGAGGACTGGTGGTGGGTGAGCTGTGGGGTTGGGATGTGAAGATGGGATGATGGTGGCGACATCCCTTGAGCTTTATGTACAGCCTGGCATAGCTCGTCGACGGTGTGCTACATTCACCTCCTGCATGACTGACGCTTGCGGCTCACTGATGACGGACTGTTGACGGATGCGGTGGGAGTGCTGGATGCAGTGGGAAGTGCTGCATGCGGCGCCGAGTTTCACTTGGACGCATCCGGCTGAGTCTTCACAAACACCTGCCACTTACTCTGTATCGGTACTTCTGGCATGGGACTTGTCCATCTGTCCACTCCCACATCCCTCCTGCCCTTCGGCAGGCAGTGAGCTGTGGAGCATGCGGAGACCTGCAAGTGCTGAACAGTGAGACCTGGCATGGACGATGGGGCTCTCAACATCAGTCGGGGCCGCCGGCTGGTGACGTGCCAGATGTTAGAGGACCATGTTGATGGCCTAGCTTTCTTGTCTAGGTTGATCTAAGAGTTTGGGGGCCTCCAAGTCCAAGTTGACCAGATGGCTTCATGATGCCCACTGCACGGCCAGTGCGGGCTGAAATGCTCCCATACGGTATCCCACCTCCTCGTTGCCTTCCTCGTCGCCTTCCTCCATCCCCCCTCCATCCCCCATCCTTGTTGAGAACCCACCTGCGGCTTTCTCTATCCCATACCCATACTCATACGCCATCTTTACTCACCCTCCCTTACTCACCCTTCACTCTCCCCCTGCACCTCACCCGTCACCCATCACCCGCACCTCACCACTTACCCTCCACTTCAAGCAATGATCCACCACACAGACATCCCCGACCACGTAACCCTCCATCCCTCCACCGCTGACGGCAGGACCTCCTCCTCCTAGACGCCCAGGCAGACCTCTCCGCTGCGTGGTACACCGCTCCAGCCCTCGAGCGGCGCGAGATCGAGCAGGTGAATCTCCTCATCCCTCATTCCCCGTACCGAGAAGTCCAGGGCTGAGGACAGAATCTGGCGCGGCTGGATGAGGAACTCCAGAACTCGGTCGTGCTGCGATACCTCCAGGAGTCTCGCAAACGCAACCGTGAAGAGGGTCTGGGAAGGGGGGTGGCGGGTGTCACGTCCTGGCAACGGAACTGGCAGACGGCCGTGGGAGAGGCGAAGAAGGAGGAGGTGGGGAGGGCAAAGGAGGATGAGGGGGCGAGGCAGAAGGAGGGGGAGAGGGAGAGGGAGAAGAAGACGAGAGGACGGAGGCACGTGGACGACTCGAGGACGAGGCGGGCAGCGTCTCTCGGCAGTTCGAGCGACAGCGTCAAGATCCTCGGAGTGAAGCGGGCGTCTTCGCAAGGCAGATCGGACGATGGTATCAAGTTCGTTGCTGCGCCCAAGAAGAGACAGAAGCTGGCGAGTAAGACGGGAGGCGAGAGGCCCAGGCCGTCGTCGCAGGTCGTTGACCCGTCGAGGCCGAGGCCGTCGTCTCAGGTCGTTGGCCCCTCGAGGCCCAGGCCGTCCTCGCAGGTCGCCAGAGCGTCCGAGGTCCGCGGCAAGGCTATTAAGCGGCAGCGTACGTCTGGCTGGTGATTGTAAGTCTCCCTTCCTGCCTTAGATTGCGCTGACAGTAAGCGCCCCGCAGGCTCCTATTCTGGGCAGCGCAGCCTCTCGTCACGTATCGAAACGCCCTCCTTAGTTATGCATCAGTAACGCCACACCCACCAGCCGCGTGTTGCACAGTACATCTCGGACTCTGTGGCCCGCTCCCATGATTGCTAGCTACTAAACAAAATGCGATACCCGTCGTGCGGCCTAAGACTCAGACCGCACGCTACATTGAAAGATCGGCGCCTATGCGGTGCTCTTCTTCTGGTGGAGAGGGTGGAGGATCTGCTCGTGGAGCGCCTTTCCGGCGGGCACCATGGGGTACACGTGCTCGGACGAGACGACGCACTCCATGAGGATGGGGCGGGTGCCGTCGTACTCCATAAACTCCCTCATCATGGGCTCGAGGTCCTCCTTCTTGGTGCAGCGGAGGGCCTTGGTGCCCATCGACTCGGCGAGGGCAATGAAGTCGGGGTTGGTCATTCGTGTGTGCGAGAAGCGCGACTCGTAGAAGAGGTCCCTGGGGAGTCAGCGGATGACGACTGGAAGAGGGGTGCACAATACTCACTGCCACTGCTCGACCATGCCCTGGAACTCGTTGTTGAGGAGGAGAATCTTGACACCAATGTTGAACTGGTTGGCAGTCTGGAGCTCCATGGCGGTCATGGAGAACGAGGCGTCGCCGTCGACGTCGACGACAATCTTCTCGGGCGCAGCGACCTTGGCGCCAATGGCGGCGGGGACACCGAAGCCCATAGTGCCGAGACCACCGGACGAGACCCACGAGCGGGGCTCAGACCAGCGGTAGTACTGGGCAGCCCACATCTGGTGCTGGCCGACACCGGTGGCGATGATGACCTTCTCCTCTGGGTCGTTAGTCGCGTTCGACGGGCTCTGTTTGTCACAACTACTCACTGCCAATCTCCTCGGCGACCTTGTCGAGGGTGCCGATAACCTCCTGGGGCTTGAGACGCTCGCCCTCCTTGGAAGGGGTAAAGACGAAGGGGTACTTCTCCTTGTTGGCCTTGCAGCGGGAGATCCATGCCGAGCGGTCGACAGGCTTGATCTGGGGAACAAGCTCGGCGAGCGAAGCGACAACGTCACCGAGGACGGGGATCTGAGCCTCGACGATCTTGTTGACGTTCTTGGGCTGGATCTCAAAGTGGATGATACCACCGCGGCCCTCCATGGCGGCCTGCTTGGCAGCAGGGGCGAAGGTGTCGACCTTGCCGGTGATACGGTCGTCGAAACGAGCACCAAGGGCAATGATGACGTCGGCCTCCTGCATGGCGAAGTTGGCGTAGGCCGAGCCGTGCATGCCGAGCATGTGGAGCGACTTCTCGTCGCGCTCGTCGAACGCGCCAAGACCCTGGAGGGTGGTGGTGACGGGAATGTTACCAATGTCCGAAAGCTGCTTGAGAAGCTTGGGGCCGTCGGGAGACGAGAGGACACCGTTGCCGCAGTAGACAATGGGGCGCTTGGCGCGGTTGATCATCTCGGCAGCGGCGGTGATCTGCTCCGACTCGCCGGGAGCCTGGGCGTTGGCCCATCCGGGGTTGAGCGGGTTGGTGGGGAGGTAGGGGGACTGGCCGGGCTGGACCGACTTGGCGGGGATGGGGGTGCGGAGAATGGCCGCGGTGACGTCCTTGGGCAGGTCGACGAGGACGGGGCCGGGGCGGCCGGTGGTGGCGATCTTGAAGGCCTCGTTGATGCGGCGGGGGAGCTCGGCAATGTCCTTGACCATGACGTTCCACTTGGTGCACGAGCGCGAGATACCGACAACATCGGCCTCCTGGAACGCGTCCGAGCCGATAAGGTTGGTCGCGACCTGGCCACAGAAGACGATCATGGGGATACCGTCCGAAAGGGCGTCCTGCATAGGGGTGATCACGTTGGTGGCACCCGGTCCCGAGGTGACGAGGACGACACCGGGCTTGCCAGTGACACGGGCGTAGCCCTCGGCCATGTGGCCGGCGCCCTGCTCGTGGCGGGGGAGGACAAAGTCAAAGTGGGGCGAGTTGTAGATGGCGTCGAAGACCGGGAGAATAGCGCCTCCGGGATATCCGAAGACCTTCTTGACGTCGTGGCGCATCATCATCTCCTGGAAAATCTGTCCTCCCGACATGCCGACGAAGCTGGCGTCGTCAGCGAGACGCTCGTCTACACACACAGCCGCAGCGTGATCAACAAGCTGAGCTCCACTTACGTGTGGTCGAAGCCATCCTTGAGATTGGGGTCAGAGTTTTTGGGCGCAAGCGGCGAGTCGGGGTGTTCTGGTTAGGAGGGGCCTGGAAGTGGGGAGCGGGGGCGGGGCGGACGGCAGCGGCAGGGCCCTGGGAGAGAGCGCTGGACTGGAGCCTCCTGACCTGCTCGTGGACGCGAGCCTTGGCCTCAGAGATCTGGCCGGGGTACTCGATGAAAGGCTTTGCCTTGGCGGTAGTAGCCGAGGTGTGGAGCTGGGACGACGCCTTGGACGACGACGACGACGAGGCGTTGTTGGAGCGGTAGCGAACCTGCTGGCCGACGACGGCGGAGCGCGTCGCGGGGAGGTTGCGCAGAAGCGCGCGAGATGGGCGCGAGATCATGTTGGGGTGGCTGTGGTGGACGACCGCTGCGATGGCGGGGTCGGGTCGGGTGGGGAGGGGGAGGAAAAAGTTGGATGTGGAGGCGGGGGAGACTAGACTTGGGGGGTTGTGCTTCTGGTCGTTTGGAAGCTGCCTTTTGTGAGTGTGGACCTAGTGGGCCCTTTTGGTAGTGACGAGGTGAGAAGTAGTGACAAGAAAGATCAAGAATGGATCGAGAACGAGTCAAGGTCTGTCTGCTGGCTTGTATGCCACGGGTTGGCCGGTTGGCTTGCATCTCACCGTTCTGTGTCGAGTCAATCTATGGCGCCTTGTCTAGCCCCCCTCTGCCCTCTACCCGCCCACCGATTGTCGATCTTTCCACCTCTTGGTTGGCTCCCTCCCTCCCCTTAGTACCCGGCAAACGTCGAGTCGTACCGACGGAGCGGTATCCTCCACCATACACAATACATAGCTCCACTATACACCCACCCGCTCTACCCACCCCCCCCTCCTCGGGCAAGCTCAGGGCGTAAGAGCCCAAAGACGTGACTTGGAGTGAGCTTTGTGTCGAATTTTTCGCCGATGTTTTCGAATTGTCCAACCAGCGTGAGAAATTCTTCGGCCGAAAATCCAAATGACCTTTCCCATGGGGACTCCACAACTTCCACGTGAGATGCACGTGATCGCTTCCAACTCTGGGCCCCCGCGTCGGCACGTTGTTTCGTGCCTGGTTTGTTGATGGCCAGACGATGGATTTCTGGGCGCTAACTCCGGGACGGCGTCCGGAAATCGATAGCCCCGGAGTGGGCGTTGCCATGCATTGCCGTTGTATCGTCCGGACCGGCGCGTCGAGGATGGTATAAAGATGCAAAGGGGGAGTGGGTGGGGGAGGATAGTTCTACTCTTCTCGCAAAAGCATCATGGCGACTCCATTCACTCCCAAGGACAACCCGGCGTTCATCCTCAACGGCAAGCTCGACACGACGTACGGGACGGTGAGTGGCAGTGTGGCAGCGATGCCGGCAGTTACCGCCGGCGTTCCTTGGAGCACCGATACTAACCTTCAGCTCCCCGTGCCCGAGGTCGGCCCCAACGAGGTCCTCATCGAGGTCAAGGAGACCGGTATCTGCGGCTCTGATGTGCACTGTGAGTCGGCCCTCCCGTGCTTGGCTTTGAAACTCTTCTGACAGCAGTCTACAACACTGGCTCGCTCGGCCTCGTCTCGTGCTGCGGCGCCATGTGCCTCGGCCACGAGTCGCCGGCGTCGTCGTGCAGCTCGGCGCTGCGCTGGCCAAGCAGGCCGAGGCTGCGCGCGAGGCGAACGGCTCGGCCCCAGCCGGCGGGCACGTCCTGCAGCTCGGCGACCGCGTCGCCCTCGAGCCCGGCACCACCTGCCGCATGTGCTCCGACTGCCGCACCGGCAACTACCAGATCTGCGAGCACATGGAGTTCGCGGCCTACCCGCCGTTCGACGGTACGCTGCAGCGGTACTACAAGCTGTGAGTCGCGTGAGCCTGCTCGCGCAGAGAGCTGGCGAGCGGGCGGCGGATAGGGCGGACCGCGCTCTCTCGCCTCCTCGCCTCTCGCGGGCCCACTGTATCCCGAGCTCCTCTCCCTAGCTATGACGCTCACACCAGCCCCTCGGACCTCGTGTACCCCCTTCCCGCGTCGGTCGAGACGATCTACGGCGCGATGATGGAGCCCCTCTCTGTCGCCGTGCACAGCGTCGCCAACGTCGGCGGCCTGCGCACCAACCAGACCGTGCTGATCATGGGTGCGGGTCCCGTCGGCCTGCTCGCCATGGCCGTCGCCAAGGGTCTCGGCGCGGCGCGCATCATCGGCGTGGACATCAACGCCGACCGGCTGGCGTTCGCCAAGTCGTACGCCGCGACGGACACGTACATCCCCCCTGCGCCGAAGGAGGGCGAGAGCCGCGCGGCGCACAGCCTCCGCGCGGCGCAGCACATGCTCTCGTCGCTGCGCATTCCCGAGCGCGGGCTCGGCGCCATCGATCTCGTCGTGGACGCGACCGGCGCCGAGGCTTGTATCCAGATGGGCCTGAACGCCGTCCGCCCAGGTGGAACGTTTGTGCAGACGGGCTTCGGGCCGCCCGACGTCGCTATCCCCATGTTTAGGGTCGTCACCAACGAGATCAAGATCAAGGGCAGCTGGCGGTATGGCAGCGGCGACTACCCGCTCTCGATCGACTTGGTCGCGCGCGGACTCGTCGACCTCAAGCCCCTCCTTACCCACACCTTCCCGTTCGAGCAGGCCCTCGAGGCGTTCGAGCTCACGCGCGCTGGCAAGGACAAGGACGGCAAGCCTGTGATCAAGTGTGTCATCCACGGTCCGGAGTAGGGAGTGTCTTGCAGTGTATGTTATAGTAGTGATTAGGTGTTTTGGACTATGTCATTGGTGAGCGATACGCGTACTTGCGTAACGATGGAGGAGCCCAAGCGCCCAAGTCGACCTGCTTTCGGCTGATGACGCTGGGTAATTTAAGGTCGTTTGGTGTTGCTGAGTCAAAATTGCGCAACTGATGCTTAAGGTGAGCAGGGCCAATCTGGCGCGCTGCATCAGCAAGTGTGGTACAGGGAGCAGCCGCCAAGCCCACAAGACGCCAGCTTGCGACTCAGGCTACACCCCACCTGGCACAATCGTAACAAGGCATGGCATACTCTAACACGACATATCTTCGCAGCGCGATTATTACTTGCCGCCCGTGAGGTTGGCGGGGAAGCCGGCGAAGTCCTGCTGGTCCTGGATCGGCTTGCCGTCCGACTTGTACTGAATACGCAGACGAAGGCGGATCTGGGCCTGTCATGTCAGTTGCGCCCACAACATTAGAACTCACCCCTGGAGGCGCGAGGATGCGCAACTGCTGTGTCTCGGTGGCACCGGGAGCCACATCCGCCTTGCTGATGGCCTGCATCTGGAGCTGCTGCGTCTTGGGTACCGCGACCTGGAGGTTGACACCCTCGATCCGAGTGGTTGCGGTGAACCGGGCAAGAATCTGCACAACACCAGGCTGTGCGCCGACCTTGGGCGTAAGCGTGATCTTGAGACCGTTCTTGTCGTAGGCAGGGTACGACTGCAGCTGGGGTATTTGTTGGCTGGCAGCTGGCGCAGCCTGCGGTGGCGACCTCGCCTGTGGAGGCGAGCGAGCAGCAGGTGGTGATGACGCCATGGGGCTCGAAGCAGATGGCGAGACGAGGTCGAAGAGAGAGCCAGCACCGGCACCGGGCTGAGTGGGAGGTGGCGAGGTCGTTTGAGGGGAAGTGGAAGAAGGAGACGCGTCGAACAGGCTCATGATGTCCTGGTTCTTGCTGCGAGCAGGCTGTGATGGTTGTGGCGCAGCGGGAGCAGCAGCTGGCTCAGAGGAACCCATGTCGGAAGATCCAAAGATGTCCGCAAGCAAGTCCTGCGTCGACTGCAATGACTGAGCTGGAGCGCCATTTGATGGGGTGGCGGTTCCAGACATGTCGTCACCAATGAGGTCGACCACGGTGTCCTTGTCGGCGCGGGTAGTACCGACAGTACGACGCTCGCTGACAGTGCCCATAACAGTCGCACGAAGCTCGGGAGGAGGCATGCGCTCGAGGATGCCCTGCTTGAGGTCGCCCATGATGAGAAGGTTGCCGAACTCGACACTGCGCTGCTGAATCTCGAGCTCGAGGTTGCTCGAGTAGCCGGCCACGAGTGCGCTCACTCGTTCCTGCTGGCTGGTAAGGCCAACCTCGCTGAAGCGCTCGGACAACTTGGCCAACGCGGTCATCACCCACTGTCTGACGAGGGTGTCGGCGTAGGGCGAGTTGAGAACTGTCTCAAACAGGTCGACAATACCCTCGTCGGTGACCTGCTTGACCTCCTCGCCGTCGTCGATAGTACCGCCCTGGAGAAGGACATCGCCAAACTCGCCGATGATCCACACAGCGACCATGGTAAGCGACTCCTGCGACAGGTCGGCGGACAGTGCGGAGAAGAGACGCTGAGCGGTGTAGAACTGAAGCTCGGGAGTGTGGGCGACGAGACGGATGAACGCAGCGAGAATCTCGTCGCGGACGTAGTTGCCGGCCGTCTTGAGAACGCGCAGCGTAGTGTCGATGTGCCAGCGCTTGTTGGGCGCATAACGCTCTGCAGCGAGCCAGATCTGGGCGGTGAGGCCGGACTTGAACTCGTTGTCGGCCACCTCGAGGAAGGCAAGCAGCTCGCGGGTCATGATGCGGACGTTGCTCTCGTTGATAAGGGCGTATGACAGCTCGAGCGCACGGCGGCGGATCGAAATGTCTCCGTCACGCAGACAGTCAAGAATGGTATTCCGGTGGCGCTGGACCGCGTTAGTGTCGATACCGACCACCTTGTTGAGGGTGTTGAGGGCGACGTAGCGAATGTTGTTGTCGCGGTTGGTGAGGAACTTGCCGAGAATGTTGATCGCCATGACGCGCAGGCCGCTGTCCGCCTCGATCTCGAGCACAGTGAGAACAGTCTCGTAGAGAATCGAGTTGCCGACGTTCTTGGACGCGTCGGTGTTGGTAGCAACCTGTGCGAGAATGTCGTTCATAGTGTCAGACGCCTCGACGTCTCCCCTGCCGAGGATGCGAAGGAGGCGCAGCACCTTGACCTGGAGGAATGGATCGCTGATGCCTCCGACATCGTGGTCCGGGCTGAAGCCAGTAGTCACGAGCGACTTGAGGTGCTTGACAAGAAGAGGAGTGGCGGGGCGGAACTGCTGCGCAACGTCCTCGTCCAGCTCGCACATCTCGGTCACAAGCGTGATGCCGGCGAGGAGGACACCGTGGTTCCTGTCCTGGAGAAGGTGCTTGGAGCGGTCGATGAAGTGGTCCATGAGATCGGGCACCCTTCGGACAATGCGGAGGGCACAGAGTGCAGCCTAAACGTCAGTACAGTCTGGGCGCAGTGCTCACCTTCTTGCGAATGTACGTGTTGGTGCTTCCCAGGAGCTTTTCAATCTCGTTGCACAGGTCGCGGGACATCTCCTCGGACGAGATGTTGGCGAACGTGCATAGCGCGAGGCCCACAGCGTACATGTTCGAGTGGTTCATGTCGCTGAGACGTCAGCATTGTATCTTGGAGAGACCAGACTCACTTCTTGAGCGAGTTGGTGACGAGCGTCAGCACCTCCTGGTTCTCGTCGAGCAAGAGCATTATGCCGAGGTATCCGAGGCGCTTGTCGCTGAAGCGTGGCGACGCAACGAGCTTGAGGCACTCGATCTGGCCGAAGTGCGCGGGGTATCCCAGCATGTGAATGTAGAGCAGCTTGGCAATGTTGTTGTGTCGCATAAACGAGTCTTCCTCCTTGAACGATGTCTGGTCCATGTCAGCAACTCGCCGCCGCAGTTTGCACCCGAGCGTAATCCGCCGTCTTCAATGACACGTACTCGGATGGCCGCCGACTCCTTCTGGATCACCGAACGCTCATCCGCCAGTGTCTATATGCGTCAGCAGTGTCCACCGTGGGCGGGGTAAGCGAACCTTGCACGAGCGGATGGCCTTGATGAGGGCTGGTCGTTAGCTGCGAATTCATGCGACGGAAGCTATACGCACACTTCAGATTGTAATGTCCACTCATGGCTGCGCGTTGCCGGTGGGCTTTGAGTATGCGATGCGGATAATGAGTAGAGGTTGAAGAGGAGCGTCGCAAGTGGATGTCGGCGACGAAGGGTGGATGCGGACAAGAGCCCGGCGCCTCCACGCGTAATGCCATTTTGATTCCGCTCATCACCCTGGAGGCGTGGGTGCGTCACGTCCGCGCAGGCCCTCCTGTCTTTGAATCGCGTCCTAGATATGCTTCCGCACAGCCTACAAACATCTCAGAACTCCAGTTATGCCTCAAATGATAGAAACGACGTCTCAGACGCCCATAGTTGCTTGCATTTTGCAGGGCACTGGGGCACTTGTACATAGGACAACGGGGATCCGCTAACTGTCAGAATTTGATACGACTAAACATCGACAACTGGTGCCTTAGGCTTGGCTAACACGCAGAACACCTCAGAGCTGCCCAATGGCGCCTTGGCCGCTTAGCTTGCGGACTCCGCTGACCTCGGCCTCAGCAAAGTGGTGGTCCTCCTTGTGATCGTCGTTAATCATGCTCGGAGCAATGCTGCGGCGGCGGACTTGGCTTTCGACAATTTCGGTGTCAACAGCCTCGAGGTCGCGAACCCAGATGGTCCACTTGCCGTGCGCGTTGCAGCGGCGGATCCACATTACGAGTCCGTAGATACAAAGCGGCTGTGATCGTCAGCATGTGCTGGAGGGGTGGTTGGCTTACGATGAAACCCGTCATGGCAACGAGGTAACTGATGTGGCTGCCATGCCTATCCGCGAGCGCAGCCTGGGCTGAGGGATACCACGCACCACCGGAGACACCGGCAGCCGTGAGTCCACCACCAATGACGGCGTATGGACCCAGATTGGCCGAGGCCAAAGCGAAGATGACCGGGTAGCAGTGAGACTCGAACAGGAAGACGAGGAACAGACAGGCTATACCGGCTGCACCCGGGAGGACCGAACACAGGATAGAGAAGAGAATGAGGCCGACGCCGTGTACGAAGAGCGAGAAGGCCGGGTCCACCCATCGCAGGTAGATAACGGCAATGAAGCGGCCGACAGTGAATGTCGCCTGGCACGCGGCGAAGAGGTTGGAGGCGAGTGCATCGTCGATCGGGTTCTTGAGGCCGGGGATGCTGGTGAAATAGAAGATGGCGTGGGAAGCCACGGCCACCTGGGCACCGACGTACATGAACTCAGCGAAGATGCCCCAGACCGTGTGGTGCTTCTTGAAGAATCCCTTCCATCCGCCGTGCTTGAGCTTCTCCAAGTCCTCGTCCGAGACTGCCTGGCGCACCTCGGGAAGCTTGATGAAGATGAGGATGATGTTGAGGAGCGTGGCGAAGCATGCCATGGCGAGGTACACATACTGGACGGTACCGAGGTCGTTGGCATTCTCGCCGTTGAAGAAGGCGTGCGAGGCAATGAGCGGCCCAACAACAGTGGCGATACCGTTGAAGCCTTGGGCGAGTGTCAAACGCAGGGCAGCGTACTTGGGAGGGCCGAGAAGGGTGACTGGTTTCTGTCAGCGGACGTTCGACAGTTGGTGATGCGACTGTGCAATGAACTCGACAAGGAAGGATCGCCATCTGCCGTCTACTCCTCCCGAAGCCCGGCAAACAAACCGAAGATCACCTCAACATATACACATAGACAACGTGCACGGATGGGGCCCTGATCTGCATCCGACACAACCTCCACCTCCGCCCGGAAGTCAAACCATCGCAAACACCTCCTCGACACCTCCATCTTCTTTTCCCCTTTCTGCCGTTCCATGCACTCTCTGGTCCCGATTTCTCACTCACTATACGTGTTGGCAGCGACCTCAAGGGTGGCAAGGCCAGAACCGGCGACAAACGTACTGGGGGCGTTAGCGGGCTCGTGTTCTTCGGGCATAGTGTCCATCTTCCTCTCGAACACGCCAACGCCGATTTCTCGACAACTAGAGCACGTAGAGCCTCAGGACTCGAATGGGGCCGTTTTAGAATCGAACTCACAATGCGACGAACATGCCGTACTGGCGAAACGTAGCGCTTGGCCAGAAGAGAACGGCACCTTAAGATGAGCCAACGAAGTCTTGAGGGGTCCGAAAAAGATGGTGCTCACCTGTCGCGAAGATGCCAAGGCCGATGTGGATGCCAATTTTGTAGCCGACTCGGCGCATGAGCATGCCCATGGGAGGTGCTACGATGAGGTAGGACACGAAGTAGGCGAACTGGAGCATGGTTGTCTGCGTCTTCGACTTGAGCTCGAAGATGGTGAGGAAGTGCTGGTTCTGTCCGTCAGCCGGCGCTTCCAGGCGTCCACCGCTCGCTCGATCGGCTAGTGGGCTAGCCCAGCCCTCCTTCTGCCTATTCCAGCGATGGATGCGCCGTCAAGCTGAAAAGTATCGACTTACGAGCACATCGAGGAGACCATAACTGAAAC
Source organism: Cutaneotrichosporon dermatis (assembly GCA_020011015.1). Classification (NCBI taxonomy): domain Eukaryota; kingdom Fungi; phylum Basidiomycota; class Tremellomycetes; order Trichosporonales; family Trichosporonaceae; genus Cutaneotrichosporon; species Cutaneotrichosporon dermatis. Next base: position 2,872,360 of record JAIGNX010000004.1, on the reverse strand, counting down.
CCCATCTTGTCGTCAGCTTTGCCAACTGGGAGGCGACTCACAGGACTAGACGTTAGAAAGGCAGCTTCAACTAACTCATGGGATGCTCACAGAACTGCCGTTAGAAGCGTCAAACGTCATGCTTACAAGACAGGACACGAGCGCGAAGCTCGTGTACAGCGAGAACTTGCTCAGGTCTGTGTAGTCGTGGACTGGCTTGGCCATGATGTATACTGGTTAACTGGGCGATGTGTACGCCCCTGAACACTCGGAGCTCTTTAAAGTAACAAGCAAGTGGACTGATGCTAGGCCACATGCCATTTCGGCGGCGACATGACAGCCGGGTACAGAGCCGGGCCCCACCCTCGTTGAATCATGATCATGGGTTGCTGGCCATCTTGGCAAGATGGTGGGCAGGCAGGTATAGCGCAGGGCTCGGTGGGCGGCCCATCATTGTTGCGGCCTGCGCGTGCTGCGTGTGGATGCCGTCTTTGGCTTGTGCTCCTACGTTAGCGCGTTAGCGCAATGGAGTCGAGGCCAATATTGGCAGGTGGTGAGGTTGTTCTGGGCTGTCCCGGGCATCAAGCGGTAAAGTGCGGGGAACTGACGTCGGCAAACGGCTGCGCCAATCCGACCCCACTCCCCCATGTGGTCCCACATGAACAGCTGGGCACCCGGAAGACCCGGTGAGTTGAGCGCCACAGGGAGATTCGGCGCCGCAAATAAAGGCGGGGGAAACAAGGACGGCGACCACCGGCGACTACCCTGCGGGCAGCGGGTATCTCGCCGATTCGGCGAATCAACGGCCCGCTTCCCTTCAAGCATGCCGTGTTGCTTCGGATGCGAGTGCGTGCTGATGATCTTCCTCTCGTATGTTGCTGTTCACTTCCTCTCTTGTTGTTGTACGAGTCTGAGACAATCCCACACTCAAAAGGGGTTGTAGCGGGCGGGCGGCGGCTGGCGGATTCGCACGCCAACAGAAATTCCGGCCTCTTTCCGTTTAAAGCTTCGGATGCGAGCCTCCTTGTCTGGATTAGGCACATTTCCGGCTCGGCTCAGAGTGCCTTGAGATGGCCAGGCGAGTTGCCTTTGCATCTGAGGAATGAGAGGCACCATGGAGCCATGGAGCTCAACTCGCAGCTCTCGGAGCTGCCATCCCGGTGAGCGCTGCCGCCTCGTGACCTTCCATTGGGACAAGGACCTGACGTGAATGTCGCCGCGCGGATGATCATTTAATCCGCATACCGCGTAGATCCCGACAACAGATCTGGGTAGCGTACCCTTCGTCGTTGCGTATCCTTCGGTTGACTCGTCCGGGAGGTGCGTGTGAGAGACGAGATGTGTCGCTGAGGATGACTAATGGGTGTTTCCCTTTGGAAGGCGATCTGTGGTCGGTCTCATATGATGGTGGACTATCATCGTCTGCTTCCTCGGCTACTATCAGTGATATCGGTTTATAGGCCCTCAAACTCGAAACTGGCTTGGGGTGAGGGAAGCGAACAGCGAACCAAGGCCGTTGGCCATCGCACGTGTGGGCTCGGAAGAGCCGACAGCAGGTGTGAGGGACGGTCTGACCGATGGTGTGACCTGTCAGTGAGGGAACGATTGGCTCTGGTCGTCGATCGACAGAGAGCGATCATCAACAACGATGTACGCAGGATAACAGTGCAGGGCGAGGTGGGGGATGAGAGGATAAAGAACAGGTGCTCCAAAGTTGTCGACATATATGGCTAAGCCACTGGAGAAGCTGTGCTCCTTGATTCCCGGAGTAGCTGTGTACTTGGCGGGATAGGCAATCAGCAGCCTGTTAAAGCTGCTACCCAGCAGTAGGCAGGGTTGCATTAGCGGAGTCAGAAGCGGATTAACGTGAGGTATTATGATTCGGCTTATCGGTATCTTTCGGCTCCAATCATCGACAGGCGATGACCGATACGAATCAGGTGGGCACTTTGGCACGGTCCCTTCGACTCAACGCTGGCCAACATTCTTGATCTATTCGACTTTTCTTGACCTTCTCCTTCGACCTTCCTCTTGGCCATACACTCTACTCACTCAGGATGACGGCCGACATCACCCCGCTCGACGTCTGCGTCGTGCTCCAGGAGCTCCCCGACTCGGACCTCGCCAAGATCAAAGCCACCTTCAAGGAGGTGCATTACCACCCCGAGTTCGAGATGCCGCCTGAGCTACTGGACCGCGTCCAGTTCCTGTACACGGCATGGCAGGGCCTCCCTGGCGACCTGAAAGTGAGCGACATGCCGAACCTCAAGCACATCCAGCTGCCCACTGCGGGCGTGGACAAGGCGCTGCGGACGTCGAGCGGAATCCGCGAGTTGCGGGACCAGGGGAGCAAGGCGACGGTCACATTTTCGAATGCGAGCGGGACGCACGCGCTCAGTATCCCGCCGTGGATTGCGGCGATGACCGTCAACCTGTACCACCAGTTCCAGGTCGTGCTGACTGTCTCAAGGGTGAGTGCTTCCGAGCAGACGAGGACTGACGAGCAGGAGAAGCAGACGTGGTGCAAGGAGTCCGGTATCGACCTGAGAGGCAAGTACTATGCCACGCGTAACTTGTACGGCCGGACTGCTGGTCTTCTCGTGAGTTCATGAGCGTGGATGAGCAGAATGCCGAGTGTGGGACGAGGGCGCTACTGACACCAGGGATACGGAGCCATCGGCCGCGAGACTGCTCGCCTCCTCAAAGCCTTCGGTATGCGTATCATCGCCGCCAACACAAATGGGACACGCGCAAGTGACCCAGAGGTGAGGTTTGCATTTGACCGCAAGCCGACTCACCCCAGTATGTGATCGCCGGGACAGGCGACCCAGATGGTTCCATCCCTGAGAAGATGTACGCGTCGAAGGACCCAGAGAGCCTCGACGCATTCCTGCGCGAGTGCGACGTGCTCATCACGTGTATCCCAAGCACACCACAGACGCGTTGGCTGCTGAACCGCGAGAAGTTGCGTGAGTTATCCACCTAATATCATAAGCTGACGGACAGGATTGCTGAAGAAGGATGCGCTGTTCATCAACGTCGGGCGAGGTGATATCATTAAGTCTGGTGAGTTGGCCCTGCTCGTGGAGAAGAGGAGATGAGGAAAGTGGGAAACGATGTGGGATAGAGGGAACGAGAAGATGAAGATGAAGTGGGATTTGGAGGGAGAACAGAAGACGGAGAGGAGCCAAGGAGGCAGGAGGCAGGGCGGATCGCTGACAACTAGAGGACTTGCTCGCAGCTCTCGACGACGAGGAGCACGGGCTCTACGGCGCGGCGATCGATGTTACGGACCCGGAGCCCTTGCCCGACGGACACAGGCTGTACACGCACCCACGCTGCATCGTCTCGCCCCACCTGACAGGCAACTCTGAGGGCGAGTTTGATATCGCGACCGACATCTGCATAGCGAACGCGCAACGCATCCGCGAGGGCAAGCGGCCGTACAACCTCGTCGATCTCTCCAAGGGCTACTAGCTGCTTCCATCTAGGCAATATTCACAGGGAGGGCACGTCTGCGAGCCCCAGTACTGCCCACAAGCGAACGGAGTGTATCCGGGCTCTGAGGACGTCTGCCGCGATGAGGGGGTGGGCCGAGCACGAAGGGCTACAATTATCCATTAAGGCGGCCTAGATCTAGATACTACACACATCCGAACACTAATGCAGCTGTGGCTGCACAAGAGATACGAAGCCTAAGTTCCAAACCTAGCAGAGCTACATCTAGTTGGTACTGGAAAACGGCTTGAGCAGGCCGTTCATCTTGTTGAGCTGTGCGCGCATCAGCAGCCCAGCGGCAATGAGGGGGATGCCGAGGCCGTAAGCCGCCATGCGGAGGAGCACAAAGCTCGGGCCACGGCTGACCGCCCATGTCGAGTACATGCCGCCCAGGAAGGCGGTGACGAGCGAGAGCGTCGTGAGCATGTATCCGGAGAAGCTGGTGTTAGCTCTCTCCTCCCTCCACATTCCTCATCGTCTCCTACCAACTGCCTTCGTCTCTTTCCTCGTCTCTCAGACTCACCGGTGGTACTTGTACATCACGAGGCCGCTCTTGCCGCCGACCCACACCGCCGCCGAGCCAACGATGCTCTGCACGAGCATCCACATGATGACGAGGCTGCCGAAGAACGCATGCCACGTCGTCCCATGCGGCGCGCTGTTCGCCTCCTTATCTACCCGTCAGCTCTCTGCGGAGGTGTCCGGCGTACAGTAGTAGATGAACGTCGTCCCCACGGCGAGGAGGGGCACGGCGACGCCGCCGAGGAGGTTGCGGTGCGAGTTGAGCCGCTGCCCCTCACTTTGGGCGCGGGGGTTGCGGGCTGCACGGTGGTGACGCCGACGACGAAGAGCGTCACGGCGAGCGCGTTGAGGGCGCATGGGGGCCGAAGAGGCCGAGCTGGGCGGCGACGAGAGGAGGATGAGGAGGAGCGTGCCGCCCAGGAAGAGGGCGGACCCGGCCTTCTGTCAGCGAGATGCGCCATACGCGTGTGTAAGGTCGCTAGGTGGTGGGAATGGGTGATGGTTTGCTGAGGATGCGGGGTTGGCCAATGGGCGCCGGCGCATTTGGCAGAACCGGAATCACCGTGACGAGATACGAGGCCGTCTTGTCGCGCGAAGAAGTCGTGGTCGCCATCTCTGCAAGTGTAGATCGCCTGTGACTGGGGTCAGGATCGATGGAGTTGAGCAGGATGGAATGGGAGGGGAGAAGCGGGTCGTCGACGCTGTCGCCACTGTCCATATGTACTGTTTCCCAAGTGCGGGGTTGAGCACGGATGTCAGGGCAGAGAGGACGGAAGGATGCGAAGTTGGGCGACGAGTAGTGGGTCGATGCTGACAAAGTTCGAAACAGCGGTGGCTGGTCGGTAACTCGCGAACGCGCAACAGACGGACGTATCAGATAACGGCAATTTATCACTCCACCACTTCATAGTATGCATTTCTCTACTTCACACGTGCTGTTCCGCTACGTCTACGGATGGCGGCTGTATCTTAGTCTGGGAAGTCTGGGCGCAAGGGACGGACGTCCTCGTGACCCATGTTCCGAAACGTCGATGTTCGCCTGGCTCATGCTTGGCATTGGCTAGTTTGAGCGCTTAGAAGAGGTCCATCGCGTCCTGGCCTGGCGACCGCACAGCGCGAACACGTCCCTCGAACGAGAACATGTCGCCTTCGTACGCGACAAAGCCAAGGTCGACGGCCTCATTGGCCTGCAAGCCGTCCTTGAGGCCAAGGACGTCGACAAGGTTGGTCGAGACGAGGTCGATAGCGTCCTGGCGCGAGAAGACGGTTGGGGCAGCGGCGTATGCCCACACCGAGTCAAAGCGGGTAAGACGCGCATCGCACTCTTCAAGAATACCCAGACCGACCTTGACGCCGTGCGTGTGGAGGTACGCCGGCAGCGTGAGGTTGGTGAGGGGAGGACCTGGCAGGAGGCGGCGGCGATCCCAGCTGTTGGGGAAGGGGCGGGCGGGCGAGAGGACGACGCCAATGTCCTCCTTGGCCAGCTCGTCGGCCAACAGCCAAGACTCCTGTGCCTGGCTGATAGTCATGCGCATCTTCGGCACGCTGCGCTTAAGGCGGATCAACGACGCGATGGTGTCGGCACTGTTGGCGGTGACGACCAGACGGAGTTCTCCATCGGCGACGCGCTTAAACGCGTCGGCAACCTCGCCGCTGGCTGACTCCCCGTGGAGAAGGCGGCGCAGAACCGCAATGGCGGTCGCCACGGACATGCCCGTGACCTCGTCACCTTCACCCATCGTGTCGCCGAGAATCGAGACGTGGAGGGCGGCCGCATGGTTGCCGATAGCACCCTTCTCGAGCGCGTGCTCGGCACCGAGAGAGAATGAGTACGACAGACCAGCAAGGAACTCGCTGGTGGAGGGAGCCGTGACACCAGTGGTAATACCCTCGCGCAGGGCCATAAGCTCGTCCTTGCCTCCGAACTGTGCTCCATCGGCGGCGTGAACAAGAAGACCAGAAATGACCTTGTTGTCCGAAAGAATGTTAGGAGGATGGCCGGACTGCGTCACGCCTTCAGAGGCGATCTCCAACAACCCGAGGCTGGAGCCATACGTGATCAGGCCAGGAGCAAACGAGCCGCCCTTGAGGTCGATAGTTTCCACGTCCGCGAGCGAGTCGACAGCGCAGTCCTTGCCAATGCACGAGATCTCGCCATTCTGGACCACAACGGTGCCGAGCTCGCCCTGAGTCTGGACGCCGGGGAGGTACATTGCGTTGACACCCTGGAAGACGATGCTGGAGGCACGCTTCTTGGGACGGAGATCGGGGTCGCCACGAGAAGCGACGGCCTCAGCAGCCTCCTTGTCGTAGTCGCCCTTGGGAGTAATCTTCTGCGCAGCGGCTGGCTTGCGAACAACGTGGGGGTTGATGAGCTGAGGAATACCGTCGATGTACGTCTGCTTGGGAGTAGCGCCAATGGCGAGCGGGAAGCTGTCCCAGACAATAATGTCGGCATCGTAACCAGGACGGACGAAGCCGAGGCGGTGGTCGAGACCGGCAACTGTGGCAGGCTGGGTAGTGACGGAAGCCATGGCACGGTTCCACTCAAGGCCAAATGCGTGAGCCTGAGCGGCTCTGAGAATGTCAGCACATACACAGAGGCCACTGAACCCACTCGTAGATCAGGAAACGGCTGTCAAGGACCGGGTGGTCAGACTTCATGACCACCTTGATACCCGCCTCGTCGAGGATCTTGGGCGCGTAGGGTGTGCCCCTGTAAGCTTCGCGCTTGTACCGGGCGTTGTTGGCGAAGATGGCAGCAGCAGGAGTCACTGGTCCCCAGGTCTGGCGAAGAAGGTCGGGGACGAGATACGCTTCGTGGGCATGGTGGAACGACGAGATAGGGAACTGGAACTCGTTGGAGACGCGCACCAGGTCGTTCAAGTCGACAGTCTCGTAGCAGTGGATGTTGACCTTGACGTTGCCGCGGATAATATCAGCCATGACCTCCCCTGCTGTCAGCGTTGTCCTATCGTCCACGAGCACGGCGCTCAGGAATTAGAGTGAGAGTTGTAAAGGTACTCACACTCGAGGCTGTCTGGGAACGGCTCCTTCTGGGACTTAGCGGTGCGGCACCACTCGTCCTGCTTGTCCTTGAGCGCCTTGCCCTCGGCATAGGCACGGCGGAAGTCGTACGCAGCATCCATGCGGGTGTTGTGGTACCAGGCCTTCGCGTTCTCGCCGCACGCATGCTTGATATGGCGCCACGCCTTCGTGCGCTCCCATCCACCGTCGCCCTTGTTGCTAATGACGAAAGGCGGCTCGACCTGCATGCTCTGGGGCGTGTTCTCGGCGGTCCAGCGGGGCTTGAAGGTGAAAGCCTGTCCGCCAATGTTGCCCGCCGAACCAGGGAGGACGAGCATCGTAGTGATACCGCCCGCGATGGAGAGGTTGAACGCGTCGTCGTGGGTGTTGAAGCCGTCCAGCGAGCGGAGCCACGGCTGGATAGGCGCCTTGAACGAGTTGCCCTCCGCCGAGCCCTCGAGCTCAGGGGAGGGGTACACGCCCATGTGGGAGTGCAGGTCGACGATGCCGGGGGTGACCCAGGCCCCGTCGAGCTCCACCTCGTCCACCTTCTCGCCCTTGTCCTTGGCGGCCGCGACGAGCTCCTCGAAGTCCTTCTTCGAGCCGATCTTGCGCACTACGCCGCCCTCGAGCCACACGTCGGCGCCGTAGCGCACCTCCTTGCCGTCGTCCTCGCCGGTCCACAGCGTGGCGTTCTTGAGCCAGACGGGACGCGTGCCCTTGACATAACGGTCCGAGTGGGTGCGCTTCTCAGTCGCAGGCTCCGGCGAAGGCGGCGAGCGGCGGATCTCCTCGCAGCGCTTCATGCCCTCGTGCACGAAGGGAGGGAGAGTCTCAGGCTCGCTGGGCCAGGGGAAGCCCAGGTCGCGCGCGAGGTAGTCTCTCGTACCGCCATGGCAGATGATGACGAGCGCAGCGAGGGCAGCAAAGGGCAGCAGATAGCGAGCTCGCGAAGGGCGAGTCGCGGTGTGCTCCTTGAAGCCGGTGTCGTCGTCGACGATAGGCGCCTTCTCGACGTCCGCACGCTGGTCCCTCCGCTGTACGAGGCGGGACATGGTGTGTGGTGTGGTCGAAGTAGATAATGTGAAGTGGGTGGTGAGAGGGTTGGATTGAGTGAGTGCCTATTGATATCAGGAGCGCGTCACTCACGGGGTCGCGGGGTCGGTCAAGCCCGATGTGACCTATCATGCACCATGTGGGCCCTAGACGATCCCATCCCAATCGTGCATCTCCATTGGCACACCTAGTAGCATGTCCGCATGCGCCGCATGGCTTCAACGCGCGCTAAAAGCATGCCCTACGTTGCTCTACGCGAGCTGGCTATTCCTGCCCGCTCCATGCGTAATCGGTAACTTAGATTCCAACCACGACGTCATCCAATCGCCATGGAATGCTGGAATTCCGCGTTCCGGGCACGCCAGCCAGTCGCAGCGCCTCATCCTGCGACACACAAAACAGAGAACCATCATTATCATAGCAAGTCACAAATACACACAAGCGAGTCTATCAAGCACACGTTGAAGTTACAGTCCGCGAACCATACGCCGCACCTCCTTGCCCGAGACGTCGTGCGCCTCGCGAGCGTCCATCTCGTCCTCGGTAACGATCCGCTTGCCAAGAGTGCTATCAATCAGCGATAATCAGAGGGGCAGGACGAACCGCTTCTTCTTCGCCTTGGCCGGCGTAGTGTTGTCCTTGACAAGATCCTCGTCCTCAGTGTAGGGCGTAGGCGCCTTAACTTGGCGCTTACTCTCGCGTAATGGGGCGCGGCTGGGGGTCTTCTTCGGTGTTGCCATCTTGCGGGGGCTTGAACGGCGAGTCGACGTGCGGCGGGGAGGCGACGGCTCCGACTCGACGCTGGAGGCGAACGACGCGTCGAAGTCCTCGTCGGAGGCATCCTCTTCGGAGTCCTCATCTTCGTCCTCCTCCGAGTCCGCCTCAGAGTCCACCTCTTCTTCGTCATCGGAGGCATCCACGGTGTCGACGCTCATGTTGCTGACGTGGGAGTTGCCTTCGACGGTGCCCTCGTCGTCCGACTCCATCTCTCCATCTGAGTCAACCTCGCCCGAGTGTTCGACAGCTGTCTCTGCCTGGACGGCGGCCTCCACCGCAGCAACCGAGGGCTTCTCGGCTGCAGGAGAGGCAGCAGGGGGAGCAGCTGCGGTGGGCGTGATCGAGCGGTACTCGATCGGCTCCTCCTCCTCATCTGAGTCCTCCTCGCGACGAGGAGCGTCACTGTCGACAGCGGGCACCATGGTGGGGCGGGCCTCAACTGCATCCTCATCGTCAGACTCAGACTCGTCAAAGGTAGTTTCGTCCTCGTCCTGGGAGAAGCTGGCATCGTCCGCGGAGCCCGAGATGAACGAGATCTCGTTCTCAACTTCACGCTCAGACGTAGCGCCACTGCGGTTCGCCTTGTCGATAGGAGCGGAGAGGAATGGGTCGGACAGCGTCGAGTCCTGCTATCAGCGGATGCACACCGTAGGGACCCTCACCATTGTCTCGTCACCATCCAGCGCTGAGTTGAAGCTGTCGTCGTAGGACGTGTCCTCTTCGGTATCACCCATAGTGCGCTGAACAATGTCAAGCTTCATGTCCGCCTTCATCTCTGCGGCCGCCGCCTGCCGTCAGCTCAGTATGTGAAATCTGACTCACCGCTGCCTGGAAACGCTTCTCGTAATCGGCCTGGATGCGCTGAATTGACTCCTGGAGGTCGCGGGAGACCTCCTCGCGGATCTCGACCTCGAGCTGGGCATTGCGCATTTCGCTCTCTAAGAGCTGGGTCTTGAGGTCGCGGAGCTGTTCGAACAGGTAGTCGACAAGCATGTCGTGCTCGTCGTCGCTCTCGTCCTCGGCGTCCTCCTCGACCACCTCAAGCTCCTCCTCAATCAGCTTGACCTCTTCCTCCTCGTGAGGCTCTTGGGGCGGAGTCGGCACGCGGGCGCGGGTACCGCGGGCAGTGGAGTTCGCGGTTGGAGCGGCTGCGGCGGTCGTGCGAGCCGCAGGTCGGGCAGATGATCCGCGGACGCTCGACTGCGTGGGCGCGGACGGACCGGAAGGATCCGAAGACTCGCGGGGCTTCACAACCGGAACCATGACCTTGATTTTCTGACCGCCACCCATGGCCGTGCGGAACGCGCTCAGGTGCGACGAGATCTGCCGCTTGAGAGTGGGGATTGTTGTCTTGTGCATAGCGGTGGTCTGGATTTCTCTCGCGAGAGCAGAGAATCGCATGACGTGGGAGTTCTCGTCAAAGCCAGTGTCGAAGGGATTGACGTGGATCATCATCACCGCACGGCCGTCGCCGACGAAGAAGTTCTGGAAGATCTCCGTGAGCTTGGAGTGGCGGAATGGCACTATAGCAAGCTTCTTGCGAGCCCCAGGGACACCAGGAGCGGCCATCTTCTGTTGGTTGGCACGCAGGACTTCAAGGCACTGGCCGAGGACCATGAGCGACTTGTTGATGTTGCCCGCCTCCTTGAGACGGTCACCTGAGGAGGCGGTGTTGCGCGCACGCTCCGACCCGGCAAGGTCGACGATGGCGAGGCGCGAGACCTGAGCCGAGTCTGGGTCTTCGGGCGCTCCGTTGTGGATGCGGACGACCTTAATAGTGAAGATGCCGTGGCTGCGGCTTGACTCGCGGTTCGCCATGGTGCCGAACACCTGTCGGGCACGCTGACCGCAACGGAAGACGGCCAGGGCCTCCTCGCGGTTGCGCACGCGGATATCGTGGGCGCCAGCGATGAACTTGCCGTTGCCTTCGGGATCGTTCTTCAGGATGAGAGCACGACGCTTGAGGACGCCAGCACCGCCGTTGGCCAGGGCGGCGAGGCTCATGGTGGAGCCGATGTGGCCAGAAAGGCCGACAGTGCTCATTGTGCGAGGGACTGTAGGCCGAGGCGTTCCAGTGGCAACTTTGGGGCGGCTAGATGGGAGGACCGCGTCGAGAAGATCAAAGATCTGGACAGTCAGCACATGCCGCACTAGCGCTCCTAACCTTGTCATTGTAGACTTCGACATAGGAGACGAACACAGCATAGGAGAAGTTGCGGTCGACCTTCACACCTGATATAAGCCATTGTCGAACCGGGAGCACGCACTGTCATCGAGGCGGGCCTCAAGCTCGAACGGAAGACTGTGGAGGTCGACGCCGCCGTTGTCGTCCTCATCGGTCAAGACAACATCGGCGAGGCCTTGACACTTGAGCTGCACGTCAGCTCTAACTCATCGTCTTATACATACATTGGCCTTGCTCTCCATTCCCTTGATGGAGTTGAACAGAACATCGATGGAGCGGGGAAGAAGACCGCGCTCCTCAACTGTCGAGCTGTCGCCGCCTTGGATGGTATAGCTGGAGTCAGCTTCGTTGGGTTTCAAAAGTGCTCACGTCTTGCCACTGTTGCTAACGCCGTATGCGAATAGCAGGCCATTCTCGCCGTGGAGGAGTTTCTCCACCAAAGGCAAGGTGGTGGTGTTGAAGAAGTCGTGTTGCTCCGTCTCGGGGCCGAAGACGCGGTTGAACGAGTACAGCTGCGCGGGCTTGGGCATGTGCAACCGGCTCTCGGCAGGAGGGCGCATCACAACACTCTTCTCATCCTGCACTTCGAGGTATGGCGTGCCGCCGTCCGCATCTAGCTGCGGACGAATGCGAAGGAAGGCTTGCAGCTGCTCGGTGTATGAGCTGTCGGCCGCAGCCTTCGCCTTGGCCATCTATAGTCAGCGTCAGACCTCTAACATAACGGCCAAGGCCATCAGCACTCACCTCCTTCTCCTTTTCCTTCTCCTTGAGCTTGTCGGATACCTTGCGCAGTCCCTCCTTGCTCTTGGCCAGGAGGCCGTGGCTAGCGGGAGCTCGGCCTAAGTTTGACGCTGGTGCACCGCCAGCGTCGCGAGCGCGGAGACGAGTGACCCTCGCGGAGGGTATCGATGAGGCTGTCTGGGGTGTTGTGCGGGCCCGGGTGGACGCCCGTGGTGTTGTCATGGCTGGTGTTGGTGGGTGATGAAGTGTTGGTTAGTGATGTTGTGCATCGCGACTGTTTTGTTTGTGCCGCTTGGACACCTGGACGATCGCAACCCTGAGGCTGGACACGGAAGCAAATGCCATTTGGACAGCCATTTGGGCTCAAACCTAATACTATCTAATGGGGAGGTTGACGTAATTACACTCGCAATAATAGTTTGAGGCTACTACCGTCGCATCAACTGCATGTGCAACACCATACAAACAAGATGCTATCAACGCCCGCTACACTCAAGCCACTTGAATATCCATCTACCATCCTAAAAGAACTGAGTGGCAAACTTGTACGGCCTCGGAAGGCGAGCTTATTCAAGCAGGAGGGCACAGATTCTTGATTGAGCATACAGTGAGTCGCATCGAATGCAGTATGGCGGAGGGACATGACACTACCACTATATGTACAAACTCCTTACCGTCAGTCAATGCATGATAGCTGGTGACTCACCACAATCATCGGTACAAACAGGTAACTGTCTTCGGGAGTGCTTGGTGCGCCAGAACTGGGGAAGAGAGGGGGAGAGGTTGACGTTGAGGTTGATGCTTGAATGACAATGTTTTGCGGCTCGACATCCGGGAGGCCTCTCACAGATCACTTGTCCGACGGAGGCATTGGACGAACTGCTTGGGAGCATCGTCCGTAAAACCATCGAAGCACTGTAACAGGGCCCACAGGTAGCGATGAGGAATCCGTTTCCAGGCTGCCCACGAAATCTGGCGCGGATCGAGAGCATCGGAGACGGTCGCTGGCGCCGAGGAACCGCGGTAAGCTCTGAGCTCTGGGTTCCGATCCTGCATCGCGGCACAACAGGTGGGCACGTCGTCATTGACAGCCCCGATCACGAAGACAGTCACGGCGGACAGGCGGGCCTGATACTCGCGACTGCGGAGGAGGATGAGCGCCATCTTGCGGTGGGAGTCGCAGCCCCATTTGCTGAGGAAACCGAAGAGGTTTAGGAGGATCTCCCGGTTCGTCGCGTCGTCATAGGCCCAGACGTCGAGTTCGACGTTGACGATAAGATTGAGGAAGCGGGATATGACGTCGGCATCTTCGAGGAGGGGGTCGACGAAGGTGATTTGCCGCTCGCCGTTGCACGCGCCGATCATGTCGCGGAAGACGGAGCTGCGACGTAAGCGACGGTAGTGAGGTGCGAATGCTTGAGGGCTGGGTTGACTCACCTAGCCGAGAGAAGGTAGTGCGCGTCGATACGGAACCGCCTGCCATCCTCGGAGACGAGAATGAAGTCACCGCGCGTCCATGTATGGTCGTCATGTAGCGAGGTATAGGCAGTGCTGGTATGGGAGAGTGTACTGCCTTGACTGTTTGCAGACCTGAAGCTTGGCGTGGGGACCTGGGACATGGTGGGGAACAAAGAGACTTTGGAGAACATTCAAAATGAAGAACGTGGAAGGTATTATGTATGGAAAGTACAAGGGAAGGCGTCTGGTGGAGGATCAACGCCCACAGGCCTACGGTACACACGGAGCCACAGCCGCCATCTCCAGTCATCGATGTGCAGCCTAGCGCCTGAACACTCTCACAAGCCAGGCTGCATACGACTAGAGACCTCTTTCCCAGGCAGACAGTGAGCGAACCCAACTACAGGATCAGATGTAAACAGCTCCTTCCAATTACTCTGCACAAACCGCTTGTAGCGGGCTCCTAGGTTCTTCTACAATGCTATACAAAGCCTCCAAACAACTACATTCAAGCTAAGAATTCCGATGCTTCGAAACATGATGTTGTCTCTGAGGACGCATTTGTGTGGTCGACTTGTGAGGGTTAAAGGGTGTTGAGGATTGCTCGGGGCGCAGAGTTTCGGGATGTTGCACATGGTAAGGATCCGGTGACTCGAGAGGTGACCACCTAAGATCTCCTTCAAGTGAAGATTAAGAACGACGACGCTTCTTGGGATGCGATTCCTCGTCGGTGCCGACCACTGCGGCCAGCGTCGTGTCATCATAGAAGGACTTGAAGAGCTCCACGAGCGCGGTAGAATCGACACTATCATAACTTTCTTGGTCCAGGATGTCCCAAGCGCGAACGAGAGCCCAGGAGTACCTGGTCGGGATACGCTGGTAGGCTTCGAAAGGAATGCAGCGCACGTCCAGGTCGAAGCGAGGTCTGGCCGCCTTGGAAACCTTGTCGTCTGGATGGGCTGTAGACGTTGACAGCAGAGCGTTGACGCACGTCTCCATATCATCCAGATTGCTGCCGATGATGAAGCGGTGGAGCGGACTGATGCTTGGACCGTTGCCGCGAAGACAGACCAGCGCCATCTTGAGCGGGGTATGACAGCCGTAGCTGGTAAGTAAGGTGTGGAGACGCAGAGTTCCGTCCACGGGATGGATGTTGACCGAGACAAACCGGTTTCCGAGGCTCACGTTGACGATGAGATTGAGGAAGACGGCAATGACGCTGCTGTGTTCGAGTTCCGGGTCGGTGAACCGGATCTCGCGCCGCGCATCGCTGGAATTCACGAGGTCGCAGAACTTCGTGCTGTTCGTATGAGTACCGTCTTCCTCATGTTCCGGTAACTCACCCGGCAGCCATCAAGCTAATCGAATCAATGCAAAACCTCACTCCATTGGAGGAGATGAGGCTGAAGTCGCCCTTCTTCCACTTCTTGTCAAGCTGGATAGCGTCGTTGACGGGTGAGGGCGGGGGTGAGTCGAAGAGGCTGTTGATGCTCGTATCGGTGTCTTGCAGCATGTTAGACTCTGGTGAGAAGCAGAAGGTGAGAGAGACGTCGGTGGTGGGATGAATGAGAAGCAGTTGCTAGGGATTGTAAATGTATAAGTGGAAAAACGATGGGGAAGAGTTAAGGAAGAGTTAAGGAGATGGAAAAAGAGAATAGAGGAAGGAAGAGGAGGGAAATAAGGAAAGAAGATCACATAGCCCTCGTGGCCCACAGAGACAACCTTCCTCGCAGGCGAAACCACCCCGTCTCTTGAGTTGACGCTCTCAGTCTGCAAACCAAACGCACCCTCCAATAGCTCAGTAGATGTTCCTGTGACATTGGACGAGCCATCGAAAGCTACCCGTATTATTTCATAAAGCCAACTGGTATATCTAAGCTGCGCTAGGCTCGACATTACCAGTCGACAGGGAGCTCTGAAAGGGATAAAGAGGAGGTGAGTGGACATTGGGGATGAGCAGTAGGTGACACCCTTGCCGTGGGAGCTTTCCATTTGGAGCGGACGAGACCATGGCACTTTCGACTTGGGGTTACCCCCTATGCACGACGGCGCTTGGTCGCTGTCGTCGACGACTTGGTAGGTTTCATCGGCTTGGGAGGAGGCGAAACAGGCCTTTGGGACACTATTTGGCGCTTAAACCTGGTTTGCACCTTGAAGACTTCCTCCGCGGCCTTGTCATCGAAGTCGCCCCAAGCGTTGTTCAGCGCCCACATGTACAGTACTTGGGTGGGATGCGCTGATAAGCCGTGAGCGGCATGGAGCGCGGATTGAGGGCGTCGCGGAGGTAGTGGCTCCCCGGGAAACGGTTGGGCTGGAGAGCTTCAGCGCAGATGCTGATGTGGTCGAGATTGGCTCCGACGGTGAAGAGTTGGAGAGGAGTGACTTCGTCAGGGTTCACACGGAGGTAGTTTAGAGCCATTGCCCGAGGAAGCCGGCAGTCGTATTTGTCCATGAGGGCAAATAAGTTGAGGAGGCCATCTGTCATTCCCAGAGCAGTGGGGATGAGGGAGAAGTCGAGCTCGGCGGTAGTGATGAGATGAAGGAACAGGGCGAGATTACAGCTGTCCTCGAGCGTGGGGTCGAGGAAGGTGATGGTAGGCTCTCCATTACAGTCGCGAATCATGTCGCGGAAGACGGGGCTGGAGATGTCAGCATGGAACGAGATGGGCGACTGTACTCACCTCGCTGTCATGAGGTAGTGGGTATCGATGAAGAGTCGCACGCCGTCCTGAGACACAAGCGCGAAATCTCCTTCAAGCCACTTTTCATGATCACGGATACTGGACATGCTGTGATGAGGAGATGAAGTAGAAGGTGGACGTGTTGCGGCTGCGTTGGACATCTAAGGCTGGATGAGATGAAGATATAATGGTTGAGTGTAACGAAGGAAGGAAGAGAAAAGGGAAGATTGATAACATGACCTTATTGTAAAGAGAAGTGGCGAAAGCCTCGGGAACATGGCGCTCAACACATCGGTTCAGAATAATTCGAGGTGAGTGATCTGTGCATCCACTCCTGACTCGCTGCCTCTTAGTTTAGTGCCCTGTGCGACTTTCTGCTTGGGTGTGGTGTGCGATACTCCTCGGCCATAGTTAGAACTCTGGAGGGTGGACGAAGGCGACGGCGGCCCTCACTTGCTTCAGCCTGAACAGGACCTGGCAAGTAAATGCACAGTTCATCACTAATGGCAACTACGTCGGTTAGGCGTCACAAGGCGCTGTGATGTCAGTTGATTCTGTCAGGCGCATCCAGGATACAGACTGTATTGACTCACGAAACGAATGGGGCTTGCCACAGGCAATGCGGTGTTGGGCACAATGTTGAAAGATACGGCTCGTGGTGATGTCTGCTCTTGCTTCACGCATTGGCTCGTAGTTACATTCTGCGTTGGCGAGATATGTTGGGGAGGTTCACCGAGAGCGGCGTCGGCCCTGCGCACCCCACTACTATGTGCGCGCTCTCCTCAGCGGCGGCCGCTGACCTGGGGGAACATCGCGGCGGACCGCTTGGCGGCAGCCGCTTCATCGATCGCGCATATCTTGAAGTATGCCAGATATTCCTTGAAGTAGCCATGGACATGGTCGGGGGTGATCTTGGCACTCTTATGGTTCGGATGTTTCTCCGCTTCGTCCCAGGCGCGCAGCAGAGCCCAAAGATAGGGCGAGGGAATGCGGCTGAGATCCCAGGATGGCATGAAACGCGGGTCGAGGTCGTAGCGCTGGCGCTCCCCCGCGTCCGGGTAGCAGCCACGGACTAGGCTGATCTTGCTGTTGAGCAGAGCCTCAAGACATACGTCCGCGTCGTCCTGTGAGGCTCCAATAGTGAAGCGATCGAGAGCGGACAGGCAGGCGCTGCGAGGAGAATTGAGCCAAACGAGAGCGGCTTTGCGGGCCCTGTCCATCTGGTACTTGTCGAAGAATGCAAAGAGGTTGAGGAGCCGGTCAATGACTGCGACGTCAGACTGGGGCAAGACGCCGATATCGAGTTCCGAGTTGATGATCACATCGAACACTAGGGAGATGACGACAGAATCCTCGAGATCGGGGTCGACAAGGTGGATCTCGCGCTTCTCGTCACTGTTCATGGAAAGCATATCGCGAAAGACGACGCTGTCCGTCAGCCTTGGTCGGATTAATGGAAAGGAGGTGTAATGAGGAGAGGCGTTGCTCACCTCGATGATTGAAGATGGATAGCATCAATGCGAAAACGCACTCCGTCCTCGGACACGATTGCAAAGCCGCCTTCCTTCCATTTGGGGTGGTCGCGAATGGGAATGTTCATGCTCGGGTCTGCGGGGCAACGACCGATGATGATGGTGGCTTTGGTAGACGGTTGGAGGGTGGTGTGTGATAGCAATTGGGATGTAATGTTGTCAGAGTCGAGCAGTGAGAGGAGTGCGAATTGAGGTGGTGGCGGAGTCATAATGATCACTTCATTGCTCTCGAGGGCGGTACTCTAACGTCAGCGATCTTATCATCTCAGAGGAGGGCGCTGCCAGATCTGAGTCTGTGACAGGATACAAATCGCCCCACGCGGTCGAGGCCCTCTTCTCTCCACGATCCAGCAGATCATAGCCAGGTCCGTGTCCTGCGGTCGCATGCCTCTGCGGATAGGGAAGCGCGGACACCGGGCTGGCGAGCGGTGCGCAGACCAACGTTGCAGGTATGCCCTCCTTTCTTGCCCTTGCGCACACAGAGACTCACTTTTGACCACCTTGATGTACTCCACAAACCGCTCTTGCACAGGATACGGCCGCCCGCCCCACGCCCTTCCCAGCGCCCACATGTAATCCTGCGGAATCCGTTGGGTGAACTCGAACGGCATCCGTGCGGGGTCGAGGGTGTCCTTATCCTCCTTCCTGGCATGCAGCTCCGAGTCGACCTCATGCCGCTCATAATGCCCATCGCTCTTGCCCCGATCGGCAAACCGCAGCGCGGCAATGACGAGATCCGGCTCGTCGACCTCGCACCCGGCCAGCAGCGCAGCGGCGGGATGGATCCGGTCAGGCAGGTGTTTGTCGAGCACGAGCGCGGCCGTGTCGCGGACGACTGGGCAGTCGTACTTGTCGAGGAAGCGGAGGAGGGCGGTGAGGTCGTCTGCCATGCGCAGCGTGAGCGTGTCGGCCTGCGGTGGGAGGGCGGAGGACGGGGAGTTGGGGGGGACGCGGTCGGTGCGCCCGGGGTCCAGCTTGAGGTTGACGATCAGGTCGAGGAACATGCGGATTGTGCGGGCGCATTCTATTGTGTCGTCGTCGAAGTGGATCGAGAAGGAGCCTTGGCTTACGGTGTTGGCGTTACGGAAGACGCCGCTGGTCGTCAGTGGATGCCGAGAGGATGACGCACCTCGCAGAGAAAAGATAGTACGACGGCACAAGAAAGCGCGCACCATCAGCAGAGATGAGCGTGGCGTCGCCCTTCGTCCAATGCGGATCGTCGGAGATTCTTTCAGTCATGGCGATGCTGTGGATGTAAGAATGGTGCAGAAGTTGGAATCTCGACATGACGATGACGTTGTAACCCTTCTCGGCACGGTCCCTGGCACGCGCCTCTCGCTGATACCTTCGGTAAATTCGGATCGCGTCCAAACTATCCCACACCTGCTGATATGGGCATTGCGAGTTTCACGGCATATGGAAGGACGCTGCTGCATGTGGCCACTCTAGAACACTTCTACCGCCTCAGAGGGCTCATGCCCGTACCCGCCCAGCTCGGGCCGCCGCCACAACCACCTCCCCACTGGTCTTCGCCGCCATACCCTCCATACCCTCCGTCGTACCCGTCACCGCCGTTGACATGTGGCTCGACAATGCCGCCCTCGCCCTCATCCTCAGCGTCTGCTCCAGTCTCGATCTGCACAGCGGAGATGATCTCTGCGAGATTATCGACCATGATGTCGCACGCCTGCTCGAACACACTGCGAACCGGAATAGAGCCGGTCGCCTCGACGTCGTAGTAGTATGTTGTGGGAACAGCGTTGTAGTCGAACGGCTCGCTTGGGTCGGGGGCGGTTTCGAACGCTGCGTTGGCGGACAGGGGCCACTCAGCCTTGGCTGGGGTGTAAGCGGCGAGCCAGGGATGATGCGCAGCTAGCAAGACCGCGCATAGCTTTGAGCGACTCACCATCTGTCTCAAACCAGTAGTCGGTATGCCTCAACTTGTTGTACGGATCATACTCGAACCCGACAGCCGAGACTGGCTGCCACTTGGCATGGTGCTTGGCAATACCCTGTTGTCAGCTTCAGGCAGTTCTTTCCCAGCTGGCATGTTCGTCCAACTCACCTTGTACGCCTTGCAGATGACTTCAATCTCCTGTCCGCGGCCAATACGCGCTACTTGGATGGGCGTGGCCGTAACGTCTCCCTTGCCAACCGGTTGGCCCAGGTCCGGGTCGCGGTTGGCGATAATGTCGCGCTCGCTCTCGGTCAGGTCTGGTGGCGGCCCGTACGGGCTTTGTTGGGGCTGGCGTTAACAAAGTGATCGGCGTGCGGGCGGAACAGAACGGTACTGGCAAAACAGAGCAGAGGTGGATATGAGTGCAGAGCAGCGAAACAGACATCACCAGCATCCGGCGTTTGTCTGCTCTACTGTCCTCACACCTGGTCGTCTCCACCTCCACCTCTCGTTCTTCTCGCAAACTCCACCCCCTCCTCTGTTTCTCCGTCGCCTCCCTCAATCCCACGACCAACTCACAGTGTTCGGGCTCGGGATGATCTCAAGCATGTCGCTCGTCACAGCCATGTATTGCCTGTACTGACTGTTGGCGGCCGACACCTTGAGTCGCAGCGTCACCATGCAGTAGTAGCATCCCTCGTCGCAGTCGCAGTCACGCGTGTATCGCAACCCTTTGGCCGCGCGGCGAGAGACGAGCGGCACCATACCCAGACGATGGGCAAGCATTTCGTCGGGGATGGGCGAGGTGTTCTGCAGGAACGAGACCTGGTCGATACCTTAGGTCAGCATACCATCGTCTCTCCGGGCCTTCCTTCGATTCTTTTTCCTCCTCGAGACCTCGTCGCCCGTCGTCATCATTGTCGTCGCCAACGTCAGGAAGATCCATCTCCCAGCTGTGCCAATACCGCTGGAACGAGGAGGACAAGGATGAAGCGGCGAAAGGGAGAACGCAACCCTCTCCGCTCCGCTCCCCATTCTCCACTACCGCCGCCCATGCTTTCCACACACCTCCTCCGCCCGCGCTGCCGATCGAGGCATATCAAAACTTACAGATAGTAGGCACATCCGCCATCATCGTCCTCCTCAAACTGTTGGCGTAGGACATGTCGACTCCTGAGAGATGAAAAACAACCTCGTCGCGCTGCAAGCTTCGCACAAGCACGCGCGGCTGGTTCGTCGGCCCCGCAGGGATGACGATGCCAGACGCCTCGCCGCCGTTGGGTGGTGCCGCAGCGCTGCCGCTGTAGCCGTTCATGTTTATGTCGCGGAGTGGTGGATGGGATGGAGGTGGTGACAGAGCTCGAGTTCGAATTGTTCATTGAGCGGCGTTGAAAGTGGTGACAATGTGCCTGACACATGTCGCATGGTCGATGTCAGGGTCATTTTGTTTGGCTCTACGCAGACGACCATTGTCGATTATGGGATAGCAGCTCATCGTTGTATGTTGATAGATACAATACATGCATCCGCTCCTATCTAGCTGGGATACCTCCGGGGAGATCGCGCAACATCATGACTACCATGTCCGTCCGCGTCTCCGCCAGCGACAGCATCGTCATAGCGTTCTGCAGCTCGGCATGGTCCTGCTGGTCCTTCGTCGACAGGAACATGTTGATATCCAGGCCCTGCAGGTCGGGCCGGTCGATCTTGGCGAGCAGCCCGGCGCGGCGCTCAATCTCCTTATGGCGGCGCTGGACGATGTTCGCCGTCGTCTTGTACACGCCCGACAGCAGGAAGCCGTACGCTTTCCGCAAGTCGATGCCCCACAGATGGTAGTCGGCTCCTGGGAACTGACTGCGGTTCTTCGCCGCCGTCTTGGGCACCTCCTGGATGTCGATGAGCGAGAGCTTCTGCAGCTCGGAAAGGATGTGGCGCGCTTCTCGAAGAGGGATCATCGCGCAGTCGCGGACCTGTCTGTCAGCTTGATACGGAACGAGCCGCGGCAGCTGCACTCACCATCGTCTCACTGGCAAAGTGCGCGCGAGCGACGACGGCCAGTACTCGCGCAGCCTTGTCGTCAATACGCTCACGGACGAGCTCGGTCAACAAGCTCGCCTTGAGTGCTGTGCAGATGGCCTCAATCTCGACCCAGTACGACGGGTTCGAGTGGTCGCTGTGGGAGAGGAATCTCGTACTCGTGTTGTCCGACGCCAGGTCGTCACCGCTCATGACCGCCAAGTACTGCCGCACGATCTCGGGGATGTTCCTTGTCCCGCTTCCTGCCATGCCGGCGATGAGAAGCTTGTGCTTGGACGTAGGGAGGTGTGACACAATGTTGTTGACTCCAACCGCTTTGTCGGTGCGCACCTCCTTTGTCTGGATCTGGGCATCGAGTGACGCCGCAAGCGCCGCGCGCATGACCTCGCCTGCTGCCTCGTTCCACCGATCAGACGCCGCCTTGATGATCATCTCGTTCCGGATCAGGACGTTGTACTTGTCGTAGTTGACGCGCAGGCGCTTGTCGTCGACCACATCCCAGTTCTCGTCCTCGTTCTTGACCCGCTGCTCCTTCTTCTTCCCCTTGATCTCCTTGAGCGCGTTCTCGGGGCTCCTATATTGCTTGCGCTCGTCGTCGATTTCGGCCGCAGCCTGTGACCTCATCTCGGCAAGAGCGTTGGCAGTGTGCAGCTTTGTGCCCATGGCAGCAGACTTCTCCACCCATTTCGCCTGATGTTAGTGCAAGTTGGCCGGATGCAACGTACCCTGTATCGCCTGTCGATCTGATCTGATCGCAGGATGAGAAGCTCGGCGCAAGTCGGCTCAATGTACCCATGGCGTAAGAGCGACACGACTATCCTCCTCAAAGCAAGGGCGCCTGAGGTTAGCTTCAGAACCAGTCCGCGGCTCACGTTGCTTGTCATTCCCAGCTCCGCAAGTGCTCGCAATTTCTGGCATGGATAGCTTGCCGTACATGAGCAGCTGGCGCACAATCAACAGAGCCTGGACGTTAGCTGCACCCACGCAACTTCACTCACATCTTCTCCGAAGTTCTGCTCTGTGAGTGCAAGGATGCGCCCCCACCGTAACCGGAGTAGACACTCAGCCGTGTCGAACTCGTACATTTCCTCTTCCGGCTCCTTGCGACGGCTGCCGCCCGTCGACCCGACAAGGCTGTGCTGGATGAGAATCAACAGCGCGGCATTCGCTGTGGGGCGGGGAAGGCCAGCTAGACGAGCAATCGACTCGGCATTCGAGCGGCCGCGGTTCAGCAGCGTCGTGGCCACGCGCTGGGTGGTCAGCTTCATCCACGCAAGGAGCTGTGAGGACTTACGCAGACGACATCACCAAAGGAACCTCGGACAATGTGCTCGCAGAGGCGCACGGCCTCCTTGCTATTCGAGTTGACGGCCTCCATGCGTCGCGCTCGTCGTGGCCGTGGCGGATGTTGGCGTGGTGGTGGAGGGAAGTGTCAACAGCAACAAACCTCAAAATTCCACCACAGGTGGCAAATGACGGAGAGGGTCGATTAGGAAAAATTGGTTCCGCTAAGCACCAGGGGTAATGTTCGCCAAGTGTTGAGGTGGAGTAGAAATGTCGACACCGGCGACAAACCTATCTGTTGACACTTATCTCCCCGTCTGTCCTGTTCGATCTGCGTGCTCAGTGTTCACCATGTCTCTCCCACCTCTCAACCCCGACAAGTCTGCCTCGGGTATCATAGTCGACCCCCGCACGCTCGAGCGCGTCGTCCCAGCCTCTAGACGCAAGGATGGATCGTGAGTCTATCAGCGCCGTCGACACAGCCATCACCGCTTCTACCAACCTTACGGGGGTGTCGCTAACCGCAGCGTTCGCAAGGAGCAGAAGATTCGCGAAGGCTACGTACCCCAAGAGGACGTAGGCACCTTCCGTCCCCGGCGCCAGATCGAGGCGGAAGCACGGCGTGGCATTGTCCCCGGCACGAACGGCCGCGCCGGCATCAACGGCGCCAAGCCCGAGAACCCATTCGCGCAGGACCCCGCTGCCAAATCCAAGGCGCAGCAGAAGAACGACAAGCGCAAGCTGAAGCGCGCCGAGCTGCGCTCGGGACGTAACTGGGACAGCGACGAGGACGAGGAGGACGACGCCGAGGCGACGCGCAAGGCGATCGAGGCGCTCAGCGTGAGCAAGGACGAGGCGTTCCCCGCCCTCGGGTCGTCGCCGAAGAAGGACGCATCGGCAGGGGCAGCGGCAGAAGGGGAGGCCAAGCCCGCACCCGAGCCGTCGTCGAAAGCGTCTGCATGGAAGCCCGTCCCGGCCCCGAGCGCGAGCACGAGCACGCCCGTGCCTTCACAACATCCTGCCCGTGGTTCCGCCTCCGGTTCCGCCTCGAGGAGACAGCCGTCGTCAACGCTCGCCATGCAAAGTCCGAACAGAAGCAAGGCGCCGCCCAAGCCGCATCCCATACAAGGCGGCCGCATTGGGCCTATTGGCCTCGCGCACCCTCCTCCGATCGAGCCATCGCCACCAAGACGCAACCGGCGCCAGGCGGCTTCGACGTCTGCGGCAGACCGCGAGAGCTCGTGGCGCCGATCGGCGGTTGAGCCCCCAAGGAGGCAGCCGTCAGCATCTGAGCCTAGAGTGCGCCAGCCCGTGCGTATGCGGGAAGGCGCGGGCGGGCCACTGGCCGACAGAGTGCGCAGCCTTCTCATGCAGAACGCGACTCCCGAACGACCCAAGCGCTCGACACCTGGAAATGGCGACGCTCCTAAGTCATAGTATCCTAATCACTTTAATCGCGCGACTTCCGCGCTTTCGCTAGCTCAGGCTTGTCTGCCGCAGCCCGACGGACGCTCGCATCTATCTGTTGTCGTAGCTATGCAATAATGCTGCATCCGAGATGTATCTGCACACTGTCTAATACCGCTTGAAATCGAGCACGCCTCGGCGCATAACCGCATCCCAGTTCTGATCCCACGTCGACCACGCCTCCTCAACTCCCGCACGTGTGACCTTGCGCATGGGCGTCGAAGCGCCTGATGCACGTTTAAAGTACTCGTCAAGGGCCTCGAGCTTGGGCGCATGGGGGAACCCATCGAGTGTTTCCTGTGGTCAGCAGAGGAGGATGGCGGTGGACGCACAATGAGCTGCTCGGCAAGTTCTGCGCTGGTGTGGAACACTCGTCCGTTGACGCCGTCCTTGACGAGCTCGTCGAGACAGCCAAAGCCGCGCGCCAAGACTGGCACGCCGCACCCAAACATGTCCACGACCTTCATTGGCAGGTCACGCCCAGACGATGATTGGTGCATGGAGATGCCGAGATCGGCCGTCCCCAAGACAAGGGGGTAGTCGCGGGCCGACACGAACAGAGTCCGCACACACACGTCGGACCATTTCCCTGCGCTCTCTCTTGCCGCCACCTGCTCGGTGAACGGCTTCCTCAATGCGCCGCGGCCGGTGATGAGCATGAGCACCCTTGGGAGGCCCTTCCCCTCGGGCGTCAGCTTGCGCGCCTGGTAGGCATCCAGCGCTTCCAGCAGCAGCCCAAAGTCCTCGTCTGCGGTCCACGACGTAGAGGAAACGAGCATTGCTGGTCGGTCGTCGCGCAGGCGAGCTCCGTTTGGCGTGAGCTCGGTGAAAACAGAGTCCTTGATGTGGTCTCTCCGCAGCCAGTCGGGCAGAGGTGGTTGAATTGTCGGCGCGATGCGGCGAACGAGCTGCAGTCAGTTACGTGGTTGGCTCGACCGACATACATTCAGTTGGGTAATCATTTCGGTGCGTCGGAACTGGGAGGGAGGGCGGTCATGCAGGACCGCCGTGCGGCCCTCGAGATACCACTCTCTTGTGAGGTACTCCTCGAGAGCATGCGTCACAAACAGATGGCAGTAGGCGCGTTTACCAAACTTGCGCTCGAAGCTGGAATGAGCTTTCCCCCAATGGTACTAGACCTACCCTTCCGCCAGCTTCACAATACGCGACGCGGCTCCCAGCCGCATAGCCAGGATGGAGTAGCCGGTATTGTGCCAGTCAATGATGAGTTTTGCTCGTGTTGTCTCTGAGATGATCTGCGCGAGAAGAAGTGTAGGGATAGACGGTGGGTTCTGTCATCAGACACGGAAGGCAATGACGCACGCACCTGGACAAGGAAGATCTGGGTGTTACATGGGATCTTGAAGACGCAGAGGTAGACGACTGAGACGACCTGGTAGAGGATACGGATAGGTGCGCGGAAGATCCATGGGAGCTTCATGACGAGCTTGGGCGGGTTCCACAGATGCAAGAAGTGCACTCGTGGTGTTTCGAGTAATGACGGGATCGGCGAGGTGTCTGGTGTTGTCAGCGGCGCACGGTGCGTACGAGCATGAGAGTTCCGCACCTCCGTAGCCAACCATGTACGTATCCCACCCCGACTTGGCCAAACTCTCGGCGTGGTACATCATACGTGGGGAGCGCCCAATGTCGCCGAGAACGAGGACGGTCGCGGTCTTGTGCTTCCATGGTCGCTTTTCGACACGGCGGGCGTAGAGGGCCATGCAAGTCAAGGGGACGCACACGATCCCGCCGAAGATGGCGAAGATTACCCATGCTGGGAAGGGGAGTAGATTGGATTGGCCTGTAAAGAGGCCATTTTCAAAATAGGTCATCGTCGATGAGATGAAAGAAGATGAAGTAAAGAGTAGTCGGACGAGTGGAAGGTGTCGTTCCTTCTTGGCGGCGCGTAGTCGCCGCGGCCGCTTCTATGGTCTAAACGAGCGTCGAGGAGAAAGAGTGGTTCGACGTCACCGACCTCCACCGGCGACTAGGACTTCTGACCTGATTAACAATGCCATATGCCCTGGATCCTAATCTTCCCTTACCCCATATTTATTAGCCGGACTTTATCAGATACCCCCAACTAACCATAGTGAGGCTCAACCGCGGAGGGCTGTGCCGACGACGACTTCCCAAGGCTGGGTGGGCCTCCGTCGTCAACCCTCTCAACCCAACTCGCAATCATCCTCTCTACATCCCATCGTCCACACCACAATGGCCCCTTCCGGCCTCCTCTCTGCAGAGGACAAGTCAAAAGTCAAGAAGGCCATCCCGACTTCTGGCTCCACCAACAAGATCATCACTGCCGCCATCGGCCGTGTGTACTATGCCAAGCCCGACTCATCCACGTGAGCCTCGAGCGCGACTCGGTCTTTGGAACTGTCCCACAGAGCTAACACCAGGTGGAACTATGCCGGAGCAACGGGCGCGTTGGCCTTTGTAGCTGATAAGGCCAAGGGCGGACTATGGTTCAGAGTCGTTGATCTCTCGGTGAGCATTGTTCCGCCACTCGCACGAGCTGGAGCTCTCATCTACCCAGGGGAGAATGCTAACCGAGCAGTCTGGACGGGGCGTCATCTGGGAGCACGAACTACCAAACGAGATCGAGTACAACCAGGACAAGCCCTTCTTCCATACCTGGGCGGCTGATGTATGTCTTACCCCGCTGATGCGGTGCACATGAATCGCGCTAACGCACAGGACGCCAATATCGCTTTCGTGTTCGCGTCGGAGCATGAGGCACACGAGTTCTACAAGAAGGTCGCGAACCGGTCAAAGTATGCGCGTGAGTCTCTACTTGTGATAAGCAATGGTGTCCTCGCTAACAGCAAGACAAGGTCAACCACGCCGCCGCGGCTGCTCATGGTCATCAGGGCGAGAAGGAGAAGAAGTCGTTCGCCCAGCGTATCAAGGGGCGCATCGACAAGAGTCTCATTTCTGGGCCCGTAAGTGTTGCAGGAGCCTTGCACTTTGGAGAGCTATAGCTGACATGTCCAGAAGGAGGACTCGTTCAAGCACGTCGCGCACATGGGATACGACGCGGAGAAGGGATTCTCGTCGTCGGGCGTCGATCCAAGCTGGCAGATTCTGCTCGAGCAACTCACGATGCGTGGTGTCTCCGAGGCCGATATCAAGAACAACGAGTCGTTTATCAAGGACTACGTCGACAGTCAGGGAGGAATCGATAACGTGAGCTGGGCGCACCCACGATTGATCACAGCTGACATGCAGGCTCTCGCGATGACTGCCGCCCAGCCCATTCCTGAGCAACCCAAGCCGAAGCGTGGACCACCGCCCCCGCCGACGTCCCGACGGAAGCCTCCTCCTGCCGCTCCTCAGCGAGCCCCACCTGCACAGCCGCCTGCGGCAGACGATCTTCCCGTCGTTTCCATGCGCTCTCCCTCTCCCCCTCCCCCGCCCCCTCCTCCCGCCCCGCCTTCCCGGACTCCAGCAGCACCTCCCCCTCCTCCCCCACCCCCTCCTGCGCGTACCCAGGCTGCTCCCTCCGCTCCTCCTCCCCCTCCTCCCCCACCCCCTGCGCCCCCAGGACGTGGGGCCGCTCCTCCTCCTCCACCGCCGCCTCCGCCCGGTCGCTCCGCTCCACCTCCACCTCCTCCACCGCCCGGAGGCGGCGGTGCGCCCGCCGCACCTCCCCTACCCAAGCCAGACGGCGGCCGCTCGGCCCTTCTGGCGTCCATCCAGGGCCAGGGCGTGCACAAGCTCAAGAAGGTCGACCCGAGCGAGCAGCGCGTGTCGCCCTTGGCTGCTGGAGGTATCGGCGCCGCCGCAGGTGCTGGTGGCGCTGCTGCCGCACTGACTGCCTCGCATACCGGTGACGCTGGAGGAGGCGGTCTTGCATCGTCACTCGCGGCTGCACTCGCGCAGCGCAAGCAGGACCTGGGAGACTCGGACGAGGAGGAGGAATCGGACAGCGACTGGGATTAGGTGTCGCCATTGCTGTGCTTAATTGTATCGAAGATGTTACTTTGTCGAGTATCAGACTATCATTAGGAAGGTGTTTTGCCGTGCTCTGCATACTCTGTCACCGTACGCAGCTTCCACGCGCACGATGATATCGAAGGAACGCTATAGGCGGCACGAATCTGTGAGAGGCACTGAACGTTGTTCGGCAGTGACGTAGGAACGGCCGTGTGGAGGTGCGGAATCAAAAAGTGGACATCGCCGAGTAGGCCTCCATCATATGCGGCCAACTCTTCAGCGACGCAGACGCCGCCGCTAACAACATCGACACACTCCATTGCTCACCTACTCCCATCCTCATGCCCAGGCAACACCGATAGCCAACAAGCACACCATGGTCCAGTTCTACCGCAAAACACACACCTAGTGCGTCCTCCGTCGTAGCGCCCCACACTCTTCTTTTCATCCCCTCCCTTCGCCGGTACTCCAACGACGGCTCGGCCACACCTCGGCCAGCCGTCTCCATGACATCCAGCTGACGCCAGCCCCGAACCCCCACCCACGCTCCTCCTTGCCTTCTTCCTCCGGTACCCGAACCCGTTCGCGCGCCACGTCCTCTCCGTCGACGTCCTCGAGCGCACCGTCGACCCCGTGACCGGGAGAATCAAGACGACGCGCCTAATCCTCAAGCGCGGGATCGTGCCTCAATGGGCGTCCAAGTTCCTCCCCGTCGCGAAGGCGTCGGGCGGCCGTGGTCTCGACGCCTGGGTCCTCGAGGAGAGCGTGGTCGACCCGCCGGGATGGGGAGTGGATGAGGAGGCCGCTGTGGCTGCGGGGCCGAGCTCGCAACGGATCGCGGAGGAGATGGTGGAGGTGTATAGGCGAGAGCCGAGGTTGCGGGTGTGGCAGGCAAACCTGAGCTTCAAGAAGTTCATGCACGTCATAGAGGGCGGAGAGTTGTGTGCTGGGCCGAACGGGTGAGTCCTGCACAGTCTCGAGCGGTGAAGGGACGGAGAATGATGTCTCCAAGGGGCGAGAGGTCTGAGAGGGAGGGGGGAGATGCGGAGACAGCGGCTGCCGCACCTAGTCTCTGTCTACAAGTTGCTGACCCCAGATCAACAATGCACCACACGACCGCCGAGGTCCGCTCGCAGTTCGGCGGGACGTGGTCCCAGATCCTGCGCAACAAGATCGAGTCGTACGGTATCGGCAAGTTCGAGGGCAACACGGAGCATGTGCGTTAGCTGGAGAGCAAGTATAAGCTGACAGCAGTCGCGCAAGGGCATGTCGCTCATCCTCGGTCTCCTGCGCCGACGGGAGTTGACAAACGGCACGCTCGACCCGAGCAAGGTGACCGACGACGCTGCCGATGCCGCCGCATAGTCTGCGGTCCTGCGCGCCCTACCTTGCATCCTTGACAACCTCGCTGCCGAGTCTGTCAGATACATCCTGCGACGTCTGCTCTTCTGGCCCTCGTCAGTACCCGCTACCCCTCAACGCCTCCAACCCCACCCCCGGCCTCATCTTGTTAGGCACCAGCCACTGCACTCCCACTCCCATATCAGTCTCCACGAGCACTAGGACCATCACATCACCGTTCACCGTTCACTGTATGCATCTATGTCTAGGGCCTCTTGCGTCACAGCGCGGCAAACACTCGCCGTCGCCGTCGGCCTCGGCGAACTGTCGACGCTCAACGTTGGCCGCGTCTGATTTCCGCCCAGAAGCTAATCACGTGACCGACCCTTCCCCACGACATCGGCGAACATGGCCGCGTCGACGCGTCTTGGCTGTAACTTTGGAATCTGCGTTCCCACATCACAACATCCACCATGCCCATGCCCCTAGAGTGCTACCACACCGTCCACTTCCTGGGCAAGGAGCTCAGTGCGTCGTCCCGCAGCCGCCGGCCGTCCATCGCCTGCCTGCGCCGTGAGGGAGTTGAGACTGACGCCAGCCCTCGATGCGCCGCTCCCGACCGTCCTCCTGGCCGTCGTCGGCGCGATGACTGTGCTCGTGTACGCCATCTCGCTCGTCCGGTTCCTCTACTCCATCTCCCTGCAGAGGGGCATGAGCGTGAGTCCCGTCGTCGGCTCGTAGCGCCAGCCTCCACTCCGCGCAGCGGAGTGCCAAGGCCTGGCGACGGCCGTGTCGTCGACCACAGTTATGTGGATGTAGTGCTAACTGAATGCAGCTCGCGGAGTTCAAGAGCCCAGGTGGCTCGACGTACGCCATCGTGACCGGATGCACGGGCGGCATCGGGCTCGAGTTCGCGCACCAGCTCGCCAAGGCCGGCTTCGGCGTCATCCTCGTCGGCCGGCGGCAGGCGGCGCTCGACGAGCTCGCGCAGGAGATTGGTGCGTCCCCCTTCCTCTTCACTCTACCTTCCCCCTCTGTATCTCTTTTCCGTTTCGCAACTCATCTCTCAACTCAACTTTGACGGGTTCCCTCTTGCCACTGCCGCATGTTCCCTGACCTCCACCGGCTTGGCACCACACACGTTCCTTACCTAACGCGCAGAGTCCAAGTACCAGAGCCGCGCGATCACCGTTGTTGCCGATGCCGCCGACGCGGCTGGCCTCCAGGAGGCCGTTAAGCGCGTCGCGGACACTGCCAAGACCGTCGACGTCGGCGTGCTCATCAACAACGTCGGCGCGAGCCACGAGATGCCGGTCGCCTTCGCCGAGACCGACCCCGCTGAGATCGACACGATCGTCCAGACTGTGAGTTGAGCCAAGGCTGGACTTGGCCTCGCCACGTCTTCAGCAAGGCTGCTCCCGCTGCCATTATGCCCGGACTTGCTGACCGCAGAACATCTCGTGGACGCTCCACCTCACCCGCGCGATCCTCCCCGGCCTCGTTGCGCGCTCGACCAACCCCACCGCGCCCAAGTCGCTCGTGCTCAACGTCGGCTCGCTGTCCGGCCGCATCCCCAGCCCCCTCCTCGCGGCCTACAGCTGCACCAAGGGCGGCCTCAAGACGTGGAACACGGCGATCGCCGCCGAGGTCGAGCCCCACGGCGTCGTCGTCAACATGGTCTTCCCCGCGTTTGTCGTGAGTCCAAGCGGCCGCATCAACCCTCTGCAGCCCTTTTTTTTTGCCGTGTAGCGAAGTGAAGTGCTGACGACAGGTCTCGAACATGTCCAAGATCCGCAAGCCGTCAATGACGGTCCCCACCGCGCAGGCGTTCGTCAAGAGCACGCTCGGCGCGATCGGCCTGCCCCGCGGCGCCCAGGGCCGCTCGTACGAGAGCACGCCCTACCCCGCCCACGCGGCTATGGACTATGCCGTCGGCGCGTTCGGCTCGGCGTCCGAGAACATCGCCGTCGGCGTCATCAACGCCATGCACAAGGACATCCGGGCGCGCGCGCTGCGCAAGAAGGACAGGGCGGCGCTGCAGGCCAAGACGCAGTAGTGCTCGAGCGAGCGAGTGCACTGCGAGCGGTGGCTGGCGAGCAGGCGACCGTGCTAATGGCGTCGGCAGTCGAGCGCCGGAGGGGAGGCAGCGTAGGAGGTTGGGGGACGAAAACTAGCAGCTAGCCCGCTGCGATTTAGTCTAGTGCTGTTCATAGAGATGCATGTAGAGTGCGCTTTCAGCCATGAGCGGATCCGGAAGTGAAGCGGGGCTTGTGCAAGTCTGCATGGCAGGCAAGGTCTGAGGTCACCCTCAGGCGTCAATGATGTCTCCAGACAGTGTTGTAGCTCAGCCTCCTGTTCATTTTCACTCCACTTCGACACTCCTCACGCCTCAGCGCCGCCTAATGCTAACAAATGCATTGCTCTACAACAGCACTGTACTGTACGCCCCGCAGAACTAGAACCAGACAGAGACCTGAATCGTAACCGTAACCAGATAATCCTTCTTCCTTCTATCCAAGACGCAAGACGCCGCCTGTAGGCAACACGGGCAGCACACGGGCAGCAGCAGCACTCTGCGGCGGTGTCGTCCTTGCCGCCGCGGTCGAGCGCACGGCGGAAGGAGTGGATGGCGGTGCCTTTGAGCGGAGCGGGCATGCTACGCCAGGGCGGCTATCGGTGTCCGCGTCACCATCGCGGCGGATATCGCCCGTGTTGAGACGGCATGGTGAGGAAGTGAACTGGGATGGCAGGGACGTAGAATGGCGCCTGGGCTGCTACCCGTTCGCCTCCCTGCCCTCGCACTCAGCGGCAGGATTAAATAACCCTTCCTGCTGCGCCTATGAGCATGCCCGCGCCGGCAGCGTGATACTCGTTCATGCGGCGTATCGGCGCTCGGTCTCGGCGGCCGATGCGCGCTCCTTGGGCTCGACGACAAGACTGAGCTCATACAGCTCCTCCGCGGTCTCGTTCGTCGTCCGCAACCCCTCGTCCAGCCAGTCCGACACGGGCTTGCATGGCGCGAGGTTGAACGGCTGCGCCTGGTATTGCTGGATGTCGCGAAGGAGCTCGGCGTGAGGCCGCGCTTGAAGAAGTTGATGAGCATCGGGCGTCCTTGTCGCCGCCGTTGGTGCCGTTCGCCATTGGCGCGGTGTTGGCGTTCGAGGACGCTGCGCTGGACGTCGAGGCAACGAGGGTGCTGCTCGTGCTGGCGGCTGCAGTCCCGTTCGTCTGAGCAGAGACGGCGGTGGTGGACGTCGCGTTGCTCGGCGTGAGGGAGGTAAAGGATGCGCGGCTATCGAGGCCGACGACCAAGGCTCGCCGTGCGCCATGCCGGTGTCGTGGGGGAGCGCACCATCGACGTTGCCGTTGGCGTCGAGCACCGGTGCAGGAACGTAGTCGCGGTTTCCGTCTCGATGAACACGAGCATGGAGAGGTAGAGGCCCAGAAAGGCACACAAGGCGGGTTCACCGTCTTGAGCATCTCCTTCTGCCGCTGGAAGTTCTTGCTCGGGTCCATGCTCTGCTCGACGGCTCCCCAGTCGCGCATCGTCTTCTCGCTCTGCAGTGACCACGTCTGTCTGAGCGCTGGATACTGCTCGCGGACAGGCCGGCGACGACAGCGGCCATGGACGAGAAGTTGTTGAGGTCCTGCACTCGATGGCCGTGCGGATCAATGCTTGACGTACGCGGCCGTTGCTTGACGTCTTCTGCGAGAGGACCATCTTCTGGATCCACCTGCGATGTTGTTTGCCGTGCTGATCACCTTGCCAATGTTGGGGAGAAAGGATCTCGAGTCCAATCGCTGCCAGTTCTTGTGAAGGAACTCGGCGGGTCTGAGCTTGGTGTACAGGTTGAACTCGAGGATCGTCAGTTGACGTGCGAGCTCGAGCGGCGGGATGTCGAGTAGAGTTCAGAGGCCGGCCAGCAACAATCCGTGGTAAGATGGGCGGGGCTGGTGTTGAGCCACTCATAAGAATGCGGCTCTTGGTCGTCGCGTCTCCGCGTCTGCCCGTAGCTTCTCGGTCACGCCGGTAATGAGAGAACAATTGTCACTCACCCTGCGGTCCACGAGCTGAAGCAGCTGCTTGGACATGAGATCGCTCCCGTTCGCCATGAGCGTTGTCGTCGCAAAGTCCTCGACGACATCAAGCGCGTTGCGGTCCTGCTCCTCCATGTAGTGGTGCTCGAGCCACGTCTTGGTGTTGGCCACACTGCTGTCAGCTCTACAACCCTCAAAGCAAAACTACCGTAGTCGGATTGGGTCTGCTTGCGCAACTTCCACTCCTTCATCTGCTCATCGTTCAGGTCAGCCGGCGCCTCAATGTTGTAACGCTCAGAAGTAGGGACGAGCTCGTCCGTGTCACGAAGGAGCGTACGTGAGGAGGAAAGCCTGGAAGAACGTGGTATCCGCCGAGGTGTGCGGCGTGAGGCGCTCGATGAGAGCGCGGATCGTACCAGCCTTGACACTCCCTTCTCCTCGTCGAACACGATGTCGCCAGGGGGATAGTCGGACGAGAGTACCAAGGGGCGCGGCTCGCATAGCGGCTGCTGGCGGCGCAGCCATCGGCGCCGGCGTCGTCATAATCATCGACGAGCGGTCGTCCTTGATCCGTGACAGCTTCTTCGCGCCTTGGTCTGGCTGACCGAGTCGGAGCGGCTGGTCCGAAGGAACGACGGGACGGCCTTGAGGATGGACGAGCGGTTCGAACCGCGATGCTGCCCGTCTCCGAGTCGGCCTGCTGCCAAGCGACGTGAGCTGGACGAAGGCCCTGCCTTGACTAAGCTGGTCTGGCTGAGGCAGACGGCTGCGACGTGCGGACAAGCGGTTGCTCGAAGTCGATGGACGCTCGCTGTCGACCGGCGCTCGTCGCCATCGAGGAACTCCTGCTCCGAGCCTGTAGGCACGCGTCTGCCGACTATCGATGATCCAGCCGAGGTGTTTCTCGTGTGCTGCGACTGCAGCGGTGTGCGCTGGGTGCGTCGAGTCGACGACGCGGACTGACGGGCCTCTAGTGTGCCGTCCGGACGCCTGCGCTGGCGAGCGGCCACCAATGGACCCGGACAACCCTTGCTCAACTGTCGCGGCCTGCTGCTGGCGACGACGAAAGCGACGAAAGCGCCGGAAGACGGTGCTGACGGCCTGCCACAGCTCGCGCGACTGGGCGAGCGCCTCGTCAGTGCAGGAAGATGTCGGCAGCCGCGGCATCGAGAGACAGGCAAGCCTCGTCGAGTCTTGCAGCGATGCGCGCGCGTCACGAGCTCGGCATAGTGTCGCGCGTCCTCGGGATGCTGAGTGTCGGTGTGTTGCCCTGGTCGCCGTCGAGGTCGATAACAACCGCGACGTCGATGTGCGCAATGGCATCGCGGAATATGACGACGAGCGGATAAGCTCGAACACGCGCCATCCGCTGCACGCTCCGGCGCGTAGAGCCGCATCCACCTCGCCTTGAGCTTCTGGACTCGACGACGGCGCTTTGTCGAGGGCGAAGACAATCTCCTCATCCTGCGCCAAAGCCGAAGCGACCGGACATGAATCCCGACCGACTCAGCGCCAAACCACGCAATGAGGTCTCGCCCGTCGATCACGCTCGCCTGTCGATGTGCGCAAAGGCCGGGAACACCTCAGGTCGCGCGCATCTTGGTGGCGGCCGCATGACATGATCCCATGGCACTTGGGACGTTGACCCCTCGCGAACCCTCGGTCGCGACGCGTACTGTGCTGGCGATCAGGCCAAGGACGCCAACGAGCGACATGTCGTTACACCACTGAGGGCGTACGAGGTCGTCGCTCACACGAGTCGTGCGCGCCACGGCGGGATGGCGGGGCCGACGTATCCGAGAGTGAGGTAGAGTCGCGCGTGGCTTCTCGACGACGCGTTCGCATTCGTTGAGGGCGGCGCATGCAGCGTAGTCCTTTGCAAGGGCCTGTTGCATGCCGACGTGGCCGCTCGCCTCCTCCTTCTCGCCTGCATCGGATCCAGTCATGGCGGTTCGTAAAGGTCGTTGACGCTGACGTAGTCGGTCCATCAAGTCGCCTATTGTGGCTGGAGTGGTGGCGCGTAAAGAGGTGCAAGGGCCATGCGTATCCGGTCCTCCCAGTCGACCTGGGAGTGGCGCAAGGAGGATCGCGCGGGGGCCGGGTAACAGACAAAGCAGCCGACGCCACGTGCTCACGCTTGGCCGGCGTGCAGATGCAGTGCCGTCCTGTCCACTTGCGTCACTGGTGCAGTCGTGGGCGTCGGTGGCGGCAAGTCACGACGAGTCTCGCCCGTTGCTTGGTTGAAGTAGAACCAATTGCGGCCGTCGTCCGTCATGCGCGCAACCCAGGGATACGGGAGTTGACCTTGACGTGTTCGATGGTGGTTGGTGGAATGCGAAAGTCGTCTGCCCTGACGCCATGGAGCTGGCTGTCGAGCCTACGTGTCGTGCACGATCGTAAGAGGCGTGGCGGAGGTCTTGAGAATCGTGGGTGCGGTGAGAAGCGCCAGAATGGATGCGGGCATGTCCTGGTCCTCAGTGGTGGTTGGCTGCTGGCCGGCTAGCTGACCGTGACATGCCCAGCTCGCCGGCTCCTTCGGGGAGGTACCACGCGTCTTCACCCGTTGTGGTATTGTGGTATAGACCTGTGGAGAAGTGGCGTCAGTACCTGAGGTTCGCGCTTGCGCAGAGGCGCCTCTGACGACTTTTGGCTCTGCATTTCCTCACTGCTCAGACACTCAGCCTTCCATCATGTGAGGGACGGCACCCAGGCGTCTCTGTGGCTCCGTGCATGCATTGATGCTTGTAACGTCTCGTCCGGGTCGTCATGACTTTGATCATCGTCGCCGCTGCGACGTGCTCCTGCTGTGACAGCTGGGGTCCAACCGGCCCGTGCTCTGATAACTAGTACGAGACGAGCGGCTACTCGACTCGACCTGCTGGCGCGGCTCGCGAGGCTGTCGTACGGCGCGTTGGCTTGCTTGCTCAACAGCGTTGGCGAGCATCGCATGGTGGCCGTGGCGTGGTTGGGCATCATTGTCCATCATCTCGAGGACCAAGTCGTCGATCGAAGTCATTGACCCGCTCATGCCCCAGTCGCGGCCACCCCAGTCTCTTCCGAGACTCTCGTCGACGCCGAGGATGTCGCAACAGCGAGCCATTGCGGTGGATGATGCTGCCGTCGGGTCCCATCTCGACGTAGTCTCCATACCGGCTCTCGTCGTCATCCTCATAGTCCTCGACATAGTTGCTGGGAACCATCCTCGGTTGCACCGAGCATGCCATCCCACCATCCGAGGGCAGTAAGGTGAGAACCTCGATCACGTCGCCAGCGCGAAAGCTCAGCGCCGACTCGTCCGTGGCTTCAAAGTCGTACACCGCGCGGACGCGGTAACGCTCGCCTTCTGGGACGCGCGAGATCTCGGCATCGGGCGGGAGCCCGAGGGCCTCGGCGGACAAGTCTGAGTCCGCCGTCGTGGTATGTGTCCCCCGATAGGACGATTGGGTGTCGCTGTATCGAGAGTGATGGGAGTGGGGTGGTTGATGTTGGGGATGACCTCGTCCCGCGCCGCCGTTGTGAGGAATGTTGACGTCGTGGACGGTCGAGCCTGATGTGGTTTGCGATGATGAGCCGACACCGCTCGCACTCGCTTCCCCTGGACTGGGACTTGGACTGCCTAGATCGACGATTCCCAAGGCGTCGAGGCCAGCTTGTTTTGGTGTGGGGGAAAGGACCGATGTCGCGGAGAGGCGAGCGTCGGGCATGATGTGTAGTAGGTGGGGTGGTGGAAGGGGCGATGAGAGGGAAGCGGGGTGCAAGGGTGGGGGGAGGGAGGCGAAGCACTCGGCTCAGGTGCGCTCGCTCCAGCCCGGTTGAATGGGGGGAGCGTGTGGTAGGCGGGCCTGTGTCGAGTGCGAGTGGGTAGATGCTGGGAGGTGCGCGATGAAGATTGCAGTCGGGCCCAGGCTGGGTTTGAGGCAACCGTTGATCCAAGGGGTGATTAGCGCGATGAGATTGGCGATGAAGGTTGAGGGTAAGAGGGGTCTGTTGTCCTCCAAGCGTCGAGGGACACAAGGGGGGTTGGCAAAGGATAGACAGGAGGTGGGATGAAGGTACTGGGTAGAGGAGGCACGAGCGGTCACGAGAGCGTCCTCGTCTGTCCTAGAACCTGCGCGCACGGACGCTGCTTCTTGCAACAACCTGAGAGGGTTGAAAGTTCGCTTAGGTGTCGTGACTGGAGCGATGCGCTGTACAGTGTCCAAATTTCCTCTAGTCGTGGAATGGATGCAAATGGGCCACCACGTCGTGACACTAGTTTCGCAAGCAGGATCGCGACTTGCAATACTTTGCGCGTCGGACTAGAGCTTAGCCGTGGTTATCACGACCCAGATGCAAAGGCGTGAAGAAACGTCTCAGAGGTAGAAAAGGGGACGCGTGGATCAAGTGTGATCCGTGTGATCCGTGTCTGAATGGGGGTCTAGCTTCGGGGTCTGTTCTGAGACCTTGCGCTTGGCCAAGATGGCCAGATAGGCAGGTCGTCTAGGAGGGATTGCGATGCGATGCAATGCGATGCGATGCGAATGAAGGCGGGATGTTTCGCTCTGCGGCACTGGCACAGGCCCGCAGGCCTAGGCGCCGGCTGAGCGGGGCACGGAGGTGGGGAGGATGGGGCGCGAGGATCCGATGCAAGCTGGTGGTGACGGGGACAGTGGTGATGCCGTGCGGGGTCGTGGATCGTGGATCGCGATGCAAGTGCAAGACCGTGGCGAAAGGGTTTGTGGAAGGATGAGGGGGTGGAGTGAGGGTTGAGTGGTGGTTGGAAAGTGTTGAGAGGGATGGCGACAGAGGCGGCGGCAAGATAGTGGCCACAGGGATGGGGGCGGTGATGGCTGCTGGCGGTAAGGAACGCGCCGGCGGACCAGTAGTACAGTGAGTGGGGATTTTGGACGCGCGCAATGACGAGCCCTCCCGCAGAGATCGTGATCGAGGTCGAGGTCGAGGTCGATGCACCAAGGCGTTGTGTCGAGCTCGAGCGTCGATGCAGTAGTGGCTCAAGCAAGGGAGGGAGAGAGGGGAACGATAGGACGTTTGAGAAGTCGTTAAGGCGAAATGGGCCAGGCCAGGGGGAGGAGAGGCTAGAGGGGTGGAGGGGTGGAGGGGTGGAGGGGTGGAGGGGTGGGGTGATGGAGGATTGGACGGAAAGGTACTGCCCGTGCTCTTCTGCTCTTCGACAATAATGAGCCCTGGCTTGACTTCCTTGTCGGATTGTCCCCTTGTGTGCTCGAGCCTTCTTTACCCCCTTTGTGGCGGTGAGGCTGTGGGATGAACAGGAGGATTGGAAGGTTGCTGGTGGGTATGCTGGGAGTGGAGGAGGGGAGGGGAGTGGAGTGGAGTGGGGTGGTGGGAAGAATGTTAAGGGAAATTGGCGTAAAGGTTGTCGTGCGAGTGGTATTGAGTGGTGAAAGAGTGAAGGTGTGGTGGTTTTGGGTGGTGGTGGCGGCGGTAGCAAGCGAGAGTGTGCGTGATGGCGTGAAGGCGTTTGCGTCCGGATGTGCCGTGTACTAGCAGGTCAGATCAGAGCCATATAGCGATGACCACGACTCGGTGGCACCTTGGCGCCGTTGGCATCGTGGCACCCACTCATATCACCTAGGAGAGCAAGGGTAAGCAGGGCCAAAGGGGGGAAAGAAGGGGTGCATTCTCCGATTCTGGGTGGCTGAACCCGTTCAAACCGTCAAAACCTACAAAAAGGAACATTCAGCGTCGGAGCTTCGGTCCTTTGGTCTTCGCTGGGTGGTGACGACGTATCAGGCACAATCCTCCTTCTACCATCAAATCCACGTGGTTCCTCCCCAAATCACATTCCACATCCTCGGGCACCTCCTCGGGCACATCTCATCAACCAGTTCCTAACAATGCATTACCACATCTCATCTACACTACACCTGCTCTTCATCACAAATCACTGTACGACCATACGAGATGGAGAGTAAAAGAGGTCTACATGCGAGAGAGTTTCAAAGGAGTACTAGGTCGGCAAAGCCTGCCCCAACTACACCACCTGGATCCACAGACATCGCCTGCGATGCTCGTGCGCTTTAATGTTACAGTCGGCGATGTCCTAGACCGACAGATGGTGTTCTTGGTGCGATTTGCTGCGGAGGAGACATACGACATATGACAGAGAGAGACCACTCGAGGGAGAAATGAGAAACCAAATCTAGTGCACAATTGAGAGGGAGAGAGGCGAGCGAAAGGAGGGCAGTGACAGACAGTCACCAGGACTTGTCAGGCGAGAGAGTGAGGGAAGAAATGGATGCCAATGCCCATTGTTCGAGAAGCCTTGTTGATTGCGGGGATGACGGCCATAATGCTGTGACGGTGTGTACTTGAAACAGTTGCGGTGCGATTGAGATCATGTGAAGTAGTGCGTGTTCATCCTTGATGTGGGGTGGACGGGCATCTCGAGCTTGAACGCGTTCAGTTCTTGCTTAATAGCCATGGCTACATCGGGTGTAAGGCCTGCAAATGTTAGCATTTGTATGTTAAGAGCAACCACGACTACTACGGTTGCAGGTAGCCGGCTCGGAACGACGGTCGTAGGTGAGAGAGTCGTAAGTGCTGTAAACAGCACACTCGGAGCCCAGATAAGGCGGCGGCGAGAGGGCCGACATGGTACGAGCTTGGGGGTCAACACCCTCAGAATGCGAAATGGCCGGGCTGAGGAGTTGTGAACGGGGTTCTTGTAGACGACCGGTGGCTTGAGGTCGAGGTCAGGACTTGTGTCGAAGGAGGAGAAGTCTATCGACATCGGGTCGTACTCGAGTCGCCTGGACCGGCGCGGGCACGTGGGATGCGTGGCAACGCCATCGATACGCTCCGGGTTCGGGCGCGGCCAGGAGAGGGGGCCAGACGATGATGCCGAAGGCTTAATGGCGGCAGGTGGGAGACTGCTGCTGCTGCTCCTGTTGGCTAGCAGCGAGTTTCTCGAGATCCTCAGCCGAGACGCAGACTGGGAGAACGTCAGCAATTGTATGTCTAGGTCTGAATGCGCGACTCACCCTTAAGAATGCCCTTCTTCGGCCGAGCATGCGGGTCGATGGAAGCCTTACCCCATAAAGCTTCGAAGTCACGGTCGGCGCGATCGGTTGTGTCCGAGATGGTGCTCTGCTGCATGCTAGCAGTGACGTTCTCGAGGGTATCGCCATCAGATGACTCGTCGCTGTCGTAGTCGGGTTGGTTGACGGCAAACGCGTGGTGGACGACGGTCTGACGGGGGATGACCTTGACGACGTTGGGTCCGCTGGGAATAGAAGCAGCGTCCGCTGCCGCCGAGGCAAAGGTCGCCTGGTTGGCTCTGTTCGTCGTGCTCCTGTCCCAAGTCGGCTCGCCTGTAGTGGCGCCGAGCTCGGCGGCCGCAATCTCAGCCTGACGAGCCGCTTCGCTCTCGTCGGCCGCCTTCTTCTTCGCCTGCTCGGCGCGGGAGCGGACGGTGTGCTGGCGCGCAAGCTGGGCGGCAGGAGACAGACCAGAGAGAACGCGGTCGTCTTCCTCAGAGAGTCTATTGAGATCCCGGTCAAGCTCAGCATAGGCATGCGAGACAGCGGCTGGAGAGGCCCCAGACTTCTTTCCGCTCTTCTTCTTGAAGCTGAGAATCCCCTGCGGCTTCTCTGGAAGGGCAGCATCCTCATCCTTGGGCTTGTCCTTGAAGATCTTGGAAATGCCCATGAGACTGTTGCGCCTGGCCAACTTGCCCAAGCTACCCATCTTGCGAATCATCATCGATGCAGAAGACACCGTCGAGGAGAGCGAGATGTTGTCCGACGACTTGTTCCTCATGCGGAAGAGACCACGCTTCGTCTTGCCAGTGGCGCCCGTGGCAATAGAGGCATTGGTCTGAGTCGTGCGCTGCGTTTCGGCAAGACTGACATCGGAGCCCATAGCCTGCGCGTTGATGAAAGGAGCCGATGGCGGCGCCAGAGGAATACTGCCATTCGCTCTAGGCAAGCGGTTGGAAGTCGACTGCTCGGCACGTGTGGGGGTAGGTTGCGACTGAGAAGGGGGCGACGCTGATTTGTCCTTAGAGGGCTCCGATGCCAGGGTAGACTTGAAACGACCCTTCATATCCGAGGTGCGCTTCTGGTCCTCTTGAGCGAGCGCGGCAGAGGGCAATGCTGCCGACTGAGACAAAGGCGATGGACGAGCGTTTGATGCATTCGAAGTGGTGAGAGGTGAAGGCTTGCCGCTGGATGCCGAGGTCGAACGAGCCCGAGGTTGCGTCGACGAGACAGGCGGAGACCCAGTGCGAGGCTGCTGCTGTTGAGTGGTTGGAGAGGCTGAACCAGAGCGCGAGCTGCCCTGGCTGCTCGACGAGTTTCGCCGTTCGTCCGTGCGAATCCTCGGTCTTGGAGGCACGAGGTCGTCGTCCTGGGCAGTACCCATTGACCCGGAGGACCCGCGCGGCTGTGCACTATCCGAGCTCAGGTTGCGGCGGTGCTCGTCGGACGGAGGTGGTGTGCCTCGGGTGGCCATGGCGCTGAGTCCGCCCAAGGGCTGCGACGTCGAGCGAGTCATGCCGTTGCCGCCGTCACGGCCGGTGCGGTTTGCCCCAGGCCCGCGCTTATAAGGGTGGAAGGGTTTGGGCTGCTGGACGCCCTTGTTGGAGGCGGGAAGTGGTTGGGCAGCTGCTGTTGCTGGAGAACTGGGACCCGATGCAGTACGACGACGAGGAGGGTCTGCCGAAGGAGGTCCATAGTCGTCAACCTCCTGCTGATGATGGGAAGGCATGACTCCTGGTCCTCCCATGTGGCCGCCAGCGACCATTTGTTGGTACACGTGAGCCCAAGCGGCAAAGTCGGGATGGCCGCCTTGTTGCTGGTACCCTGCTGCGCCGGGGAAGGCAGCGTAAGGTTGTGCGTAGAAGCCGGTGGCAGGAAGCGCTGCGCCTGGGGGCCAGTGTTGTGGGAGATGGTGAAAGTGCGAGTTTGTGGGATTAGGATAGTAGTTGTTGGTGTAGGATTGGGGATAGGTGGCGCCTTGAGGGACTGCGGAGGAAGAAGGGGAAGGGGAAGCCAGGCTGTTCGAGCTCGTGCTCGTGCGCGAGCGAGGTGCCCCGGCGGGAGAAGGGGCGCGGTCGAAGCTCGAACTGGCAAACGGAGCGCTTGGCGATCGCTGATGATCAAAGGATGAGGCGTGGTCCATGGAGGGACGGTGGACCGGAGGCTGCATGAGCGTTGCTGCCATGCTGTCTGCAAAAGGCGTCAGCAAAATGCCAAGCCAAAGGGCAGGTACAAGTTTCTGCGCGAGAGTGGCTTACAACAAAGAACAGAAACGGAGGTCAACCTCGCTGGGCCAAGGTCGCGCTAGAAATAAAAACGAGCGTGATTTGGGTATACGGTGTCTGGCAGTCTGTACGAGCGGGCGTGAGCACAATGAATGAATTGTGGAGCGAGGAGGCAAGGGAAGGACGGCGGTAAGACGGGAAAGTGGAAGCGGGGCGCGCGCGGGAAGAAGGGGCTCGGAGGGCGATCGGGCTGGGCTCGGCGAGTGTGTGGGTGCGTGGCTGTGCGAGAGAGGTGTTGCCGGCCGCCGCCGCAGAGGCGAGGTTGATGAGGGTTGTGAAGTGGAGCGAATGGAAGGAAGAGGAAGTGATCGAAGAAGAGAAGGTGGGATGGAGAGACAAAGGATGGCGAGGAAGGAAGGATGGGCGTTCGCTGCGGGTACGAGTGGTGTGGATTCCCCCCTCTGCAGCTCAGGTGTATGCAACAAGCATCATGTAGCGCAGTAACCGCGTTCCGTTGCCCACAAAACGCTAGCGACTAGCTGCTTGGCAATGGCATGGGGGGAACGACTGAGCGACTGGGACGAATGCTTTGAGATGGCTCAATGGCGGGACAGGGCCAGGGCGTCCAAATGTCACAAGGGGGTGGGGGGGCGGCTTCCTCTTTGAATGTAATTCCAAGCGACGCGCAGTCTGCTTGCCCACACAACTATCAAGAGTAGACTCACCTAGGTGTATTTGTGGGACTTTGGAGACCGACACTTGAGCACAAGTGGAAGAGGAAAGGGCGTGTCGATGCGGAAGGACAACTCTGGGCGGCTTGCGCCGAGCTGTGCTGGTGGAGAGAGGGGAGGGAAGAGATGCGGCGTGTGGTGGTAAAGGCCGAACCGAGTGTGCCGGATTGGCCGGGTCGCGCGTGGGCGGGTGGGTGGAGGGCGGGCGGGTTAAACCACGCGTGGTACGTTCTGGATTCTCGCGAAGGCGATGGCACAATCGATGCCTTTGGAAAAATAGCGATGCGACTTTTGCTGTTGTCGTCCGACCTAGTGTCGTCGCTGTTGTATGGATGTGGTAGTCGTGTAGTGGTTACGGTTGATGCGGTGCTAGTGGTGAGGGCAACTTGGAGGCGACTTTCGGGGGAGAGCGAAGTGTGCCTTGCAAATAGCCTAAAACGCCTTGCTTGTTTGAATCGCGTTGTCCTATCCAGTAGGTACAAGGGCGACGTCTAAAAGTGTAAGCGGTTACTGCGCCAGTGTTGGACACGGCAATGTGGGCGATAACAGTGGGAGGGGGGTGTGCGTTGGGGATTGGAGGAGGGATGGACGTGGACGTAGACGTAGACGACAGGGGATAGGTAGGCGCGGGGGGAGTGCAAGGACGCGAACGCGCACGGGCACCTTTTGTCGGCAATGGACAGAGTGGCAGGGATTTGGGAGGTCTGTGCGCGCGATGCTACAGAACGAGAGGGGAAGGGGCGCAATGTGGACAAGCCAGTGCGCACTAGCGGGTGTGCGCAGCCAGTGTGCACAAGTGTGTACCGAGCTGTTTTGTGTTCTGTAGCTCGACGTCCCCGGATGCGCTGGGTTCGAACTGGCAAACTAGTTGTTCGCGACGGAGGAATGGAGGTGCGAGGTTGCGAGAGAGAACAAAGAGGGAGGGCGCCGTGGCGCTGTGGCGTGCACGGAAGTCGGACCGCGACACGCCAACTTTGGATTGTCCG
The DNA here is from genome assembly GCA_020011015.1 of Cutaneotrichosporon dermatis. Taxonomy (NCBI): domain Eukaryota; kingdom Fungi; phylum Basidiomycota; class Tremellomycetes; order Trichosporonales; family Trichosporonaceae; genus Cutaneotrichosporon; species Cutaneotrichosporon dermatis. Next base: position 2,827,958 of record JAIGNX010000004.1, on the reverse strand, counting down.
TGTGCCCGTGTCCGCCCGGCGTGACTCACCTGATGCTGAGTGTTGGTCTGATGGGAGAGGTGTGTGACGTGACGATGCTGAGTGTGTGTATTTGGAGTTCAAGTGTAGTTGTGGAGTAGTGCAATGGAATCAAGTGGAGTGTAGTGTAGTGGAGGAAGACAAATGCGAGCGGATGAAGTGATGGCTGACCTCGAGGCTGATGGTTGATGTTTACTTTTTCGTCGTCGGCAATGGAGGAAGAAGGGTTGTGATGTGGTGATGTGGAGAGAGTGGCGTCGCGATGTTCCAGCCAGTGGATCAGATGCTCGAGGGATGTGTTGTCGGTGGGGGACAATGCGACAGACGTGAGTGAGAGAGTAGGAGATTGTAAGACCAAAAGTAAGGACGTAGCTTGCCCTCGACCGCGTGCATGCATGCATTCGTGCGCCCGTGCGCAATTACCGGCATACGGCCTGCATAGGCTGCCTGTATGCGCTCTCGTGCGGCATTCTCAGCGGCCTCTGCCGCCGACATGCCCTCGTCTACCGGCCATGGCCTTCCGCCGGTGTTGGGTCTTTGCAGTCAACCCTGTTCGTGTGAGCTTGCTGCCTGATCCAATCTATGACCGCCCCCCCCCACATGCAGCGCAGTATGACAGACCTGCAGTCATACCGGCAGGCTGCATCAAGCTGGCAGTGCAGACAAACCCGCAGCGGATCAGAACAAGTGTCAGATCATCAGAGACAGAAGGGGGCCCAAGCGGGCAGCGTCGATCCCCCTTGTTCGGCCCTTCGCCTCCCTTCGCTACCCTAGACACTTTCGCACCCAACTTCCTGGGGCCATCCCAGGTTGTCCCAGGGGGGCCAGCCAGGCAGAGGCAGGATCCCTTAGCCTCCTCAACTGCGCCTACGCAAGCCGAGGTCGCCGCCGGTCTATAGAATGCTGCTCGTGCAACGCCAGAGTTTATCCATGCTCCAATACCTGACACGGCGACACGCGCACCCCGGAGGCGGTGCATTATGGCGTAGGTCGTATTGAATACAACCAATACAAACACGAGCGAGCGGGATTCAGTCACAATTGCCCCTAGTTTCACGTCACCGCCCTCGTTCCGCCACGGCTCCTGGCTACTCCCCCTTCGCGTTGTCTGGCGAGTACATGGGTGTAGTGCTGTTCGCTTGGATGAACACCACCGCTTGCTCGCGAGGTTGACGAGGTGTCAAGTTCCGGGTTGCAGGCAACGTACTAGCTAGCTCCCTGTAATCTCTCCGGCTGCACTGAGCGACAGATTAACGCTCCCGGCGGCATGCGCGGGTCTCACGTAATCTTATTAGGCCAAGCACACGCTCACCACCCAAACAATCCGCTCCCTCCTCTCTGCTGCGCTGTGCTGCGTCGATCACGTCCAAGCGACTACTTAGCGAAGCTGCATGAAACCAATCTGGCCTGCTCTGATCTGGCACCCGACGGGCGCCGGCCCGGGTTGTCGGCATGTCCGAATCCGAAGAACTGCTGTCGTTTCAGTGCATGGACCACATCCCAGAAGTCATAGGCACCCAGCCAATGTTTACGTTCATGTTGACACCCTTCGATCTGCCGTTATGACATCCCCAGGAGCGCACCTATCCTGGCTCCTACAGCATACGACGTTACGCACTCCATCTATTGCCCTGCTCACTCCATATAGGCCTAGGGACACATGCACCCCAGTACCTATCGTTAGTCGTGCGTTAGGCTGTATGACGCTTTGGAGTGGGAATCACATTACATTAGACCAAGCGAGACCCAGGCCCAATGGACGAGAACGAGGGCAATGGAGATCCACGAAGATCATTAGCGTCGGGCATCGGGGTCGGGTTCGCGGGTTTACTGCGCAGGAATAGGTGCACAAGGGAGGCACAATAAGGTGAAGAGAGGGTACATGAGCAGGCGCAGCAAGATGCACCCTTCTTGTGATCTGTGATTCACTTGTGAACACCAGAATATGCGACTGTGATGGGTGCTCCACACTGGCTGGAACCCCAAGACGCTCCGACTACGGTGTGGCTTAGTGAACCCCTCACCCGAAGCCCAGCCGAGTCGGCAGCACTCGCACTGAATTGCAGGCCGGCCTCGACCGAATCCAGCTTGCACATCCCCCAGACGCCCTGCTCCAGATTCCAGACTCCAGATCTCAAACCCCAGATCGCTGCAGAGCGCAGATCACCGAGCCCAGACCAGGCAGCAGTCAAGGGCGTCGGTCGACGTACGCTGGGCGAGGGCGCAGAGTGGGGGCAGTCGACGTACGCTGGGTGAGGGCGAGGGCGCAAGGGAAGGAAAACGGGGTTAGAGTTAAACCTTGGACCGCGTCGGTGGAGGTCGTCACTTCAGTTCAAGTGCGTACCACCGCTGTGCGGTGTGGGTGGGAAGGTGTCAGCTTGGGTGGGAACTGAGTATCGGTCGGGGCCTGGGGACCTGATATGCGCTGGAACCGGCGTGCGCAAGAGCATGCGAGAGCGGCCGGCCCGTAGAGAGACGCCGGTAGACGCTGGTGGTGGTGCTGCGGAGAGGTTTGGGGTGCTGTTGGGTTTTCTGGCGCGCTCGTAGATCCGTTCTTTTGATCACTGCGGTACGAGCTCTCTCTTCACCTTGTCACAAAGTGTCTGCTGTCGTCCCGTAAGTCAAGATCAGTCGCCACTCTGTTCCGTCACCTAAGTAACGGACGAGGCACTTCCATGACAAGCGCAGGCAAGGAGGTGGCAACAACAAGTACATGGCACTCCTTTATTATACTCATCTGATCCTGTAGGCTGCCGGCTGCTCCCTCCTTCCCAGTGTCGTCGACCGTCTATGCCACACACACCTACTCGTCGCGCTTGTCGCGGTTCGCGTCTCTAGGTGTCAACACCTTGCGCTCGTCGAGCTGCAAAGAGCTGAGCTTAGCGAGGAGCGACGCAGCAGACTTGGCCGGCGGCGTCGACACATCGTGGCGCACCACATTCGTCACCCCATCCCCCTCTCTAGGCTTTTCTCTTGACGGAGTGCTGCTGCCGAAGAGGTCGCCGTCGGTCTCCTCCGACACGGCTGGGACCGGCGAACGCGGGCTCGCACTGGACATCGCGCGCTTCACGCTCGCCGGGATGCCGGAGATACGGCGCGCATGCGCGGTGGCCGGCGTGTCGCCGTCTGACCTAGAGGGCGTCGCTGTGTGCGAGCCTGAAGCCGGCGTGTAGGGCGCCGAGTGGGTAGAGTTCATCGGCGTCAGGACGGGCTCGAGCGGTCGAGAAGGCGCGGGGCGCATCTTCCGCGGCGAGCTGCCGCTCCTGGACGAGTCGAAGGAACGCTCCGTCTGGCGAGACGATGCGGGCGACAAGGCGGCCGAGTGCGCAAGGGGAGAGAGCGCTGTCGGCGTCCGAACAACGTCCACTGACTCCGACTCGTAATCTTGCTGGGATCGAGGAATCGCAAGAGACGATGCGCGCTCAGGAGCACTGGCGGGTTGGACGGCGGGAGGCGGGTCCGCCTCGCCCATGCTCTCCCGCTCTGGCTCCTGCGCAGGCGTCTCAGCCTTCTCCGCCTCAGGGGCACTGCCGAGTAGCGGCCCAGGCAATGGGAACGTCTCAACAGTGTCCTTCTTCGCCGTAGCCTGCCTTCGCCCACGCGCAGGTCCGGCCTGGCCTACGATAGCAGCCTTGGAGGGGTTGGCGCGCCCTCGGCCAGGCCTGAAGCTCTCCATGGGAGCCTTCAGCTTCACGCGCTGCCGCTTGACGGGAGGCAAGGCGGCTTCGGCACGGGCGCGAGAAGCGGCGGTGGGTGCAGAGAGGCCACCAGCTGGCCTGGAATTACTAACGATCCGAGGAGCTGCCGATCGGCTCGCGGGCGCCACAGGCTGCGTAACCTTCCGCGCATCCTTCGTGTCCTTCTCCTTCTCCTTGCTTGCAGCTAAAGCAGTGGCGTTCGCAGCGGCACGTGCCGCGGCGGCTGCCGTCGGCTTCAGGAGGTTTGAGACAGACCTTGGCGCATGGGTGGTCGGTTTGCTCGGGGCGACACCACTTGACGCGGCTGAATCCTCGTGGTCGGGCAAAGGACTCGCCGTCCTGGACACCTGCCTTGAGGCCGGTCGAGAGGGCCCTCGTGAAGGTGGTTTCGATGCAGCTGCGGACGCTGAGACAGCTCTACCTGCTTGGGCAGGCCGCTGCGTAGGTGCCGCTGCCGCCGCCTTGGCTTGGGAGGCCTTGGTAGCCATCGCCAATCGAGCTGGGGCAGGGGCAGACTTGCTAGAGTCCGAAACTCCTAGGCGCGACGTGGGCTTGAACGACTTCTTCTCCGCGCCTGCAGCCGGGCGCACTGGCCGGGAGGGAGGGCCGAGGCGGGAGGTAGTAGCTTGCGCCGGTGCAGTGACGTTACGCATGTGACGACGGCCCGCGGGTGGAGCAGTCGGCAGACGCGCAGAAGCAGACGGCTCGGGCTCGTCCCGCTGGGTACGAACAGCAGATTGGGCGTCCGCATTGGGCGAAGATTGGGTGTCTTGATGCGACTCGGCAACGGAGACCTGTTGCTGGCGTTGCTGAGGGCGCGCAACAAGCTCTGGCTGAGGAGGGACAGCTTGCTCCGCCTCGGGGGCAGCAAGCTCCAGCTGAGTAGGAGTAGCAGCCTCTGGTTCCTCGCGGTCGGCGTGAGCCGTAGGAGCAGCGGCATCTGCTGAGATCTCATCACCACCTGGTGGAGTAGCAGGTGTAGACGCCGCCGCAAGACCCTGGTCGACGGGCGACGCGATGGGCTGGGTCCTAGTGGATTCGGAGACCTGGGGCGTTTGCTCATGAGGCCTGCGACTGTCATCCGCTGATGTCGGACTCGCAATGGTGGTCGCTGCGAGGGTCCGCTCAAGCTCATCGACATCAGGCGTGGTTTTCGTCTCAGCGACAGCCACTGGGTCTGCAGGCTGTTCAGGAGCCTCGGGTTCGGGTTGGCGTGCGGTCTCCATCGAGTCCGTGGTCACTGGCGTGGGCCTGGACTGAGACTCAGAGACCTCCGCGTCGTCGTTGGCCTCCTCGACCTCCGTCCCTTGCGCGGCGAGGGGCTCCTTTGCTTCGGGCTCTGGGTCCAAACCCAAGAGGTTGACCTCGCCATTCGTAGCAACGATCGTGTCGTCCTCCGGCTCCGGCTCTGGCTCCGATTCTGGCTCTAAAGCTTGTGGAAGGGTAGGAGGCGCCGGCGACCCCAGGAGATCTATCGGGTTCCCGTCGTCCTCTTCGGCGTCAGCGAAGCGCGCTGGTTCGTCCTGTGAAGATACTGGAGTGGCGACCAAGCCATCGAGGAATTGGTTGATGTCGTTGGCCGCGATGTCGTCGGGGGCGCCTTCATCACCCTCCTCGACAGGTCCTCCTGCCTGGATTTCCATAAGGTCGTCGAAGAAGCCCGCGTGCCCACCGCCGAACACAAATGGCCGGATGCTCTGCCGCCGCATTGGCGAGTCGAAGGCGATGAGGGGTTGCGAGAAGCGTGGTGCCAGTTTGGATCGGGCCACAGGTGTGCTCTCCGAGAAGGAGAGTTCGATGTCGCTCCCCTTCCGCTTGAGTGAACGATTTGGGCTGTCCTCGTTATCGGCCGCTGTTTCTGAGGCAATGTTACTAGCCCGACGGGGTAATGGAGAGATGCGACGCTCCTTGGCTTCGCTACCAGATGACGAGGATGCGGGGGTGCCCACAGAGCCCGGCGATGGCGTGTGATGGGCAGAAAGCGTGGCGCCGGAGGGCTCAGCAGCCGACGCCGGTGTAGTGTCCTGGGCCAATGGCGATGAAGATGCACGAGGGCGGGTGGTTGTTGGCTTGTTGGGTGTCTCCTGAGGCGACTTGGAGAAGCGCCCGATAAGCTGTGCCACACTGCCCGGTGATGGGGCTGGCTCACGGAGTGTCTGCGAGAGCTGGCGCTTCGCAACCGGAGCAGGCGACCCTGCATGAGCAGTCATGTCCGCCATGGACAAATCAAGTAGCGAAGGCATTTCGGGAGCGTCGTTGTGCACATTCCTGTGCAGCAATTGCGACAGAGATGGCGACTCTGGTAAAGCTGCTCTTGGTGGTGGCTGCGGCGGAAGAGAGCATTTGGCGACCACAGGCGAATCCTCGGGAAGAGGGACTGCGGCTGCACGCGCCAAGTCTTGCTTACTGGGAGACAGGCGGTAGGCCGTCGGCGTCCCTTTCTCCTCGGCCATCTTCTCCAGCTCGCTGACACGTTCCCTGACCGTCGCCTTAGACAATGATGATGGCTCCGGAACTGTGATCGCCGCATAGTCTGGGACATGCTTTATACTGTCCGCAGACGCTGCGGATCGCAGCGGACGCAGCACTGGCCGTGTGGCTGGGACGGATCGGGTCGACCGCGGTTCCTCGTCTGGTCGGTCGGAGCTTTGTGAAACTGTTCTAGAAGGAGGAGGCAGCCGTTTCGAACTTGATGAATCAGAATCCTTTGAATATAAGCCCGGTCGACTCGGCTTGGACAGGATATGCGTGCGTGCCGACTCAGGCTTCCCCAAGCTGGAGGAGGAAGAGACATGGCTGAGCAATGTGTGAGAGGATGAGCGTGACATGTGAGGTGCACTGTCGGCCTGTACACTGTGGCTGGGCCCCACGTGATGCCGTTGCTCGGTAGGAGGATTGCGCGTCGCGGAGCGTGTGCGAGGTGCAGCGTTTCCATGAGCTTGTGTTGCGGTGTGAGGGCGGCTGGACGGCCCTGGTGCAGAGTCAGATGCGAGGACGCGCGGTCGCAGGGCAGGACGAGGTTTCGGCTTCGAGGGACCCTCGCCCGCAGGGATGTCGAGGTATCGCCTGACAGTTGGAGTGAGGGGGTCCGTAAAACTGCGTGTGTCAGTCAATCGTCGTGTGCACGGTGACTCACTCGTCCACCCGCTCTGGCCACAACTCTCCAAACAATGCCCAAACACGCCGGGCGATCTTTCGCACGTCGCCATCGCGGTCCGTTGCCATCTTTCGAATGCAGAGCTCGAGGACCTCGAGGTCCTTCTCGGCCCACCGGTGGTGTTCCCAGTGCATCATGGTCGACTCGATGCCCACGGATGACGCCCGCCGGCAGAGATCCGACCGGTCGTCGAGGCCACTGCGCAGGTGAATCAAGATCGTCGGGAGGTGGCAGTGCTGGATGATCGTCGCAAGGCATTTCTCAGCGCGCTTGATGAAGACCTTGTTGGGTCGGGCAAGGAGGCGGATGAGCGGAGGAAGGTAAAGATGCACGAGAGGGGCGAAATGTTGCGCCAAGCGAGGCGCCATCGTCTGCAAAAGATCTGTAGACACTCCAGAAAGGCGACCTCGATCTGACATCATCTGGAGGTCAGCCAACGTCCATATATCAAGGTTAGACGTACACAGTCGACGATGCGGAGGCCTACACCCTTGTTGCCCACCCCTCGCACGAAGATGTCCATCTGTTTGTATCCGCCACCACGAGTGATGCCAGCAAAGCGGATGATCGCCTTCTCAAATTTCTCCCATGTGTCCTCGCGCTCCTCCGGTTCCAATACGGCTGCGAGTGCATCGAGCTCGGCCTGGAGATGTTGCGCGGTGGTGCACTGAGAATGTCAGCGCTCCATCAAGGTCCATTGGCTGGACTCACTGGTATCTTGAGACCGGCCGCCTCGGCAGGCGGCATTATTGTTCAGAGCGGGAGGCACTTTGAGTAGATATCAAAATGGTGTCGCCCAAGAGACAGTGTTATGTGATGTGGGATGGAAGATTACGAGTATAGATGAAAGTAGTAGTAAAGGTGTAACGACGTTGTTCGTGTGTTGTGCGGTATGCGTCAGACACAAGTCGCGTCCCAGGTCCCGCGTTGCTTTGTTGACTTCTGGAATGAAGCGGAACTAAAATTGCTTATTTGGTCCACCTCTCTCGCGTAAGTCCAGTACCAGCCATTTGGGTGAGGGTAATACGGTGAGCGCTGTCCTGTCCACGTCGTGTGTCCGAGGAATGTTACTGCTTCGCCATGCACGCTTGCCAACAGTAGTAATGTGTTGCAGTAACGTCAAGGTGTGAGTCTCATTAAGTATACCAAGTCTGGAAGCGACGTGTAGCCTATGAATGATCTGATGCTGTACTTCAACCTTCTCAACACGCTCATCTCCGAGCGCCATCTCAATCGAACAATTTCCGCCCTGCGCGTTTGTTGACCGTTCTGGTCCGCTGCTCTGAGGGGCTTACCCTTACGAGCAGCCTCAGCCTCCTGTTGCACAATAGTAAACTTGCAGTCCGTGTGCCGTTGTTAAAAGGGGAGAGGCGGGCAAAGCACTATGCAGCCACCGCACGGGGTACGCCTACTAGCACGGACGCCACATGCGCCACCTGCCAAGTCGAGAGGCTAGCCCACCATTTGGCTCTTTCGCCCATTGCTCATTCCCGACGGACTCCGAGAGTCGGCGAAGTCAGTATCAGACCTCAGATCTCCTCCGCATCTGCCATTGGAAGACGTGTAGGGAACTGTCTGACTCTTGCGGACCGACAGTCATCTCTCATCAACAGGCAGGGGATACAGCGCATCTCGACTGGCTGAATAGCTACGGTGCGAGGTTAACTGAGCATACTTCGCAACCCCGACGAATAGCGGCGACGGTGACATCCGGTCCAAGCTAATTCAGTTATCGAGACGCCCCGGATCCAGCCCAACTTCCTTCGTGGAGTGATCGACATGCCCCGCCGTCGCTGATGTCTGTGGTTGCGCCTAGTCTCCACATCATTGGCCAGGTGGCGTCGACCTCAAAAGCTGTCCTGGTTCCTTGGCAAGTTGGACGAATCCTAATCGCGGTTCACCGTGTTGATACGAGAGGTAGAGAGGTACTAGTTCGGTACTTACGACACCCGCCGAATATCCCTTAGCCAAACAAAACAGGGAATCTCGCACGGGGAAGGCCATTGTACCCCGGTGTTGGCGGCGCCGTGGCACCGGATCCTAACCTCGCTTGTGATTCTTCCGTGCTTTTGCCGGAAGCGGGCAGCAGCAATGTAGAGGGGGTAGCTGGGCTGCAAGCATCGAACTGCTTGTCGCTGAGGAGGTCTGCTCGAGAGCGAGAGCACCTTATCTCATCTCAACAGCTGCGATAGATAGATGATTCCGGAAGCGGCACGGTACGCTCGTGTGCGTCATTACGAGATTGCCGAGGGTGGGGTTTCTAAACGTGGAGGTAGGCAAGAGACGATCGGCGACTCCTTCCAGAAGATGGAAGCAGAGGGTGGGACACCGGTTTCGTTGCATCTGGTGAAACAATATGTCATTTCATTTGAATAGACTGACGCAAGGCGCAGCATCAGCATCCGAAGTTGAAGGAGGCGGTCAAGTTAGCGCAATGCATGCTTAACGGCCAAGCGCCCCAACGGATGCACTGGTGACATGGCCCTAACGGCTGGTCGTCAGTAGTTGGCCATGAAGACCTCTCGGCATCCATTAGATGAGCACGCGTCTTCAAGCGCTGCTAACGGTGACCTAGCGCATGCACAGGTCGGAACGGCTAGGTACGGTATCGTGCCGGTCGCGCGGACGGCCCGGAGAGATCGGGTTGAGTGTAGTTGTAGGGCTTGGGATGGTTGCTGGTTGGATTAGAGAGTAATTAAGGGGCGAACTCGTTCTTTAGGAACGGTAAAGGGAAATGAGTTAAATGCACTGTAAAGCCGCCTCAGGCACCTGGCATCCAAACACTACAACTGTAATAGAAAACTATTAATACCAATTACAAAATGCTTAGCCACCCAAAACGTTATTATGGATTCAACGAAATGTCTCGCCTTTCTGCTTCAGGACTAGTCGCGGAGACCTTGTTGCGGTTGGTATCGTGAACTTGCTAGCTGTTAGCTTGGAAACAACGGTTCCACTCGACTTGGACAACGGATGCGGTAAAAGAGAGCGTGCATGCATGCAGTGTAAGAGGAGGTTGACGCAGAGAGAAAGGATGGTTGGTTGAGTGGATGGAAGGAAATGTCTGTCGGCCTGAAGTGCCGAGGGCGATAACGGTTCGGGGTGCCGCCGTCTAGCCAGGAGAGCCAAGCCAATCAGAATGCATGGCCTTGTGATCACTCACCCCTCCCTTCCCCTTCGTCACCGTTGGCCCTCTGGTCGTTATCCCCTCCCCTTACTCGCCCAACTCGAACTCTCTCCCTCCTAACTCTACCACCAACTTCCAAAGTCCTTTCTTCTTTACCTTTTGTTCTGCTTTGTGCATCCATCCTCATTTTAGACGACTCAACTCATCATCCACTTCCAACCCATCAATACCACCAATCAACCAAATCCCACCAAACCTCCACCTCCCAAACCGCATTCGAGGCGCGCGCCCAAAGCTCCACATCCCCTTCTTGAACCTCTTACCTATTCCCCCACACCCAACCCCTTACCCATTCTTCCATCTAGACGCTCCTCCTGTGTTGTGTACACGCAGGCGACAACGCCACAACCACCAACATCCCCCGTTTGTCGTCCTTCCAAGTCACACTTCGGATCATTCAGCAATCACAACTTCCCCCTTCCCCCAACCACAGACCTTCTATCAGCACTACCTAGTGCATCACCTAAACAACCCGACCGCCAATACTGTGTCTTACGGACGCGTCGAGCTGCTCTCACGACCACTACACACGCTCGACCTCGTCCCCTTCGCTGCTAGGTTGATCCATCTCATTGCCTAGCTTAGAGCACGTCTCCTCGATCTCACTTCCCTTGCCCCACTTCATGGCATCTGCCGCCACCACTGCTGTAAGTTTCATTCCACTCCTCTGCAACACCGAATCCGGCGTGATCACTGCATACGACTACCATCACCTACTTCGGCCCGCGCGCCGGCAGTGGGGTGTCGTAATCCCAAGTCATTGCGCATGTGAACATCCATCATCAGTATGGATGATGGGATCCAAACTTGCTTCGCCACCACCGTTCAACATTGCCGAACGCGTCAGCATTCGCCTCCATTGACAACGACACCTTCCACACTCCACCATCACCGCAAAGCAGTGCTAACTCGTACTTAGCGCCCCGCAGTGCCGCCGGTGGCCATGCCAAGTCAACCGCAACCTTCCTCCACCCAGCCGTCGGCTTCGACGGGCCCTTCCTCGGTTGCGACGTCCGTTCTCACCGAAGACGAAGAAGACCTCGAAGACTACCGCGTCGGCGGATATCATCCTGTCAACATTGGTGATGAATTCAACAACAACCGCTATGTTATTGTCCGCAAACTTGGATGGGGTCATTTCTCGACAGTGTGGCTTGCCAGGGATAACACGTAAGTCGTTGCGTGGGCGAGACGTTCGCCGTCATGTCATCTCGGATGCCCACTAACGCCTTCACAGCACCCAACGTCACGTTGCGCTCAAAGTTGTCAAGTCGGATGGCCACTACACAGAGACGGCACTTGACGAGATCCAGCTCTTGCAACGAGTAACGACCTCGTCCGAGTCACATCCTGGTCGTTCGCACGTCGTGGGACTCGTGGACGACTTCCGCCATGATGGTCCCAATGGCTCGCACGTGTGCATGGTGTTTGAGGTGCTGGGCGAGAACTTGCTTGGTCTTATCAAGCGATATCAGCACCGCGGCGTCCCCACACACATCGTTCGTCAAATAGCAAAGCAGATTCTGCTTGGTCTCGACTACCTCCACACGGAATGTCGCATCATCCACACGGATCTCAAACCTGAAAACGTGTTAATCTGCATCGACGACGTGGAGTCGGTTGTTCAAGCAGAATTGGCGTCATGTCCTGCAGCCGTTCCCACCAAACTCGTCGGTGTGCCGCCCAGCCAAGGTCGCGCCGGTAACCAAACACCTCGCAACCCGTCTCTGTTCATTGTGGGCTCGCAACCCTTGCCCAGTCCAAGCTCTAGTTACTCGAGCAGCCCCATGTTGGACAAGTACGGATTGGGTATGAGCAAGATCTCGGGCGCAGGCGCTGTCGGGAAGAGCGCACCCGCTGGCCCCCCTGTCGCGCGAGCCAACACGGCCGATGCCATTGGTGACAGCCTAGGCAACGTCAAGCTGGAGGGCGAGAGCAGCGACTTGACCTGGGGCAAGACAAAGCCAGCTCCTCCCAAACCTCAACACGGCCCGTCTCTCCTCTCCCAGCAGATAAACCAGTCGGAGCTCCCATCTGGCCCAAGCCCGAACTCCAACTCTTCATCGTCGCAAGCAACGTCTCCGAACCATGGCACCAAGGATGACAAGGGCAAGGGCAAAGCGCCGGCCGCACCTGCCCCTGCTCCTACAGACAACGCAGCCAAGTTTGCTGCCGCGGCCAAGGCCCAGCCTACCACGGCTCGGCCAGAGCCAACACGTTCAGACACGGGTTCGTCTGGTGGACACTTGAACAACCTGCAGCAGCTGGATGCTCACCACATTCCAGCTGGCGAACAAACTGCGCCCGTGGCTGGTGATCCCAACACACTGCCACCGCCATTCCCATACGATCCAAAGAGTCTAGAGCGCATCACGGTCAAGATTGCCGATCTCGGAAACGCATGCTGGGTGGAGCACCACTTTACCAACGACATTCAGACCCGTCAATATAGGTGTCCGGAGATTATTCTGGGTACAAGATGGGGTCCGAGTGTTGATATCTGGAGCGCCGCTTGCTTGGTAAGCCCAATCTGATAAGGGGTTGCTTCTGACGCCCAGATCTTTGAACTGTTAACAGGCGACTACCTGTTTGACCCTCAACCCGGAACCAAGTACGACAAGGACGACGACCACGTCGCGCAGATCATGGAACTTCTCGGCGAGATGCCCAAGTCCCTGGCACTTTCCGGAAAGTACTCGCGTGACATGTTCAACCACCGTGGCGAACTGCGCCACATTCAGCGTCTTCGTTTCTGGCCACTACTCTCGGTCCTCAAGGAGAAGTACCTTATGGAAGCCGAGGAGGCCGAGCTTCTCACCTCGTTCCTCTTGCCCATGCTCCACTACTACCCCGACAGCCGTGCCCCGGCGGCCGAGCTCGTCAAGCACGACTGGCTCAAGGGTGTCGTGGTCGAGGGTGACCTCGAGATGGCCCGTCGCAGCCACGAACGCGAGGTTGAGCGTCTGCGGTCTGCGGATCCTGCGCGCGAGCCCGTGCCACTGCAGGAGATCTTGAGCCTCGGTCCTCCTGTGGCCGGCATGGTCGGCATGGGTCGTATCTAATCGCCCCGCTGCGGCTGGTTAGTCGCAATTCGGTGGGGCGCAGGGGCGCCGGCTGGCACGGGCAAGAGAACGTGAGGAAGGAGGGATCGGACGAGGACGGGACTTGGGGTGGAAGTGTATTGGGAGGAGATGACAAGGGAGGACTGGCCCGGCTAGCGGTTACCCCTGCGAACACTCTTCGCGAAAGGAGACGGCAACACTATCCGGTACGACATCGCGCCTCGACACTACAGACGCATTATAGCAGCAACAACGACACAACGAATCCACGACCCCGCACTCAACTAGCTCTCATGTTGCATCCAGCACGTCCTCGAAGACCTTGCGTCGTGCTCTTTGCTGCAATGGCGAGCCCAATACAATCTCCCACGACCTTCCCACTCTACACACCGAACTCGATGTCGCTGTCAATCTTGGCGGTGTCCAGATACCTTGTTTCTCTACGTTTTCTCTCTCCTCACTTCCATAGAGCGGGCCGTATAGTTTTATGCGGCTATTATTTGTCATGTTAGGGTTTGACTGATGTTCTGACCGCGAGATCGCGCGACCCATTGAGTGTCAGTGTGTGGGAACGACGCTCGCACACATAGGACGGGTGCAGCAAGAAGCAACGCGTTACAGCATTACTGACGCACCCATAGGAAGGTTCGTTCAGTCTGGGAGATTGGACAGGGACGACGCGTAGCACCGAAGCAGCAGATAAGAAGCAAGACAAAGGGCCGAGGCGCAAGGACGCCCGGAATGCATGTTGTCGGCTAGGTAAGGCAGAAGCTCCGTCGCACACTCTACTCCCACGCCCCCTATGTCCACTTGACCTCGTGGACCAGCACGACACGGGTACTCTCGCCCTGCCATCCGCGATCGCCGCTCGCCGTGATCAAGAACCTAGACGTAGGATCGACGACTGCCATTAGCTCTATTCTCTGCGCAGCTCTCCGCTGGCGCCGACTCACTCATGCTCGAGATCGTGCCGCCATGGTGCCCGGCGATGATGCGGAACGGCGGCCGCGAGCTCTTCTTCCTCGCCGAGTCCTCAGGGTCGTAGTACTCGACCGTGTTCCACAGGCGGATATTGTCGGTAGACGCGGTCGCCACATGCTGCCCGTCCGGGAAGGCGACGATGCACGATACAGGGCCCGAGTCGGCTGGCGTCCGGAGCGTGCGGAGGAGGCTGGTGGATGTAGACGACGTCTTGCGTACATCCCAGATGTCGATGGTGCCATTACGGCGTCCAGCGAGAACCTGGTTCCCGTCTCCGAGCCATACGGCCTGCTCGTCAGCAATTGGAGCAGACGTGGCTCAGGGGGACTCACCGACATGCACCATGGTGGTGCGCGGTCGCCGGGGATGAGGCGGCCGATGGCGCCGCCCTCCCGCCGGTCGAAGAGGGTGACCTGTCCGTCCATGCTGCTGGTCAGCAGGATGTCGTTGGACATCTGCTTGTATTCTGTTGGAGAGAGCAAGGGTATCGTCGCTGCGGCGCCGACGGCCGTCTTCGCAGTTGGCCGCGTGACTGCTGGGGTAGCGTGCCCACTCCCACCTGTTGGTGCTGGCGTGGCGTCGGCAGACACTGACGCCTTGGAGCCAGGAAGAGCGAGTCCTAATGCCTGTAGTGCTGGTGTTTGAGGCTTGCTCTCGTCCTCGCCGTCGGCATCGTCGTCGAACAGCGAGTCGGCGTCATCGTCGTCCTCACCGCCACCGCCGTTGCTGCCAGCATCCTTCTTCTCCTCTAGGCTGCCGTTTTGATCTGGCTTAGGCTGCGCCTCGCCGTCCGCCGCGCCATTCTCCTTGGCCTTCTCCTCGCTGTCTCCCTTCTCTTCTTCCTTCTCCCCGTCCTTCTCCGCCTTCTCCTCGTTCTCCTTCCCTTGCTCCCCTTCCTTCTCCGCCTCAGCATCCGCCATGGACACGTCTCCATCGGGTTCTCGGACGTCCTTGAAGAAGCCTGGCCCCACATTGACGCTGACATGTGGCAAGGCGTCCCCATTGGCGCCCTTCTTTTCTGGTTCCTTGTCTGTCCCACTCGTGACTGGTCGCAGAGACAGTGACGATATTTGGGCGCCGTGGGTCGGGTACGTCCGCACAACTTGCCCGGAGTTGAGGTCCCATTCCTGCTGTCAGCTATGGCAGAAGCGTTTAGCTCACCTTCACCGCGCCGTCCCATGAGCCAGACAAGAATCCCCTCTCCCCTGGCAGCAGCTGCAGAGCGCTGACGACGTTGCTGTGGCTCTTGAGAGAGTGCACCAGATGCCCTGGCTTATGCCGCAACGAGTAGAGGTTGATCGGACCACTCTGCGTCCCAGCCAGCGCCCAGAGCGCATCGCCCTCGCACGCGAGAGAGTACACCGGCTCGACGCGCTTGACAGGCGGCGTGGCCGAGTCCTCGACCTCGCACGACCACCATCCTCGCCCGACGCCGGCCTTGTGTACGCCTTCTCCGAGACCGACAACTCCTCGTTGCTGAGCAGTCATGACTTGACCGCCGTTGACGGAGGCCCAGAAGTCATACGCGCGTATGTGCCCGTCGTGGCCACCTGTCAGGAGGTAGGACAGGCATGTGGAGGAGGAGATGGAGTTGACGGCGGATGGGAGCGGGATGCCGACGATGGTCTCGATAGTGAGGGATGATGGGGGCCATGGTTGGGCGGGGACGAACATGGAGCGCCGGGTGAGGTTGGGAGGCGTGGGCTGCTTGGTTGGTGATCGCGGCGAGTCGGGTTTGGACGTCGGTTGTGCAGATGCTGCAATGTTAGTCGGGGCAGCCTAAGCAACTATGATGCGCTCGATGAGAGGCGACGATAGATCACTCACGCTCTGTAGCCTCAGGTGCGGGCGCAGCCTCGGCGGCAGCTCCCTCACCCTCGTCCTCCTCACCACCCGCATCCTCTTCGTCGTCCTCATCCTCATCCTCGTCTTCATCCTCGTCGTCGTCTTCATCGTCCTCATCCTCGTCGTCGTCTCCATCCCCATCGTCTCCATCATCGTCATCCCCGTCGTCATCATCTTCATCGCCATCGACGTCGACCTCTATTTGTTCGTCGTCGAATCTGATCGTCAGCGCTGGTTGCTTGTCGCCTGCCATAACAGACGAATTCAAGGACAACCTCCACTCACTGGTTACCAGTGTCCTCGCGCATCTCCTCCTGCAGTCAGCACCAATCACGCACGCGTACTAACATCCTCGTCCTCGTCGTCCTCCTCAAAGTCGTTCTCTTCCTCGTCTTCGCTGCGCATGGTCGTTGTTACGGTGGATTAATGGATGGATGGTGCGGATTCAAATGTCAACCACCAACAACTACTGATGCCTCCACCCCAAGTTAGGCTCCGCTCACCCACCCCACCCCGCCACCGCCGGTTGCCTATCCCACGACGTCAACGTTACTCCCCTCCCATCGCGCATCCACCGTCCACTCCATCGTCTCCGACGACCCTCTTACCACCAATCCCGACAGGCAGACTCGCGCATCATGTCCGGTACCGGGCCCCGCGAGGCCATCTTGTGCGTTGCATCCCTCTGTGACCCCTCCATCACTTGTCACCGTGGGCGTCACCGCCTCCTCCCAGTCACCTTCTCCGCTCTCATCGCCCGTGGTCGTGCTGACAGCCCAGCCCCACCCGTATGAACCTGACCCTCACCAAGGGTCGGCTAAAGGGTGCTCAGACGGGTCACTCGCTGCTCGCCAAGAAGCGTGATGCGCTCACGACCCGTTTCCGCGCCATCCTCAAGAAGGTCGACGAGGCCAAGCGGTCAATGGGCCGCGTCCTCCAGCTTGCGTCCTTCTCCCTCGCCGAGGTGACCTACACCGCCGGCGACATCGGGTACCAGGTCCAGGAGAGTGTGCGCAAGGCGACCTACACCGTCAAGGCCAAGCAGGAGAATGTGTCCGGTGTCGTCCTCCCCGCCTTCGAGGGCGTGCGCTCCAAGGACGGCAACGGTGAGTCTCTTGCTGATTATGCGTGCTGATAGCAGACTTCAACCTCACGGGTCTGTCTCGTGGTGGACAGCAGATCCAGCGCAGTCGAGACACATACGTCAAGGCGGTCGGCACGCTGGTCGAGCTCGCGTCGCTTCAGACTGCGTTCACCATTCTCGACGAGGTCATCCGCGCGACGAACCGCCGTGTCAACGCTATCGAGCACGTCGTCATCCCCCGTCTTGAGAACACGATCAAGTACATCAACTCGGAGCTCGACGAGATGGATCGGTGAGTGGACGTCTCCCAGCTGCCCACACCTTTCGTTAGCTGACCGCAGTGAGGAGTTCTTCCGCCTCAAGAAGGTGCAGGGCAAGAAGAAGCGTGATGCGCAGAAGGCAGACGCTGAGCGTGCCGAGGCCAACGCGCAGCCCGGCGTCGAGGTGTCCAAGGACGACGGGATCGGGGGCGGCGCCGCTGGCGGCGGCGACATGCTCGACCACGATAAGGACGAAGACGTCATTTTCTAGTTCTAGACGCATTGTGGTAGTTATGTTACATTGTAGTACTGTGAGCGTGCGTAGAGAGTCGGTGGTACGAAGGTTGTGATGTGGCTTCGTCTTCAACGAGGCTCTCCGTATGAGATGGACTTCGAGACCCATCGCTGACCCGGCGTCGCTACAGCCAGTGGTGTTGTGCGTCATAGGATGACGGGGAGGATTCGTATTGCACGTCACCTAATGCCGCCTCTAATAGATTTATGCGAGCCCCCATTTAGAAATTAGGAGATCATGTCAACAAACGCAACGCGACTTCCTTCTCACCCGTTGTCCATCACACAATCTCCATCAACATGTCACAACGCGCGTCAACCACCAACGAGCCAGAACCCACGTCCTACTTCGAGCGGGAGAAGGCCCGTCTCCTACAAGAGATCGCAACGGTGAGTAGGGGTTCTGCGCATCCTTCCTGCCCTCCTAACAATCTCCCCTTCCTCGCAGCCATTGCGTGCATATCCTCTCTCGTTCAGCAGCTGACACCAGGGCATGGAGGACCTCATCTCGACGACGAACGCGTACAACCGCAACATCGAAGAGGCGTACGGCGTTGGGCGCGAGTTCAAGACCGTCGCGGAGCTGTGGGGCACGTTCGTGGCCGGCGCGACCGACAAAGCAGTGAGCTTCGCTATTGTCCCCAGAACCTAAGCTAACAGCAGAACGAGCTGCACGACCCAGGAGTTCCGGGAACTGGGGGGACCAATTTTGGCACGAGCGGGCGATGAACTGTTCGACGTACGTCGGCTAAGATCGGTTGATTGTCAAGCTGACATCAGTATACCTTCCAGGGTCCTCCGAGTAGCTTGGCAGTGACTATGCGCAGCCGTCCTGTTGTATATCTAGCATGCTATATCCAATCCTCTATGAACTACATGGCAATGATAGGGTGGCGTGGAGTTAGGATCTGCCGAAGACACGGCTGAGAACCTTGGCGCGAAGCGCCGCGTTGCCGGGCGTCGAGGCGATGGCCTTCGGCAGATACTTCGCCGCGTCGCCCGCTGTGCCGGTTGACAAGTTGACGTTGTCGAGCTTCTTGTCCTGCTGCGTGGCAAGCGCGTCCTTCTTGGTCGGGCTCTCGAGCTTGGTGGCGGCCTGGCCGTTCAGGCCCGTATCTTGCAGGCTGCCGTTGGGAGCAGGCTTTGCGTCCTCAGAGGGGAAACCGATCCGGGCCGCCTCCTCCGTCGTTGCTGGGTTGGGCATCGGGGCAGACTTGTCGATGTGGTGAGGGATAGCAGTCTGAAGGAGCGTCTCGTTCTCCGTCCGGATCGTGCCCTCGCTCTCGCCCGTCCCGCGCCTGTCGACGACGCACATGCCGCGTGTGAGCTCGCCCTGCCGCTCAACGCCAAACTCGCGTCCAGCTATAGCCCATCCGTCTCCCACCTGCCTGGGGGCGTTCTCGATAGCGTACCAGATCGCGACGGGATCGTGCATCTCCATCGCGTCTGGCAGACCAAAGTTCGCCTGCAGCCCGCGCACACGCAGAAGGAAGGCGGTCACGAATGCCTCCAGTGGCGTAGGTGGAGCAGAAGCTTCGCGTCCAACGTCGGCAAGAGATGGGTGGAGCAGGTCGGGGAAGGGAATAGTGTGCTTCGAAGTGATGTCGAGAGGGGCGAAGATGAAGGAGAACGCGCCTGCCTTGGCGCCCTGCAGCATCAGGTCGAAGGCGTAGGGGTCCGCGAACGAGTTGAACTCGGCTGTGGGAGACGTGTTACCCGGCACATCGAGCGCGCCGCCCATCCACACCACCTCGCCAACGCGAGAGAATGTTGCTGGGTCCTCGCGGTACGCCCAGGCGAGGTTTGTCACTGCTGTCAGCTTATCTACGACGAGAGAGGTGTACTCACATGGTCCGAGTGCGATAATCGTAACGGTGCCCTCGGGCTCAGCGGCAAGGAGCTCGAGCATGGCCTCGTAGGCGCGTTTCTTGCTCTCAACGAGTGGGTACGATCCGCCCTCAGGAGGCGTGAACTCGGGGTTGGTCTCCGTGATGTTGGACAGGCCATCTCGCCCGTGCTAGACGTCAGATTCGAACTGGCTGCGATTTGGCGAGAGCCTCGTTGAGGAACAGATGACATGCAATCTAGCGCCTCCCGCGCGGACTCACGAAGTAGGTCGCTACATGCTTATCGCCACCAATGGGTCCGTCCTCGCCAATCGCGACGACTGGCTTGGTCGCCAACGGGTACCGCTCCTTGGCCGCCGGGTTTGCGTCGCGCTCCTTCAGGAGGTTGTGGTACACCTTGAGGACGTTGGCAAACGTCTGCGGGGCGTGGGTGTTGCCTGGCGTCAGCTGGGAGGCTCAGTTGCCGTGTGCGATTCAAGGCCAGAAGGTCGAACAACCGCGATAAGGGACGTACCGAACACGAGGGAGATGAGGGCAACCTCGACCTCGGGCTTCCTGTTAGCACAGACAGAGCGCGTGACTCACAGAAGCCAACGCAAGGAGGATGGCGAGGACGTCGTCGACGCCAGGACTGGTTGTCAGCTTCGCATGGCCAGGACGTAGCTGGCGTACTCGGTGTCGATAACGATCTTGCGGGGCATTCTGAAGTGGGAGCTCGGGTGTCGAGCAGTGGAGCTATGCGACGCAAGAGCTAGATTGTATGGATAAGGTTGAGATGAATGAGGAACTTCCGAGGTGCACGTAGTAGTGTGCAGTTGAGGAGAACGGGATGGTCGGGCGGCAACAACAAATGGTTGAATGTGAGGTGTCACCTACGCCGACGCATCCTGTACCAGCTGTACCCCGAATCGGACAAGTCAGGCACGGAATGCACGGAATACCACCGCGCGCCCGTACGCGCCACCGATCAGAGACGCCACATTGCCTGCCCCACTCCTTCGAATACCTGACCTCCACCTCGAAGTTGGAACTATCACTCGATTTCTGCAACAACCTCCACACTTGCAACATACAACCCGTCAACAACGCCGGCCACATGTCGTCGTCCACGTCGACACTCGAGCAGATCCTCTTGGGCTCCGCGCCGGCGAACCTCGTCGTCGTGCGGCATGCTCTCGGCGCGAGCCCATGGCCGCTGGTGCGCGAGATGCTCGCGCGCTCCAGCGACAAGTATGTCTAGACGAAGGCTTCGAGCGGCTCTCTGTCGGCATGGCTGACGTCAGAATGGCTCCTATCCTTGCCATTACGCTCCTCCACGACCCGTCGGTGCTCAGTGGGGTCGTCTCGCCAGCACAAACGCACGACCTGAGCGGAGCAGTGCCGGACTTCTCTGACGTGGACGTTAAGGCCGCTATCTTGCACGCTTGTGAGTGTTCGCGTCCAGCGTTCATGTGGCTGTGATTCTGCTATGCGCGCATACATGTACAGTGCCTAGCGGACACTTGGCTATCCGCAAAGGGAGACTCCCGCCGCAATACATGCTCCTCCCTCATGCCCAGGTCTCACCCCTACAAGAAGGGATGGAGACGACAATGACAATTGAGAGCCGTCGAGAGGGAGGGCACGGGGACAGGAGGCGGTGGGAGAGTTACTGAGAGGAGATATCAGAAAGTTAGAGCTCACCTCAGGTACATCCATAAAGCCTGGCACCCAGGTGGTACTTGACGCGGCCGACATCCTTGCCGAAGACCGCTCTTCTGCCGTTGCATTCCGGATCCTGCGCTCCATCCTGAGCGCCGTGTCCAAGACTGCTGCACCAGCCGGCCGGCTCATCCTCCCCCTCCCAGCTTCATCCCCATTCACCGCCGACGTCCTCTCGGCATCCCTTTCCCCATCCCTTGCTCTCCTAACGCCTCTCCCCCCGCACGTTGTCGAGGCCACAGCAACAGCGTACATGCTCCCAGCCGACGACGACCGCTTCTACCCCCTCCTCGAGACTGCAAGCTTGCGTGGTGCAGGCGACTCGCCTGTCCTGCGCGGCGACTCGCCGTCGCCAGATAGCAGCTCCGTCGTACAAGTGCTACTGCGCAAAGCGGCGGGTGGGGCGAAGGGGATCGTGCGCACTGTCGAGGGACTTCGGAGGAGGCAAGGAGGAGCTCGACTGGGCAAGGCGGAGGGAGATCGATGGGACGTTGTGCCACTCGCCCAAGTCGTCGACGTTCGCCCCACCGTTGCCGCACCGACAAAGGTCACAACACACGCCGACCTCAATCTGCCGTTCAACCTGTCGCTTACAGAGCAGCAACGTGAGGCACGAGGAGCTGTGCCGCTCCCATACGCGCACGAAGGCGAAGGCGCGGACCTCAGCATGGGCATGGACTGGTCAGATGACGAGGAGGACGAGGAGATATAGATCTTGGCGTTGCGACACCCTAGACAGCCCGGGTCATGGCATTGCATGTTCATTTCAGACTCATTTGTATGATGATCTCAGCGATGGCAGGTTCCGACGTCTTGCAGAAGTTGCCGACCTCTGGCGGTTACTGATGGCGGAGGATGTTCCTAGTACTGCCCGAGTGCGAGTTCACGTGGAGAACGTTGTTATAAGCGATCCCGGCAAAGTACGTATTCGCCAAGCGTCGGGCAACGTCGTAAGCTCAACTGGAGAAGCACCGGAGGAACCAAGACCACCATTCAGTTCTCGGAAAGCTTATGCGCCACAGGATGGGGCAGTTCGTTCACACCATGGGTGATGCCTATACGGGAACACCATTGAGCTATGCATAAGCGAATGAAGCGACGGGGTCGTCGATGAACGAGCCACCCTGTAGCCTTTCGAGGTACACTAAAGCAAGTGCCAGGGTAGATAGGCTGTAGGCAAGAGTGCGACGACTTCGTCTTCGCTCGTGATAAGAATCAGCTGACGCTTTGTCTGCGGAAACTGCTACAGGAAGGTTCGCCTGTGCGTTCTCTGCCACATCCGCCGTAACTGAAGCCACTTAAGTCCATCGAAGGAGACCAGCGGACATGGAGATAACCGAGGCTAAATTGGGCGGCAAATCGGCAGGAGAAATGGAACGTCAGGCACCAACAAGTCGAGTCCTGACTCATGAGTTGGAATGGCGGCCATTAGCGAAGGCGATCACGCCGAGCTCATCATTCTGCTTCCCATCGCCGCTATCCGTCAGATGTCTTATCCGCTCTTGGCGAATGGCGCTTACTATCCAGACGTCTTGAAGGTTGCGGGACATGGGCTACAGCAATAGGTAAGTTGAGAAGGTAGCACATGACCGACAGGCTTACTTCCATCGTGCTAACGGGATGGGCCCCCCCACTACCCCCACGCTGTTCCTTTGGCCCCCACATGCCGCACAGTCGGCAAGAACATCGTTGAGAGCATGATACGAGGTAGCCGCCCACAGTCGAGCGCACGCGCTGCCTGCTTTCTACTCAGTCTGAGGACAGCCACTTTCACTCCGCGAGGGACGAAAATGACGGGGACCATGTGATCCGCGCTAGTTCCAAGTGTTGCACCATGTGGAGCCCGCGATTGCCCACATCGCCGCCATTGGCCCCGGACATGGTCCGCGTGGGGGGTCCATACTCGTGGAGCAACCGGGTCCCGATACCCTGGTGCCATGCAAGGGCCGGGTACGCGATGCATGATTCTGTACTCAGGCTCACTAACGAGAATAGCTTCGGCCGCGCCACCGGCGGTGTTGAGAGGACGAGTCGGACGCGCTCGCCCGTAGCGTTGGCGGCGTTGCTCACCGGTAAACGGCTCAGATGACCTATAAACGCTAGTTCCCCCACTCATCACGCCCAGCTACCTACTCGAGTCGCGATACTACTGATTTGTCTACTACCCCACCCACAAGCTTGGTTCGACATCCATCGCAACCCAGCCATCACTTGAGCCCCTAGGTCTATCGCGGTGAAGGGACGAAAGTGATGAATCGTCAACCGGAGGTGTCAACGTACGAGGAGAAGAAGGATGACCACGTGCATCACGCCGAGGTCGGCCCGGGGGTCGACCACCTCGACGCGTCCGAGGAGCAGACGGCCAAGCAGTATGTCCAGCTCAACGTACAGTTCAAACTGGAGTGCTGACTTGCAGCGACCTCGAGCTCACGGGCGTGGACCTCGAGAACCTCGAGAACAATCTCCATGCCATGACTCCAGAGCGGACCTTCAACGTGAGTGTCGCCAACCTCCGCTCGTTCCGGGCTGTACGTACCGTACAGTTCCGTCAACGAAGTGAGTCGGGAATGACTGGCGAATGGCCAATTCAACGTTCAGCTGGCAACATGTGGGCTGATTCGCAGATTATCAAGCAGCTCTATATGATCCATGAGCACGATCCGAACTTTCCCCGAGGAGCCCTGGACCGCATGCAGGAGTTCCTGCACCGCGGCTCAGTAGACCCGACAGAGAAGCATGACCCCCTCCTGCAGGAGATGAAGATGGAGGCGATCCTCGCGACCGAGAACTCGCCCTACCTCGAGGTCCGCGCCAATGTCGACCCGACGGACGACCCGACCATGCCGACGCTGACGTTCCGCGTCCTGTTTGTTGGTACGGTCTTCGCGTGTGCCGGCTCGTTCATCGACACTCTGTTCGGATACCGCCAGCCGGCTATCAGTGTCGGTGCCAATGTAGCCCAGCTACTCGCGTACCCTCTCTGTAAGGCGCTTGAACGACTTCCTCGGCATCAGTTCAACATCTTTGGATGGCGCTGGTCCCTCAACCCCGGCAAATTCAACAAGAAGGAGCACATGCTCATCACGATCATGGCCAACGTCTCCTTCACGGCGCCGTACACCAATTACATGATTCCGGTCCAGGCCCTGCCTCAGTGGTTTGACCAAGCCTACGCCTACAATTACGGATACCAGTTCCTGAACACCATTGGCACCAACTTCGTCGGTGAGTTCAAGCGACCTGCTGCTGTGGCTTGCGGCTGGAGGTCTCCCTTCAGCTGATGCGATACTGGGCTGAGCTCATCCTCAGGATACGGTTTGGCGGGCCTCACGCGCCGGTTCCTCGTCCACCCCTCTATCGCGGTGTGGCCATCGTCCCTCGTGACCATTGGACTGAACAAGGCATTCCACTCCGAGACCAACGAGCCTGTCAAGGGTCCATTCGGACGGATTTACCGCGCCTCGCGCGAGAAGTTCTTCCTTTTATCCTTTGCTGCCATGTTTGTGTAAGTTTGCGCCCCCATTGCGCCCTCATTGCGCCTCCATTGCGCCCTAACTCGGCTACCTCGGCTTCTACCTCCACCTCTTCTTTCACGAACTCGGCAACTAGTCGTTACCAAACCGCCACACTCGATCACCACACTCCTGTCATCCAGTTCTCCTCCCCATTTTCCTATCTTCCCTCCAATTATTATGTCCCAAAACTGACATACAGGTGGTACTGGTTCCCTGGCTACATCTTCCAAGCTCTTTCGACCTTCTCGTGGATGACCTGGATCGCTCCCGACAATGCCAACCTGACGACGGTCACTGGCTTCTGGTCTGGAATGGGTCTTAATCCGTGGCCTACTTTCGACTATAATAACTTAGGGCGCGTATAAATCTCTGATTATGATATGATTACTGACTTCCAGGGTGTGGATTACCCCTCTGACAGTGCCTACGTTCACCATCCTCAACATGGGAGTGGGAATTCTGTTGGGGTCCCTCATGGCGCTCGCGTTCTACTACACGAACGCCTGGAACACAGGCTATATGCCCATCAACTCGAACTATATCTATGACAACACTGGTAACCCGTTCAACGTCACGAAGGTCCTGGACGAGAACAGCAACCTCGACATGACCAAGTACCTGTCATACTCGCAAATGTGGATGACTGCGGGTTACATCACCAGCTTCATGTGGTACTTCGCACTGTACTCGGCCACGGCAACATACGTGGTGATCTACAATCGCCATGAAATCGCCATCGGATTCCGTGGCCTATGGCGAGGTATCAAGGCGGCAATCAAGAGGCAGCCCGAGGAGAATGTGGAGGACGATCTGGGACAGGACATCCACTATCGCCTCATGAAGAAGTACCCCGAAGTACCCGAATGGCAGTACCTCATCGTACTTTTGCTGTCCATGTTGTTTGGAATGCTCGGCGTGGGTATCTACCCAACACATACCACACCTGCGGTCCTTATGTTCGGAATCATTATGCCCTTGATTTGCATCTGTGAGTTGGTTCAGGTCGGCAACAATTGAAATATTCCGCTGATACCCAGTACCGTGTGGTCTCATCCAGGCAGTCACTGGGTCTCCAGTCCCTCTTAATGTCCTCGCGCGTGAGTTTACGCTGTCCAAGATGGGTTATGAGACTATGAGGAGGAAGATCTCACGTGATCATGTTCAACTGACGACTCAGAGTTCATCGGTGGCTCAATCGTTTCAGGAAGTAAGTTCACGCCTTTAGAGCCCATTCTGATGAACCAGGCGGCACTTCACTGATGTTCTTTAAAACGTACGGGTACATTGTGAGTGCATGAGCGCGTTCTGGCCGTTTGTTTGGGTCGAGAGAGAGTATTGTCGGTGTTGCAGATGTCTGAGGTACACTCCCCTCAAGCGAGAAGTCGATCGCCTAATTCGCCGTGCTGATCGCGACGGTCTTTTCTGACGTTAGAATGCATGTAGAGTCGTTTAGAGATGCACAAGCTAGTTTTCAACCGAGGTGTTGCAAGCTGAATGGGTAAGCCTTCAGTGGCGCCATTCCATGCGCCGCCGCCACCTCTTCTGCCCTTGGCGCCACCAGCCAAATGCTCTAGGTCATCTGATCGACTCCATATGCAATATCTACAGCATGCAGTGCCAATCTGCACATGGCAGAGCGTCATGCTGAGCAAGCCACTTCGGGCAAGCACTCCCCTGTGCCGATAATTGCAGATAATTGTTCTGTTAGAGTTGTAGCCCGATTGACAATGGATATCTGCCACAAGAGCATGTGAACGCGACTGATTACTATAGAAAATGGAGTCCAAGGTCTCTCTTTGCCCTCAGTAGGCTGCTTCCCAATGCCTCGACCAATTCTTACACACAATCAGCGGCTGCGCATCTCCCAGGCAGCTCGTCATCTCTCTCAGCGTGCTGTAGCTCGACGTTTCAATGTTTCCCAGTCTACTGTCGCCTACTGTGTTGCCCTCACTGTCACTCTTGCCTCTGTCCCTCACACTCTTCGTACAACATTCTCCACAACCCACAAGAGTCGCCACGGCGTCAAACTCAATCAGACAACACTCTCCCAGCTCAAAGAACTGTTTGACACGAAGCCTTGGGCCTCAAACACCGTCATCTGTGCTGCTCTTGCTGAAAGTGGCACTGTCATCTCTCACAACACGCTGAGAAAAGTGACTAAACTCCAGGAAATAGCTCGCTGACCTCAGGCTCGCACAATTCTTGGCTACCGGCGCTGTATTGCAGTTGTCAAACCCATGCTTAATTCCAAGAAGCGCCAGCAGCGTCTCAAGTATGCTAGAAACCATAAAAACGTTGAGTGGCGCAAGGTGAGCTAGAAAATATGGCCACATTGACAGACAGGTCATCTTTACCGATGAGGTCAATATCTACATTGACCAGACATTTAGGACCTATGTTACGCGCCCTCCTGGCACCCGCCATGATCCTCGCTTCGTTCAAGTCGCCTTTCGAAGTGGTTACTCCAGTGTCCCCTTCTGGGGAGCCATCTGGGTTGGTGGGAGGTCTCCTCTCATTCGATTTGACACCTCCCAGTCCACTGGCACCCGCAAGGGTGTTACAGGCGCCATTTATCAAGAACAGATCACAAGGGGCCCTCTTCTGGACTCCTGGCGGCGTGTGAAGACTGTGTGGCGTGGCTATGGCCTGCCCTTTGTTGTGGAGGACAATGCTCCCATCCACACTTGCAGGAAGACTCGCCAGGCTGCTGAGGCGCTGGGAATGCGCTTCCTGCCACATCCTCCATCGTCTCCTTGCTTGAATCCCATTGAACATGTGTGGAACATTCTCAAGCATTGTCTGGCCTCCCTCCGGCCGCGTCCTATGACTCCTGATGCTCTGTATGAGGCAGCTGTGGTAATTTGGGATGAGCTCGACCAGGAGATGATTGATCGACTTATTATGTCCATGCCTCGTCGCCTGGATGCTGTCATTGAAGCTGAAGGTGGTTGGATTCCATACTAGCTTTAAACCTCATAAAAACGACCATAAACACTCGCTTCAGCGCCGCTCTATCTCTGTCTGCAGTCTCAGCGTCATAACTACAAAATCTAGGAAGTACCGGTACATAACATCGATGAAGAAAATGGGAAGGTGACTGGACTGCGGCATGTGATCGACTTCTCGCTTGAGGGGAGTGTAGATGAAGTGCCACATTTCTGGCTCCGTGCCTGGAACTGATCTGCTTCCGCTTCGGAGGCATTTCTAGAACCATGGGCGGAATGCGCGCGGTACTTCATCGACTTTCCACTTTACGTGGAAGGGTGTTGGTTATGGGACAAGTGGGGAGACAAGTCTTGCCAGAGTTGGCGATAGTGACGGAGTGAAAGTTGTTGGGCGGAGGGGAGATGCGGGGGGTCAGAAGTGAGGTGGAGGCGAAGACTCCGCATCCCCACATCATGTGCAACTTAACTGCGGTCGCCATCGCTATCACTTCGGTCGTGCTCAATGTTTGGATGTCCAATACTCATGCAACAGGCCGTCTACCAAGCACTGTCTCTCTGCAATGACCTCAAGCTTGCGCACTACCTGAAGATTCCGCCTCGCCACACCTTCTATATGCAGCTATGGGCGACCTTCCTGTACTGCTGTGTCTCCTCCGCCGTCTTCAACTTCGCCCTTAGCTTCGACAACGTATGCACTCCCGAGGCCACGTTCCGTTTCACCTGCCCTAACCAGCGTACCTTCTTCAGCAGTGCTGTCGTGTGGGGAACGAGTGAGTATAAAAGATATGAGTAGCTCTCTAACAACAGTCTCTCCGAAGCGCCTCTTCGGGCCAGGCATGAGGTACAACCTCATGCTCCTCGGCTTCCCGTTCGGTGTTGCCCTCGTCCTCGGCTACTGGGGCCTCCGCAAGCTGTTCCCCCGCTCTGAGTTCCTGCGTCAGGTCCACCCTGTCATGCTTTGTGCCGGACCGAGCACATGGGGCAGCCCGTACAACATGAGCTACTACATCGGCAACATCTACGTCACCGTCCTGTCCTTCCAGATCATCCGCAAGCGGTACACCGCCTTCTGGGCCAAGTACAACTACGTTCTCGCGGCCGCCTTCCCTGCGGCCATTGCGATCTGTGCCCTCGTCATCTTCTTCTGCCTCTCCATCCCCAACGGCGGGTACGAGATCACGTGGTGGGGCAACACCGTCACTGGACTTGGGTGCGAGGGTGCGGGTGGGTGCGTCGACCGCGCCATTCCCGACATCGGCTACTTCGGTGACGCGCCGGGTACGTTCAAGGCTTAGAATGGTGGGAAGCCCAAGCGAAATTTGTGGGATTTTGAAGTGAGAGAGGGATAGGTTTAGGAGGCCGCTGGTTCAGTTGTGGAGCAGTAGCAGCAGTAGCAGATTGGAGTTTGAGGCTTGGATCATGGAGACATTGTGCTCCGCCATTACGTAGCCTAGCAATCGTCGTCTTACCTGGGATCGAGCTGTGAATGGATTGAGTCTGTTCGTTACGGCCGCGGAGATGAAGGTGCATCTGGGAAGGTGATCTAAGAACCGAAAGTGTGCGTTCACCTTGAGAACCAGATGATTTTGGGCCAGTAACGGGACTTAACGGAGTCACATTCAATGAGCGGCCAGCCAGGTATCGCCGCCGGCTCAGACTCCCACATCAAGTACAGTACACACCCATGTCTCGCAACGCATTGTCAGCTCATATTGACTTGGCAGCCTTCCTCACCTTGACTACGATCTGTAATCTGTTACCGTCTTCATTCCGTTCGGCACCTCTAAGGAGTTGCTTGTGAATATCCTTGCGCACGGACTTGATATGCATTTCCACTCACTTCGCAGTTTGACTTCTACCACAATAGCACACTTCTACTACAATAGCACATTGCCCCCAACGATGTCCGTGACTCAGCCCCTCACATCCCATCATTACACCGCTGCCGCACGATCATGCTCCTCAAAGAAGAGATTTGTGGCCTGGTAAAATTAGCTCAGCATTCTTGTGAGAGGGCACCGCAACGTACCCGCATGGTAATGGCCTCGATGGTGAGACTCTTTTCCCAGAGCATGATGCCGTTGGGTAGAGGCCCTTGATTACCGAGGACCTTCTCCAGGTAGTCGGCAGGGGTATCCATCGGCTGAACAGTGAGCATCTCTGCTGGATCTTCACACATACCAGATCAGGATAGTACCCGGCCGCAAAGACGGCGTCATCCAGTGCTTTCATCCGATTGTTCACGACCACACCCTCTGTGGCGGTGGTCGTCGTCGTCGTCTGGGAAGAAGTTGGTGCCGTCTGCACAGAGCTCGTAGTTGTGTTGACCTCCGCCTCCTCCGTACGCCCATTGACCTGAGGCATCTGCTTACCGAGAGCGGCTGCAATGGCAGCCGGAGTGGCGTATTGCATCGCAGTGCACCAGTGCGGCATGGACGCGTGCAGCGTGAGGACGGCAGGCCACCAGCGGCTCTCGGACCAGGTGTCGAAATGGTCTGCGGCGAGGGAGAAGTCCAGCTTCTTAAGGGCGATCAACTTCTGGATATGCCCGACACTCTTAGAGTCATTCTCCGGGTAACTGTTGGAACTCTCCAGGATGTATCTGATTAGTTTGGAAAGAATTGGAAAGCTCACTTGATCACCCATGGAGAGACGTCCTCGTTGTGGGCGGCGGACATAGTGGTGAAATAGAGAATAGAGTAAAGGCTGAGAGGCAAACGTACTGTACTAATGTAGGCAGTGAAACTGTCCGGTTGGGAAGGGCGACATGGGACCAAAGCGATGCCTGTTGTCTTCGCATCTCGCGAGGAATGCCATGGTGGGAAATGAGGACATGTGAAGTCGCCGAGGCGTGAACACACGCCGCAGTTCGCATTGTGTCGGAAGTGCCACACGTCATACCCAGTCACATTTCTGCTCGCATTGCATCTCCTCCCCCCTGCTCTCGTTGGCCACGTAGCCTCGCCCCCCCGGTATTGGCTCCTTAAGTCATCGATGAGGAGATCCTCGCACGTCGACATCGCAGGGGTTCCATGACCGCCATGTCATGGTATTGCGGGCCACTTTTGCCGGCCCATATTGTATACTATATACCCAATGACGAGTTCTTGACGCTTCCATCTGCTATGGTTGGCCTCAACTTTTCAGTGTGGTTGTTCCCACTTGACTGTGCTCTCGTGAAGTGAACAAGGGATGTGCTTTTTCGCAGGTGAATGTGGAGTAACGTCGCCGTGTATGACATGTGCAGCTAACATGTCTACTGCGTCCTCTGCTAATTCGTCATCATTCCTCTTGATTCATAGCGGTACACATTGTGAGGCTACCGACTCCTACTGCGCCTCCTCGCACCCCTCCTTGGTGACGACATCCTTCCCCTCGCGCCCCTCCTCGCTACCGCCGTCCTGAGACCAGCGGGCTGTTATTCAGCGCTGGCCCGTCTCCGCACTCGCCCGTCTTCGCACTCACCCATAGAGCCGAGGACTGTCTTGTCAGCAGGCTCAGGCTGTGCGTTCTGTGGAGAAAGGGTGAGTCGGGTGAAGTCGATGTTCGGATTGCGTGAGATAGATGGTCCGCAGGTGGTTGGCGAGCTCTTCGTCCTTGTTTGTTCCCTCTCGATCGTTGAGCAAGCGTTCTTCTAAATAAGGGCCAAGCCCAGGCAACACGAGCATCTGCTGCAGAATCATGCTTGTGACCAGAATACGTTGGAACTTGATAATGGTCCTCGTCCATTTCCGCTGCTCGACCCAGCCGGAAAGTATGAGGGAAGGATTGGTAGAGGTTCCGGAGACGAGCAAGCAAGCGTTCTTGACCCTTCGGCATTGTTAGCACCACTCCACTCCTCAACTCGGCCACAAGAGACTCACACGACGAATCCTCTCGTACTCTGCACCAGTCATGGTTGAGGAGGCTTGAATGCTGTTAGAGAAAGACGGTCGAAGTATGGGCAATGGATCAAAGTTGAAGGACTCCTAGATCATTGTTGTGCTTTAAGAATGGCTCGCTCTCTCGCAACTCACACAATATCATCGTCTATGGCTACTGCTCGTGGGAACCGGAGAATGAACACATCTCTTGTGTGCCAGTCCGAGCGCCCACCTCAAATCAAAAGGTAGAGCGACTCATGTGCAGGACTTAATCTGTTTCAACGACGAGGATCCCATTCATCCATTCCTCATCGTCCACCACCTCAACGTGCAACAATGGCGGCACCCTCCTCTGAACTGAGCCCAGACATCCAGGCAATCCTTGATCGCGTCGACGAGCTCGTCCCCGAGGCCGCACACGGCGTCATTGACGACAAGCTCGACGTAGAAATCAGGAAGCTCCTCTTCACCCCGCTCTCCCCCGAGTTTCACCAACTCATGGACAAAGTCAACAAGCTCGACCCCGGCCCCAACGAGTACATGGCCCCGGAGGTAATGTGGGACGCTATGAGGTCCATCGCAAAGATACCCGCCCAACTGGCCGATGCCGAACGCGAGTACCAGGAGGTCGAGGAGGCATTGCCTTTCCCCCTCTTACGCGACCCCCCTACACGAGACGACAGTGAAGCAAGCCGCCCATCGTCGAACCCAACCACAAGCGGCTGAAGAAGTCGCAGCGCTGTTCCGCGTGGTGATCGAGCGGACTTGAGGGCCTTTGCAATCGACTCGAACCCGCACTCCCCTCTCCCAACCCCAATCACCATAGGTCTATTGCGCCAGTAAGTCTCCAGGAAGCCGTAAGAACCGGACATATTGACTGACATCAGGATGTTAGTGGCCAACTTCGATACCCTTGCGTGGGAATCATGGATGGTGTTCGAGCCTGGGGGGTTTCTAGCTATCTCGAGTGCGCACGTTGGGAATGGTGTTTATACGTTGCAGTAGCGAAGATGGCACAAGTCAGAATGCATGAAAGTACACCGCTCGACGATGCACGGAGGGGATGTCGCCCATTGATGTGCGAGACGTTTCCACGTGCTCGTGGGACAACCTTTCCCTCCCAGACTAATCCATTCCAACAAGCAAGCTTGCGTGATCGATGCTAATCACAACTGTCACTGCATATCGACATCTACGTCCCGTCTGCCTCCCCCTCTGTCTTGGCACGCTTAGCCTCCCCCCTCCTCGCCTCCATCCTCTAACGCCCGCTTCTTATCCGCCTCCTCGCGCTGCTTCTCCGCTTCCTCGCGCCTCGCCTTGGCCTGCGCAATGCGCTCCTCTCGCTCCGCCTCCGCGGCAGCCTTGCGCTCCTCGTCCGCCTTCTTGCGCGCCTCGTTTGTCGTGTTCATGAACGACCTAAACGCGTCCTGCCCTGACCCCCGTGGGAGCGGGAGCGGCAGTAGCGGCTGCAGCCTTTGGGGACGGTATGCCTGGCCCATCGCCTTGCCTGTCTTGCGCGCGCGCGGTGCGAAGGCGAGGGAGGAAGTCGGCGCAGCGCTACTGGCTTGGCCGTGGACGCGGCCATGGCCGCGACCGGCTTCACAGGCGCAGCCTTGGACTCGGGGTGGTCCTGGATACGCAGAGTAGCGCCGTTGAAGACGAGTGGCTCGGGACGCATCAGGAGCGCACCGGCGTCCTTTTGCGACTCGAGCTCGACGCGCGCCTCGCCCTTGTTCGCGAACAGCTCGACGCGCTTGACGGGGAAGATCTTCTCGATAGCTTGTTGCAGGAGACCCTCTTGTGATCCGTCGGGGATGTCGAAGAGGAACACTGTGCGTGCACGGCGATCGTCCGCCTCGCGCGCGTTGGTGATTTTGCTAGGCTGTCAGCGAGGTACACACGACGCACTCACCCTCGGTTCTTCTCGGCGTGGTGCGGATCGCTGATCGTGACCTTGAGGAGCTTGCCGCGGTACGACGTGCCGTTGGCCTTGAGAGCAGCCTCGGCTTGCGCCTGATGTCAGTGCTAATCCAACATGGCGCCCACCTTATCTTGCATCTCGACGAACGCAAAGCCCTTGCTGATGTTCTTCTGCTTGTCCCAGGGCAGTTTGATGCTGAGGATGGTGCCGTACTGCGAGTCAGCCATACTCCCACTTGCGCTTACCTCCTCGAGCAGATGCCGGACCTCGCCCTCGGTCGTCTTGGCGTGGAGTCCTCCGACGAACAACGTCGAGTCCGAGTAGTCAGTGCGCTTGGTCCGCAGCGACGGGTCAGAAATGAGAACCGTCATCGGGAATGTCTCGCCCGCGGGCTGGAACTTGTGCAACACCAGGGCCTCCTGCGCGGCCGCCTGCTGTCAGCGAAGAAGGCAAAGGCCCGACTAACCGGCGACTCCATTGTGATGTAGCAGAAGCGCCGCGAGTCGACGTACTTGCGGCTCGGCCAGCGGATGGAGAGGATCTTGCCGTACTGACTGTCAGCTATCGATGACCATCTCAGCTGCTCACCTGACCGAACAGCTCCTTCAAGCTGTCGTTGTCGGCCGCGCGGGGGAAGTTGGTGACGAAGAGCGTGCAGCGCCACAGCATAGAAACACGGATAGGATGAGAGTCGAGGCGTTTTCCATCGCGCGCTAATGCCACTGGCACCACCTCGGCGGACTCGAACTCGACCATGGCCGCTCCAGGCTCCTCTGTCATCGTGCACTCGCGCACCTTGCCAGACTGGTGTCAGCTGCTTTGTATAGTCAGGAAGGCTTGCCTCCTCGAAGAATGAAGTCACACGTGCGACGCTTGTGTCTGGCCCGAGACCGGTCACCAGAACTGTGGTGTTCTCGCGGTCACTTGTTGTCAGCGGCTTATCGGCAGGCACACCTACCGCTTCACGTGGCCCTCGCCCTCTTTCTCAGACTTCAAAGCAGAGGCGGCTGCAGGAGCAGTAGCAGTTGTAGCCATCGATGACTCCGCGGCAGGGGCCGCCTCTGTCGCTGCTGCAGGAACAGCATCATCAACCTCCATAGCTTCGGGCGCTGCCTCCGCTTGCGACTCGGCAGGCTCAGTAGGGGCAGCCGCAGCCATCGCCTCCGCCTGCTGTTGTGCGTATGCCGCATGCTGGGCCTGCTGGGCCTGCGCCTCGCGTTCCCGCCGCCTGTTAAGCTTCTTCTGCGCTCCACCGATGTGCTTCCGAGCAGCGACAATGGTCTCCAGTGTGCCATGGACATTCTCGAAGTTGGTGAACGCCTCGAACACTGCTTCAGGCCAATCGAGGTCTGGCAGCTGGATGGCCTTCGTGTAGCGCTCACGGGCTCCGTCGAGATCTCCATACCGCGCTTGGGCGTCTGCGCACAGGTTGACCATTTGGTACGAGCTGTCCCGTGACTTGGCTGGCTTTGCCAGCATAGCGATGACGTCGTGGATGAGCTCGACAGCTGCAGCCTCCGCCTGATGATCAGCTCAACATGCTCTGATGTACTCACCCAGGCGATAAAGAACTTCTCCAATCGCAGAGACGGATCACCCTCAGGATAGGCTGAGGTCAGCTTGTGCAGTCACACGTTGGGACTTACACTCCAGGAGGAAGTCAGATGCTGCCACAAGATTGAGGAAGACTGGATGCTCGGCGTTGGCCTCCAGCTCGCGGTATCGTCGGTGCAGAATGGCTGCGTGGGTGACGAGGACCTCCACTAGGGATGTCACTGGTTGCTTGTTGTCCACGATCAATCCCTTCGCTTTCTCAACCGATGTGTCAATGGTGGGGATGTCGTTGGCCTCCTCCTGTATGTCAGTTAAGAGACGCTCGCCTGACGTACCATCAAGACCAGCTGGCGGTTCCAGACATCGCCGCTTCCTGGGCATGCGCGCACAGCTCGTCCTGCAACGTCGGCTGGTGGGTTCTCCTCCTCTGTGCGCTTCACGTTCTCAGACTATCGTCAGCCTCCACCACCGTATCTACTCACCATCCAGTCAATATAGCGAGCCCAAATCGTCGCCTCGGCCGCCTTGTATGCGTTGGCCGTGTCACGCATCTGCTGGGCCAGGTCGGCAACGCCCTCAGCCGCATGAGACGCGTCCTCCGCAGTGCCAACGGCATTTCCATAGACGAGAAGCAGGCGCTCAAACACCGCCCGACACAAGCCAACGTCCTGCTTAGGTCCCTTGCCAGACTTGTTGCGCTTCGCAGAGCCGTCAGTCTCCCAGTCGAGGTAAGACAGAAGGATCTGAGCCTGCTGCCCGACATCGGACGAGAAAGCCTACTGTCAGTCGAGCTAACATGCGCCACTCACGAGCTGCTCCTCGTAGTCTGACCGCGTCTTGCCGTACCGCTTCTCCTTCTCCAGCTTCCACTTGGCATCCTGCGACGACTTGGTCGCCTGCACAAGGCGCTCCTCGTACTCCTCCGGGCAGAACTGAGAACAGAAGCTCGAGTATGCACTAGACGTCTCGTTGCTGGTGGTATGTGGGATCTTGAGGCGCTCGATGTAGACGTCAGCGACGTGTCGGATCTGCTCCTTCCTGCATGTCAGCGCCACACGGCATGGACCACTCACTTGGCGGCTTCAGACAGCCCATCCAGCAACGACAACTCCCAGTCGATCCAAAGCTGCCATACAGCCTGGCTGGAGTTCAGCAGTCCGTTAACTCGCACAGCGAACTCGCGCAGCATGTCGCGTAGCGTTTCGGCGTTCAGATATTCTCGCACTTCGTCGTCGCCGGTGACCTTCCCTTCGGCCACGGGCGTGGAGAGGTCGATGAGGAACTTGGCGTGCTTGGCAAAGATAGTCGCGGCTGTCATAAGCTGTTGCTCTGCTGCCTTGGCGCCAAACTCACAGAGGTACTCCTGCTCGGCGGTCTGGAAGACCTCGAGGATGTCGGCGAACGCATCGAGCGTAACGGGCTCAGCGATCGAGGACACCTTCGCGTCGAGAATCCGGAGCCAAAGCGCCTCTCCCAAGAAGACCATCTTGCACACTGTCGTAGCCGTTTCCATCGCTTCGTCGTTCATGCCAAGTTGAAGCATGAGATCGACCTGCCGCCGCAGGAGATCAACATTGTTGGGCTCGCTGGCAACTTGCTCGATGACGTTGCCGAGCTCCGTCACCAGTGCCTCGGCATCGACAGCCGGAGGCGCTGGGTTTTGGGAAGTGGCTTGATCCACTTCCATCCCAATAATCAAATGATGAGGTGAAGTAAGGAGTTGATGAGGCACTCAGCATGATCTTTGGAGGGCGGCATGAAGTCGTCGTAGTGAGTACCAAAGTGGAGGGCCGGAAGCAATTCCACGCGATCGTATCCACCAAAACAAAAGACCCAACGAGCGCACCCCACTGCTACAGCAATTGCTACATGCCGCGAGTAACCCCGTACTCGAGTCTCTACAATCGCAATTACAGCTGCCCCCTTCATCCTGAGAAACATTACCAAATCTACGGAGGGCCGTAGCTCCAGATCCTCGCGTGGCAGTCTCCAGAACCTGAGGCCAACAGACCCCCAGATCGCGCCAGGTCGATAGAGATGACCGAGTTCTTATGTCCCTGGAGCATGAACTGCGCTTGGCCGCTCTGGATGTCCCAGAACTCGATAGAGCGGTCCTTGGAACCAGAAACAACCCATCTTCCGTCGGGGGAGATAGCCACCGAGAGGACATAGTCCTTGTGACCGTTGAGGGTAGAGGCACATGTGCCGAGGCCCTTGTCAACCTCCTTGGAGCCAGCAGGCTGCGACTCGACAGCGCGCTTGGTCTGCGTGAGGTCCCAGACGCGTAGGGTGCGGTCGAGGGAACCTGAGACGAGCGACTTGCCGTCCGGCGAGAACGCGACACTGTAGACCGAGTCCTTGTGTCCCTTGAGACGCTCGACTTGCTGACCAGTTTGCACGTTCCACACGCGCACCATGGTGTCGAGAGAGCCAGCAGCAACCAGCTTACCGTCGGGGGACACTGATTGTCAGCTCCATCCGTTGCGCCCGCAAACTCACAAGCTACCGAGGTGATACCCGCGTCAATGGGGCCATGCTCGTTGTGGATAAAGTCCTCGATGCGGAGGTCGAACACACAAGCACCCTTCTCAATCTCCCACACACGCGCCGACTTGTCACCCGAGCCCGAGACAAGGAAGCGCCCATCCCTGCTAAAGTCGAGCGAATAGATCTCCTGCATGTGACCCTGGAGAAGGTGTCGGATGCGTTGTTGCTTAATGTCCCAGATCTGATGTTAGTCATTGAAGCGAATGGTATGACTCACCCTGATCTGGCGGTCCTCGGCACCAGTGGCAAGGTACTTGCCATCCGGGCTGAAGCAGATGCTGCGAATGTAAAGATCCCCCGTGCGAGTTGCGGACTCGTCCAGGAGGACGCAAGTCTTTGCACCAGTCTTGGTGTCGTAGATCTGTGCTGTGCGGTTGCATCCTGTGGCAAGGTACTTGCCGTCGTTGGAGAATTTGACGCAGCAGACGACCGTGTCGTGGACCAGAGAGTGGACGAGCGAGACATCCAACTGCTTCTTAACCTTGGGCGACCAGATCGCGAACCAGTCGGACCCTTCCTTCTTCAACTCGCGAGAGACGTTCTCGGGGTCGAGGTCAGATAGAAGAGGGGTGGGGCTACCCTGGGGTGGAACAGATCGAGAGTCGCGCCGGTCGATGCCAGTCGACACTGGTCGCTGGATGGGAGCCGGAGGGTATGGAGATCGAGAGGATCCGGCCTCCCCGCCGTTCATCGGAGGAGCGAGAGGTGGGTATCCATCTCCTCGCCCCTCACGGTCGCGCTCGCGCTCTCGGCGGTCACGCTCCCGCTCCCGCTCAACATCTGCGGATGGAACGCGGTGAGGAGGAGAGGCTGGCATCGGCCCGTTGGCTTGCTGTGCGGCCGCGCGGAGCATGTCGTTGTCTCGCCGAAGACGAGCCAGCTCGGCTTCTTGTCTAATCTGTCAGCAATGTCGAGTCGACCATGCTCACTCCTGCCCCCTCTTGTTATGGGCTGCCTCGAGGTCGTACAGCGCCTTCCGGATCGCCGTGAGCTCGTTGATCTGTTGTCCAACTGTGTGGGTCAGCCATGCTAGACTGTGCTACTAGACATACTTTGGTTCTCATACTCGTCTCGCTGAGCCTTCCATGCGGCGGCCTCCTGGTGTGCCGTCTCCAGCTCGCTCTTGATGATGTCGAACGCCTCTGCGAGTCGAGCAGCAGATTGTGGGGGCACACCTGGAGGAGGTGCACCGGCCTGCGCTGCTGCGGGCGGAAGGCGATGATGCTGTGGGGGCATTGGGCAAGTGGGTAAAAGCGATGTTGTTGAGAACACGTGGATGTGGTCAAGAGGGAAAGGTCGTATTGTAACCGTGCGCAGGTGAGGAGACGAGGTGGTCGGGCGAGGCGCACAGTCAGAACCGGGGACGTGTGGTCAAGAGATTGTCGACCGCGAGTCACGAGACGGAGTCGCATCCGTGAAGATTGACGAATTGAGGTTAGTTGATGAGCCATTGCATTAGGCGAGGGCCAAAGCAAACACAATGGCGAGCGAGGATCGAGAAACGTAGAGCGGTCGTGATGGCATTTGAGTGTGTAGGATGAAGAAGGAAGGAGGAGCGTCAGCAACAGTCATTGATACATGGAATGTGGAGGCAGGAAGGCGCAACACCTGATTCAAGCATGTGAGGGACAGGATGGCGCAGGCCTTTGATGGATGGATGGATGGGAGGGCGACAAGGGAAGGGTGGTGATTGTCAACACTCACGTTGTAGATGCCGGGGGGCTGCATTGTGTGTGGTTGCAGATGAGTAGAGAGAAAGAGGGGAGTAGTAGTGGTGGTGGTGGTGAGCACAGAGAAGGAGGACCGAGTGGATTGGTGTCTCTGAGAGGCGCGTGCGCTTTGGTTGAGGTGGGTGGAAGCAATGAGATGTGTGTCGCAATAGACCCGAGCTCTGTGCGTCACCCGTCAACCCAAAGGTTTAAGCGTCGTATGTGCTGAAGATGAGAAAAGATAGAGGGGGTGGATGGATGGATGGGTGACCGAGTTGGATGGATGGATGGATGGATGGATGACTGAAAGAGAGGGGCGATAGGTGAAGGAAGGTGAAGGAAGAAAAGGTTTAGGTGGTGGATGATGAAGATGAAGGAAGTAGTAGTGAGGATGATGAACGAGGTGGTAGTTTGTGGTATCGAAAGTAAGATCGGAGGGGAGGAATGGATTAGTTTGGTTGGGTGCACAGAGTTGCAGGGTTGTTGAGCCGTAAAGGCTTAGGCTTTGTGGGGGGGGGAGGGAAGGGGGGGAGGGGTGTGGATGGAAGGAAGGGAAAGGAAGGGTTGGGTTGTGGGACCTGTCGTTCAGTAGATTGGTCGTGGCCGGACTCTCGACTAATGGGCCGTGGTCTATGGAAGTAGACTAAAGTGGGGGCGACAAGTGACTGTGCGGTCTTTCGCTGGCTTAGTGGTGCGTGCCCAGCTGGCAAGGAACACGACTACAACTTGATATTATCGAGAGCGGCTTGGTGGTACGCCCTCGGGCCTCGGGCTCCACGCGCCGCCTCATGGGCAAGTCGGGGCAACTCGGTTGCGCCACCATTTTTGGGATTCCCCCTCCAAGCCCTTGGCCACCGGCCGTTAGACTGATTGACGCTAGAGGCCAATTGCTGACGACAAACTAAACGTTGCTTCTGAAGGACGATTGCGTTTTGGGTGGGTGGTCGTCCACACACACCTTACTTACTTGGCTTGCGCCCACTCAGATCGTCTTTTGCCCCCCCTGTCCTTAGACCCGTAGGGTCCGTGCCCCGGCTCAGTGGCTCAGCCCTGACCCTGGCGTGCTTTGATCACTTTTAACCCTCTCTCGGCTCTCGAGCTGTCGGGCGTTGGACTTCCACCCAAATGTACGTTACAACATCCGACCGCTTCCGTACCTGACTGGCTGATGAGTGAGTGCCCTGGCCCAGACGCCAAATACCAAAAAGTCATCGGCACGACCATTCCCTTCCCTTCCTTCCTTCCTTCAGTCCCTCCCTTTCAACCCCACGCCTCACCTCCACGCCTCGCTCTTAGGTGCCGACAGCCAATTAGTGACAGGCCTGCTTCACCGACCCCAGACTGGTGCTCCCCCTCCACCACTCTTCTCCCCCGTTCGCCAAATTTACCGGTCATATCTGGGAATGACTGACCGCTCAGGCAAAACAAGGCACAAACCTCGCCCCCGCACGTGTCATAGGCTGCCACCTTAGACGACCATGCCACTGTGTGTACCATGCTCACCAGGCACAAGCGCTACTTTGGGATCTACTAACTGCCAGTTTGTTTTCCATTCAATCGTGCACACGATGACATCAGTATGTAGCTTCGTTTCAACCTGGGTTACGTAAATAAATCAGAAACCTCCGTTATGTAATAGCAGGTGGATGTTGACAATGGACGAACCACACACAACTCGTACCACATAACATCTGGCCGCAGCAACAACAACAACTCCATCTCCTCATCTTCAACTTCTTTAATACCATGCCGACCCATACTCCGCCTATGCAGGCGACACATCTCACTCCCCAAAATATTCCCGCCAGGCGACGCCATGTGGCTCCCAACAGCGCTGGGCCTTCCTCGCTCTCACAATCGTTCGGTTTAGGTCCAGCGGATGCCGACTTGTCCGACCTTAGCCTGGGCACACCTACTCGGGGGCGGTTAGCCGTTCTCACTGCTTCCGAGCAGGGAAACATGGGCATCCAAGGTCAATTGTCTCCCCGTGTGCGCTCATCACTTGCACATGGATCGCCAGGCGGACCCCCACCATTCGCCCCAGGGAGTGAGCCGCGCAACACTCGCTCGCGCTCGCGCCTCAGTGAAGTCATCAGAGCAGCCAACGGAGCAGATGATGATGACGATGACATGGCAGGGGACATTGGCTCCTGGGGTATGATCGACTCAATGCGTATCTGGCGCCATGACGCCATGGTTCACCATCTGTACGAGACGGCTGCGTTCTGGGGCAGCAAGATTCTGGACTGGACAGGTGAGTTTGGAGTCGTCTGAGCCCGCGCTGACCTAAACAGGTGATGGCAGCGACGCTTTTTGGCTTGCGCAAGCCTACTATCACATGCGCCACTTTGTGCGCGCCGAGCGCCTCCTCACTGAGCCTCTCCCGCACCCCAAGGCCTCACTCCAAGACAAGGGCAAGCAGAAGGCAAGCGACAACGGCGACGATATCTCGGCAGAGCCACCAGCCAAGGCGCCAGTGCGCGAGCATCTCGCTTGTCGTCTACTGGCGGCTCAATGCCTTCTGGAACTCGAGAGCTATGACGACGCGCTCGAGATGCTCGGCGAGCACAACCCGTTCCAGGAGATCGACGGCGCATCGCGTCCTTCAACGGACGAGGGCATCAAGGTCTTCTCCAGCATGTGTTACCTTCGCGGCCTGCTGCACCTGCGTCTGTCCTCCCCGATTGAAGCCAAGGAATCCTTCATGGAGGCTCTCATGCTCGATGTCAAGAACTACGACGCATTCCACGCCCTCGTCAACGGACAATTCATGCAACCGGGCGAAGGTGAGTACGGACAATGAGATGGGAGCTGACCATCAGAGTGGGAGTTTATCAACAAACTAGCGTACAGCTCGCAGCTCGGTGCCAACGAGGCCGCATTCGTGCGTCTCATGTACATCTCCAAGCTGCGCAAGGAATCGCACGTCGTCGAAATCGCGGCAGCCCGTCGCGAGTTGACCAACAAGTACTCACTCGGTGACAACAGCGATGTGCTAGTAAGCCTTGCTGAGGAGCTCTACACCGCCTTCAAGTGGGAGGAGTGCTACGTCGTCACTTCAAAGATTCTCAAGAGAGTTCCGGGCCACACCGAGGCGCTCACTCTGCACCTAGCGTGTATGCACCATATCCCTCGGCTTTACCTAGCGTTGTTCGCCCTCGCCAAGGACTTAGTCGAGACCGACCCTCACGAAGCCACGACGTGGTGGGCCGTTGGGCTCTGGTATTACTCGGGGCAGCGCTGGGCCGAAGCTCGTCGGTACTTCAGCAAGGCAAACCTCATCGACCAGCGCTTTGCCCCAGCTTGGATTACGTTCGCCCATTCGTATCGCCAGGAGGGAGAGCACGACCAGGCCATCACGGCGTACTCGACCGCCGCTCGCAATTTCCAAGGGTGAGCAATCGTTACTCAAACCTCTCTGATGTCCAGATCGCACCTGCCCTTCTTGTTCATTGGCATGTCATACTTGCAGCTCTCGCACTCTGAGCTCGCTGAGGAGTATCTCAACACGGCCGCTAGCATACATCCCTCAGACCCGCTCCTGCTCAACGAATTGGGCGTTGCCGCGTACAACCGAGATGACTACATCACCGCCATCGAGTACTTCGACCGGGCCATCGCAGGGGCAGCAAACATGCAAGGCCCGTCCGAGCCTTGGGCAGCTACGCACTGCAACCTCGGGCACGCGCTGCGCAACCAGCGCCGTTACAACGAAGCCAAGGCAGCGTACGCGGCAGCCATCCGTCTCAACCCCACCGACGCGACTGCATACGCGAGCCAAGCCATGATCTGCCAACTCGAAGGCGACGTCCGCATGGCGATCAAGCTCTACCACCAAGCCCTCTCTATCCTTCCCCAGGACCCAGTCGCGACCGTCCTTCTCGAGATGGCTCTCGCGGAACAGGTCGAGACACTGGATCCCACTACTCTGCCTGGACTGCCTGCCGCCATTGTCGATCAACACCTCGACCCCTTCAGCGTCCCTAAGGGAAACCCCGCCTTCGGGCCTCTGCCTGTCGAGTCCGACCCGCTCACGCTCGAGGAGGCGGGCGACGGCAGTCGGGTCTCTGGTACCGGAGCCGCCGCACGCGCGCCTCTGGGTAACTCGAGCCAGCTCGGTGACAGCTCGCAGTCGGGCTCGATGTCCATGTCTATGTCCATGTCGATGGCCGCCTCGCAACGCATGCCC
This sequence comes from Cutaneotrichosporon dermatis, assembly GCA_020011015.1. Taxonomy (NCBI): domain Eukaryota; kingdom Fungi; phylum Basidiomycota; class Tremellomycetes; order Trichosporonales; family Trichosporonaceae; genus Cutaneotrichosporon; species Cutaneotrichosporon dermatis. Next base: position 2,784,581 of record JAIGNX010000004.1, on the reverse strand, counting down.
CACGGCTACAGTGCCGTCGACGAGTCCAGCGTGATGGACATTGAGGAGGACTAAGAAGCCTTGCGGCACTTGGCGGCACGCCACGGTATTCGCATCTCTCCTGACGAGGTGTACATAGCAGTTTCTAGCAACATCACCGCAATTCCTGCCCCTCTCAGCCACATAATCACCATTACCTGTCCATTATCCCTTCAAGAGGGTGTCCATACATACATACCATCATCCATACGCTCCAAGCATAGTTTATATAGCATCATTTGCATGAAGAGTACTTGCAGAAGACAGAGTCGCGTGAATGGTGACGTGCTCGATTGATCGATTCGGTATGATACCCGGTGTGCCTGAGATTGTTGAGTCTGCATCGTTCATCTCCGCCACCAAATACATTTCGACTCCCACTCCATTATCAACCACCACTACCATTGCGCGCTCGACGCAGAACAGCATCTCGCGACCACACTGACCGCCGCGAGCTCTCCGGGACCGTCTGGCAGAGATCAAATTACAAGTCCTCAAGACTCTAAGCAGTAGTTCGGAGCTACTTCGACGACGACCTCCACATTGGGATCGTCACTGCTCGACTTTTCGGTGACTCTGCTCTCGCTGTCCCCTCGCACTTCGACGTAGTGACGACAACGGGACACTAGTCCGTGCACATATCATCGACAATGTCGCCGCCTTCGGGTTCGCCCTCGCACCTTCCGCGAGCGGAAAAGAACTCGGGCCACGCCGACGCGATCCCAGAGACAATGCGGCGAGGTGAGTCTAGCATCCATTGCCCAAGACTGAGCGCTGACATTCCTCCTTCAACTCTCGATACCGCACTCATCTCACCCTCCACTTATCTCCTCTCGCTCTTCCCCTGACCATCGTCTGCGCACCCGCTTGAACGGCATACCCCACTGCGCCCTCGTCCACTCGACTGCTCCCACTATCCAGGCAACTCGCTCACCCGCCAAAGGATGGGGGCGAGTCCGCACCTGAGCCACATCTTGAGTGTTGGCACTGGTCGCGTTCTCAGCCTTGCTGCAGATGAGAAGCACGTCTATGCTGGCTGCCAGAGCCGCGACAATGAGATCACTGTTTTCTCGCGATCCTCTCTCCAGCCTCTGTTCAGGCTGCTGGGCCACGAGGGCAGCGTGCTGGCCCTCTTGATAGTCAAGGAGAAGGGCTGGCTTGTCTCGTCAAGCAGTGCTGGAGACGTACGAGTGAGTACATCGCGTCGCTATTTACCCACAGTACGGCGCGCTGACCCCTCAGATCTGGTCGACATCCACCTTCCAGCCCCTCTACATCATCCGCCCATGCGACAACACATCGGGAGACATCTACTCCCTGGCATGGGACGACAGGGCTGGTGGAACGCTCTACTTTGGCGCTCAGAACACCTCGATTGAGTGGGTGAGCTTCGGCAAGCCCCTACCTGGCAAGAACTCGACCGGAGGAGTCCCATCGTTGTCGGCGGTCTCTGCAAGCTTGAACAGCCAAGGTGCCAATGGAGCTTCGACCCCAAGCCAGCGGTCGGGGCGGTACAAGCCGCACTCCTTCTTCGACACTCCCCCAGCCGACATGCGCAGTGGCGCGTCTACTCCGAGGACACCCACCTGCCAGCCAGTCCAGCCGCAGCGGGGGACGTACGCTTCGGTCGAGCGGGAGACCGACAGTGAGCCAGAAGCTATCGAGTTCGAGGTCGATTGTGACTCCATCGTCTTCTATGCTCACTACGGATACGTCTATGCGCTGGAGATGATTGCCCGTCCTGACGGCGTGCGCTGGCTGGCAAGTGGAAGCGGTGACTCGGATGTCAAGATCTGGGAGTGTGCGCCCGGCGGCGGACTTAGCCTTGTCCGCGAATTCAACGGTCTCTCTGGCGCAGCGTTGAGCTTGGCCTACCGCGACTCGCTTCTCTACGCTGGACTCCAGGACGGCGAGATCGACGTGTGGGATCTCGAGACTGGAGCACGCATCCGCACCATCGAGGCGCATGAAGCCGATGTCATGGCTATGGCTGTCCTCGGGAGTGATGTCTACACTGGAGCTGCGGACGGGCGTGTCCTCCGCATCAACGGCGCCTTCGACTGCACGGCGGCATTCAACGCCCACAGCGACTCGGTACTCGCGTGTACAGTCGTTCGTGCGGCCGCTGGACCGGGGTATGAGCTCGTTACAGCGGGCAATGACTCGTTCGTCAAGATATGGACATCGTTGGGCAGTTCGCCTAAGTCGGTCCACGACACAGAGGTCGAGGTGGACATTGAGGGCAATGCCGATGTCATGCTCTACGCCTTGTCCAAGCTGGTCGCGATCCCGACCGTGTCGGACGAGGCACATCGCGAGAGCTGCAGGCAAGGTGCGCATCTTCTGCACAAGATTCTGGGGCAGCTCGGGGCCAAGTCTGAGATGATCTCGGGCGACCCAGGGCGCAACCCGCTCGTGCTAGCAACGTTCCAAGGACGCGAGAGTGCCACGCCTCGCAAGCGCGTGCTGTTTTACGGGCACTACGACGTTCAACCAGCGGGCGAGAAGGACTGGGAGAGCGATCCATGGGAGCTCAACGGCCGCAATGGATATCTCTACGGCCGCGGCGTGAGCGACAACAAGGGCCCTGTACTGGCTGTTGCCTGCGCGGCTGCTGCTCTCCGGCAGCGCCGTGAACTTGATGTCGACCTCGTGATGATCGTCGAGGGGGAAGAGGAGGCAGGCTCGCGCGGGTTCGCCAACTCGGTCCGCAAGCACAAGGACCGCGTTGGACACATTGACGTCGTGTTCCTGGCCAACTCGACGTGGATCGACGAAGAGGATCCCTGCGTTGTCTACGGCATGCGTGGTGTCGTGTACGCCAACCTTGTCGTCCAGAGCGAAGGCGAGGACTCGCACAACGGTGTGCAGGGCGGTCTCGTTGCCGAGCCCATGTTCGACCTCGTCCAGCTCCTCTCAAGTTTGGCTGGTGCAAACGGTGTCAACGTCCCTGGATTTTGTGAGTGGATCAAGCTGGCAAATGTCGACCGTAATCGCTGACAGACAGACGAGGCGGTGAGGCCTCAAACAGACGCTGAAGTCGAGCTACTCAAGAACGTCGCGCGTGCCTCGGGCCGTGACGTCGACGATCTTATGCGCGTATGGCGTCAGCCAACATTCTCCATCGCCAACATCACCACCACGTCAGCACCCAACAAGACGGTTATCTCGAGATGCGTGCAAGCGGACATCGCGATGCGCATAGTCCCCGACCAGGATATCGACACCATCGTTGACAGTCTCAACCAGTACTGCCACGCCAAGTTTGCAGAGCTCAACAGTCCCAACAAGCTCAACATCAACGTCACTCACGCCGCTGCGTGGTGGCTTGCCAACCTCGACAGCCCATACTTCCGCGCTCTCGAGGACTCCATCAAGGACGTGTGGGGCGTTCAGCCGCTCAAGATCCGCGAAGGCGGCACGGTGCCGACGATGAGCTGGCTGGAGCGCGAGTTTGCTGCTCCATGCGTGCACCTGCCCTTGGGACAGTCGTCGGACGCGGGACACTTGGCGAATGAGCGGATTCGCCTGCTCAATTTGCGGAACGGCAAGCGCGTTATTGAGCGGTATCTGACGCGTCTCGCGACTGTGTGAGGATGAAGACTGAGAGGCTGGGCGCACGTGTCATCGACCTTACGTAGTTATTGTAACAGTTTCAACATCTTATTGCATGCATCTGCACGGATCTCGTGAACGTTTCTGTGGAGGGTTGGAAGGTTGGCTTACGATTTGGCCGGATAGCCGCCAAGCAGTGAGGCCGGGCGCGTGGTGGCAACGACCGCAGGGGCCACGCGACAATGACGCGATGCTGTCACGGTCTCGTGGTGATCGACCGTCCACAACATAACGCACCACTCCATCTTTACACCAACTCCATCTCCCACATTGACCGCTCGGCATCCATCGCATCGCACTCGTACGACGCGATGGCCTCGCCACCAGAGCCCGATAAGACAGCAGAGCAACGTCCACGTCCAGCAGGTGCTCCTGGCGCGGCGGCAGCCGCGTCTTCCTCCAACTCTCCGACCCGACCACCCCACCTCCACATCCCAGAGAGCGACGATCATCCTCTTTCCCAACATGGACGGCGCGGAAAGCGGAGTGTGAGCGACCTTGGCAAGCGCCGCGTATCGCCTAGCGTTGGTGCCGGCCCGGGCTCGGGCTCAGGCTCAGGCTCAGGCGTCATATCCCCCGCCGCATCGCCTGGGCTGGAGCGCTCTCCCTACTCTGCCGCTGCTGGTGCACCGCGCGCTCCTGGCGCTGGTTCCAGCGCAGACGCGAACGCGAACGGACCAGGGACAGGCGGCTTCACCTCCCCCGACGCCGACTTACTGGGTATTGGACCCAGCCGGCCACGCCGACGCGAGCGCGACACGGCGACAGGAACGAGCTCGCGCGACTCACCGCAGCGGCCACGCGCCAGCTCATCATATCACGCGCTCGACAGTTTAGGACGTGACGAGATCGCACTTCTCGACGCGCGGTTTGAGGATATGGCCGATGCGGACATTGCCACATTCCTCGCGCCGTACGAGAAGGGATGGGACGTCTACCGAGTCAAGCGGGCAGAGCAGGAGGCGGAGGAGGCAAGGCTGTTCCCGCCCAGTCCACCTGGCGAGCGGCGCGACCATCCTCTCAAAGTGCTCAGCCGTGCTGTGCGGGAGTTGCGCGAGGTCGCGGGGCGGCTCGAGGAGGAGAATGCGCGGTTGAGGCTGCAGGTCGACGAGAAGGAGCGAGAACGCCTGCCGTCGTCGCGGAGAGGGAGCGAGCCTGTGCCGCTCCCGGTCGTGAACGAGCGGCAACATACCCACCAAGTGAGTAGAGTGAGAGGCGGTGCTGACGGCAGTTGAGTATCCATGATTCCTTAGCAGACGCGTTGTCCACGTCGATGACTTCGCCCGCACGCGGTGCACTTGCGTTAGCCCTTGTGCCCGAACGATCCGGGTCTGTATCGCCGTCCCCCTCGCTACACGCGCGTCCCAAGTCGCCAGCACCGAGCCACACATCGGTTCGCTCGAGCAAGAGCGTGCGCTCTACTATGACCGTCGATCGACCTCGAGGAACGTCGGCCTCCGGCGCCGACCTCGCGTCGCCCACCGCTAGGAAGGGTTGGAGCGGGATGAGCATTTGGGGCTGGAAGCGGCCAGGCCGCAAGGGCAGCTCAGCGAGTCTCGCTGGAAGTGTCGCCACAGGGAACTATACGGTCGAGGAGGAGGAAGACGACTCGTGGCGCCGTGGGGACGGTGGAAGCACGCCCGCTTTCCGTGCAATCTTCCTCGCAACAGTGAGTCCGCCTTGCGATGCCGGTAGCTGACATCAGCGCATTCTAACGCCCGATCCGGCGTCTATCCTGGTCAAGGTTTCCGGATCGCTGGTAGCTCAGCTGGCTCATACCCTCGTTTCGAACGCGCGAGACCAAGACATTTCCCCGCGCGAACCAGCAGGCCGAGCGAGGGCTCGCTCTCGAGCAGCGAGCGTTGGGAGCCAGCAGGCTCCTCCAAGCACTCAGGGCGGCACTCCCGCGTCAGCAGACCAAGGCCAAGGTTATGGCGACCAGGCCATCGCTGCCACTGTCGCTGTCGGACGCACCCTCCTCAAGCATGGCAAGGCTGCCATCGAGGGTTTGGGGACAGAGGGCGCACCTGGTCGTCCAAGCCCGCGCCCAGCGCTGCTGAACCGCGCCTCGTCTAGACCCTTCCCTACCACTGCCATGGCACCCGCACTGCCTAGTCCTGATCACAGCCCGGGTACAAAGAGCCCATCGGCCGACACTCCGCCCCCAAGCGTCGAGCTTTCCTCGATCGTCCCAGACGAGAGCAGGCCACCGACTGTCTTGCTATCCCGCCAAAACCTCGGCTCCTTCTTCCAGAGCTCACGAGCCAAGTTGACAACTGCAACAAGGTTCACCAGTGATCAGCCACCGCTGACCGATCGTTACGGCTTCATCTGTCAGTAGCTGATGTGCTTCTGTCATAGCTATTAACACGCCACAGATGATATCCAGCACGCCAACATGCTCAAGGATGCTAGCCGAGTTGGCACCCCAGCACCCATGTCGTTGACAGGACATATACCCGAGCCGCCTAAGAGTAAACCGACGCCGCCTCCGCAAACCGCCGCTCCGAAGCCCAGGCGAGCTGCAGCGCTTCCGTCCTCGCTCAACGTACCCATCATGGACCACACACCGGCGCGGCGCCCTACGCTCCCCACGAAGAAGTCCGAAACGAAGCTCCCCTCATCATCATTATCGCCGAATCGCTCGCCTGGATCCGTGACTCCTCCTAATGGTACCACGAGTAGGACATCGGATACTCCGGGCCGCCAGCGTACCAGATCTTACGCGCCCGCTCCAGCAAAGCCCATTGCAGCAGCCGAGCAGTTAACGGTGTCTGTCCGAGGAGCAACCGGCGCACAGACTGGAGAGACGAGCAGCATAGGATCACCGGCATCTGGAGTCGCCGTCCTCTCACAGGAAGACGGTATCCAGAAGGACAGTGCTGCAGCAGTCGCCGCCTCCCGGCTCACTGTTTCCAGCCTTCTCGACCAGCTTACGGACATACATGATCGTCAACAGAAGGCGCGCACGGCCGACTGGGACGCATTCCTTCGCAAGCGCACTCGAGCGCGGCGGGGAACCAATGGTCGCGAGCGGGAGCAAGACGTTGGCGTCGGTGGAGCACTGGCGCAAGTCGCTGCGTTAGCCGGGACAGCCAAGGGCGCCGAAGAGTACAAGGCGTTCTTGCGTCTTGTGCGCAAGGGCATACCGATGCCCTACCGCGGCGACGTGTGGGCCGAGTGCTCGGGTGCCCGAGACCTCCTCGTGCCCGGCGAGTATGCTGAGATCCTCGCGGTTCACAAGGACGACCAGAGTGCGGTGATGACGGAGATTGAGAAGGATGTTGGCAGAACGTTCCCTGGCAACGTCTTCTTCGGTGGTGATGGGCCTGGTGTTGCCAAGCTGCGGCGCGTGCTCACTGCGTATTCCTGGCACAACCCCGCGGTCGGATAGTGAGTCGCTTTCACAACAGTCATGCTGACCGGCAGTTGTCAGGGCATGAACGTGAGCTCCCACCTGGACGAGCAATACTAATGACAGATGCTCGCGGCGACCTTGCTGCTGACCTACACCGACGAGGGTGAGCTTGCCATCGAGGAAGTAAGCTGACATCAGAACAAGCATTCTGGGTACTCCACTGCATTATCGAGCGCCTTCTTCCGGCCGACTACTACGCACCGTCGCTTCTAGGCTCGCGCGCCGACCAGCTCGTCCTCGCCGACCTCGTGACGCAGCACCTCCCTCGCATCGCAAACCACCTAACCTCCTTAGGCGTTGACCTCACCGCCCTCACGTTCGGCTGGTTCCTCTCCCTCTTCACCGACTGCCTGCCTGTCGAAACGCTCTTCCGCGTTTGGGACGTCCTCTTCGTCGAGGGCCACGACGTGCTGTTCCGCGTCGCGATCGCCATCCTCAAATTGAACGAGGCGGAGATCTGCGGTTGCGAGTCGGTCGGCGACTTATTCGGCGCGATTTCCGGCATGACGAGCAGGCTGTGGAGTGCCGACAAGCTCGTCGCTCTGCAGCATTCGTTCAAGCAGGCTATCCGGCGGAACGACGTGCAGGCGCTCATGGACAAGCATGCGGGGGCGCTGCAGGGCGAGATGGACGATTGAGGCAGGGGTACTGCCTATCTGCCTCGCATACATAGGCAGAGGAAAGAGTTCCTTTTCTCTTCCCTCCATGTATTACTCTTGCTACTAAGCCTGCTAGCGGGGCTACGCTTGTGATCTCAACGCTCCTGGCTACAGCTCTCACTGGAGCGGTCCATCCGTGATTAACCGCTCTACCTTACTAGCCCCACCCCAACATCATTGATTTCTGCTCTTCTTCGACCAGTAATACTTTCCCTGACAGAGAGTGCATGCATCGCGCGAATAATGCATTGAGTGGATGGTTAGGAGACGACCAGCAGTGGCAGTGTGCAGTTTGGCACGACTCCCCCACTCTCCCCCACTCTGTCGCGCGTCATCCGCCGGCGGCAATTACCGGCCCACCCCACATCCGCCCACCTGGGTCCCCCACGCGCGTCGCCGTACACCTCTCAATTCGCTCATAAAGTCTTAAATCTCGCAATCCATCCTCCTCTCAGTATCTACTCTCTCCAAGACTGAAAACGCGGCCGGCGGACACTACCTACCTTCTGAGCTACAGCCATGTCGACCTCCACCTTCACGCCGCTCGAGCTCATGCGCCTCCCGTCCGCGGCGGCGCTGCGCGAGGAGTTCGTCGGCCGCAGCCTTTCCGAGCTCCGCACGCCCGCACTCATCGTCGACCGCGCGGCGTTCGCCCAGAACTGCAAGGAGATGGACGACAGGGTCGAGAAGCTCGGTATGCGGTTCCGCGCTCATGTCAAGAGTGCGTAAGCAATAGGTCGGGTTTGGGCAGGGGAGTGGGTGCGAGGAGGGGAGATGGTGTAGATGGGGAAGCTCTGCGACTGTGGAGCTGCAGAAGGCTGGAAGAAGAGGATGGACTCCGCTGACACCAGCGCACAAGACGCCAGAGGGCACACGCCTGCAGGTCGAGGCGGGACGGGGCGTGTCCGCGCTCATCGCGAGCACGATGCCCGAGGTCTGGGGCGTGCTCGAGACGGGCCTGGTCGCCGAGGGCAAGGTGAACGACGTAAGTCTCTCCTTTCTGCCCCAGCTAGGTGCTCACCTCAGATCCTCTACTCCCTCCCCATCGCCGCGGACCGGATGGAGGACCTAAACGACGCGCAGGAGAAGGCGGGTGCAAACGTCACTATCCGCGTCATGGTCGACCACGCAGAGCAGATCGGCCTACTCGCCGCGTCGGCCAAGAAGCTCGGCCGGAAGGCGCCGTGGAGCGTGTTCGTCAAGGTCAACGGCGGCGGGAACCGGGCGGGCGCAGAGCCGCGGTCGGAGCAGATGAAGGACCTGGTGCTGGCTGCGGCGAAGGAGGAGATGGTGGAGATTTACGGTTTCTACTCGCGTAAGTTCCCGAGGCGGCGACGAGCTAGTCAAGGCCTTGGCTGATGGCAGACTTCGGGCAGTCGTACGCGTCCAAGGACCTGGCGCAGGCGGGCAAGTTCTACGCCGGCGAGATCGAGTGCGTCAACGACGCCGCTACGTACGCCCGCGAACTCGGCGTCTCCCCCTCCACCCCCTGGGTCCTGAGTGTGGGCGCGACGCCCACGGCGCACGCCGCAGCCCTCGGCGCCTCCGGCACGGTCGGGGGCCAGCAGCTCCAGGGCGAGCTGGAGCTGCACGCGGGCTGCTACTGCATGAACGACCTCCAGCAGGTGGCGACGTCCCTCGTCCGGCCGGGCGGCACGGCGGCCAGCGTGCTCGCGACCGTCGTCTCCAAGTACCCCGGGCGCGGGAAGGATGGGCTGGGCGAGGCGATGTGCGATGCCGGCGCGCTGGCGGTCAGCAAGGACCAGGGGCCGCTGCCGGGCTTCGGGCGCGTCGTGTCCAAGGGGCACGACGGGTGGAGCCTGGGGCGGATCAGCCAGGAGCACGGCACTCTTACCCGGACAGAGGGCGCGAGCGAGGTCAAGATTGGCGAGAAGGTTCGGATCGTGCCCCAGCACGCTTGCCTCACTTGTGCTTGTTATCCCTGGTTCTACGTCGTCGACGGGGAGGGGGAGGAGGTCGTCGACGTGTGGGTGCCCTGGAAGGGGTGGTAGAGGTCCTTAACTTGTAGAGTGATGCCATTGTGTTAATGCATGTTAATGCTTGTTAATGCAGAAAAGGGGGAGGCGCTGCTACATGTGAGCCCGTGGTCGAACGAAGTAGCTGAATACTTAACTACCGCTGGCGACCTGGCACAGGGGTTCTGCACATAGCCACATCCCTCGCACAGTTATATCCGTAGCGCTGCATGCAATGAACCATCCCTCTACGTCCAACTCTACATCTGAGGTCCGTCCGGCTGGAGGTCCTCGGCCTGTCCCTCGCCCATGCTCTGCACGGCGCCGCGCTGCTCGTCGGGCCTGCGGGCGCTGACAATGTCGTCGACGCGGAGCAAGAGCGTTGCGCTCTCAATTGCCGTCTTGAGCGTCTGGATCTTGACACTTGCGCTCTCCAGAAGCCCGTACTCCTTCATGTCGACGACCTTGCCGGTCACCGTCGATGCCGTACATGTGCTTGCCCTCGGCGTGCTTTGCGCGTAGCTCGGTGAGCGCGCGGATCGCGTTGCCGCCGCAGTTCTGGACGAGCGTGCGGGGGATGACCTCGAGGGCGTCGCTGATGGCCTTGTACGGCGCACCGGCGACGCCGGGGAGCGTCTTGGCCTTGTTCTCGAGCGCGACGCTGATGGCCATCTCGGTCGCACCACCGCCGGGCGCAAGAAGGGGGTTGAACACGACGTTGCGCGCGACGCTCATCGCGTCCGCGAGGTTACGGTCGATCTCGTTGAGAATGTCCTTGGACGGGCCGCGGAGGAGGATCGTGCACGCCTTGGGCGAGTCGCAGTCGTCCAGGAAGGTGAAGTACTCGTCACCGAGCTTCTCGATGTGGAACAGACCGCAGCCGCTGCCGACGTCCGACTCGCGGATGTCCTCGACGCGGTTAACGATGGTGGCGCCGACGGCACGCGCGATACGGTTGTTGTCCGATTTCCTCACGCGACGGATGGCGGTGATGGGCGGGTCCGCCTTGAGGAAGTAGTGCTGCGCGAGGTCTGCAGTTAGCAATGTGTACGCATGGGACAGAATGCAAAGGTAGTGCTCACCCGAAACACCCTTCTCGGTGAAGACGACGTCGGGCTTAAACTCGGCAATCTTGTCGCACATGGCCTTGATCTGCTCCTCCTCGATCTGGAGGATGCGGTTCCAGTCCTCCTCCTTCGAGATCTCAATGTTGGTCTGCGACTCGCCCTTCTTGTACTCGAGAGGGCAGTCGAGCAGGATGATGCGGGGGTTCTCAATCCGCCTGCGCATCTTGGGGTGGGTCACGTCCTTGTTGACCATGACACCCTTGAGCACGCGCGACTCCTCAATCTCGCCACCGGGCACCTTCTCAACACGCGCGTAGCGCTTGATGTCAATCGTCTTGATGTTGAGCTCCTTGCCGCCGGCGCCGGCGCCAACAAGACCGTTCTCGGCCTCAGCCGTCACAGCCACGGTCTTGACGGCGTCAAGTGCGAGGCGGCACATGAGGTCGGACCAGCGCGAGACAAACTTGGTCCCGATCGAGGTCTTGATGATCGCAAGCATGTCCTTCTCGGACGACACATCGACAGACACGGAGATATCCTTGATGGTTTGGAGGGCCTCCTCGAGCGCGCCCTTGAAGGCGCGGATGATGACGACGGGGTGGATGTGGCGCTCAAGCAGGGGGAGGGAGTAGGCGAGGATCTCACCGGCGAGGATGATGACCGAGGTCGTACCGTCACCAACCTCCTCGTCCTGGGTACGCGAAAGCTCGATCATCGACTTGGCGGCCGGGTGCGCGACGTCAATCTCACGCAGAATCGCGTGGCCGTCGTTGGTAAGCCTGGAGTCAGCTGTCGTCCTTGAGGGAGCAGCTCACAAGATGCCGCCCATGGGGTCGAGGACCATCTTGAGCATGGCCTTGGGGCCGAGACATGTCCGGATGACGTCCGCGACGGTCTGCACTGTTAGCACTGCTGGCCAAGCTGCCAGAACACGGGTGCTTAGCTCACCTTGGCAGCAACAATGTTGGCGGTCTGCGCCTTGCGGCCCTGCTGGCGCTCGGGCCCGGTGTCTGCTGTCAGCCTTCGCCGTGTCCAAACTTTCTCAACGTACTCATAACCACCATGGGCATTCCTCCTGGCATCGCCATCGTGGAGGGTTTTGAGGGGCTAAGGCGTGTGGGGAGGGAAGGGGGCTAGCTCGAGGTGTTCGAGCTACGCGTAGAGATCGAGTGCGCACTGATCGAAGAGCAGAGACGGGAGGTTGCGTCTGACAAGTTCCGAAGCGGCCGGATTGACTAGTGTTGTCGTTGGCGTGCGGTGTGGCCTGAAGAAGTGCGTGGAATGTCAATGGTAGACTTTGTGACTGAGCCGTCGCGACCTCAGACGTTGAACATCTCGAACTATCCACCGCGACGCGTGGTCCTGCCTCTGCAACAATAATTTGATTCCGTCGACAACACCATGCCAAGGGGCCATGCCACGCGCTCGGAGGTCCCGGTAATATGCCGCTGGGTGCGGGTTCGAATCCCGGGGCTTCCAGTGGGGGGACCAAGGCTTTTGCAGCGCTCTCAAAGGCGTCTCGTACACTCGACGACAAGTTCATCGTCCGGAGATGCAGAGCAGTTTCATATTTCTGAGATTGATGCGGACCTGAGGCTGGCTATGAGCTTTCGCTGGTTAGTGATCGTTGGTGGAGTGCGCCGCTGCCATTAGGGACTGACTGCCTGCGGTGTGAAAGATCGGGAACGACCCCGTCACTCATGGAAACCTGGCAGCTGGCAGGCAGTCATAAGCATGAAACTAGCCCTCAGATTCATCCCCCACGGCGCAGAGGAATGCATGTAGCAAGTATCGCACAACTATGCCAAAACCCCGTTCTTCACAGTCGTTCAGTCGCAGAGTGGTGAGCGCGCACCCCGGCCGACCAGCCAGGCGCGCGCGGCCAGACGGCAGACGGAACAGACCTCCACTTCTCGTCCATATGACGATTCCCGCCCTATTGGCCCGTTTTCCAACCACCCACCTCTCCGCAACCATGTCTGCCCGCCAGCTGTTCGTCGCCGGGGCGCGCCGCGCCATCCACACGACACCTCGCCGCCTCGCCGAGGTCGCTCCGCCAGCCGTCAACGTCCAGGGCGTCGTCAGCGAGGTGCCCGTGCAGAAGCCGGTCGGAGGATTCCGGTAGGTCGAACTACGGACGGCGCGGGCCAGTCGTGGAGCCGGCGCAGCCGGCGCCGCGCCCGACCAGAATTCTGTGCTAGCTGTAGAGCGACGGACGAGATGCTGACGCGGGCCTCTTTATGAATATGCGACGCGACACGATACAGCGGCGGGTAAGTCTGCGCATCTCGCTCGTACGTCGCTGACAACAGCATCTTCGGTTTCGTATGTCACCCTCCATCACCACGGGCAACAGCACTGACACTCTAGCTCCTCGGGTTCTCCGCAGCGACGGCCCTCGGCGTGTACTACATCCAGCAGGACTCGAAGGTCGCGACGGGGCTCTTGATGGCTAGCGTCGACGAGCTGCAGGGCTCGACTGCCAAGATCACGACCCACCTCGACCGCCTGCAGAGCGTGGAGAAGGACATTGCGGCGCTCAAGGCATCGACGTCGCAGAAGGAGGACGTCGGCAAGGTCCGCTCGGAGATGAAGAAGGTTTATGTGAGTGAGCGGCGTGAGGGTCTGCGAAGGTCTGCGACGTGGAGAAGGTTGGGCGCGCATGGCGGGTTAGCCGGGATGAAGATGAGGAGGGGCGGGGGCAGAGACGAGCGCAGAGGGTGAACTGGAGGGGAGACGGGCGAGGGTGAAGAAAACAGGGTTCATGGGGAGGAGCCAAGCGCAAGGCGAGCGCAGGCGAACGCAAACCAAGCGAAGGCGCGCAAGGCGACGGACGCACACATCAATCTGCTTCGATGCAAGGTTTCAAGCTGACACACAGGACGGCCTCCACCTCGAGCTCCTCGACCTCCGCGCGCACGTCTGGGGCGTCGAGCAGGACGTTCAGAAGATCGCCAAGTCGGGTGAGTCGCGGCGTGGGCGTCAACGGTACGGCCAGGAGCTAACGGCAGAATCGATCCGCATCTAGGCTGCTTAGAAATGCATGGGCTGACCTGCCGTTCGATGTTGAGACGCGGAGAGAGTGGGGGGTGTGCGGGCAGACGAGGGAGCGGAGAGTGGAGCCGGGGCGCTGTGAGGAGGAGAGTCAACTCGCGCGGATACGGCATTGAGCGAACGACTGACCTAGCACCCGGCTGCGCGTCACGGGCGGATATATACTGATGAGGCGCATGTGCTTCTCATGAGGACGTGTTGTGAGCAAGATGCTTGTGCTGTGCTGTATGTGGTTGGCCTTGGGGCTGCCTTCAGGGCTGTTAGGTCAGAAGGGACAGCAAGGCGAAGACGATCGGCGGAGAGTGACAGCATACCCCTTGCTCCGCCTCAGATGATGTTGGGGCTGACTGCACAACTCATCGACGACTATCCCTTCTCTCGCAGACTACCGAGTTTCAACATAGCATCCCACCCGACGTCTCCGCCTTCCTACCACTGCATCAAACTACGTACACCGAATCTACCTCTCTACGAGTCACCTCGCCCCATCACCATCGCGGGCAAAGATAAGAGTGCTGGGCTACGCAAACCGGGCCATCCCGCCGTCGACCTTCATAGCGGTCCCCGAGCAGAACCCGCCGGCCTTGGAGCTCAGGAAGAGCGCCGCGCTCGCGATCTCCTCGGGCTGGCCGTACCGGCCGAGTGGGACGCCCGCGACGATCTGCTCGATCTGTTCGGGCGTGTTGACGCGGAGCATCTGGGTGTCGATGGCTGGTGTGAGCTGCGCTTCCAGGCGTGGACTAGAGAAGGAGGAGAAGGCTGGAGGTGGTGCCGTCTCCCACCACTATCCCTCCGCTCCCTTCCGCCCATGTCTATGCCCTCTCCGCCCTGCTCCCGGCTAGGCTCGCACTCACGCCCAGGACAGATCGCATTGACCCTTATACCGGCCGGCGCAAACTCCTGCGCGGCGACCTGCATCAGGCCGCGCACGGCAAACTTGCTCGCCGAGTACGCGCTGAACCCCGCGAGCCCCTCGAGGCCGAACTGCGACGCGATGAGGACGACCGCGCAGTCCTTGCCGCCCGACGGGGAGGCAAGCATGGCGCGGGCGCATGCCTGGAGGCCGAGGAAGGCTGGTGTGAGCGCGCGTCCAAGTTGGGGTGGCGTGCCCTAGGAGTGAAGACAACCGGCATGGGAGAGGAGAGGCCGTAGCTTTGCAAGTCACTTGTCGTCCGTGGCGGCCACCAGCCACACAAACTCACTGCCGCGCGCATTCACCGCGAACGCGGCGTCCCAGTCCTCGAGCTTGGTGTCGAGCACGCCGGCGGGCGACGCGCACGTCCCAGCCACCTGCGCGGCGACGTCTACGCGGCCCCACTTCTCGACCGTCTGGCGGATATACGCCTCGTGCGTCTCCGGCCTGCTCACGTCCCCGGCCACGGCGAGGATCCTGTCCTTGTGTAGGGCGAGGTTGGCGAGCGCGGGCGCCGGGTCGAGGTCGACGAGAGTTATGCCGGCGGCCCCGGCGTCGAGGTATGCCTGGCGTCAGGTTCTGGGCGCGTGGGGGAAGGGGGACAGAGTGACAGAGTGCCGTGTGGGAGATATGGGAGGGTCGAGAAGGGGGAAGACGTACCTTGATTATCGCCTGGCCGATGCCGCCAGCCCCGCCCTGTCGTCAGCTCAGCTTATGGAGCGCCCAGACGCACTGTCACGATGCAGATCTTGCCCTCGAGTGATGTCGACATTGTACGTGCAATAGAGTCAGAGTAAGTTGGCTGTCAAGTCAGAACATTATTGTCTTGTCACGTCAGCAGTGGATCAAGACAGGTCGGTGGAAGTCAGGAGCGCGTCCCGCCCCG
This sequence comes from Cutaneotrichosporon dermatis, assembly GCA_020011015.1. Classification (NCBI taxonomy): domain Eukaryota; kingdom Fungi; phylum Basidiomycota; class Tremellomycetes; order Trichosporonales; family Trichosporonaceae; genus Cutaneotrichosporon; species Cutaneotrichosporon dermatis. The sequence goes on along the minus strand of JAIGNX010000004.1, from coordinate 2,768,975 downwards.
TGCCTCGTGTGATGCCGCTGGCTAGCCATGCCTATGCTCTGCCGTTAGATCTGAGACCTTAGACACCAAACCACCTGGGCGATTCGGACATCTGGTGGAGGATGAGATAGAAGTCGAGAGGATGCAGTGGCCGCGGTACGACAGCGCGAGGTGGTGGGGCGTGGCTGAATGGGTGATATTGATAGCGGGCTAGCGGGATGGATAATCCTGTGAGCGCAATTGAGGCAAGTACGCACGGAGCGAATGCCCTTTATAGACGCAATCAATGTCTTGTTGGGCTCCGCGGAACGTAATGCTGATCACTGCCTATTGAACAAGAAGATCGGCGCGTTATGGAGATACGCGTTATGTGCGACTGGGAGGGAGGTTTGTGGGGCGCCATCGGAATCCCAGGTCTTACAGTAGCCAGGATGGTGACGCTGGTGACAGCGGCGATGTATCTAGGGAGTACTGACCACCTCATCGTACCTATCTCTCCCGCGACCATGCGCACCTCGACCAGTACCTTATATACCACGATACATGCCCAATTTCGACACTAAGTTCTATCTGTGTTTATGTATTGTATGTTACGTTACGCCCGGCATAGCACCAGGCAAGACGGTAAAGTTGGCCAGTTACCCAACTCCACCGCCCTGGAACGGGGCATAGGCTAGGATGCCAGCAAGCGGCTCTGCGGCGCAAGTGTGTACGCGCCGACAGATGGCAGAGCACTGGTCGCACGACCGTCGCACATCCGACTTGCCAGCTCCCGCCCTCATCACTCATACCGACGGCACCCCGTATCCCACCCCTCTCTCGACGCCCGCCTAGAAGGGCACGCCGAGGTCCTTGCACTCGTCGAAGAACATCTTGCGACGCTCGAACGCGTACTCGAGGTAGTCGAACTCGACGGGCTCCTTCGAGTCGGGGTTGGCGACAAGCGCGCGGACCTGCTCCTCCGCCGAGATGATGCCCCACAGACTCCACATGGCCGAGCACGCCGGGCTCCAGATCCGCACCTCGCGCTCGAGGGCGTCGACGCGCTCCTGCGACACATCGGCACGCTTGCCGAGCTTCTCCTCGCCAGCAGACATCTGCACACTCAGGTACGCGCGGTACCAGTCCTGGCGCTGCTCGAGCGTCGGGTACTCGCCATGCCGTGGAGAAGGTGGGGCGCCTTCTCGTCGTGGTAGTTGGCGCGCCACTCGTGGAAGTGGTTGGCAATGTCGTACCCACGGCAGTTGGGGGCGGCGTACTCAAAGTCGATGACAATGTACTTGTGGTGAGGGGGGACTCCAGGGGGAATCTCAGCGTCGAGCAGGAGAGGTTGCCGTACTGCGTGTCATTGTGGCTGAACACGACACCCTTGCCCTTGCCGTCCTGCGCCGTGACCCAGGTGCGGTAGGCCTCGAGCTCCTCGCGGAGCCTGTGCAAGCCAAACTGCGCGACCCACACCTCCCACTTGCCGCCGATGCCCTCGAGCGACGACAGGATCTCCTGCGCAGGCTCAATCCACTCGGAAATGCACTTCCAGCAGTACGGCTCGCTCTGGCGCGCCTTGTCGTACGCGAGGAGGCGGAGGTCGACCGAGTGCAGCTCGCGCATGCGGCGCGCGATGCCGCGGGCAATGATAGGGTCACGCAGCTCTTTTGGCACGAGCGCGCGCGAGGGGAAGAACTGCTCCACACGCCCGTTGCCGAACGTCCCGTACATGCGTGGACCGAGGCCGTACGTCTCGCTCAGGACGTGCAGGATGCGCAGCTCCTCGTCACGCGAGATGAGCTGGTCGGACGACACGCCGTACACGCGCAGCAGGAGCGTCTGGGGGAACTCGTTGTCGTTCATCTCGGGCGGGTGCTCGGGGTCCGTAGGCGGCATGGTCGGCGTGAGCATTGGCGACATGGAGGGCGAGGTCGGCTCGGGGTTGGGGTTGAACGAGACGAAGAAGACGGCGTTGGTGAGCGCGCCCGAAACCTTCTGCAGATGGATGCTCGAGCCCTTGAGCGATGGGTGCGTCCAGCGGGGCACATTGAGACGGCGAAGGATGCCGAGGACCTTCTGCTTGAACACAGGGTGGCGCCACTCACTGGCTGTCAGCTTCAAGCTCGGAACAGGTGGTAGGTAAGGGTCGATCCTGCCGATCTCTGGCCCCATACTTTCGGCCTGTGGGGCAGACACACACACTCACCTCGCATCGATGCTCAATTCGACATGCGGAATACCCTTCACCGACGAAGGCGCGGTCTCCATCGGCGTCCCGGGAACGCTGCTTGGCGTGCCGTCGAGCCAAAAATCGGCTAACTTGGAAAACGAGCCGGTCGAAGCCTTCCTCATGACCGGGCGCATCGGACCCCCACTGAGCGACGCAGACATGGATGGCGACTGCGGCGTGCGGGTGGCGGTGAGCATAGGGGAGATGGGGACATTGGGGTCGAGGGGACGAACGTCGGGGGTGACGACCATGGTGGCAAACTCGCTTCTTGGTGGGATGAAAGAGATTTCGATTGCAAGAAGCGCTTGGGGCAGTGCGTCACACGACACCAGATTTCGGGTAATGCGAGGCGCTCCGAGCTGAGATGATAAGGAGTGGCGCCGGCGGAGATGGGATGTTTAGCGCCCTTGCGAGTGCCGGTTTCGTTCTCGACGAGTGAGCTAGGCCGTTTGACAAGTCTGGGGCTTGATGGAGTGAGAGTTATGGGGAAGAGGCAACCAGTAAGGATCTGTCGAGCTGGATGGATGCGAGGTGATAATAGCCAGCGGCGACGGACCAACAGCCGGCCGCCACCACATCCAAAGAAAACGTCGGCACGTGCTCCACATTTTGCTCCCGTTGGTCTAGATTGGTCGCCGCCCATGACCTTGTTTCGCCGATCAAATTGTTACGTAACCTTTGCCAAGAATGACGTCACGCGCGTGTTTACAAGGCCACGTGGGAGTAATCTGGACAAGGGCGGAATCAATTGCTCGCGACGCTTCGAGAACGCGATGGAGACTTGGGCGGAGTGGACCGACTGTTGATGACGACCGAGCCGAGCGGTAGGTTCTGCTTCATTATTGTTCCTTCCTTCGCGGTCTCCGGCCTTAGTAGTCTCGACTTCTCTCTTTCATCCCAAGCCTCATGGCGCGAGCCACATCTCACAGTCACAATCTCGTCCTCGTCTGTCTTCGGCCCTCCCCATAACCAGCACCCACGACTCGAACGACAACCGTTATCCACACTACTACGACCATCACGATCACGCGACAAGATGAGTGGGCAGTTTGGGTCGTCGCCCTTCCCGTTTGGGGGCAACTTCGCAAACACGACCCAGACACCGCTCTTCGCTGCCCCCACCCCGATCCCATACAATGCTGCTCAAGCTCCAGCTCCCGGACACAAGCGGCGTGCGTCCTCTCCGCCGGCCGACCCCAGCGCATCAAATTGGGGTTCCCCGCACGAGACCAAGCGCCGACGTCCCAACCTTCAGAATGGCTTCGCGACAATGTCTATATCCCCACGGCCAGATGAGGATGGTAGTGCGTCGGCCACTAGGCAGCATCTCCCATCCCGGAATTACGCGGCACACGTGGACGACGAGTCGCCCGAGGACGACCTGGAACCTACGCTCCCACCAGCAGACGGCGATGTGGCGGTCGAGGTGTTGTCGGACAAACACCATTCGCCCACACAGCCGCGCCGGCCCTTGTTCCCCCATCGACACTCTTCCTTCTCCTCGACCTCGCCTTCAGAAGAAGAGTACGAGTCGGATGCGACCTTCCGCCTGCCCCAAGAACGTGCAAGATTGCGACAGGCAGAGTCGGCCGCGATGCAGCCGACGTCGGTCGAACACCCCGAGCTCCCCGTCCCATCTCCATCCCACCAACCGGGCACGCCGACGGTTGAACCGCTCGAGTCGCCATTAAAGCGCAAGCATCTGCAGCTTGAGGACGACTCGCGGCAGTCCCACAAGCGCCAGAAAGGGTTCATGGACATGGACGAGGACTTGGATATGGATACCCTCCCTCCCGTCGCGTCCGGCCCTGGATGGTATGAGCCAGAAAAGGACAGGATTGTCGTCACGTCACTGTCGAGCCCCGCGTCGTCGGGACGATCACCCAGCCCAGATCCTGAGCCACGGCGGTACTCGTACGAGGAGCACAAGGAGCTCTCGCAGCCGGGCGAGACAGGCTTCACCATCTCGCCGTCCCTGTTGACGCACCTCATGGCGGCGCAGAGCGACCAGTTCCGACCTGATGCGAGACAGTTCAATTCGGAACGCGGGCTGGTCCTCTATCGGCCCCTGGGTATTCCCCCCGCGGAGAACGTGGTCAAGCAGTGGGACCCGTCTCAGTCGATGTCCCTTGACGACGAGGGGCGGTTCGAGGAGATCAACGACGACGAAGACGATCAGGACACACCGCTTGTTGGTGCACCCATGGACATGGGCGGAACGCAGTGGGGCGCGGCCAACGGAGGCTGGGGTGCGCAACAGCCGCCGTCATGGGGGACGGGCAGTGAAGATGCTGGGGACGAGGACGAGGCAATGGACATCGAATGAGAGGACATGCGAAGAGAGGCGGGTATAGCAGGTGTAGACTAAGGGCGTGTCGAGAAGTAAGACGAGCCGCATGTTGTCATAGTTTACATACGCGCGCCAATGCGCCATTTACGAGTCATGGATCAATGGTTTCCCTTTGCTTGATGCCGAGAAGTACATAGGGAACGGGGCTGGAATCAGACTACCGACAGACTTCTATGGCCCCTACGCGCCCTATGCGCACCTGCATTACCGCATTCCCGCAAACCCAGTCCGATATGCATCGGTCACGTCCAGTATAGCATTTTCTAGATCCTGACCTGGTCTGGCCTAATCCGGGTGGACGACCTCCACCTTCACCGCAATATACTCCCGTCGCCACCCAACTGCACGCGACTAGTCATTCCCTCCGTCGTTACGACCTGTGTCATCTCTCATTCATTCCTACCTCATACTTGCACGTTCATACCTCTCACACTCAGACCGCGTCTCTCATTTATCTCTGGACGCACATACGCCGTGCAGCCATGGCTCTCTAGCCGCCATGTCCCACAGCACGAGCACGAGCGACGTGTACTCGATTGTCATCGCCGTCCATCCCGAGTCTGAGACGCCCGACGACCCGGGCCAAGATTGGAGGCTGGGCGAGATCACTGTCGACTGGATCGACTTCACGCGCGACAAACGAGAGATTCCTGACTCCCCGAAGAACCACAGCGCCATCAACCAACCCCCTCCATCTACCGTCCCCTCTTCCACGCATACCTCCCCCTCTGCCGACAACGCGCCCCGCTCGATTCCCGGCGCAATGCCCAGCAACACCAGCACGCCCTCCAAACCGTCGCCGCGGACGAAGCCGCGTCGCAAGCGCGAGTCGCGCCCGACCTCCGAGGTCCCCGAGACCCCCGATGCGCTGTCGCTGCAGCCGCTGCTGGCACACATACCCGGTCCGAACCCGATGGACGCGAGCACCTCTTCCGGCATCACCCATGTGGGGAACGGCGTAGTCCATCTGTTCCGGCATGCCCCGCCCGCCTCGCTCGTCGCGCGGCTCGAGGGCCAGAACGGAGAGAGCTCCGCCCGCCCAGAAGGATATGCTGGCGAGCACGCCGAGGGCGAGGACGGGAGCCTGGTCGCGATCCTCGCCGTGCCGGCGTGGATGCGCCCGGCCGACCTCCTCGAGTTCCTCGGGGGATGGGTCACTTGCCTCGAGGGCGTGCGCATGGTGCGTGAGGCGACGACGCCGAACCGCTCGATCGTGCTCCTCAAGTTCCGCGAGGCGAGCCAAGCCTCCGACTTTATGATAATATTCACGGGGCGCGCATTCTCGACCCTCGACAGCCGCGAGACGTGCCACGCTATCCGTGTGCATCACCTCGTCCTCCATCGTCTCGAGGACGGGCGCGGCGACGTCGCCATCCCCGCCTTCCCTCCCAGCGTGTATGCGTCTCGCGCGCGTGCCCTCCCTGCCCTGCTGACTGGTGTACCTCCCGAGCGCCGCGTCGAGCTCCCTTCCTGCCCAGTCTGCCTGGAACGCCTCGACTCGACTGTCACTGGTCTTGTGACGCTCCCCTGTGCGCACACATTCGACTGCGACTGTCTGAGAAAGTGGGGCGACTCGCGGTGCCCAGTGTGCCGCGTCAGCCATCTTCTCCTCTCTAGCGCACACAAGCAGGCCTCGTCATCAGTCCTCGGGCCAGGTCCTCGTGGCGGAGACGAGAACGTCGGCCTGGCACGGTGCGGAATGTGCGACTCGACGGACGACAGCTGGATTTGCGTCGTGTGCGGCTCAGTGGGATGTGGGCGGTACTCGAAAGGCCACGCGCGGCGGCATTGGAAGGACACGGGCCACCAGCTGGCCATGGAGCTCGAGACGCAGCGCGTCTGGGACTATCACGGGGACAATTATGTGCACCGCCTCATCCAGTCGCGAATGGACGGCAAGCTCGTCGAGCTGCCATCGGCATCGTCGCTGGCCGCCATGGCGCATGGGCAGGGCAGTGCGCTACCGCGCCCTCTCCCGCTCAACCGCCCTCTCGACGACCGCACGCCCGACTCGCCGCGCAGTCTTGCGAGCGGCGACGAGCACACCCACACCCCCAACCGCCATTCGCGCGACGAGAGGAACGGGCACGCGCGCGGCGACTCGTCCCAGCAAGGCCCGTCAGAGGGGGATGCCGAGAAGATGAGCACGATCGAATCCATCACGCTCGAATACAGCTATCTGCTGAGCTCGCAGCTGGAGGCGATGCGGCAGCACTACGAGACCGAGGCAGCCGCGGCCCGCGCGCGCGTCGCCGAGCTCGAGGCCGCAGCCGCACGAGCCGCCGCTGCCGAGGCCGCAGCGCGGGATGCCGAGACTGCGCGCCGCGAAGCGGAAGCCGCGCGCGAGCGGGCCGAGCGCCGTGCCGAGCGTGCGCTCGAGCTCAGCCGCGGCCTGCAGGCCAACCTCGGGAGCGAGCGGAGCATGACAACGGGCCTGAATGCGCGCATTGCGCGACTACGCGAGGACCTCGAGGCCGTGCGCGCCGCGCGCGACGCCAAGGCCGCAGAGGTGGCTTCGCTGAATGAGACGGTGCGCGATTTGATGTTCACCCTGGAGGCGGGGATCAGGGTGCAGGAGGCTGGAGGGGAGGGCGGCGAGGGGGGCGATTTGGTTGTGCAAGGCGGGGGGAAGAAGAAGAAGAAGAAGCCGGCGGCGGCGGCCGCGGGGAGTGCGTAGAGCGCAAAGCGTGGCGCCGAGATGTACTGTAGACATGTGCATGCACGGTTCATGTGCGCGTGAGTGGTCAGGAGTTGGATCCGACCTACAGCACCTGCGAGGAGCATATCTCTCGCTGCTATATGGGCCATATCACTCCGCATCGATGGGTAGCGGCTCTGTTCATGAATGAACCGCATATGCCACGAGTTGCCTAGCGCACTAGCACCGCGCGCACACAATCCTGACCAGCTATATTCCTCGCGATGGTGTGGATGCCAATGCCTCTTGCCGAATAGCATCCAGCGTCCAGTGTCCAGCGTCCGTGTCCAGTTCTCTGCAGCACACTCCACTCCCACTCCCTCATTCGAACTCACCAGCGATTAGAAGAGCATCGCCGCTCCAGCCTCACTGCCCTCGTCCTCACCGCCACAACTCTCGATCATCGCCACACCGTGGCATCCAGCCCACACCGCCGCCAAGCCAAGCCGGTGCCACATGCCATCCCACACCCCACATGCCTCATCCGGCCAGCGTCGTCATCCCAGCCAGCCAGCCCAGTCCACCGAGCCGGCCAAGCGCCACCAAACCAGCCAACTGCACTAACCCAGCTACCCACGCCGACCAAGCCAGCCAAGCTCTAACGCATCGAGCCAAACCAGCCAACAAGCCACCACTCCGCTGCCAAGCCGAGCCGAGCCGGACCAAGACGGGCAAGAAGGAATGCGGCGCTGGTTAGGGGCAGGGAGCGGTGAGAATATGCATAGCAACAATTGATGCGTGCTGCGTGTTGGGTGGCAGGCGTGGCAGGCAGAAGGGGAGGGGGAGCGGGGGGGGAGGGGGGAGGAGAAGGGGCAAGGGCAGCGAGAGGAACGGGGGTGCTCTGATCCTTCCGCGTCCAGCAGTGGTAGACTAGGAGATGGCAGACCCAGGCTGTCTGGAGCGTGGAGAAAGAGCGCTGGAGTGTTTGCGTTCGGCGAGATCGGCGGATTGTTGGGCATGATGCTTGCTGGGCGAGCTGCGTGCTGTGGTCAAGGATGGAGGAGATAGTGGCAGGCTTCTTGTGGCTGTCTGCGCCCTGTAAGCCGTTGGTATATCTGATCGCGACCGCAGCTTGGTAACGTCTATGTGGGGACACGGGCCGCGGCACACATCGTTCCCTTCGACGACGACGACTGGCGCTGCTGGGAGCCAGGACAATGTAACACGATCGGCATTCTGGCCGTCACCGGGTCACACCTCAACTACGCCCGGACGCCTCCTGTTCAACGGCTTCCGGGACATCACCTGGTCGCACCTCAAACGACGCCCCGACAGCTATACGCCGACAGCCGACAGGCCGACAACGTGCTGGGCCGCGAGGCAGGCGCCGACGACAGACTGAATCGACAGAAGTTGCACGTTCTCTCTGCGGCGGCCGCGGTGTGTGGATTCCGGATTCCAGCTTCCATAGGAATCACGCTGACGCGGTCCACATGGCTCGCTACCTCACCTCTGGAAAGTACCCTATGCATATCCAAGTTGTGCAGTGCTGCGCTGCAGATCAGGCTGTACGTCGGATGGTCATGCCCTTGTCGTTGCTGGCAGGGGAGGGCGCAAGGAGGGGCGAGGTATTTGGTCGTTCAGCCTCGACGCAAGGGCTCTCGTGTGTCTACTGCTTCATCGACCTTCCGTCGGTTATCGTCGTCGACTCCCTCCCCTACGACGCCATGTCTTACGGCAAGGTGGGGCGATGGACGCACCGAATCGCCGTCGAAGCGTCGACGCTCGAGCTTGCTGTGCAGCTTTCCACTAGATGTTTGATTCACACGCACTCCGGCCGTGGGCACCCACGGAATCCGGAATCCAATCCAGTTGGAGGTAAGGATCGCGTGCCGTAATCCCTGAGGTGTAGCGTTTGTTTGGGTCAAGCTATCCGGTTTAGCTCACCGGCTCACCCGGAGTCAAAGGAGACCCTTTCTTCAGCGCGTCTACCTCACGCGTCGTGCGACTTGCGATGGGCAGCACGGGCCGATGCAAAGTCCAACGGAAGTTCCAGATGTTGGGCGCTAAGAGGGCAAGCGCGAGTGATCTAGAGAGAGGCGCATGCGAGTGATGGGCATAGTGTTGGGGGGCGTCCTGGATGCGCCCTGGGGCCAGGCTGCGTATGCTTATGCCCTCTCCACCTGAGGGTGTTCAGTAGCTATCAAGGGGTTGATACGTAGGATGCTGCGGATCGCCCAGAAGGCCAGACCGGAGAGGGACACTGGACACCCTTCGCCCGTCGTGGGGTACACAATTGGGAAGATCAGAGAGAGGTGGGCGCGATCTGAGTGGCGTGAGGCGCGAGGCGATGCGCGCGAGACGAGCGACGATAGACAAGATGTGTGAGATCTGCTCATGCATCTTCCTTCTTTTGTCTTCCGTCTTCCGTCTTCTCTTCCGTTGGCACCAAAAGCAAAAGAGGGCAGTAGGACAGGGAGCATCGCGTGCATCCAACGCGCAGCGCAAGTGAAAAGAATGGAAAAACGCGTCCAAAAACGCGCCCAACCTGCACGTGCGATTGACAGAACCCCCCCAGATCCAAGGCCGGCCTGCCCGATGTGTCCCCAACCTTGTCTGCGTTCTCCTCCCGGTCGCGTACCTGTTTCGTCTTCTGCGCCTGTGGGCCGGCCGGGACTTTGGTGCCCTGGTGCTTTTGTTCTGTCAAATCTGCAGATTTGTGCATGGTGAAAGATCAGTTTCAGTCGATCGTGTCGAGACACACGACACGACACGGCGACGCGTTGCAAGACAATGCATTTCATTTGATCGCTAGACTGCGCGAGTGGTCTGGGCAAAGTAGACTCTGGACTAAGGGTTCCTAATTGAAAGAGGAGCTTGTAGCTGGTACTAACATAGACGTCACTGGAGCCTTTGCCGGCGGTGTCAGTGTGGTCATAGAGTGGAGCTCTGTATCGGGCGGAACCAAATTGCCAAGCCCAGGTGAAGATGGCTACGTCAGGGGAGAGAGGGAGATGTTGGAAGGCTGTGCGCTAACTAATCTCTTGGCTGACAACTCTCCACCCCACTTGTGGGTCTTGTGAATATACCCCCCTCCCCTTTGACTTCCCTTTGACATTTGTTCCCTGGTAATTGTGACACTGGGAACCCTGAAGACAAGAAAGAGTCGATAACATACCTCTAGTAGTAGTAGCCACCCACCCCACCTGAACTGGTAGAGTAAGGATTCAGGTACAGAATGTAGCAACACCCCTCCTCCTCCTCCTCCCCCCCTGCCTCCTGTACCCTCTCTCTTCACACCCATACACACCACCGCACAGACAAAGGGCGTACGTACAGACCAAAGAAACAACACACAACACTCCTCCCTACTCCCTACTCCACCACTCACCCCCACACTACCAACATCATCCTCTCCATCGCCCCTTCTCTCTTTCCTTCGTCACTCCCCCCACTCCCTCCCTTCCTCTTCCCCCTTCCCCTGTCCTACACCCCCTCGTACTCCCCCGCCTTCCTCACCTCTAACCGACTTGCACATCTACCTCTACATCTCTCTCCTCTTCATCTTCCACAACACCGTCATAACGAGACGACCGCGCACTGTCATCGCTCCCAGTGAATAGGCCCCATCTCCCATACCAAGGTCACAACACGCACAACAACATTTCGACATCTCCTTCCCTCGAGCACAACACAATACAGAAGAGGTCCTCCTTACCGACTCTCTGAGTGTGAGTAGCATCTGCAAGCTGAGCCTCAGATTTGGACGCACCACCGTGCGCCCCGAACGTCCCCTAGTGTGGCACCCCGCGCTGCGGGCGCCATCACGCACCCTCCTTTGATCACCACGCACCGCCACTACATTCCTTCCTTCTCCATCGACGCCACAACAACTGCGCAACACACCTGCTGACACCTTCAGAGCATATCACTTGCAATCTGTCCATCTCCCATTAGTTGTCTTTCCATACCTCTCAACAGCTAGCGAAACAACCAGTCACTCCTTTCGCCTCTCCACGATGCTCGCGTCCTCCCTCGCCCTCTGGGCTCTGCTCCCAGCACTGGCGACGGCTATGCCCAAGAACCAGAAGCGGCAGGCCAGCTCCACCTCCAGCAGCGGTGGCGGCTCCAGCAGCGGCTCCAGCAGCGGCAGTGGGCCAACCCCATTGTCGTTCGCGCCTGCAGGTGACGCCGGAATCTCCGCGCAGATGGTGAGTACCTTCCCTTGCTCGTGACCATACCTGTGCCCGTGCTAACCAACGCACAGATGTTCCTCGGAAGTAAGACCAAGGTCTACATCCTCGACAAGACTGAGAACAACCCCACCACCATCGACGGCAGGTACGGCACCCACCCGGCATGGGCCGTCGAGTACGACATCAACACCCAGAGGGTCCGCACCATGGACGTCTACTCGAACACCTTCTGCGCGGGCGGTGCTGTCCTCGGCAACGGTACTTGGGCGGTTTTCGGCGGTAACCAGCGTGAGTGTCATTTGGGTGTCTCACACCTCGATCGTTGTTCCGCGGTGCCTGTGATCCTGTGACATAGTGCGGATGAAGACGTACTGACGACGTAGCTGTTACCACTGGCGGCGTCGCCACCAACGAGCTTGGCGCTTACAAGAACCAGGCCGGTGGCACGGCCATCCGGCTGCTCGACCCTTGCGAGGACGAGTCCTGCGAATACGTCCAGGGCGAGCAGACCTTGGATATCAATGCCGACACAGGTGGTTACCTCCAGATGACCGGCAAGCGTTGGTACCCAACTGTCGAGGCTCTTGCCGATGGCACTCTTATTGTCATCGGTGGCGACAAGAACGGTGGCTACGTCAACACCCCCGTCCAGGACAACCCGACGTATGAGTTCTTCCCTCCCGACAATGAGGGCGCCATCAACCTTCAATTCCTCACCGATACCCTTCCGGTCAACCTCTACCCTCTCACGTGGCTCATGCCATCGGGCAACCTCTTCATGCAGGCTGCCAGGAAGACTATCATGTACGACTACAAGAACAAGAGGACCACCAACCTTCCCGACATGCCCATCGCCACTCGTGTCTACCCTGCGTCGGCCGCCACCGTGATGCTGCCCTTGTCGTCGGCCAACGGCTTCCAGCCCACACTCCTGTTCTGCGGTGGCTCTGCCACCGAGCGCTGGGGAGACGACATAGGTCCCGGCTACAACGTCACTGCTGTCCAGGCCGACAACTCGTGCTTCCGCATTTCGCCGGAGGCTTCGAGCAACCCGCAGTACGAGCAGGACGACTGGATGTTCGAGGGCCGTTCCATGGGCCAGTTTGTGCTCCTCCCTGACGGCTCGATCTGGATGGGTAACGGTGTTGCCATGGGCACTGCCGGCTACGGCGACTTCAACTACTCGGTTGGCGAGTCGTACGGTCAGGACCCTCTTTACATGCCAGCCATGTACCACCCCAACAACCCGCCTGGATCTCGCTGGGACCGGACTGGCCTCACTGCTTCCACCAACGAGCGCATGTACCACTCGACTGCCATTCTGCTTCCGGACTCGTCGATCCTCATTGCGGGCTCCAACCCCAACAAGGACTTCACCAACAACCAGTGGCGTTCGCGTACGGACGTTGAGCGCTGGTACCCCGCGTTCTACAACGAGCCGCGCCCCACCTACACTGGTATGCCTGAGCAGCTCTCGTACGGCGGTGACTACTTCAACCTTACCCTCAACGGCACTTTGGACGAGGCTGCGGTCAACTCGACCAGGGTTAACCTTATCCGTCCTGGCTTCAACACCCACGCTCTCGGCTTTGGCCAGCGCATGATCTACCTCGATACCTCTTACACCATCGACCAGAACGCAAACACGACCACTCTCCACGTCTCGCAGCTGCCCGGCACCAACGGCCCTAACATCTTCCAGCCGGGACCTGCTCTCTTCTTCGTCGTCGTCAACGGCGTTCCCTCGGAGGGCGAGTTTGTCATGGTTGGCACTGGCCAGCTTGGCACTCAGCCCACCTCGGAGAACGCGGCGCTCCCCTCGTCGACTGTTATCCCCATTCCCGAGCCTACGGTCGAGCCCACCAACAACAACGCGACTGAGCCTGGCGAGGCGCAGACTGGGACCTCCAACGTCAAGAGCTCGGCCGTCCCCGTGTCGGCTGGCCTCGCTTCGTTTGCTCTTCCCGGTCTTGTCACCGTTCTCGGCCTCATGATTCCCGCCGCCTTACTCTAGGTAAACACGGACACTTTAGGGTAGAACAATGATTTTTCCATAGCATCCCCTTTCGTCTGTCTCAACAAACCACTGCATTGACACCTCGCCCCGCGTCTCCCAGCCCTTGTCTCGTTTAATAGCTTTGTAATCAGTGATGGACTATGTTACTATGCCGGTGTGTGCGGAAAGGTAGCCCAGACAGGCTTGTCCATGCTAAGTGGCGAATAAAGGGATCTGGTATAAACGAGCCAACCTTCCGAGGGTATGGGCCTCTCGGTCCAAGGAAAGTGCAATCCCGAGCCTTCTACAAGCTCATCTGCGATCGCATCTCGTAGCTCGCTTAGGCTTCGCATGTGCTGTCAATCTTACACAGCCCTGCCTCGAAACATCGCCCTCGCTTAGACGTTACTATTCCTGTTCCGCGCAAGTCCTTGGGGATTCGCCAGTCCATGTGGCGAAGGAATGAAGCACCAAAGCCGAAAGCCATAGCCCCTCCTCCTCTAGCTGGACGCACCTACCTTGGTATAAGCGCTCCATGCCGCCTCATCGACCGTTACATACCAATGACAATGAGCTCAGTACGATCGAGGCTCCCCATCTCCACAGCAGCGTAAGCGACGGGTCGAACATGATGCCATCATACCTCCCCCGTCATTGTATTCTCGTCATGTATTCATGTCCCACCTCCGTCTCCACACTTGTGGTTCACCGCCATTCTCTACGGAGGCACGCACCGCTGTCTCAGCCCACCACGACCAATGTAGATGCGACTGTACGTCACCGCCACCCGCCGTAGACGTCTACATAGACGGTGGTGGAGCAACAGCGCTGCAACCTGACGTCAAAAGAGACGATAAGCGATCGGTGCGTCATCGATATCCGCCGTCAGTGCCAGTGGCAGCAGATCGTAGGATAGAGGATATCCGTCGGTCTCGGACGCTGGCGTTGAAAGAAGGGGTGTAAGGCGGGGGTGGGCCGCGTGCTGTGGCCCAGCGTCATGCGGTGATCGAGCTGTTCCTAGCTTCTACTTGGCTCACCACCTAGACACCTCTAGCTTTGGTAGTAGCTTTGGAAAGCGGGCACACTGCCGGATGTCTACTAAGCGTTGTTGCCCAGGTGTCCCCACAAAGTGTAAAGACTCGTATTCCGCTCTAATGCGCATTAGCCTACCCCAGTTCAGTGAAGTGCGACGCTTGGTGGGGCCCACTCGCCCCGGCCGTTGCCCCGCCCCCAAGCCTCGTCCCCAGTCTCTACCTCTGCCAGCCATGGCGTGTCAGCTTGGCGTGTCAGCCATGGGACTCCCGAAACCTATTCGCAACAGTTGCAAGGTTGTAGGTCAACCTGGAAGCTATAGCGGTGATCTTGTTGTGCAGGCAGCCCTGCACCCTGCCACCGCGATTGGGTGGCCGAGCTGAGATGCCCGCCGTCCACTTATGTCCCGTCGCTCCTCAGCGCTCCTCTGAATTCCATTGCCGGCGTGACAATACGCTGAACCAGCCGTGCCGGCGCCCAACGCTGCCTGAGCGCATCCGGCCTGAGCGCTCATTGGGAGCAGCGGGAGGTGACAATTGTATTGTCACGGAGTGGGACGGGTAACGCGGGGACGGGAATGTATTCGAGGCGTATGGACGTTCAAGGCGACGATCTTCATTGGATCGCAGACGAGTGGAAGAGTGCGGAGCTGAGTCGAAGCTAGCCAACGAGCGCATGGGCCTCCGCTCCCCCTTGAGTATGGCTTAGTCCCATCTCTGTGCGTATGTGGTAGAGTAGGGTGCCACTAGCTACTATTGAGCACTCATCGCATCCCCGACGGTCTAGGCCTCCGTCGCTGCTGGTGCCACTAAAGATCCGACTGACCATTGTACATGGTTAGATGCCACACTGGGGATCTAAGCGTCGGCCCGCGTCAGGCAGCGGCCCAGTCGTGTGAGATGAGGCCATGAGGCGGAGCAAGGCCGTCCACTACGTAACAGCACAGCTCCAGGCTGACGTTCGGCGATTTATTGCTCCTCGTCATGCCTCCAATTACCAGGCTTACACCGTTCCATTCCCTCGAGCACGTTGCGTGGCGTCGTGTCAAAGATGCAATACGATGCATGCTGCGCAGGGGCAAGACGAAGACGCTAGCATGGTCGAAAGTAAGACGTGTCAGGTCTAAGAATGGAGGACCCGAGCGGGATAGGTCAATAATGTCTAGGACTAGAAAAGGGGGTGGATTGAATAAATAAGACTTGAGGACTAAGAGCTGTTTGGTATTGGGCTTTAGAAGCACACCTCTCGTCTCTCTCTCTCCTCACTCTTAACTCTTTAAGACTAGTTACTCGTGCCATCAACCACATCACTACTCTTACAACCTACACACCCTTCCTCCCCCCACCATCTCTTCCTCCCACTCGACACTCCTCTTCATTCTTCCACTTCCCATCTATTCTCTTATTCATTCACACAACATTATCATATACACAAGACTTGCATTCGTCTCCCATTCTCTCTCCGAATTCGACCTCCCTGCTTAACAAAACCCAATCCACGACCCACCCGGGTTCACAAAAAGCCGACGCATATCCCGTCTCGGCATCCCGGTGGCCACGCTCTGGCACCAACCTGCATACGTCCCGGCGTCACCACCACGCCCGTCGACGCCATCCCACCCTCCCCAGCCCCTCCTCCTTCCCTCATCGCCCTCCGCGTAGCCACGACGCATGGCAACCACCGCCGCCCCCCTCGACAGGGCGCTCGCGATGCCCTCGTCCCTCGGGGCTAGAGCCGGTGCTCGGGAGCGCTCTCCATCGCCGGACTCGCCGCCCCTCATCTCCCCCGGCACCCTGCCCCCCGAGGACGACTCCAAGGTCGAGGTCTCGCAGATCGAGGCGTCTGACTTTACAGGCGTCACTTTTACTCCAGAGTGAGTTGTGTTGGAGCGCGATCGGAAGTTGAGGGTTGCCGGTTGCATCGCTATAGGTGCCTAGATCGGACCCGAGTAGCTCTTGCAGTGCGAAGTGCGAAGTGCGAAGTGCAGAAGGACGCTTGTCACTTGTCACGCGCTGCAGACGCCGTCGTCGTCAGCGTTGTCGACGTTGGTGCAGGCGTCACTGCCGCCAATGCTGGCTGGACACACTTGCCAAGGCGGCCGATAAGACCGACGAGGCTCCACCACCGATCGACTGGAACAAGTTTCCGATCACCTCTTCTCCTAAGGTCCAGCACGCTAACAACACAGGCTATGGATGCAGCGGCGACACTGGGCGCTCGAGGTGCTGCGCAACGAGGGCGTGCGCTCGGTCATGGACATTGGCTGTGGACCCGGCTCGCTCCTGCAAACCCTCGTCAATCCCGCCAGCACCATCGCCGAGAAGCCGATCCGCGGCCAGGACGGTAGCATCCCAGACGGCAAGGAACTGTTCATCCGGGTGAGTTTGATCCCTGCCTGTCGAGTCACACGCGATGGCGAGCAACGGCAAACGCCGCGCGCTTTGGTCTCGACTTCTGGCGTGCGAAGCACGAACAATGTCGGCCATCCGGCGGAAATGGCGATGGTGTGCACCTCTTTGCCGGTCCACCGGGGCCGACATTGACAGAGGTATACCAGCAAACGCGCGCTCGAGCCTCGTCCCTTGCATTTAAGCCAGGCATCTTCATGCTAAACCTGAATGTGGCTGACCTCAGCGTCTCGTTGGTGTGGACATCGACCCCGCGGTTATGACTTCAGCGTTGCAAACTCTCGCGGCGCCGGCCCAAGCTGAGGCGAACAACAACAGCGATGCTCCGCCAACGGCACCCCGCTGGGAGCCTCTCGACACTGAGCTCTGGCTTGGGAATATTGAGTTATACAACTCTAGACTCGAGGGCTACGAGGCGATCGTTGCGCTCGAGGTCATCGAGCATCTCGAGCCCAACCTTCTCTCGCGCTTCGGTGTCGTGACCATGGGTACCTACCGCCCCAAGCTGCTTCTTGTCAGCACGCCGGTGAGTGTGCGGCTTCCGTGTGAGATCTACGCTGGGGTGCAGCTTGGACTGGAATGTGGGCGGAGACGCTTGGATCTCGATTTCGCGAGCGTCGCGAGGACGGCGAGCTTCCCGACTGGCTGGGTGGCGCTTCGCACTGCGTCTCAACCACACATTCCTGAATAGTTTCATCGGGTACTTTGCGGCGCAACTTGTGACCCACCGTACCGGTTCCCCCATCTCCAAGCCCCCCACTACTCTTCATTGAGGAATGCGCCTCATCACACCACCCCCACCCGGAAGAATGGGCAGCTGACAGGCAGAACTTTGACTTCAACTCCAAGTTCCCGGACCACCACCACGACCATGACGGGCACACGGGCAAGCGCGGCTTCGTCGACCCCACGGGCCGCACGGACCGTGTGTTCCGCCACTCTGACCACAAGTGCGAGATGACGTGCGACGAGTTCCGGAATTGGGCCGAGTCAGCTGCCGCCGACTGGGGCTACAGCGTCGAGATTGGCGGTGTCGGTATCTCGAACAAGCCGTCCTACTATCCTGCGAAGGACGGCGAGCACCCGAAGCCGATCTACGCGACGCAGACCGCTGTGTTCCGCCTTACCACCGGCGTTCCCATGCGCTCGCCACGTAGCGTGCGCACGGTCGACCTGCCGTTCATGCTTGGCGCTAGCGAGAGCGCGCACCCTCATAGACTCGCCCATAAGGCGCGTCACCCGCCGACCATTACGCCTCTCCCCGGCGCACCGATGTCGCCCGAGCAGGTGTCGGAGGCTGTTCGCCGTGCTTTCTCTAACGTCTCCGTCGACCGCCTCAGCCTCCCCGAGCTGTGGGGCATGGACGATATTGCGCGCATGTGCTGCGGTTCGAAGCGCTACTTCGTTGCTTGCCTCGGCGGGTGGGGAGACTGCCCTTCCGTTCACGCAGACTCGGAGTTTGAGGTCTTCGAGGAGGCGTGCGGCCTCTGGGTCCGTCCGCGCAAGTAGACTGCGCGTGCGGCTCCAGAGAGCACAACATGTGTCTTCTCGTCGCCGGCATGCCGCCGCCCTTGGCCCTGCCTCTCCGGCTTCGACACGAGGCAGAGCAGGCAAACGAGGGGCGAAACGACGACGACGGTCATCGGAGAAGACCGACCCGGCGAGAAGGCGCAGCGGAGGAACGAAGCCAGTGCGAGCGAGAGCAGAGAGTGTGTAGAAGAAGACAAGTAGCATGACAACCACCCGCGACGAGCCGAGCGCAGTTCAACACCCGCGCAGGCTCCCATTACCCATCACTCCACCCAACCAACCCTTGCGAAAACGAAAACATCACCGATTCCGTTCCGTCCAGAGTATTTCATGTAACACGCCAGGCCGTATGACCGTTCATTCATGTACATTCCGAGTCCATAGCATGTATTCCGGTTCATGCGTGTGTGCGTGTGAGGCAGGGGGGAGGGACGTGGGAAGAGGACCTAGGGGCTTGGGGCGGGCGAGTCTCCCATAGATGAGCGCGGGGTGAGGATGAGGAGCGTGGGATGAGGAGCGTCGGATGAGAAGCGGGATATCCGGAGTCCAAAGCGGACTTGGGAACAGAGCCAGGCTACGTCGGCCCCCTCGGCGTCCTTCCCTCCATAGAGTGGGGCGGGCCTTCATAGACATTGCGGCGACAGGCGTGAGACGCGATTGCGGCGTCTTGATCAAGCTCGGCATCGTGCCATCCCCTAGTTGCCGAACTTATCAGGTGAGGCGTGCGCGTGCGCGGCCTGCGCGGTCGGGCGTACAGGCGTACGGGCTCGTCCGACATGCGGCGGGTGTACGGGACTCGTCCGACATGCGACGGGCGTAAACATGGCCGACATACGAGATGGCAGGGGCCAGGCCTTGCATTAGCCGCGGCTGTGCGCAGAAGTGGTCGATGTTTGATCTTCGTTGCAGGCTGACACTTGGATAGGCGCTGACGCTGACACTGGGGCGACGATGCTGGCATTGATACTGACACTGAACGATGTATGGTGAACGCCTCAGCTGCGGGAGATACGCATTACACGGGCGGGCGTTGTGCAGCTCAGCGACTCCAAGGACAGGTTCTGGCGGGACGAGGACAGTCTACATGAAGTTGCCACTCTGCCTTTACTATTCAGCCCCAGCCCGCAGCCCGCCAGCCCACACCCTGCAGCCCGCCACCCAGGCCGTCATGGGTGGGCGAAGCTGCTGCTGCTGGTGGGCGCGAACTTGTCTCGGCGGCCGATAAGGCCCGGCGAGCTGGTAAACCCAAACTACCTGCACAATGACAAAGCTCGTGCCTTGGTCGCCTCGGTGGGCTTGCCCTCTCCAGTCCACTCCGCCGTCCACTGCCACGCTAAGCGTCTCTGTTCCACGCCTCAGTCGCTTCCATCGCCCAATCTTCCCCGTTGCCGATCCCCCTCTTGACCTGGATTGCTGCCTTGCCCGGCCGCACCTCCCGGCCACACCGGGTCACACCTGGACGTCACCATGTCGTCTAGCATCGCGTATCTAGGCGGCGCCGCGCCGCGTGTGTAGTGGTAGTAAGTGTCAAATAAGTCCAGAGATCTGTATATGGAGTTTGCCGTAGGATACGATGGAATAGTGGGTTGCGAGTTGAGGTATCGGGGTCCGCCTACATCTTCATCTGGTACATGCCGTCCGGAGGGCGCACCGGCACCTTGTCTGAGGGTCAGCGATGTTGTGTCGTTGTGTCTGGCTGTGTGATGTCCGAACAACCGCGAGACAGTTGTAAATGTGCGGTTTGTGTCGGTCATCCGACAAGGCGCGTCCTTATCTTGGCCTCCACCCATGACACCACTGGGTTGCGTGGTCTGGAACGGGCCACAGAGGTGTGTTGACGCCAAGTGAGACACCTTTGCCCGAACAAGCGTCATTCCGCACAATCCCGCCGCGTTCCGCGCCGCCCACCTTCGTGCACTCTGCGCTGCACACCACACACCACACACCGCACTCACCCTTGCCCACGCTGCTCCAGTCCGTGCTGAGTGCTGTCCCCCCAGACTCGGTGAAGCTCTTGATCATCGCGCGCTTGGTATCGGCGTCGGCGTTGGCGTAGATGCCAGCAAACAGCTTCTGGAGCGCAGCGTCGCCACCTCCCGCAGCCGCTTCCCGCCCATCGACATCCTCGTCGTCGTCAAGCTCCGACACGACCGCGTCCCAGTTCTTCTTCTTGCTCGCTCCAGCATTGGACGGCCCTGCCTCTGCTGAGCTTGGCCCTGCGGTGGCGTTCCCGCCAACGTGCGAATTAGTGCCGTTAAGAGGCGCTGCGCGGGGTGGCGACGTTGGCCGGCGCGCAGTTAATGGGCTCGGGAGAGAAGCGAGGGGTGTGTCGGGTGGTGGAGGGGATGCGTACTGTCGCGCAGTGTTCAGGTCGACGGGGGACGTCGCAAACAGTGCTGGCCATGTGATACCCGGTTGGTCTTTAGGGAGCTTGAGCTCGATCTGGGGGTATGCGTCAGTATGCGCGTCATGATCAGATCCGAGTTTGCCTGAGAAGAGAGGGGGGAGCGGGACCGAGGAACCACAACGACGGAACAACCACGGGAATGTCCATGGAAGTAAAACGCAGGGAAGAGGAGCTGGCCTGGATCATTTCCAGACATGGAGGGATTTACTCCACAGGTTGCAACACGAGATCAGATCCAAGCAGATCGAGGGCACTCGACCCTCGGGTGGACTTTGGAGCATGGGGAGGAGGAGGGTTCACCGAAGGGCGAAACGCGCGGGGAAGCGGGGTCGGAGTCGGCGCTTTGTGCACAGCCTTTCCCCCTGATAAGGAACAATGCACGCGCTGCGTCTAATCCCCATCGTGTGCGCGAGATTAGGAGGCGCAGCGAGGCTAGCGAGCGATAACAAGTGGGCCGGAACGGATAAAGCACAAGTGATGCGCAGCAGGGGTGTGATTGAGTCGACTGCGCTGGCGTGGTGATGGTGGCGACAGCGAATGCAAGTAAAGGGGGAGGGTCCTACACGCGGTCTAGTGCCTGCCGATCGGCCTCGGCCCTCCCCGAGGTCTCGTTCTCGTCGACCGGGCCAGGGCGGGCGAGTACGGTGGTAGCGGAGCCCGAGCGCCCGCATGCGCCAGTCACTGGTGTCCACCGATGTCGGGCGGCAGGGGGGTGACGCCGACGGCCGCGCTATAGAGAGAAGGGTGTTCAGGAAGGAAGGCTCACTTTTGTACCGAGGACTCGCTCCGAGCATTCACCAGGGATAATTGCACCCGCCAGTGGGCCTACCGAGATGTTGGTCGCGTCGGTGCCGGGGATGGCGGGGAGGGAGACGTCGACGCGGTGGGTATGGTAGCTGACGGATACGGGGTGACCAGCGTAGCCTTTGAGGTAGAGGCTGACGGTGAGGTTCTGGGGAGTTTGGAAGAAGTCGTGTCGTGGGGTGGGAGAGAAGGCGATGGAGTTGGACATGGTGGTGGGGGAAGGTCGACTAAAACGGGAGCAGCGAAAGGAATATGACAGCGGGGATCACCAACAGGACCGGTGGGGTGCCGGCGGATGGAGGCGACGTCGAAGTAAAGGAAAGTGACGATGAGTCTGATTGTTATGGAAGAATGTAGATGAGGATGTGGGTGCTGATGAGATATGAATCGAAATGCGTTGGTGGCAGTTGGGAGAGGGGGGAAGGTGAGGAGGGCCAGGAGGGAAAGGTGAGGGAACGGTTGGGCCAGACCCGTCGTGCTAGGTGGGGAACGAGGACGGAGGGGAGGAGGGGGGACAAAGGGAAGAAACAAATAAATGGCCCTTTCGGGGGTCTGGACTCTCTCTGGGATTTCTATTATATTAACGCGGGGGGGCAGAATAATAACAATAAAGGGAGAGGGCCTGGGCCGGGCGGCGGCGCTCAATAGTGGCCATTTGAGTCGGAAGGCGCGCCTTTTGGGCCACCAGATGCATGCATACTCGTCCTGTAATCGGTATGGAGATCGCAGATCTCACTCTATCAGCTTGCCATCCACGCATGCCAGGCATGCATCGTATCCCGTCGCGCTCACCGCGATCGTCGCGCCTGTCGTTGGTCGCTTGTTTCTGGTGTCACATCGCAACCAATTCAAGATGCCGACCTGCTACTGCGCCGTTTCATGTCCCGACGGAATGCCCAGCCCATCTTACATATCCCTCAGCGACGGCGATACGGCGACGTATCCCGACAAAGGTGGAGATAACAGCAACCGTCGCGGCGGACCTATCCCGCCTGTCCCATGATCTCTGCTCTCTGCGTGGGTAAAAGCCGAAGTGGACGTCTGTCCTGCGTACGTAGGCCCACCACAGAGCCCAGAGCGTGCCCACGTAGAGTAGGACTCTGGCTCTGGCTCTGGTCGCCATGGTCACCGCAAATGGCCGTTGACCTCTATCTCATCATGCTCACCACCTGACGCCCCTTGCTCATCCTCGCTCGTCCTCACTCTCGCGTACAAGTACACTTTTGCCACCCACTTACCGCCTGTCGTGTCGCTTACAGGACGGTGGGCATGGTGCCTGTCCTTGTGGCAGTCTTGACCTATCGTGCCCAGCCCACCATGCCCACTAAAGAGGGCGGAGACATGTCCGCCTCGTCGCGGAACATTTGAAGCGCAAGGTTGGCTCGTGCCGCAACGACGAGAAGCTCGGGTTCGCCTGCCGAGAGCAAGGAGCAATGGGTTGGGCATGCCACAGCCCGGGACACGGCCGTGCCCCGTGCCCCGTGCCCCGTGCCCCGTGCCGTGTTACCTTGTCGTCAAGAGGACACAGGAATGGCTGTACGTTCTCTCTGCCATACGAGCTGCTGCTATAGTCAGCCTGGATCTATCTGTGGGCCGTGGGATTCGAGTTGGGCCACAGCACGACAGTCAGCGGGCGCCTGCGTCACGCTGGCTCGGTCATTCGGGCGTGAGTAGGCTCGGAGACTGAGCTTATTGCACGGTCCGGTGTCCCCGAAGTACCAAGCGTGTAAGTGTGAAGTGTGAAAGTATGGCAGATCGTTAAACTGTGTCTGGGCAGTTAGTGGCAGTGCTGTGTATGGCGAGGACGTGTAGCACGACGCGAGGACGTGTAGCACGACGCGAGGACGTGTAGTTGAGTCAGTTTCAGCTGGCACGTACAGTAGTGTGAATTATGTTTCTACGGCTGTGCCGACTCGCTTTGCCATGTTCAGAGTAGGGACTATTGTCGACTTTGTGGGTGCCATATCGGCCGCTCTCCATATACAGTCAGTCCCCTCCAGCCGCACGGCTTCATTTTCCGAGCATAGACGCAGCCTGCCGCTGGTGGCTCTCAGCAAGCCAATGCCAGAACTTGGTTTGCCACTCGCGCAGCTATAAGAGACGCAACAATGCAAAGTGGTGATACATTTATGCTATCCGTACACGATCTAGTCTGATGCAGCTCTCTTTGGGTACGATTGCTAGTCCCCTCCGCCTCAGATTCTCTGGCCGTCTGCGCCGGCCGCGAATGGCGTCGAGTCTGATCCTCCTTCCTCACGCCCTCCTTCTCCTGCCTCTTCTCTGGCCGCATCCCCGCGCATGTCGTCCTGGAGCGCGCGCAGCTCGCCCATGAATATCTCCGACGCCGGCCCTTCCACCCCGCGCTGGCGCGCTGCCACGAGCACGGTGTTGAGGAGCAGCCGCCGCATAGCCGGCAGGACGGTCTGCACGAGTGGCGGGAGGGGGTGGGCTTCTCCCTCGCCCTCATCTCGCCCCTCAGACTTCCCCTCGCGCCTCCCCTCACGCTTCAGCATTTGTCCCTCGCCGCCAAGACGCCCGATGTTAGCGGCCTCCACGTCAGCCACGGAGGCAGCGCCGAGCGGGAACGCGGGCAGCGAAAGGGGAGGGCGGCCGCTCCGGAGCGCCTCGGCCTTCTCGGTGTCCCAGAGCACGATGTTGAGCCACGTGAACTCGTCGATGCTAGGTCCAGTGCCCGACTCCGCGCTGAGGACGTGGCGCAGTGCCTCGCCGCGGTAGCGCGTGGGGTTGGCGCCGCGGCGGGCGGCGTGGATGATGGCTGCGCCTGCGAGGTTGAGGCTGCGTGCGCGGAGGAGCGGCTTGTGTTCCTCGAGGAGGACGAAGGCCAGTGCTAGATCTGGCGCAGGGGCGGGGGGCGGTGGTGGAGTGGAGAGAGTGGGTGTAGGGACGGTGGATGGCCACGGGGAGGCGATGGACGACCAGTCGGTCGTAGCGCGGATGGGCGCCGCCGCGACACAGGAGAGGAGGGCGTCAAGCAGGTCTGGCGTGATCTCTCCTTTACCGTCGTCGAGGATGGTGGCGACGAGAGGGCGGAATGAGGGCGGAGGGTGGGCTTTGAGGAGCTTGAGGAGGATCACATATGCGTCCGGACTGGGGCGGAAGGGCGGCTCGTAGCCAGCGACACTTTGGGCCACGGTCTGCCCGCTGATCTGCTCCCACACGGCGGCGGCGAGTTCGGTATTGCCGGCGACGCGCTCGGCGTTGAACCATGCGGCAAGGAAAGGCTGGAGGTGGCGGTATCGCCTGGGCTTGGCGTCCTGGAGGTCACTGCCAGCTGTGAGAGATAACATGGGGTTGCCATCCGCGAGGGCCGTGGTCAGCAGCGTGGCCGACATGGGCGGGGGCTTAGTGCCAGCGTCTGTCGACTCTGCCGTCTCTGGCCGCTCTTGTGCAAGTGCTGTGGTCTGCCGTTTTCCCTGTCGTGCAGACTTGGCGGGAACAGGCGCGAGCAGATTGCCCAGGTCAACAGCCAGGCGGTGCGGCACGCCGCTGCCCAGCCGCCGTCCCGCCCGCCCGTGGCCTGTATACCCTGCAAACATGGAGCGGACCCACAGACTCATGATCGCCGTGTAGCAGTTCACGATCGGGCGCCTCGCTGCGCCAGGCCACGCGCGGCCCTCCTCGAGCGCCTTCTCGCGCGCCATCCGCGCACCCGTTCGGAGGTCGTTAAGGGCGCGCAGTGCACCCCTGAAGTCGGAGGTGGCGAAGTGCGCGTTGATGAGTGGGAGGTGGAGCTCGAAGTCCCACTCGTGCGGGGGGACCTCTGCGAGATCTGGGGGCGATGAGGACTGATCTGTTGCGGATGACGAGGATGGGACTTGAGAGGCCTGGGCAGCGGCAGCCTCGTTGCGTACCGCGGCCAAACTCGTCCCAATCATCTCGCGCACCGCGGCCGGCGCCTGCCCCTCCTCGACCAGCGCACTCGCGTAGATGTAGATGAGCTCGACCGTGACGTCGCGCGGCACGATCGGAAGAATATCGCGCAGGCGGGGCGCGCGATTCCGCGCCGCCTTGAACGCGACCACCGCGCCCTCCGCGCTCATCGGGACGCGCTCGGCGATCTGCCGGCGGATGAGGGAGACGGCGGGGGACGCGCCGCGGGAATGGCGCAGGAACTCGGCCAGGAAGAGGGTGTAGGCGTCGGCGCGCGCGGGGTGGTCGGACTCGGCGCCCAGGTGGTGGTTGAGGAAGTGGTGGGCGGCGGCGAGGACGCGGCCGAGGTCGCCGCGCTTGCTCTTGTCGTCCGAGGAGGAGAGCTGGGCGCGCATCCAGCGCGCTAGGCCGGCGGCGCTGGCTGTGCGTGGTTTCGCATTGGCGGATGGAGATGGAGCTTCGACGGATGATGGAGAGGTGGATGGAGCGGGGGGAGGGGGAGATGAAGACGACGGCGCGGGGAAGTTGTACACGGTCTCCTCGAACTCGTGGCCGTCCAGCTCGTGCTTCACCCTCTGCACCGTCTTTGGTGGCGCCGTCGACGCCGATGACCTGGAAGCGTCGTTGCTAGTGCCAGGGCTAGTGTCGACAGGCCGGGGCACGATGACGGCTGGAGGTAAGGGGTGCCGCACGGCGCGCACGCCACGCATGCCGGAGACGCGCGGAGCGCATCTCGCTACCCCAAGTGACCAGCGCAGCATGGCTGCACTGGGGCGTGGGCAAGAGTATGTGCTGCGTCAAGCAGGTCCTGGGAGTGATGTAGTGTGGTCGAATGACGGACGGAATGTCAACTTTTGGGTGGAGGTTGGGTGGCAACTGACGATGGCACGTGACCACTCTACACCCCAGTGCTCGGCAACGCATACAATCGTCATTGGCATCCTAGCACTGCACTCGTACTGTACATAAATCTAGCACAGATACACAGGATATTCGTGAGGGAGAAGGGAGAGAGACGAGATCACAAGCTGAATGGGATAGAAGAGGGGTCGTTAACGATTCGGAGTAGCGATTATGACTGGCTATGGACAGCCCGCTCTCGCGCCTAACGGGGTATAAGGACTGCACACAAGATAATGATGAGGAGGGCGATGAGAGCGCCAACGACGGAGCATGCAATGGCACAGCGGCGCGCATACTTGAGCTCGGTCTGCGGTCAGCTCGCATTCCACGGTACACAGCTGTCAATTGACACTCACCTCGCGGACGATGGACAGCATTTCCTGCAACGTCTGCTTCTTCTCCGGATCGGGGTCGTCGTCCTCGTACTTGAGAGGGCTCCAAAGGCTGGCATCAGCATCGACCTCAAGTCATCCCGTCAACTCACATGCACATGCCCACAACCCAGAACGGGAAAAAGAAGAAACCCCAGCGCCAGAGCGATGCAGCCAGTGTAATCGGCTCGGTTCTAGGCTCCTGCTGGTAGCGCGGAAGTGTCTCGTGCATATCGGGCTCGACGCCAAACGCGAGGGCTGGGGTAGACGTGTTGCGGCGCAGCGAGTCGTCGCCGTTCGCGGTGGCCCGGAGCTCGACAGTGCTATACCGCGGCAGCCCGCCAAAGAAGGGTGCGTGCGAGTTGATGGAGGCCGCCGCTGACGCGGGGTGCGAGTTCTGGCTGCCGTTGTGGCGGTGGTATGAGCTGCCGGGGGCGTGGGTGTACTGGGCGGGCTGGGTGGGGGAGTTTCTCCATGCTGATGCGTGGGAGGGTCGACAGGGAGTGTGTAGGGCCGACTCTGGGATGCGGCTGACAGCATGGACATGGCTGACATGGACGACACGCTTGGTCCGCGCGGGCGCTGGGGTGGAGGCAGCGGCCCGTCATCGAGGAAAGCAGCGAGGTCGGAGCTAGTTCCGCGGGACATGCGGCGCTGCTGCTGCTGCTGTGCTTGTTGGACCAGCTGTTGAAGACCAGGTGTGGTGGTGACCGGGGTCACGTTGCGGCTGCCTGACCCGCCGCTGAGGGGTGCACTCCCCAGGCTGCTCTGAGACGTGGCCCTAGTGTCGATGGTGAGGTTGCCGAACTCGTCGGTGCCCAGCATGGAGGGGACAGGCTTGCGACGCCCGCGAGATCCGCTGAGGTGTGCGGTGGCCGGGCGCTGCACGGTCGGTGTGCCGGGCGTCTTGGGCGTACCCGGAGTGGGACTGCTGGGAATATCGGGCACCGACTTGGAGCGCACCATAGCAGTGCTCTCGTACTCGACTGGCGACGAGACGACGACGTCACTGTCGTTACGCCATGGCAATGGGCGCGAGGGGATGGTCACGTCGCCTGATGGAGAGATCTGCGATGCCGGTCGAGGCGAAGATGCAAAGGAGTCGTCGGGAGCTGTCAAGGGGTCGCTCGAGGGGACGGAAAACGTGGACGAGTTGTGCACGGAGAGACGAAGGGTGGAGCGCTGCGGCCTGCGCGGCGGAGTTGAGGGCAGAGGCGTCGCAGTCGGGGTCGTCGAGGAGAGGGCGCTGGCGGCCGGCGCGTCGGCGGCGACGGACGACATGGCCGTCGTCTTGTCGACCACGATGGGGAAATTTGCGAGGGTGGCGATGGAGAGGTGAAGAGAGCGTGTGAGAGGGGGAGAGAGGGGGAGGGGCAAGTGCAAGGGGGTGGGGAGGTGGTGGGTATGGGAGAGAGAGAGTGGGGGATGAGAAGATGGTCCGAGAGGCGTGTGCGTTATGTATTGGAATGTCAGTGCTGTCGCCAACTAGTCAGTCGAGGATCGAGTTGGGCGTCTTTGCACGGACGCGGTATGTTTGTGGAGGACGAAGAGTGTGGCGAGTGACGAGTAGTGTGTGTGTGTGGTAGCAGATCGATAAACTTGTGCCATCACCATCACTAAACATGATTTGATTGCGGAAATCTGATATGTGATGAGCGTTTGAAGGCAGATACTGCGGCAGATCCTACCGGTCCATTACCCTTATGTAGCAGCAAGAAGGTCAGTGCGCAATACCCGGTCCATGCGTTGTACGCCTCCAAAGGGTACCAAGAGATCAAGAGATGATGGGGGGTAGGGTCCTCGAATCAGACCTCGCCACATGCCGTCTAAGGCCTTTTGTCCAACTTGCAAGGCGCATGTCGCCCGGATACGTCGCCTGCCGGCTTTGTTACAGCAGGCAGAGTTGCCGAAGAGAGCAGGCGTCTCTCACTCTCACACATGCAAGCTGGGACATGCGACAACGCCCCTGCAAGCTGAAGCAGGTCCAAGGGAGCGCGCATCTGAACGTCCTGGGCTAAGCCGTTGATAGCCTGGCTAGCCTGGATCCTCATCCTCCGCTCTGGCGATCCGTCCACTAAGTCCGGCTGGAGCTGGGTTGAGGTGGGAAGCAGAGGGGCACGTCCCCATGCAAAAGAAGTCTGATGTTGCCGGTCATGTGCGTTGTCGCTCAAGTTAGGGAGAAGTAATGGCAGGGATCTGGCTGCGTCTGTATCTGAGAGGATATGGGCGGAAGAACGAGTGTCGACGAAGAGAAGGCGGATGTGCCTCGATGAGACCATCTCCTTGGACCGGTTCACAAGCTCGCCGCAGGCAGCGTTCCTCCCAACACACCCGTCATCTCAGCACATAGACCATTGGGATAATGCTCAACAGAGCGAGCTCTCCGCACGATTTAAGCAGTATGCATGCATGCTGCTTTCCCGAGCTGCGTGATCTCGTCTTCGGCCATTCCACTATGATAAGGCACGCGACACCCACGTGGGTCGCCGAAACAATGATGTGTCCTCCCGACCTCCATCTCTGGACCATTTCGACATTTCCGTCCGATCTCGTCTCAACGCGCAAAGAACGCAAGCAACACTCACCTCCGACACCACACCCGCCGCCATGCCTCCACCAAACCTCACGGGCCTGCTCTCCAAGCTGCGCGCGCCGATCTTCAACACCATGGCGGTGGAGAACAACGCGCGCACCGGCTCAAAATACCTGCGCCGCCGACTGCGCGGCCCCGGCGTGATGGCGTACGTCCGGAAGCACGTCTCGGTGAAGTCGCTCAACGCGTTCGTCCCCTGGAACAAGTATGCGGGCTGGGACCGGCTCGAGCGCCCAGACGGCAGGACAAACTACCACTTGCCGCCGAACGAGGCTGTGCTGCCGGGCTTTACGCCGGCGCCGCGCCATCCCAAGCCGGGGACGAAGGATAAGCCGAACGGGTGGCTGGAGGATGGCAACGAGATGGAGCGCTTTGACGACGTCGTGCGCAGGCGCAAGATGGGCAAGGGACCTGTTAAGAAGGGTGAGTGGGAAGAGGTGGGAGTGCAGCTGATGGAAAGGCGAGGGCAAGCGTGCCCAGATGGCCAAGGCCGGCAAGAAGAAGAAGTAGTTGGCCGGGCCGAGGAGTCGAGGCGACATCGTGAGTTTCAATGATGAGGGCATTGCTGATTCCAGCCATACACTATGCATTTATACAGCTCCCACATAGACGGAGAGTGGTGTACTAACGTGAATGCTTCGGCCAGCTCATAGCTGGTAAAAGTCCTATGCGGGCGACTTCATTGCTACCAAGGGATGCGCTCTCCGTCGCCCGGGGAGAACCCAAAGCGGCAGGCAGTTACGACACAGCCGCCGCGCCCGCAACGAACTCCGCCCCGGGCGATACCGTGGATCATCGAGCAACTCTGTGTCAGCGCTCATCAAACGGGGGACATACTCTTCGCCCTGCCTCGAGCCAGACTTGTCCAAGACGCCGTGAACGCACCGCCCGCAAGACTCTGCCATCAACTTCCTCTCTGTCTAGAACTCATTGAGCTCGCTATGCGCGTCGAGGCACTCATACCCCTCCGTGCGGGGATCGGCGCACGCGACCATCGGCGCGGGGCAGAGCCCGTCATAGCCCCGAGCTCGCCGGCGGCGGCGGAGGGCGCCAGTCGCGACGGGGCGATGGTAGTATATCGCTTCGACCAGCCCGCACTGGTCGTGTGGGCACGAAGCGGCGGAGAGGCAGGTACACGACCACCCCGAGTCGTGGATGCGCGCACTGTCGTGGCGCTGGACGACGGCCCACGCCTCCTCCCCGCAGAACGCGAGGCACTGCGACGGCGTGTATCCCACCACGCCGCCGTCCGTGGGCGCGCCGCAGCCTTTGAACGTCCACTTCCTCGTGGCGACGGACAGAGTGTACGCGTGGGCGGGACAGGTGCCATCCTCCTTGGCTGGAGTCAGCCCTTTGGGGAGTGACAAGTTCGGGGGTGGCGCATCCGGGAGTTGACGCACCTGCCATAACGTCGGCGGTCGTCGTGCTGCTCGCCACGGGCTCGTTGGCACAGTGGCACGAGCCGGGCGCGTAGAGCGCGTATACGTGTTTGGTCGCGATACACGCCGCCTACCGTCAGTGGAGTAGACGGGCTGTCAGACTGGTTGGACTCACGTTGCAGATGTCGCGTGACGCGTTGCCGGCTTCGGTGGGGATCACCACGTCGGACGCGACGAGCGTACTGACACTCGATGCCGCGAGGCAGTTGACGAACGCAGCGCATCCGAGTTGGAGGACACCGGCAAGGAGCGGGAGGAGGAGAAGCGGGCGCATGGCTAGTTGGGATACGTCTGAATGCTCCTCACAGCCTTTTCCCTAGAGGCGGCAATGGTTGAAATCACAAGAGCGAGCCATCCCCGAAGTCGTACGCCTCGCGGACGTCGTAGTGGGAAGGGGCGCAGCAGTGGTTGGGTATAGCATGTACTCGGCGCACAGCATTGGAACGTATGCGGTGGTCCCGCGTATATGTAATCAATACATCCCGTTCGCGCAAAAGCCATGGCAGGGCCACACCGCTGTGCACACGACATTGACGACGGGGACACCGGCGCAGGACGCGTTGAACGATGCTGTGTTCGGTCGGCCTACCTCTTCATACAGTCATTATGCTACTCTCTCCGCAACGCATGGGATGTGTGAGGCGCGCTCCCTACACAGCTGCACCGCCAGCAACCAACAGCCAACGCCCGGCCTGTCAACGAGATGTTCATGGAACGATTAGAAACCTGTTTGGAATTTGGAACCGCGTCTGAACCGATTACCCCATCTTTCCCATCCGGCCTATTGATTGTCGCGTGGCCGAAAACGGACTGGCCCGCGTCTCCGCTCCGTTTTTCGACTCATTTCAAGTATCCGTCCGGCGGCCCTTGACCCCGCTTTCAAGCAACCCCACATCTCGAGATCTCGATCTTGGTCAACTTCATCTTATTCATTTCTCTTCTAGTTAAAAATGGCCCCCCAGCAGCCCATCAAGGTCGGTATCCTCGGTGCCACCGGCACCGTTGGCCAGCGGTGAGTACTACGACTTGGTCAGTGTAACGGTGTCGGGCTGGGCTTCAGCTCCGGGGGTGTATCCTCTACCCCGCAGGCGCGAGATGAGGTACACCTTGCGTAAACACTCGCGAAGAACGTGTTTGATACAGCGGCATCGCTTTGCGGCTTGCGCCTGCGCGCTCTGTCTCCCTCGCATCCCTCCTCATGGCTGCGCCCTGCATCGCTGCTGGAAGGACTTCACTCCGCCGCCCCGTTGCCCCCATTCTCTTCCCCCGCCCCGCACTCTGACACCAGCTTCATTGAGCTCCTCGCGCCCCACCCGTACTTCCAGATCCATGCGCTCGGCGCGTCGGCCCGCTCGGCTGGCCAGGAGTACGCCAAGGTCACCAAGTGGAAGCTCCCCATCGCCATCCCCGAGAAGGTCCGCACGATGATCGTGCAGGAGTGCAAGGTCGAGCCGTTCAAGGAGTGCGGCATCGTCTTCTCTGGCCTCGACCACGACGTCGCCGGCGACATCGGTGAGTCCCGTGCATCCCCTGCATCCTTGCTAACGCCCAGAGGCCGCGTTCCGCGCCGCCGAGCTCATCGTGTTCTCCAACGCCAAGAACTACCGCCGCGACCCCCTCGTCCCGCTCATGGTGCCGCTCGTCAACCCCGAGCACTTCGAGGTCGTGCGGTACCAGCAGCAGCAGCTGTCGCTCAAGAAGGGCTACATCCTGTGCAACGCCAACTGCTCGACGACCGCCATTGTCGTGCCCCTCAAGGCGCTTGAGGCCAAGTTCGGCCCCCTCAAGAAGGTCATGGTCACGACGCTCCAGGCCATCTCGGGCGGGTACCCCGGCGTGTCGTCGCTCGACATCCTCGACAACGTCGTCCCCTACATCGGCGGCGAGGAGGAGAAGATCGAGTGGGAGACGTCCAAGATCCTCGGCGGCGTCCTCCCCGACGGCACCGGCTTCGACCTGCACGCCAACTCGCCGCTCACCGTGTCGGCCAACTGCAACCGTGTCCCCGTCATCGACGGGCACCTCGCGTGTGTCTCGGTCGAGTTTGCGTCGGAGAAGAAGCCGTCCGTCGACGAGGTCTCCGCCGCGTTCAAGGAGTACACCACCGAGGCGCAGACGCTCAAGTGCCCCTCGGCGCCCGCCGAGGCCATCGTCCTCCACGACGCCCCCGACCGCCCCCAGCCCCGCCTCGACCGCGACTTGCACGCCGGCGCCTGTGTCTCGGTCGGACGGGTGCGCGACTGCAACCTCTTTGATGTCAAGTTTGTGTGTCTCCTCGACAACGTCCGTCTCGGCGCCGCCACCTCGTCGGTTATGAACGCCGAGTTGGCAGTCGAGAAGGGTTTCCTCTAGATCATAGCATAGCATAGGATGCATTATAGACGGTTGTTAGGTCTGGTCGGTCAGTGGGGTCTGGTGGGATTGGCGGCGCGTAGGCGATGTTGGGCGGGTCTGGTCGCAAGCGTAGTCCGTCAGAGTGAGGCGTGCATCATCTTGTCCACGCCCGTCCCAGCGCCCATTCCCGAGCTGCATTGCTTCATTGTCTCTAGCCATGGCCCACTCGCAATCTGGATCCAATCGCAGACTCCCGAGGCTGAGGATGAGGCACACTTTGCGCGTCTGTGTCCGCTCTTGCTCGCCCCCATCGCCTAGCCTCGCCTCTCTGGGCCCTTGGTGAAGCGGGGAGGACACGAGGCCTCATCAGTTCGGCGAAGGCGGCCAGGGACACGTCCTGGCTAGAGGCGAGTTGGATTGAGATACAAGGCTTCGCCCGCTGGTGCAGTGTAGAGCTAAGAGGAAGAGATGCGTGGTGGCAATGGCGAGTCGCGTGTCTGGGTGGAGGGCATTAGCGCCAGAGCCAGACACCAGAGCGTCAGAGAGTCGGAGCCAGAGCACAAGAGTACCAGAGGATTGGAGCACTGCTGTAGAGTCACAGCACCGAGTCAGAACTAGCACCAGCACCAGCACCAGAGCCAGAGCCAGAGCCGTTAGGATCAAGTAAGTCAGCCTACATGTGTCGCTTCTCTGCCTCATTGAAGATGGATGTTTGAAGTCTGTATACTCGGAGGGTCGAGCCGAGGCGACGCGCGGGGGACTGGGACGTCGACGACGAGCGATATTTCGAGCATTCCATACCTCGAACACTCACTAGCTGCTCGTGGCGCGACGGTCAGGATAAGCCATAGAGGAATGGTCAAGCCACACCGCATACCCCTCATCCCTCCCTTACACCGAACGCGTGTCCCGTTCGCGCACCGTCCCGCCTCACCGACGGCAGTTGGACGGCTGTCTGCCCACCTAGATTATCAGTCCGAACCACACCATGTTCGACGGAAGAGTAGACGGAATGAACATCGGACCGAGGACCGGGTGTCCGGCCGAGAAGCCGTGCACACGCCGCCATGCACCAATTGCAGTGTCCCTCCGCCCAAACACCGTCATACGCCCCTGCTCGCTGGCACATGACGGGCTTATCGCAGTGATTATCGCTCGGCTTCCTGCCTCGGACCTTAGCACTCATACTTGGCGGGTCTGCCGCGGCACCGCGGGGCGGGACGAGTCGGGCGCGGCGAGTGTTGACGTCGACCTCGCCTCCTATTTGCTCAGTTTGCCACCCTACCTCTCCTAGCTGCTGTAGTCACCCAGCCTCTCGTAGCTGCCGTAGTCACCCAGCCTCTGCTCGCTGCTCGCTGCGCTCGCCGCGCTCGCCGCCGCCGAGTTCCAACAATGCATTCTACCGGTCTACCCATGAACAACAACCTGGTCTCTATGCCTATGCACAATACAACCTCCTCCTCCCGCTCGCTGCCCCCTCCCTATGACCAGGGGTACCGCCCGTGTCTTACTGCGTAGATGGGCCACGACTTACTGCACGTCCTTATCGCACGCGGCAAATGTCCATGCCGGTTTTGTTCGTTCTTGTTCAGTGTAACTAGATTCTAAGCGTTGGCCGCCTTGTTGGTGACCATCGCGAGGGAAGTGTTGTCGCGGCACCGCTTGAGGAAGCGGACGAGCGGCGTGCCGCCCGTTCCGCGGAGCCCGTCGTCGTCGACGCCCGTCTTGGGTGGCGCGGTCACGGCCGGCTCGTCGGCGGCGCGGCCAAGGAGATGAAGCACACGCTGCGACGGCGCACGGCGAGCTTGCTGCACGATGTGGCGCGAGACAACGCGCATGTGCTTGTCGCGGAAGCGGCGAAGGGCCGCGAGCGCTCCGTCGTACGCCTCAGCCAAGGCAGGGTGGGTGTCCTTGCGCGCGAGGACGAGCGGGCGCAGTGGCGTCGGGTGCGAGGCCAGGTGCATGAGGAATGTACGGTGCGCAAGGGGCATGTACTGGAGCATGCGCTGGAGGTACGTCGCCTCAACGACACGGGGCTGGTCCGCCGCGGCAGATCCGTCGGCCGGAGCGTCCGCATTGATTGGCGTGTGGTTGAGCGTGATTGGCGCAGCGTCGGGCTGGACGCCCTCGCCCGAGACGGTCTGCGCATCCTCGTCAGGACGAGGGGCGTGGTCGACCGTCAGGAAGACGTCGAAGGCGTGCACTAGGGACGACTGGCCCGCCGAGGGGCCTGAGAACTTGCGACCAACGGACGAGCCGGCGACACGGTTCTCAGCCTCCATGAGGAGGTCCCCGTCCACACCGAGGAATACCCATCCCGGAGAGTTGGGGCCATCAGCGTCTCCACCCTTGAACCAGGGACGGAGTACGTGGTAGAACTCCTCGGGGTCGACCTCAGTCATCATGCGAAGAGTGATGTCTCCGATGCGGTCGATGTGGGCCGCAAGCTGGCGGAGGTAGACGGTGAGACGGCGCAGGGCGAGGTCGTCGCCAAGGAAGAGCTCGTCGAGGGACTGGCGCATGAGCGAGAGCGCAGCAGACCCTGCAGCCTCGCATTCTGCAGACACGAGCCAGAAGCCCGCCTCGGACTTTGTGTTGGTAAAGCTGGCAAGGACCTTGGTCGGCGGGTTGTCGTTCATGTTGATGCAGCGCGTGGGGTCATCTGGGAGAACATTCCACAGAACCGTGTCGGCGTACGTGAGAACGGGAGGAAGGCCGACCAGAGGCGAGATAGCGAGCAAAGGAACCGAGATAGAAGCAGGAATCTCGGGAGCAGCAGGGGCCGCCGGCGCTGGAGCCGAATGCACGTAAAAGTGGAGGAGGAAAGCGAGCACAGAGTGGGCACGACGAAGGAGAGGAAGGGCAACGCGCAGCTCCTCGGTGTCGAGGACCGCCATGTTGGCGACAGCTGCGCGCCATGCCTCGTCCTCAGGGCGGCCGCCACCGAGGCGAATGCCGAGGCCGGGGCCCTCACCGCTCGCCGCTGCGAGGGCATCCTCCCACACGTCGTACGGAGGAGGCAGGCGCGAGACGTTGGCGCTCGGAGGGAGGAAACCTGTACGGACGTCGACATCGAAGTCGGCCGCAGCAAGGGATGCGACGTTGGGTGCCGACCCTAGACCGGCGTGCGACTCGGTGGGAAGGGATGTGCGCTCATCGTTGGAGAAAGTGGGAGGGAGGGCGAGGAAGTGGCCTGGGGGAGGCCCGCCAGCGTCGAGGGGTGGGTCATCGCGATGGCGGTTGGTCGTGTGAATGAGAGAGACAAAGAGAGGAAGAGAGAATAGATGGAACACAAGAGTCGGGTAGATGGAGAAGGGATATGTTGACCGTATCGGGGGTGGCTAATTCTTCAGGGTCACAATCGCTCGGGTCTATGGGGGGAGGAGGTCACCCAGTACAGTTCCGAACTTGCGTGCTCTATCATTCAACTAATTTTGCTTCCGCCTCGGGTGGCCCCAAAGCATTCCGATGTCAGTTCCGGAGCTCCACGCGGTGGGCACGCGGCTGTGTGTATTTGCTCCCTACTGTAAGGCCAACAACATATATTATTTGAGCCCAACTCTAGCCACGCGGCAAATCATATCTGATCCCGCCCATTATTTACCTGAGATTCACGTGTTGGGCGATCCTTGGATATTCGGATGGGCCGGATGGTGGCGGCTGACGGGGGGCTGATAGAGTCTTGGCTGACGCACGAGTGGTACCTTTGTCGAGTGATCGTTGTTCCCAATAGAGCTCGGTTGTGCTCAATAGGGAACGCGTCGGCTCATGCCGCTCTTCTCCTTTTGACGGCAGACACACTCGGCCTCTGCCCGTCCACTGACCTCACTCCCGCGGTTGTACCGATACAAAGCATCGCTACCCGCATGCCGCACCCGCAGCCGACTGCGCAGATCTCCATACCATTTAACGCACACATCACGGCGAGCTCACCGAGGAAACGATCTACATCGATGTCATACCGTCATGCGTTACCCCATCGCAGCCGCCTGTAGCCGTTTACATCCCGAGTAATGCACCGTCTAGGCCTAGCGAAAGCTCAGCAAGACCTTTTACGTCGAGCCGCGGCATTCCTCAACTCAGGTCCAACGGAGCACCGACTGCTCAAACACTGGCCGATCAGCCGACGGCCAACAGGGGGCCCCCGCCACCGCCAGATGACCATTTCGGGGACCCGTTGGAACCGCTGGGACATGTGTGGCGCACGGGGCACGGCTGTGGTGACATCTCGGAGGCATGCAATTCATCACTCATAGACGCGTCTCGGCCGGTGCCAGACACTCGCATCTCCCCCACTGAGTGCTCCGCAAGTGTTGACCTGGGGGACTCGGTTTCCCCATTTCCCACTATCATAACCCCACTGCGGGGCTCTATTCACCGTCCTGACAACGTCAACTCCGTTCTACTCCGAGATGGCCAACATCAACGAGAGCCAAGAGACTCCTTGCGGCAAGAACGGCGTTCGTGATGGTCTCCAGCTGCAGTTGTTCGAAATTACATGGGCCGCGTTGCCAAACCTCCGCAATCGGGATCTGGCTCGCGTACTCCCCCACCCTGACCTGTCGATCCCTTCGCGATCTTTTCGGTTCTTCGGCACCTAACGGTGAGCTCTCTCGGCATGCGACCAGAGTCAGTTTGTGGGAAAAAAATGGGATACGCGTACAGTCGTCTGCCCCAGATAAGGCAACGTGAGCTGACTCGTGTATTACAAGTAACACGGGGAGGTGGGGGAGAAGGGACGCGGTTCGATATCTTTCAGAGCCCGTATCTCCCCCAGCGAGCAAGAGGTAGCGAGACTTGCGAGGCAGGCTGGGAGGAGCAGTTTGGAAGAGAGTGGCGTATCGGCAATGGAGATTCGATACAATCTCCAGTTGCCCTGAAGTCAACGTGGGCTACTCTAGGCTTGGCATTGAAGAACTTGGTGTGGTGAGCACAGTCGGTTGTGGCCGCATACGGTTGGATGAGTTGATAGAGAGAAGTGCCTGAATGATACCGTAATTGGCAAGAAACAATACCAAGGCGGGACGAGAGAGCAAAATGGTCTAGCCCTACCCCCTCCATGAACCGGGAAACGCGCGAAAAGAGCAAGCAAAAGGTAAGGCACAGCAATGTAGAGTAGGGGAGGAGCGGTCAATGCTCCATGGACGCGGAGGGCGAAGGGCAACGGACGGAACTACACAAACGCCAAGGATCTGACGGCTCAGGCGAGGATGAAGGCTAATTGGGTTGCGTCTGTTAGGCTAGGTTCGCCTGACTTGCCCAGGCTTTGGTCAGGCTATTGCTCAGGCATCAGGCATGGGTCAACTCTAGTTTTGAGATGTGCAAACAAGGCTAGGTCCAGGCTGACCAAGTCTGGGCATCTGAGGGCTGGGGCCTTTGGGGCGCCGTCGTGGGACTTGGCAGACCCCACAATAGCTAAGGCTCCAACTCACCGAGTCTAGTACTCTCTCACCGCAGCTACCTCCGATATGGGCGGGAGACGCAAGGGGAAGCGGCACGGTAGTGGCGGCAACCACCTGCTACCGTGTTCGATCCCCGGGCTCCATGCTTGCAATCACCAAGCCTTCATGACCCTGGGACCCACTTCTTGGCTTTCCAGCTGAGCACACGCTCCGCCCGCTCCATGAGGATCTCTATATAGGTCTCGAGAGCTTTATTGAGAACTCCATTCCGCCACACCTACACCTTTTTCTGTCTTTCGACACCCGTAATCAAGAGGTCTTTCCGTCGACATGGCCGACGCATACGAGACAAAGCAATACGCGTACGACGCCGAGAAGGGCGATGCTCGGTACTCGGACACAACCCCTCCTCAATATGAGGTTCACGAGGTTATCGACCATGAGGAGGAGACCAAGCGTTCCCTCAAGCCACGCCAGATCAGTATGATTGCCATTGGTGGTGCCATTGGTGAGTGCAGCTCCTTTTCTCTGTTTCTACTCTTTGCATCTGGTGGTCGCCCGTTCGATGGAGTTGTCCATGGCTGGAGGGTGGGCTATGGCTACGGGCATGGCTATGGGCATGGAAGTGGCGGTGACTGAGGTGTGACAAAGCGGGCCTGTTTAGGCGGTATGTGCGAGTGTACCATGCGGAGTGCATGACGCACCCGCCTGCCTTACGGCGTGGATATGATTGGACCTGGTTGGAAGGCGGGGTGTGGCTCAGTCAATCTGGCGGGACGATGAAGCCACCATCATGGCTCCGTAAACCCTGTGTCCCCCGCCTGGACCCACGTGCTCCTCAATCTACCCGTTCACGTGAGCTTTGGTCCCACCCGTCAATGCCGCATCCAACCCCCCCTCTAGCCCTGCCCAGACCTATCAACCTCCCTTTTCAGCCATGGCCACCCCCACTTGCTTTTCTCCAAGCGAGACCATGCTGTCCACCGACGTTTCTCCGCCTTGGCACGTTACTTGGCTATCTCTTGCCAAGAAGCCGAAATCTTTCATTTTGGAAGACCCGGCCTGTCCGTGCGATGAGCAGGCACCTTCTATCGAGACCAAATGGCTCGCGCTCGTGAACATGCTCCGAACCGAGAGGGCGAGATTGGATCTTGGATCTTGGCGGTAATCGGCTGCGCATCCTTGCCAACCAAACCCCCCGATCGCGATGGAGAGCCATTATCTCGATGTCGTGTGCCCAAAATTTGTGGTTCCCAACGACGAGCGACAACTTCACGATGCAGAGCTCTTCCCCCAGCTACTGAGATGCAATGACTGACATGCAGGAACTGGTCTCGTTATCGGCTCTGGCTCGTCGCTGGCGCGTTCCGGCCCCGCCTCGGTCTTCATCGCTTATGTCATCATGGGCATTGTCTGTTTCGCTGTCCTTATGTCGCTGGGTGAGATGTCAACAAAATTCCCTTCCAAGAAGGGTTTCGCTGGTCACGCGACTCGCTGCGTCGACCCCGCTTTTGGCTTCGCGACCGCTCTCGTCTACCTCTGCAAGTATCTTATTCTTTCGCCTAACCAGATCGTTGCCGGTGCCCTTGTCATCCGCTTCTGGAACAGTGAGGTCAACTCGGCAGCATGGGTCTGCATCCTGATCGCGTTTGTCATTGCCATTAACTGCTTGGGTATCAAGTGGTTCGGAGAGGTGGAATTCTGGCTCGTAAGTGGCACCTTGAACCCTCTAAGTGGCAGGCTAACGTCCAGTCGTTCATCAAGATCCTTACCCTTACTGGCCTCATTCTTCTTTCGCTTATCATCGACCTCGGCGGTGTTCCGGGCCAGGAGCGCCTCGGCTTCCGCTACTGGAAGGACGGCAAGGCCTTCCTCCCCTACAAGAGCGCCGTCCTCGGTACTGGCGCTCTTGCCAAGTTTGCCGGCTTCATCAACGCCCTCGTCCTCGCCCTCTTCGCCTACATGGGTACCGAGCTTATTGGTGTGACTGTCGGCGAGGCTAAGAACCCCCGCAAGACCGTCCCCTCGGCCATCAAGAAGACCTTCTACCGTATCCTCTTCTTCTACATCATTCTCATTCTCCTCGTCGGTATGGTCGTCGACCCCACCGGAGCCGACCTCAAGGCCGCGTCAGCAAGGGTACCGCTGGTGGTGCTTCTGCGTCGCCCTTCGTTGTTGCAATCACGTCGGCCAACATCAAGGCCCTCCCCTCGATTCTCAACGCCTGTATCCTTCTCTTCACCTTCTCGGCCGCCAACTCGGACCAGTACATTGCCTCGCGTACTCTTTACGGCATGGCCAAGGACGGCAACGCCCCCCATCTTCACCAAGTGCACCAAGCGCGGTGTCCCTGGGTCGCCTTCATCTTCACCGCATGTTTCATGGGCCTTGCGTTCCTTGTCGCCTCCGACGACGCCTACAGTGTCTTCATCTACTTCACCTCGGCCGTCACCATTTGCGGCTCCCTCTCGTGGATCTCGATTCTCTCGTCCCACATTGCCATGATGCGCGGTATGAAGGCCCAGGGCATCTCGCGCGACACCCTCCCCTACAAGGCGCCCTTCCAGCCCTACTTCGCTTGGTTCGCCCTCATCTTCACCTGTGTCCTCACCTTCTTCAAGGGCTTTGACGCCTTTATCCACTCGCCCGGGCTCCCGCCTCCCAACAACAAGTGGGACTACAAGTCGTTCATCACCCACTGTAAGTCTCTTCTGTTGCCCTGGTCGGAAAGAGTTAGCTGCTGACAACCAGACATTGCCGTGCCCTTCTACATCTTCGGCTACCTTGGCTACAAGTTCATCCGCAAGACCAAGGCCGTCAAGCCTTCCGAGATGGACCTCGACTCGGGCGCTCGCGAGTTCGACGACATTGTTGTGGATGACGAGGAGGAGCTCCACTACGCCAGCCTGTCGTTCTTCGGCAAGGTCAAGTACCAGCTCAAGAACTGGTAACGGGTTATCTTTATACATAGTAGCGACGAGTTTGTAATGGGAGACGTGTGTCTCGCGCATGCAGCTAGCTAGTGCTGTCTGGAAGTTTGATCTCGTGTCAGCTGCGGGCTGAGGGAGGCATTGTATTGCTTGCATATGAGGGAGCGATAAGCGGTTTCGCACGAAAGCATCCGCGTTTGCACGAGGGAACGAGCCAAGCCTCCACCGCGGCGCGTCAACCTCCACCGGGCTCGTCGTCATCTCACTTTCCAACGACCACTCCATCCACGCCCTTGCTTCTTCCTTCTTTCCCTTCCCCCCACTCCCCGCCTACCTTGGAAAGATGACGAGCTACACCCTCACACCCCACGCCTACGCCGTGCCCCTCCTCCACGCCGCCGCGCACCCCGAGTCCGACGTCGCCGGCCTCCTCCTCGGCCCCTCCTCACCCTCAACCCAAGGCGTCGTCGAAGTCACAGAAGCCCTGCCCGTGCTGCACCGCTACGCGTCGCTCAGCCCGACGCTCGAGCTCGGCATCGAGATGGCGCGCGCGTACGGCGCGAAGAAGGGGATGCGGGTCGTGGGGTATTATGAGGCCCGGGCTGGCGCGGGGAGCCGGGTCGGTGAGGCGGTAAGTCGGCGGCTGGCAGAACGTGGAGTTGGAGCGGGTTGGGGGAGAGAGGACCAGGTTGAGAACGAGCGAAGGGGGCGGTTGTGGAGTTGGGAGTGGGGGCAGGTCGCGGCGAGCCAAGGCGCTGCGAGGAAGGGGAAGGGAGGAAAGGAGCGGCTTAGGCGAATGCGGATAGACTGAGGGCGTGGAGTCGAGCCGAGCTCCGAAGCGCCCCCAGCGACGCAGGCGAGCAGCGAATACAAGCCGCAACGAGAAGGACCATGTGCATCCCGGCGGCGCGAGGAATGGGGATCGCCGGAGATCTGGCGGTAGATGGGAGGGACGAACAACGGCGAGACCGGCGGAATGGCCGAACCGGAAACGCTGACTCCAGGTCCTGGCTTCGCTCCGCGCCGAAATGGGATCCGTGCTGGGCCTCGTGCTGGATAACTCCAAGTTGCGGACGACGCAGGCTGTTTATTCGGTGAGTGCTGTGTGGGCGGGCTGGCGGGTTGGGTTGGGAGAGGGCGGGCTGGATAGAGGGACGATAGAGGGACCGTGGCCCACGGAAGGACGGGAGAGTGGGTTGGCCAACTGGTCACAACAGCGGCCGAGGGATCGATACCTCGTCTAGGAGGGCGGATGGTGGCCATAGGAGGGAGATGGAAGGGGAGTAGGAGTGGAGAGCTGACACCAGACCGACCCAACAGGCGCCAACGTCACGTGGCCATCAGAGAGCGTGCGGACGGGCGCGCTCGAGCTCGTGTGGAACTCTGGTGTGCAGCTCGAGCTGCGTGATCTCGACGACCACTTGGACGATGCGTGAGTCTGACCTGGGGGTGGGGTGGGGATGGGAAGACAGAGAAGATACGGAGGACAGGGAGGATCGGGAGAGGGGATAATACGCTGACGGCAGACGGGCGGATTGGATTGGGAACGAGGTGGTGCGCGCCGCCGTGGCCAAGCTTGCATAATGGTGTCGTGGGGAGTAGGATGGTCATAGATGTACAGGGCTCGACGGTTGTCAGCATGCTGAGTCGGCTCAGTATGGGTGATGGCTAAATAATGACAACGCGAGCTTTCATTCATTGACAACGTGACTGACTATTGGCACTATGCGGTACAACTCGCAATGTCACCTCTCAAACGCCACAGTCCTCACCCGCCTCCCAAGCTTGGTAAACTCACTCCCAATGCCCGTCACCCTTCCTTCTCTCCATTAACCCCGTTGGGCCGGCTCACGCCGTTCGCCACCACGTTAGCCTCCTTCACCCCTTTCGCCACCACGCTAGTCGCCTTCGCGCTGCTCGTCTCCATCCCCGCCTCCGCCCCGACAACCTCCTCAGCAAGCGCCTCCGCCACCTTCAGAGCCAGCTTCCCTGCCCCGACGAGCCCGGCCTTCAACTCGGCCACCTCGTCCGCGACGCTCTTGTAAAACTCCTCCACAGCGTGGCCCGGCGGCGCGGCAGCCAGCCACGACTGGTACCGGAGGAGTTCGATGTGGAGCCTGCTCGTCTCGTTGAAGGCATCAATAGCGCGTGAGGCCGTGTTGGCGGTGTCGACGCGGAGGCGGGCTTGGTCGGCACTACTTCTCTTAGTCTCAGTCTGGCGACTTGGAGTCTCCTCCTTGGCGGGGGTGTCGCTTGAGACCTCCGACACCTCCGACCTGGGCTTCGGGTCCATGGGAGCCTTGGCCATGACCTTCCCCGGCCGCTGCCGTCAGCTTCCTCCCTGGTCGCCAGCTCACCTCGCCCTCGCCCTTATCGTCCTCCCGCGCCCGCTTCTTCGGCCGCAGCGCAATCAACTCAGCCTTGATCCGCGCAAACACCTTGCGCTCCTTCTCCAGCTCAAGTTCCGCAGTCGCCAACTCTGCCCTCGTCGTTGCCACCAGCTGGCGCATCG
This sequence comes from Cutaneotrichosporon dermatis, assembly GCA_020011015.1. Lineage (NCBI taxonomy): Eukaryota > Fungi > Basidiomycota > Tremellomycetes > Trichosporonales > Trichosporonaceae > Cutaneotrichosporon > Cutaneotrichosporon dermatis. Next base: position 2,725,045 of record JAIGNX010000004.1, on the reverse strand, counting down.
CCTCGTCGGGCTGGTTGCTCCTAGCTCCGGCGGTCGAGTACGACTCAAGACGGGCCTGGAGCGTATCGACGACTTTGGAGAGCTGCGCGACGAGCGTGCCCTGGCGCGAGAGCTCGTTGCCTTTGGCTTCCTCGGCGGTGGGCGGTTTGCGGGGCTTTGGTTTGGTGCTGGCTTGCTTCGGCTTGGGTTTGGAGGTGGATGGGTATGGCGAGGTCGGGTTCTGGGCTTTGGGGTGAGAGCGGGGGAGGAAGGGCTCGGCTTTGATGTCTAGCAGGAAGGAAGGCTTGGGCTGTGGAGCTGGCGAGCTCTCGCCCTGGCTCTGGGCGTGGGGCTGAGTGTGGGACTGAGGCTGGGGATGAGCCTGCGCCTGAGGCTGCTGGCATGCTCTGAGCGCGGGCGAGAGGTCGAATACTGGCCGCGAGGAGGGGATGGTGCGCGTATGGCCCCAGTCGCGAGGGGGAGGGAGCATGTTGTAATCCTGCCGAGGTGTCAGTCGAGCGTGGAATGATTGAGTAGGACTTACGAGAGGTCACAAGGGAGGAGTTACTAGGCGTCGGGCGAAGGGATATCGCAAGAATAACACTGTCGGGAGAGCGATGGACAGGAGTTGGTATGAGCAGGAAGGGTTGCTGGTGGTAGATATCACAAGAGTGATCAGTCAAATGAGGACGTAAGAGTGAGAATGATGAATGGAAGGAAGGAGTAAAGAGAGGTCAGTGACAGTGGTATTGTTTGGTTGACTGTACAACGTCGATCCAAAGGGCGCAATCCGCATTAGTCGAGCACTGATCAGCGAGCACTCGATGGGCAGCTGGTCGCGAGATCGCGCGACTGAATGATCGCAGACAGGATCTGTATCGCTAGGACGAGTTAGTTGCATGTCTGTCCTCTGCGCCCAAACGCCTGTCTGAGGGGAGGAGGCATCCTTACTCGCCCTACCAACTACTACTGTACCCGTCTGGACCGCGCGTCGCTGCTGGGACGATGGGAGTATATGCCTGCGTCTCTCGACATGGAGACTACCACTTCACTCGTCGTCGTCGTGGCGCCTCACTGAGCATTAGGCTGTCATCCTCATTGTTGTTCGTTGTCGCGGAGGATGGCCGCCGCTCACGGCTACTCACGACCGCCTGACTCGAGCTTGCCCTTTACACCTCAAGGCTTCGACGATGCTCGCAATCAGCTATCCGGGGATCAACCTCGCCTCGAACCACAACACGCGGCTGTGCGCCCGACTCTTCACCTCCCATCATTCACGTCACGCATCGCACTCCATCTGTCCTTCAGCGGGTCGTATCACAGTCCTGCGCAGTCGTCGCACGCGAAGCGACGGCGGACAACAGAGACACGCAGAGTCCTTAGCCGGCGCACTCCGTCGTCGGCGTAAGAAGAGGACGTCTCCCACAGGTTGAGAGCAGCGTCTCTCACGAGCTCGGGAGCAACTTGTTACACGCGTTTCACGTCTGAGACCTGGTATGTGAACGCCCTCTGACCGGCGCCAACGGGATCTTGACCTTCCGTACACAGGATTGATAATCCCAATGTCGATCCGATCTCAACAAGGCAAGTTGTGCGTGCGCAGTGCGCAGGAAGCAGGAAGCAGGAAGCAAGCGCAAGGTCGGAAAACGAGAACGGAATCCTGGCGGAGGCCGACGGAGGCAAGACGTGTATTCCAGTGCGGTGGTACAATGTAATCGCGAAAGCTTGGCGCTTCATGCTCGGTGCATGAGCTTGTTCGGCGAGAGTGTAGTGTACGATTGCAGAGCATGCAGAGCGGATCAGTTTAATCAAGTCGATCAAGCGGAATGAAAGGTGATAGATGGGCGCATGGGTCAGACAAATGGCGGCCTGGGCCGAAACCAGCTCTTTAGACTTGCAAGTTAGTCGCCGTGCCGTTGTATGCCGGTAATAATAGAATAGTCTATTAGCCTATTAGTAATGCCCGAATAGGGTAATACTTTAATTGCGGCCACTAATACTATGGACACACACGGTTACGTCGGTCAGTCCATCATCCATCACCCCATCACCTAACTCCCATCCATCGTCCCAACCATCACACACTCCATCAACAACCCACACCATCCTCCGCCCACCTTCAATGATCTAACCATGGAACGGTCCAGTCCGCTCTCTCCGCAACCCGCGGACGAGCTGGCGGCCAAGGCGCGCCGAAAAAAGGTCCGCGTGTTCGCCCAAGACTCGTCATCGAGCGACGACGCCGCACTCCAAGACCCCGCCCCGGGCGACGACAGTGAGCCTCATTACAACGCTCTGGCATTTAACACCCAGGCCATCCGGGACATCTGCGGAGCTCGTCGTACTCGGCCCAGCCAGATCACGCGTCTCCGAACAGTGGGAATCCCAAGCTGGTGCGCGCGTCGACGTTTCGCGCACGCCGACACCTGTGCCGAGTGCGGGGCCGACAACAGCCGGAAGCGGAGCGATTCAAGCACAGCGCACGTCAGTTTACGGACGACGCGGCCCCGCGACCTCGGTATTACGAGGCAGGACCTCGATGCCGACTCGTACATGCGCGGTGTGGACGACTGGGGATCGGACGACGACGATGACGATTCCATCGACGGATCACGGCCAGTCAAGGCGATGGTCGCGGACGCCGTTAGACGGGCGGCACAGGGCGACGAACCGGCCGGCAAGGGGTTGATTCTCGCGACGCCGCCACCAGATGCCGCGGCGCCGGAGACGGACGAGGGCAAGGAGCGCCTCGAGTGGCAAGCATGCTGCGAGTGTGTTGGCGGCGATATCTTGCGGGAGAGAGCAGCCGTATCGGCGTCGAGCGGCCGAGCAACGAGACATACCGCAAGGCGATTGGGCAGAGCTTGTGGTGGCAGATCCGCGCACGCCTCCGCAATCGCACAGAGAGGAGGAGAGGCGGCGAGTCGAGCAACGCCGCAGCAGAGTCGTCGATGTCGTGCTCGAGGAAATCGCGGCTTCACCGTCAAGCAGGATCGGACGTGCCCGCCCTCGACCAGGTTGCGTACATTCTCAAAAGCTCAGTGTCGTCGAGTCGCTATATCCACATCGGCACGCTTCAAGCTCGACAAGCCACTGTACGACTCGGAGACGTTCCAGAGCCGCATCGACGCTGTCGGCGTGGTACTCGGTCGTCACCCAGCTGCAGGCACAACTGGCCATTCTGCAAAGTGGACGGGTACGGAGGATCTCGACATCACACGGCCGAACACAACAAAAGAGAAGGCGCTCGTCGGCAAGCAGTACCACCCCTCGACGCCAAGGCGCGGGCACACGCCAACGACCTCGCAGCAGACGACTCGACATTCATCGACCGTGTCTCAAGGAGGACTCGCTTAGACGCACATTTGAGAAGCGCATCTTCCTCGATTTGCTGGCGATCGTCCAAAATGCCAAGCAGACCGTCATTGCACATTCACCCTATCTCGCCGAGCTCAAACTACCCGACTTCCAGTACGAGCTCCTACGCATCATCTCCTTCCCGGGCCGCTCATTACCGAGGCTCTCAAAACCGTCTTCGCGCAGCAGAGCGATTGTCGATCCCGACGTCATGGTCGTCGACGACATGGCCAACAGTTCCGGTCGTCAGTCTCACTCTGCATCATTATCGGCGACAGTACGAGGAGATTGTCGCGCCCGACCCAGAAGCGGTGGAGCATACCGACAGCTTTCCGAGCGAGTATCGCGAGCCGTGCTCAAGTGCATCAAATGTTCTTCAAGTTGCTGCACTGGAAGCTCAAGAGCGGTACCGCGCCGTCTACTTTAGGGATACGGATGTCTCGAGGACGAGTGGGAGTTTCTGTACGACGCCGCCGAGGCGATCGAGGGTGTCGACTTGTGTGCAGAAGCTCTGCAGCCTCACCAACAAGCTCATGGTGCCGTCATCAACTACTTTGAGAACTCGTTACATGTGCCGATCCGATCGAGGAAGCCGGCAAGGTCAAGAAGGCGGACAGCGGGGGAATAGCACCAGCATCACTCGCGGCAAGGAGCGTCAGCCGATGACGACCGAGCAGATGGTGACGTGGTATGGCAAGATTCTCGACGCGATCAAGATGCGGTATCGGAAACTGCAGCGGTTTGCGCGGCGCCTCACCCACCGGTTCGACAACTCGCAGAGTACTCGTTCGAGGACGAGGACACGAATTGCTGATTGATCAATTGTACGAGTCAGGTCATTCCTCGTCTACACCACACCTACGAGGAGCAGGGGACATATGTGTTTGCGGACGGCTCCTTGTGGGATCTTCCAGAAGACGTTCGGCAGCTCTGTTACGTGGATTTGCCCTCAACCTCTCGGGTACGGCGCATGGACGACATCTCGAGCCAGCAGATGGGATTATGAGCGACGGCGACGAGGAGGACGAGGATGCTGACGACGACGCCAAGTATCTCCTTCTCGTGTCGCCACGGCAGTCCTTCTCATGGAGGGGTGCCGTCATGACCCTCGATGTCCCAACCCCATCGACTTTGCGCTCGAGGACAGTCGTATCCGTCTCATTGCCGACGGACCGCTCGCGCGTCTCACTTACTGCAAGTTGTTGTTCCAGCGCTCGTTTGTCGACCCGACAACGCCGCTGCCCCCTGCTTCGAGCCGAAGTGCATCGTTGAGGCTCAGGCGCATTTACCGAAGGTCAACAAGGAGTTGAAGAAGATTGCACGGTCAGCACATCGATTATCCGAGTGCATCATCGAGTCGGCGGCACATGTGCGGCGAACACTCCGAGGAGCACCTGGGACACAGGACTTAATTGAGAACTGGTACTCTTCGCCAGCGACCACGGCCACCGCGTTGCGTACACATGGATCACAAGCGTGGGCACGGTTCTCCCGCTTGTTGATGAGACTCGCCATTTCCTGGGTATCGTTCATTGCGATAACTGCGATCCTACGGACCGCAAGACGTTCCGATGGACCGTTAACGCGCTCGAATACGCTATGCTCATGACCGCGGCAACAACATCTACACCTGACGAAGCAAGAGTTTGCGCTTCTTCGCGCCAAGGTGGCGAGCTGCATGACCTGTTGATCAGCCACTTTGACATCCTTGCGCACGTTCAAGTATCGAGCAAAGAAGGAGGCGGAGCGTCTCGAGGCCGTCCGCCGCATGGCCCACATGTATGAGCTTCACGACGAGGACGATCACCTCTGCCGCGGAAGGCTACGCCGTCAAGTGCCAACAAGATGCAGGCCAACATCGACGTTCACTGCGTCTCGCCAGAGAGGACAGCTTGCCATCATCAACGAGCTCGACAACCGTCTCGCGACGCTCAGCAGCGACCAGCACCTCATTGGCCGTATTGGACGAGGAGGTCAGCGAAGACCGCGCATTGGTATTCCTGCCGCCAGCTCGAGCAATATCTCGCTCCGCTGGCAGCAGGGAGGATACATTGGCGGAGGTGCCAATGGATCCGTCTATCTCGGCTTCAACCTCGACTCGGCGGTATCATGGCTGTCAAGGAGATTCGCGTGCAGGACATAACCAACTCGCCCGCGCTCTACAAACAGATCAAGGACGAGCCGACGTCATGCAGATGCTATCGCATCCCAACATCGTCGACTACTACGGCATCGAAGTACATCGCGACCGTGTGTACATCTTCGAGGAGTACTGTCCAGGCGGGTCGCTGGCGAATCTGTTGGAACACGGCGCGTCGAGACGAGAGTCACATGGTCTACGCTGGCAGATGTGCAGGGTTGCAGTACCTGCACTCGCAGGGCGTCGAACACCGTGACGTCAAGCCCGATAACATCCTGCTGGCGCCAACTCGGTGCTCAAGTATGTCGACTTCGGTGCGGCCAAGGTCATTATCAAGGGCAACCGGACGATGGCCAAGACGCGCGATCTCACGCGGCGGAGGCGCCGAGGGTCCGCAGTTATGAACTCGCTGGCTGGCACACCAATGTACCTCGCACCCGAGGTGATCAAGGGGGTCTGGCCGCCTCGGCGCGCAGACATTTGGTCAATGGGCTGTGTCGTTCGAAGTGACGACGGGACGCAAGCCGTGGTCCAACCTCGACAACGAGTGGGCCATCATGTTCCACATCGGTATCGCGACGCAGCACCCGCCGTGCCTGAGCCGGGCAGATGAGCGACTCGGCATCGACTTCATCGAGCAGTGTTTGACGCTCGACCCAGTCAACCGCCCGACGGCGACAGAGCTTCTCCACCACCCGTGGCTACAGCCCATGATGGACTTTGTGAGTCACCCTGTGCTGACTGATCCGCTGACATCGCAGAGCATTGACAACTCGCCAACAGTGTCCAGTATGCCGTCGAGCTTCACTGCTGCAAGCTTGGAGTCACCAAGCGACTTCCCTCTGAGATCTGACACGCCTTCCCCAGCGATCAGCCTTGGCCACGCTAGCTTCCCGACGGTGCACCATTCGCCATTAGCCACGACTGCAACGACGGCGCCGACGGTGACGCCCTCGCCTGCGGTGACGCCTGTCGTCTCGACACCCAGCATTCAGAGCGCGTCGTCCTGGACAGAAGTATCAGCGGACACCCTGACGGATCCTAGGGAGCTCGCATCGGCAGACACACCGACGCCACCCAAGTCCTCCGTCCCATCGACGATCGTGTCTCCGCCGTCTGTCGTGCACACGCCAACAGAAGGAGTAATGCCGGACGCGCCAGGAAAGGCTACCCTGGACGCTGCCGCTAAGCCAGCGGCAGTGGACGGGCTACCAGGCTCATTACAGCAATTGTCGTTGAACGACGAGACCTCGGCGACTGGTCCAGATACGGAGGGTGTACCTGGTCTGCCAGCTTCGTCAGCGTCAGTCGCCACCTGTGAAGTTTGCGCCGCGTTCGGAGTGAGCAGTGAGACGGGGTATTTGTCTGCATGAGGATTTGAGTCACGGATAGGTGAATCTTGGGTTATCTTTTGTTTGTGCTTCGTAGTCTGTGCTGGGTAGTAATGGGTTTCTCTGTATGTAACGCGTGTGTTGCTCTATAGTGGGCGCCACAGGTTATAACCCGGATCGCCGAGACGCCTCTAACGGGATCTGTTTGATTCTCAAAGCGCGCCCGTGCCTTAGATGGCCTTTGGAAGTTGGGATTGAAGGATTTTGCTTCCGTCTGACCCCGCTGGCTTTAGGCAAGGAGAGGAGGGAGGGGAGGGAAGGTCGACGAGTAGGGCCTGTGAGATGGAGGCTACGGTGGGGAGTCAGTGGGTATTGTGATAAGTCTACTGGCTTTCGTCGTTTTGTTTCTTTCTTTCAACTAGCTAATTCCCTACGAGAGAACTGCTAGTTGCATCTTCGGGTAAGTCTCCAAGCACACACTTCGCACCTCAGCACGACGCCGTCACCAACGTCCCAGTGCATGTCATCTATCCCCTGGATGGAAGAGAACGATGACACATCTTGGCGCGTGAGCGGCGAAATTTCTTCACGGTGGTGTGTTTGGCGAACAGAACAATAGGACAACCTTGTCGCTATCCTATGTCAGCCCACTACACCAACCCCAGACCAAGCCACCTTCCTCGTCGCCACCCTCATCCTTCTTCATCTCTCTTCATCTCTCATCCCCCATCCTTGCTCCATTGCTCACTCCTCAGCCCTTTAAAAAACCCACGTCAACGCCTCAACTAAACCTACGTGGTCGACCCACCTAAAATCCAAAAAACCCAATCTACAAAAACCACCCCCTCTTCCCTCACCATGTCGTCCGAGACCCTCTGCTACCCCCGCCGCGGCCGCCCCCGCGTCGCCTACCCCCGCCGCGGCCCCTGCCCCCGCGCCGCCGCCGGCTCGGCTCCTGCCCAGCCTGCGCCTACCTCGACCACTGGTCAGCAGCAGCCCGGCACCTCGGCCTCGCTCTACGTCGGCGAGCTCGACCCCTCGTCACTGAGGCCATGCTCTTCGAGATCTTCAACATGGTCGGCCCCGTCGCCTCGATCCGTGTCTGCCGTGACGCCGTCACCCGTCGCTCGCTCGGCTACGCCTACGTCAACTACCTCAACGCGGCTGACGGCGAGCGCGCTCTCGAGCACCTCAACTACTCGCTTATCAAGAACCGCCCCTGCCGCATCATGTGGAGCCAGCGCGACCCCGCCTCCGCAAGACTGGCCAGGGCAACATCTTCATCAAGAACCTTGACGACAAGATCGACAACAAGGTGGTGTGGTCGCGTGATTCCTATCCGGTGGCGAACAACTACACACAGGCCCTTCACGACACGTTTGCTGCTTTCGGCAACATCCTCTCGTGCAAGGTCGCCACTGACGAGAACGGCAACTCGCGCGGCTTCGCCTTCGTCCACTACGAGACCGGCGAGGCTGCCGAGGCCGCCATCAAGTCGGTCAACGGCATGCTTCTGAACGACAAGAAGGTATACGTCGGCCACCACGTTTCGAAGAAGGAGCGCCAGTCCAAGGTCGAGGAGCAGCGTGCCAAGTTCACCAACATCTTCATCAAGAACCTCGACCCCGAGATGGACCAGGAGGGTCTTGAGGAGATGTTCAAGAGTTCGGCGAGATTGTCTCGGCTGCTCTTGGCAAGGACGAGGAGGGCAAGGGCAAGGGCTTCGCCTTTGTCAACTACGTCTCGCACGAGTCGCCCGCAACGCCGTCGACGAGCTCAACGACAAGGAGATTAACGGCCGCAAGCTCTACGTCGGCCGCGCCCAGAAGCGTGCCGAGCGTGACGAGGAGCTCCGCCGTCTCCACGAGGAGAGGCGTATGGAGAACGAGTCCAAGACCGCCGGCGTCAACCTCTACGTCAAGAACATGGACGACGAGTGGGACGACGACCGTCTCCGCCAGGAGTTCGACTTTGCCGGCACCATCACCTCGGCCAAGGTCATGCGCGACGACAAGGGCGTCTCGCGCGGCTTCGGCTTTGTCTGCTTCTCGTCGCCTGACGAGGCCACTCGTGCCGTCAGGAGATGAACGGCAAGATGATCGGCACCAAGCCTCTCTACGTTCGCTTGCGCAGAAGAAGGAGGTCCGTCGCCAGGCTCTCGAGTCGCAGATGCAGCAGCGCAACGCCAGCGTCTCCAGTACGCCGCTGCCAACGGTCTCGGCGGCCCCCAGGGCTACATGCAGACCCCCATGTACGGCTACCCCCCGATGGGTCCTTACGGTGGCCCCATGATGCCCGTTCGTGGCAACGTCGTCGGCTACCCCGGCGCTCCCCCCATGATGGGCGCTCGCCCCGGCCGCTACCCTCCCTCGGGCCAGCCCGGTGCCCCCGTCCCCATGGGCTACATGCCGCCCAACGCCGCCGGCGCTTACCCCGGCATGCCTCCCAACTACCCCGTCCGCCCTGCCGGCAACGCCCGCCCTCCTACCGCTGCCCCCGCTGCCCGCCCCGGCTCGTCCCCCGTCGGTGCCCAGCAGGGTCTCCCCCGCGGCCAGGTCCCCGCTCCCCGCCCCCAGGCCGAGGGTGCCGCTCCCCAGCCCCGCTGAACGCTCAGGCTCTCGCTCGCGCTTCGCCCGTTGAGCAGAAGCAGATGCTCGGTGAGATCTACCCCCTCATCCACGAGACCCAGCCCGAGCTTGCCGGCAAGATCACCGGTATGCTTCTCGAGATGGACAACGCCGAGCTCCTCCACCTCGTTGAGTCCCCGCCGCCCTCACCGAGAAGGTCGACGAGGCTCTCCGTGTCCTCGAGGAGTGGGGCAAGGAGGACGACGCCAAGGAGGCCAAGGAGGCCGCCGACGCCGCCGACGCCGCTGCCGCCGCCCCCGAGGAGGCCAAGGAGGAGTCCAAGGACGAGGCCAAGGAGGAGGAGAAGAAGGAGTAAACACCTTCCTTACACCTTCCTTTGACTTTGACCTCTCGTTCCCCTCTCTCTCTCTCTATCTTGTGTGATACTCCTCGCCTCCCCTCGCCACGTCCTACGTTCTTGGTCTCGAGACACCCCCGTCGCCGTACCTGTGTATACCATCTCTACCCTATCCCTCTGGCTTATCGGTCTGCTCTTGCCGACCATCACGATCCTCCTATCTATAAAGCCGCCAGACCTTCCTTCCTCTTTGACCGCGCACGTCGTTAGTCGAGTGTACGATGGTGTGAGGGGGCTGATATGCAACGACTTTCTCTCGTGTACTTAATGTGGTGCTGGGCGTGCGTGTGGTGCGAGCTGTATTGGAGCATTCGAGTGATGTGCACAGAGTGTTGAGAGGCGAGTGATATAGAAGCATCACAGAGATCGACTGAGAGTCGGCGTGTAGGTACAAGCATATGGAGGGCCGCAATGCGTGGCACATCTACTGGCCCAGGCCAGTGGCTTTGCCAAGACAAAGAATCCCCGCGAACCTTCTTCCATACACATCGCCTTTGTAGTCCTCAAGCCCAAATCATGCACTCGGGTAGGCAGAAAGAGGTCGCTAGTGGGAGAGCTCACAGTCCCCTTCACCCCTCCTCCTACTCAGGTGTATACTGAACATGACGGCCATTGCATTACATTAACGTGGACAGGAAGGACAGTAGTCAAGCTAGTCAATGTGGATGATCCAAACGACCTTGGCAGCCACGTGGCACCGGCCGCCTCGAGCCGCCGGCCGCCATCAGCCCATCGCCACCCAACCGATGTCGAAGTTCGCACGAGCCGGTGACGCATACACTGCCCGTCGCATAGGACACTGCCGCACCGACTTCCAACCTTCCTACCTTCTCGACCACATCTCCATTTCCACGTCTTCTGTTTACAGTAGACTCATTCCTTCAGACTCATTCCTTCCTACATCCTCGCTCTCTTACAAGTGAACAGGCCTGCACCCCGCCACCATGGCCACACACCAGCCCGCGCAGGCCCTCGCCTCGCACCTCGTCTCCCAGACGCTGTCGAGCATCGGCCTCCTCGAGACGCTCAACCTCATCACGCCCGCCGACGCCGCCGAGATCCGCAACCGCCTCCCCAACCCGTACACCACCTTCCCCAGCCTCGCCATGAACACCAACGCCACCGCCTCGTCTCCCGTTGCGTCGCCGGCGATGGGCGCGGGCGCCCTCGTTGGAGGGATGCAGAACATGGCCGTCTCGAACTACCAGCCGCCAGCGCACGCGCCCTCCGCGCCCACCCCCGCTGTGCCCGCGCTGCCCCCGCGCAGCCCCGCCCCGGCGTTCAATGAGCAGCGGGCGCGCGCGCTGTGGGATTACAACGGGTCGGATGTGGACGACCTGCGCTTCCGCCAGGGCGATACTGTTATCATCGACGAGGAGGTTAATAAGGAGTGGTTCCGTGGACGTCTCGCCAACCAGCCGGGAGAGAAGGGCGGGCTGTTCCCTTCCAACTACGTGGAGAAGCTGTGAGTTGCGATTGTGCGAGGACAGCGGAGGTAGGGAGGTAGCGACGTAGGAGAAGCGTGGGGAGGGAGCGGCCTTCCTTCGAGGCAGGTTGGGGATTGCTGATCCTTCGAGGCAGGCTGGGGATTGCTGGGTGCCAACGTGCTTGCTCAGCCCAGCTAAGGACATGGCTCGTGATCTTCCACCTCACGATGCTCCCAGCTCCTTGCGCGTCATCCGCGTCCCCGCGCCGGGCGCCCAGACCTTGTTCCGCACGCACACTCCTCCTATCCTTCACGAGCCATGCGAGCCGTACACGTCGCTGACATCAGCCCGCCCACGACGACCGACGAGAAGGCCCAGCCAGCCGGCATGGTGCCGTACCAGCCGCCCGGCCCTGCCGTGCCCTACTACACCCCACCGCCAGGCCAGCAGCAGCAGTACGCCATGCCCCCGCCGCAGCAGCCGGGCGGCAACACCGTCATTGTCCAGCACGAGGATCCGAAGAAGAACAAGTTTGGCAAGCTCGGTGGAAACGTGAGTGCTCGTGTGATCAGATGTGCTGTTCGTGGCTGCTTGTCAGGCCGTGTTCCGTCATGGGTGTCGAGTTTGGTCTCACCTGGATACTGGCCGAGACTAATCGCTGTCTGATGGCCTGGGGAAGGGCCGCCATTGATCGGGTATCCATCAATGACCAGCTATGCTCCTCTGCAAGCTGGTCGATGTCGGTCGAGGCTCTGTGGCAACCTGTGGTGTGAGCCCAACTTGGCCATCCGCGCGGATAGCGAGAAGCTTCCAGGGGATATCTTGAAGAAGGGCTTGCTTGGATTCTGCCCTCCTGCCCCTATTATTCATCCGCACCCGACGTGCTCTGGACTCTGGCCACAAGCGTCTCGATCACATGCCCTACTTGTCCGGTTACGTCGTGACACATTCGCGCCCTCACGCACTCCATTGTCCATCCTGCTGTGGCCTTGTCCCTCTCTTTCTCGCTGTTCCCTCACTGTTCCCTTGGTGTGCCTTCGCACAGGTTCCGGTATCGTCACATTCGAAGCCCTTCATCATCCTGGTCATCTGCACGAGCCTGAGGCACGGCCGCGGCTTTAGGAATCGGCGTGATCAGGGGAAACCTCGTCGCTACCGATCTACAACGCCCACGAGGCGTTGCGTGCAGTGCTCTAGACCTCGGGTAGTGATCTACATGAGACTGCCGGGCCGAAGTGGCCGCCCGGACGCCTCGGACAGGGCGCATGTGTTTCTGGGAAACGTCTCGCTAGATTGCGACGTGATCCGTGTTCCGAGTTTTCCGGAGCACCCATCTCCCGCTCCACAGTCTTGTGTGACGTTTGCGATTTTGCCGCCACACCCACCCAAGGCTGAGTCAGCTCCGCCACATCCAGCTCGGGATCGCACAGGGATTGGATGGGCAATAGATGCTGACGCCAGCTCGGAAACGCTGCGGTCACCGGTGCTGGGTTCGGTTTCGGCAGTGCGGTCGCATCCAACCTTGTGAACGCTAGTGAGTATACTCCTGTACTGCCACCGATCAAGAGAAATAGACCGTCAATCGGACACAATTTCTCGCGCCGGGTTAGCGCTAACGGGCAGTCCTGTAAACACACGGGCGGGCGACGACGCTGTCTCGAGGAATACATGGCTCGAGACGGACAGAACTTTGTACATAGCAAGATACCGACTGTATGCATCTTACCCTCCTTCTAGCCGTCTTATCTGCATTTTCTCTGGCGTTGCTTATGTTTTCTAAGGGCGTCTGAGCTCGTTGACATCTGTCGTAGAACGAGTACAGAGCGTTTTCCTCCAGATTCCGCCACGAGCGCACAAGATGCGATTTGTCCACATTGCAACTCACGTTCTCAGCCCTCGACGCTCTCTTTCACCCCATTCACCTTCGGTTCTCTACTTTCTTGTATGTCATGCTGGAAAAATAGCAGACAACCTTCGCCGCATTGTGCGACTCGCTGCTGCCGCACGCACACCTCCACACAACATCAATTCTCCACTGGCGACCTTCAAGGTGCACGAGAAAGGGCAGACTTCTTTCGACGCTGCAAACAACATACGCGCAGGTCACTTCAGTCCATCCAGAATCCTCAGGCCACCTGTTCCTGTTTACCAGCGGTGACCTGCGCAAGTGCGTTCTTACCCCGCCACCTATCATGCTATGTACCAATTACAGCCGACGCCACGGCTGACATCGCAGGTTTCTCTAAGCCGACTTCGACAAAGCAGCACATTCCTCCTGCGAACTTGGCTCGACGACTGTCTGCGCGTCTTCGTACGTCTTCCTTCGTAGTTATTCTGCCACACCTGGACTAATGTGCAGGTGCATCGACTGTCCGTACTGTAGATATCCTTCCAATATTCATCAAGAATGGCAGCCTTGACGAGATACGAGTCCTCGGAACCAACGTCCACAGCACAAAAGACGCTACTATCTCCTCTAACACCCATCGTGCCGTTCTCCATTCAGCTCCAGAGCGTCCGCATCACTATGTCCATGACGCTGGCGGTGCAAATCACATGGGAACGGGCATGGCCCATACGCCCACAGTCGTCCTCAAGGCAGTGTCTGGATTCCCGTAACTAGATTCGAAGAGATTACCGCCACGATACAGCACGTGCCGCGACCATTCAAGAAACGTAGCGACCGACTGGAATGTGATCGTCGACCCATTGGAACCGGCCCAGCCAATCTGCCCCGTGCTCCATTCTTGCGGCCCCACTTGGCCCAGCTGCATCTCCACGGTGAGTTGTCGGCCTGTGCATGGTAGCTGCTCCGGGCTGCTCCGGGTATGTACATAGTCCATCGAAGCATGAGCACAGGAGATACGTTTGAGTTGACCGGTATGCATGTCGTTCTACTGCCGGTGCCGTGATTATGATAGCGATTGGATTGTGGCGGTGCCGACCACTATCGGTGGCTGTGGCATGTGTTGTGCCGAGATAGTGGACGGCTACAACGCCCGGCCCGTCCGATCTCGCATTATACCATCAACCGATGTTAATCTGCACAGCAATGATCGTCAGCTGAGACATGTTGCAGTCTATTATCGGTCATGACGCGACGCGTTGTCTGACGATCGAGACGACAGTGGCGGGCCGGGGGTGGCGGCGCACCGAGGCACGTGGACAAGTGGGGCGGTTAAGCGTACCGCGTACTGGAAGCTCGTAGTGATCTCGGACGAGCAAGTATGCATGGTGACGACTAATGCGGCGGTGCCAACGTCGTGCCTTTTCTGTCCTGTGGCGGTGGAGGAAACTCGGCAACCCCGCCTCACCTGCTCGGAGATCAGGGTCAGGTCCGCTCATGTGACCCACCGTTCCCTCTATGCTGTCCGCTAAAGTGCCCACTCTTGTCTACAGCGTCCTCTTACTCATTGCCGCCGGTGTCTGTGCGGCCGCGTTGGCGCACAAGACCCCGTCCAATCTCGTCGCAGGGAACCTGGGGATGCTTATCACTCACACAGCTCTTGGGTCACGGCCGTCCACCTGCTCGGGCTAGGCTCGTCGTACTCCGCCCTTCTGCTGCACATCACTCCGACGTCATCGCCGAGTACTATTCACCGCTTGCCCTGGCGATCCTTCCCCTCCGTTCCACCCGGAGTCATACCAGTTACCTGGCTGACGGCATCCACCAAATCTCCTCAGCACTACCAGTGAGGCAAGGATGGTAACAGGAACAAACTGAGACGCTTCGAGACTGGGTGGACGAACGTGTTACATCCAGGAGGGCTTCTGAACCCGTGTCGTCTTGCTCCTGTTCACGCTGCTATTCGTGTACAGGGTGTCTGATCGCCGGCAGCGGAGAGGCTACTAATCCCCGCGGCTCGTGCAGTTATGCAGTTACCAGTAGCGCGACCCGGGGAGCATCGGGCAAGCTGAGCGGGTGGGAAGAATGGATATCGGGTCGATCGCCTTTGAGGCGTACCCCGATGGTCTCTACAGGTGAGCAGGTGCGTACCTTGGAAGCATGGCAGTGCTTGCAGTCGACAGAGCAGTGCCAGAAACAGAGTTCTGATACATCGCGGACCTGACTGACGATCCATATCCGGTGCTTCCCCTCCCCCACCCCCCTTCTCCTCTCCCCACGCGCCCCTTCACCGGGGATATCCATCAGCTCAAACACGCCTTCATCGCATAAATCACTTTAGCTGACTTTAGCAGTGCAGGCGGTGACGGCTCGATAGCAACATAGGCTTGCTGCCGATCTCGGCTTGTGCCTTCACCACCGACGTCGGATCGGGCGGCGCAATACCCAGAGACCGCCGACCGCGCTGGTCTCGTGCACCGTTCGGCCGGTATCGCTATCAATGTCCTCCTGATCAATTAAAAGAGAGACGCCAAGCGCCACACTTCGCCCTCACACGATATTGTCCCGCATATAATACCTTCTCGCATCGGTGTTGGACGTAACGATACCGATCAACCTGTCGTCACATTAGGTTTACCGGGTGTCGATCAGTGTTTGACCTCGGGGATCGACCAAGCAAGAATTAGAACGGCCCTACACACTCTGCCGGTCTGGCCTGCCCTCATCGGCAGTGCATATACGTCTCAACTTCTACACATCCAGTGGATCGCACCCTTAGGGGAGCACTTGAGCACTTGCAAAGATCCACTGGACCATGCAGCACTCGTTGCGCAAGGGCAAAGGCCGCCAACTGACTGTGGGCTCCTCTCCCAGCTCCTCCGAGCACCATGCCACGCCCGACACCGGCGCCACACTCGCCTTCCTCTCCCCGGCACCCGAAGCCGGCTCTAGCCTCGGTGCTGGAGGACATTCCCCACTCGACGTCGGCCCTGCTTCGTTGACTGGACTCGGTATCAGTGGCGGCATTGGGCCGGTGCGCCGCACTAGCAGCACACGCAGTAGCCGCCACAACCCGACGCCTGGCCCCTCGGGGATTAAGAACTCGCCGCCACGCTCGAAGAGGAGGAGCAAGGACGACAAGCCCGGCAAAGACATGCGCAGGAGTTGCGCCGAATGCCGCCGCCTCAAGGCAAAATGCGACCGCGTGTTCCCCTGCTCCAACTGCCGCCGGCGTGGATGTGCACTCGTGTGCCCGGATGGCGACCTCGGAAGCATGCAGGGGAAGCGTTTGGTGCTCGCGTCCACCGAACAGCTTCATGATCGCGTAAGTGGAGTTTTCCCGGCATCCTCTTTCGATGGCTGACGGTACAGATCGCACAGCTCGAGGCGGCCCTCTTCCACACCAATGCCCGCATCAGCCAAACGCCACATCCGCTGCTTGCGCCCGAGTTCCTCGACGGCGGCTTTGCCTCGCAACCTCCAGCATCTACGCCAGCGGGGCAATCGCAGTCGACCGACTCTCTTACTCCTGCCGGAGAGGGAATGGAAAGCGTCGCCCTGTCGGAGGAACTTGGGCACGGCGCCGACATTGAGGTCGCGTCTAGCTCTACATTGCCTGTAGACTTCCGCCCTGATGCTGGTCCTCGATCAGGCGTCATGGCCCGTTTGAGAAACATACTCGGCTCACTTCCACCGCGCGATGAGGCGAGAGCCATTGCAGACCGCTTCTTCCTCGAGTCCGAGTGGTACAACCACATCCTCCGCCGCGACGAGTACTATGGTCTGTACGAGCTGTCGGTCTACTCTCCAAGCGAGCACAACCCCATGAACCTGCACAAGCTCGCGTGTGTGCTCATGGTCCTCGTTCTCCAGCTGTACCTCGACCCCATGCGCGACTTCGACAATGTCGACGGCCGCGTGGCAGTGTTCTGGGACGCGGCTCAGCAGTGCATGGACACGCGTTCGGGCTGGAGTGCGACTCTGCCCGGAATCCAGGCGCTCGCCCTCATGACAATGTTTGTCGACTTTGCCGCCAAGGGCGGCGGCTGCATCGGCCCAGGCTCTACGAGCCTTTACTGGCTCCGCCGAACGATGGCCGCCTGCCAGGAGCTCGAGCTCAACAAGGAGCCTCACCCCAGTACACCACCGGGCGAGGCCAATTTCCATCGCCGCGTGTTCTGGGAAGTCGTCACTATGGACTGCTCCATGTCGCCGAGCCACGTCCATCACGCCAGCATACCCATCGAGCAGATCGAGGTTCGTTACCCTTCGGATGTGACGCCGTGGACAGTCATGCGCTACGAGATTGCCCGCGCGGCGTCCTACCCGGCTATCGACCTTGCTCTGCGTGCCGACACGAACGCTCCCGGCCCGCAGGAATATCGCGCGTTTGAGGACCTCCTGGCGCATTATGGGCCTGAGGCGCAGCCGGCCATCCACTGCCCTTACCTCGTCGGCGAGCCGCTACCCGACTTCCGCCCTGACGGCCTCTTCGACGTCTCCGCCATCCAGCGGTCGTCGACCAGCATGGCGCTTTACCAGAACTACTGTAAGTCCCTTCAGCGCCACAATCCAGCTAACGATGAGGGTACGTCTACTGCGCGGCGCTTCGCCGCATCATAGCCCGCGTGCGCTCCGACCCCGACGCCGAGCTCTCCGGGTACGACCGCCACCTTGTTTCTCGCGCATTCGTCACGGCGCAGAGCTTCATCCGCGTGGCGCGGTATATGCACCGCTGCATGCCGCGTGTGGCTGGCCGCTTCACAGACATGTGGGCCAAGCTGTTCGCCGGCGTGATCACCATTGCCGCCACGGCGCTCTGGTGCGGCCCGCACATGTCCCCGTCGTTTCTTGGGCAGGCGATGATTGAGCTGGGCGACACAGCACAGCTGGTGGACGAGGCGTCGAACGCCAACCCGGCGTCGGACCGACCTCAGGCTGTGCGCCTGATCATCCCTGTGCTGCAGAGCATGATTGTCGGCCGATACCCCCATGTAGTGGGAAACGACCCGACGCACGTCGCGACAAGCATTGCGAGAGAGGATATCCTCTTCGCAATGTTTGGCGGCGTAGTTGAGGGCGTCACTGGTCTGCAGACATGCCACGACTGGGCCTCGGCCATGCTCGTGGCTCCTGGGCCGCCGCCACCGCCCGCTCCAGCGTCGTGGGCTCCGCTGATGGCACCGCAGACGTTCGACTCGCCTCGGCGCACGGTCTCGCCCGCGCTCCTGCACACGCCCAGCCACGAGGGTGTGCCGGGCTTCTCCTCGCCGTTCCCGGCCGTCTCGCCTTTCCTCGGTGGGCAGAGCTTCGACAGCGCCGGCGCCTCGCCGCATTTGGCCGCGCCAGGCTCCAGCGGGCCAGGCTCGCTCGGCTTGATGTCCGTCCAACCCGCGCCCCCTCAGCAGGAGCTCTTTGCCGGACCATCTATGATGGAGCCACGGCACCCAGAGCCACCGCACCAGCTCGAAGGGCAGGCCACTGACCCCAACGTCGCGGCGGAGCTCCGGACCCGCCTACAGACGATGTACACGCCCCACTCATGGTGGGGCCACGCCGCCCAGGTCCCCAGCTCGAGCTCGACAGCCAGCGCGCCAGCGAGCCTGAGCATGCCAATGGGCATGGGCATGCCGCTGAGCAGCGGCGGGGACGGCTCGCGCCCGGCCACGGCGCCGCAGATGGAGGGCTCCACCGCCACCGCGCCGCACATGGAGCAGCGCCCGTCGTCGTCGCCCGCGCCAGTGCCACGCATCGTGCATCCCGGCCCGGACGTGCGGCCGACGACGCCACAGCACCACCAGTAGGCGCAGGAGGGCGAGGAGATGCCGCCTCCGCCGCTCTTCCGCGAGTCAAGGTAGCTCGACTCCTTGGGGCGGCATACCAACTTGTCACCAGGATTGATACCCCTCACAAAGGGCATACCCGCTCGACGGCGGACGTCGGACGTCCACAGATAATTACTACTGTCGTCCCACAACGCTATCGCACTCTCATGCTACCTTATACTGTACGCACTAATGCACTGTACACCCTCTGTATTATATACATAATCGGCGCATCTGTAATCAATAGACATGTATCTCTTACCACCTGCCACTCGTTCGCTCTCGGGAGACTGCTCGCCAGCACTTCCTATTCGTCATCGTTATCGCTGATGCTATAGTGCACAGCAGCCTCCCAAACAGCACAGCGATGTCAACAGCATCCTAATAAGTCAATAGCTAACATGCATATGCCCTCAGCCTACGCCCCAAAATGCGCCCCTCCATCTCCTCCCCGTCACCGATCCGGCCTCCACGACCGCGAGCCTCAACAGGATCTAGTCTGCTTGGAAGGCATGTCCCATGCCGAGCGCTACGTGCGGAAACCCGCCTGGCCCGGCCCCGGCCCTCTCGGCTGCCTCACCGGCGCGCCGGGCGCGCTCGGTCCTTGCCCCTGCCCCGGCACTGGCCCTGGTCTGGCGCCGCGCCATGCCGCCGCTGCCGCCTCGCCCAGCCCCGAGTCTGGAGCTGGGACCGGCGCGCCGATAGGCCCCGGACCCTGCCCTTGGGGCGCCTGCGCCGAGCCGTTCAGTGGTGGTCGCAGACCTGAGATTGGGGGCGTTGGCATCGAGCCCGGGGTCGACGCGGACGACGTCGAGGCGGAGGATAAGGACGGCGTCGAGGAGGGGAGGTGCGGCAGAGACGAGAGGGACGACAGGGACGTGGGGTAGCCCGCGTACGTGTATGGTGTGGATGGCTGGCTCGAGGACGCAGGGGCCGGGGCGGGGGCGGGAGGCCGCCGATGGCGCCGAAGTACCCTCCTCCAGTCGATGGCGGGGCGGCGCCAGGGGCGCGCGTGTACCCTCCATATCCCTGGTACCGCGCGGGAGAGTACGGCTGCGGTGGCTCGTACGTGTACCGCTGCTGCTGCTGTGGTGGCGCCTGATGCTGGGGATGCTGTTGGTGCTGTTGGTGCTGATGTGCGTGTTGCGGATACCCTCCAAGACTCGGGCTGGGCGCATGCCCAGGCGCAGGCCCATGTGCGAACGCAGCATAGTATCCCTGCGCCGAGTACATCCCTTGCGGCCCTGCGCGCTCCGTGTATCCCGCCACAGCGACACCGTATGGCTGCTGATGTTGCGGCCTTGGCTGTGGTTGCGCTTGGTGCTGCGGCGGATATCCCCGGCCGGGATCGTAGAAGCGGTCGTACTGCCGCGCATCGAGGCGGTCGAAGCCGCGGTCAAAGTCGCGATCGCGATCGCGCGAGTCCTGCCGCTGCGGCGCGGGCCGGTCCCTGTCTCTCTCGCCTTCTCGCTCCCACTCCCCTCGGTCGCCTCGATCTCCCCGGTCGTGTCCGCGGTCGCTGCGCTCGCGAGTGTATCCCGAGCTGGTTGCGCGCTCGCGGGGATCCATGGTGAGCTGCGCGACGGCGCGCGAGAGCTCGTCGGCGCCGGGCGTTGACCGCCCCGAGCCGGTGCGCGGGGTACTCCCGCCCGAGCGCTTGCCGCCGCGTCCGCTGCCTCTAGCGCGTTCCGAGCCATTAGGCCCGTTGGCGTTGGCGCTCGGCCCGCCGTGTCCGCCGCCATACCCTTGCCCACTCGCACTCCCCTGCCCTCCATACCCTGCGTAACCGTTCCCCGCCGCGCTGCTCGGTCCGGCCTCGTCTCGCCTCCCCTGCGCAGAAGGCCCAGCCTGGCCCATCGAGCTTGATGCCGACGCAGCGATCCCAGCCGCCGACGCCGATGCCGTTCCAGACGCAGACGCAGACCCCGAGCCTGCCGAGACTGGGGATACCGTGCCGGATCCGGCACCCTCCTCCTTGCCGAAGATCCGCTCCCTGGCCAGACGGTACTCCTCCTCGCGCTGCGCGAGCGTCTTGGGCGTGGCGGTGCCGCTGCTGCCCGCGCTGGCTGGGCGGGGGCCGGCGTCCGATGAGCGCTTGAGGATCTGGAGCTTGGGCGGGGGCGCGGAGCCCGGCTGAGGGGTGAGGAGCATGACTGGGGGTGTGGGGCGGTTACTGCTGTCAGCTGGTGCCGTTGGGAGGGGGATGGGAGGGGGAGGGCTTAATGGATGAGGATGGTGTGGGAGCCAGCGGATAGGCGAGGAGCGCGGGTAGAGCGCCAGGATGGTCGGACAGGCAGGTTGGGGCACGATGGCAGACTGGCAGACCTGTGCAGACAGATGGAGCCCATTGACCACGCCGCGCCAAAGAGCCGCTCGTTGAGAAGTAAACACCACAGCCCACCAAAGAGCCGCTCGTCGAGAAGTAAACACCACAGCCCCAGCACGTATCGAAAGGGCAAGCCGCGAGTAGTGATGTTGTGCGGACAAGATAGCCCACCACGGCACTCACGCGCTATCCCAGATCTGGCGATTGGACGCCTGCGCGCCGCGGAACCAGTCGTCGTCGTCCTCCTGTCCGGTCCCCGGCGCCTGTCCTTGTTCTTGTCCATTGCCCTGCGCTGGCTGTGGCCTCCGAGCAAGGAGGACGGGCTGCCGAGGCGCGCCAGCACTGCCGCTGGCGCTGTGCGATGCCTGCTGGTCGGGTCGGGCGAGGAGCGTCGGCTGCCCTTGTCCTTGCCCCTGCTTGCCAGGTAGGACAGCCTTGATACCGGCTGAGGTCGAGGTCGAGGACGACGCGGACGGGGAGTTGGCAGCAGTCCACGCGCGCGAGCCGGGCACACCCGCCGCCGCCGCGGCGGGACGCTTGGGCTCAAAGTCGGCCTGCGGTCAGCACGGGTGGGTGCACGACGTACCGTCTCCCAGTCGTCGTCGGCCATGCTTGCGAGGTGGGTGCGATGCTGGATGGTGTGTTGGGATGAGCGAGGACTTTGGGTTTCCGCGGCCGGCTGTCATGATCAGGGCGACCAGGGGAGCCACGTGGTCGAGTTGGGTGATGGCCGAGCGGCCGAGCGCCCCCGCCCAAGGCATTGTAGTTGAGATATTACAAACGCCATATCGGACATGTAGTACAGCTCATGCATAGGGGTAAGATATGTGGATGGTATAGATGCATGCTAGGTGCTCGCTGGGCGAGGTGCTACAGTGTGGGCGATGCCCGGCTATCGGGGTGGGGTGGGTTTGATCCGAGCTGGGAGCAACCTACTGCCACCAGCCTGCGCAGACATCCATATTAGCTGATCGCAGAGGGCGTGTGTATATAGACAACTCCACGACGATACAAGGACGTGCGCGGAAAACTGGGGTCCAATGGGCTCGGCTCATGGGCCAGCGACCGCAACCTGGAGCAGCCCCGCGCCGACGGCCTCCATGTTATCGTTGGTGGCCTCGGCCCACGCCTGCGTCCCGTCCTCGCCGAGGGCGACGTCGCGCCCGAACTCGTGCGCGAGCGGGTCCTCCTTCCACCCACCACGGCAGAACGCCGCGCCGCCGTCCTTGCTCGTGAGCAGCGCGAGGGCGTGCTGGCGCCGCTCCTCGTTGGGGCTCAGCATGCTCATGTGCATAACCACACGCGGCGGGATCGTTATCCGTCCCTGCTTGAAGCAGTAGTCGGTGACGGCGATGCAGGTGACGATGCCGCCGTCGGCACGCGGCTCGCGCACGCGCTCCATCAGGCGCTTCATCAGCTGGGTGTGCGAGACGCCGTCCGACTTGGTGGCCGAGCCGTTGGCCGCACCGTTGCCGCTCGACTCGGGCGTGTCGACGCCGCTGTCGGTGCCGCTGGGAGGGACGTCGATCTGGGGGATGACGGTAGGCTTGTCGGCCTCGGTCGCGGCGGCGACGGCCTTCGCCTTGCCCTTGCCCTTGCTCTTCTTGCTCGGGTAGATGACAAACTCTGTGACGATGTGAATCCTGGGTGTGAGCGGGTGTGCAAAGTAAGGCGGGCGGGGGTCAAAGGGCAGAGGTAGGGGTGGAGGAAGGGGTGAAGCGTGGCTGCCGTGCAAAACAAGCATATGTTCAGGTCGAGCACACAGCCGACTGTTGTGGCACGACATGCCCGCACACAGTCCGCCAGGAGCAGCTCGCACGACCTCCCAGCACTGAACAGCTGAGACACACCCCGCACCCCACACAACTGCCCCACACAACAGCGCCTCGTTACTCACCACTTCTCGCCCCAGCCACCAACTCTCGTCTCCATGAGGTACTGGCTCCCAATGGGGATCTCGCGAAGGTACTGCCAGTGGCTAGCGCCGAGGGCCATGTGGAGGCCCGTCACGAAGCAGGGCGCAAACGCGTCGATACAGAACTTCATCTTGTTCGCGTCGGAGTTCTTGGCATACGACGAGTTGCTGAGGTGCATGTTGTAGTCGCAGTCGTCGAACAGGGCGCGGCGCCACGTCCTGGCGCGCATGCCCTCTAGGCGTCCGGACGCCTCGTAGTTCTTGCGCCAGCCCAGCCAGTAGGCCCTGCGACCGCGCGTCCAGGCGAGGTAGTACGCGCGCAGAGGGTGGTACCATACGCGGATGTGCCAGAGGAAGGCGAAGGAGGACGAGTTGAGGAGGACGAGGAGGAGGAAAATGATTTTGACTGGTGTGAGCGATGCGGGCTTGGCAGGTGTGGGTGTTGAGAGGAACGGGGCAGTGTGGAGAGCGAGGCAGACGACAGGGAGACAAGGAGATGCTTACTGGGCTTAGGGACCCAAGGGAGGAGTGGAGTGGTACTCCTCGTCGCCGCGAGGCGGCGGACGAGCTCGCGGCCCTTGTCGGCGAGCATATCGATGAAGCGTAATTACGTGGAGAGTTGGCGCGTCGCGATGGGCTAACGGTGTTCAAGTAATAACGTCCAAGTGTAAGAAGACGCAACGGAAGTCAAGATTGGCGGCGGTGATGGCGGCTGCGATGGCGATGGCGAGCAGCAAGAGAAGAGATGGAATGCAAGTGGTTGGCCGGGTATATGATATGCACAAATAATAGAGCGAGCCCAGTATTTGTGATGTGGATCTGTGCGGGCAGGCGGGATAGGATAACCGCGTCGTCGCTCGGCGTCAGAAGTGACGACTTTTGTTAGATTACAAGCTACGCGCTCGATCAAGTAGTCACCTGATAGAGAGGAGGTAGTCTGCGTAGTCTGCTGCGTCACCGCGACCCCCAGAGTACCCCGAGTTGGATGGTGGCGGTGGCGGGCTTGGAAGGGGGAGGAGGAGGGTTAGTAAGGATGCGGAGATGTCATAGTCAGTCGTGGATTGGGCGTGGGCCCAGAACGAGCTCTTGCCCGCACAGGTTGGACGGGCCGAAAAAAAAGGAGAGCCAACATGACCGACCGGTGACTGATCGATATTGACAGCCGGCGGCAACGAGACCCCTCTCGCCGTCTTACGCCTTTAGCGAGCTGAAGCGATACATAGATCTCTTGAGGTTACCAAGCTGTCGGATGGTATGCGGGCCTGGACAGGGCAGCCTGTCGGTCGCCCGAGCTTCGTCGGGGACCGATGAGTTCAATTCCATACAACCCAATGCCGAAACACAAGGCAGCGGTACCGAGCGCGGGCTCGGCTCACCGTCTATCTCCCGGCTACGGGCCAGCGAATGCATGCAAACGTGCAACTCCACGCACGTCGCTGTACGCGGCCGGCGCGTGTCCATCAGGCGCGTATGGCCCACGCGACGCGCATGCCTAGGTACCTAGGTAACGCCCTGCAGCACGGCGCGTGGGTATCGGCGCCCGGCCCCGCCTGGCTGTTGAGTGCCATAGTCAGCACATTCGTGCATGGGCGGGCAGCATGGGCAACAGGACGCTGTGCGTGGAGCAAACGATGCATGCCCGTGGAGCATGACAGACGCGCATGGGACGTGACACCGAGCAGAGTGGGCTACAGAAGACCGTGCTGTTCGTCTAGAAGTCGAAGAGCAGACATCGCGATCTGCACACAGACGACCCCACACACCCCGCAGGCACCCCCTACTCTTCCATTCAAACATGCTCTCGCTCGCACTCTCGCAGCAAATGCCAAATGCCGAATGAGAGAGAGCTTGAAGGCAGCTACGGCCCGGATCCACCGCGGCGCCGGACTTGTTAACCCCGGTCCGGTAGAGCAGCCTTCATACTTCCTTATCGATAGCAGCGTACCTCCGGCTTTGTGTGTATCTCCCCTGATCTGCATTGCGCGATCGCCGCCTCGCGATCGCCAGAGGCGTCCTCGTCACCACTTCACTCTCCATCACTGCATTGTCGTTGCCCGACCACCAAAGACGTGCTCATTTTCCTATTAGATGGTTATTCCATATTTCGAATCGTGAATGAATCTCTTGGGTGTCTCTCTAGTTCCTCCCCATGGGGTAATGGGTCTGTTAGCCAACCAGCTTGCGGCGGACGAAAATCCACAACGACTTTGTATCGAGTCAAGTGCCCGCAACGCTTGCCCGACGTCTCCAGTCTTTCCGATCCATCTCAGCCCACTCCCGGTTGCTTCAATCATCCTTTGTCCATTTACACAAAACTCCACCAACAGCTGTTAATCCCATCACCACACTAAAAAAAGAGCACCATGCCTGTCGCTTCCAGCTCTCCCGACCGCTTCCGCCCCCTCGACGACGACAAGGTCACGGGCGTGAGTTGCTGTCTGGAAAAAAAGTTGGAGCAGTGGAGGTCTTCGGAAGGACATTGTTCTCGATAAGCCGGGTTTCTCTGGAAACTCGACCTCCCAGCTCCAACTGGTTTTGCAAGGACAGATAGCTGACAGCAGTACGACCCCCTTGTCCCCCCCGAGCTCCTCCGCCATGAGCTTCCCGTCCCTTCCACTGCTGCCAAGACCATCGCGGCGGGGCGCAGGACAGCATCGCAGATCGTGCGCGGTACCGACCCCCTCGACCGTCTCCTTGTCGTTGTTGGACCCTGCTCGATCCACGACCCCGAACAGGCGATGGAGTACGCCAAGCTCCTCCGCGCCCAGGTCCAGGAGGGGAGGTGGCCCGGTCTCGAGATTGTGATGCGTGTCTACTTGTAAGTTGTGTCCTGGGCGCACACATCACACGCACGTTGCTGACAAAAAAGCGAGAAGCCCCGTACCACTGTCGGATGGAAGGGTCTCATCAACGACCCGGACATTGACGGCTCGTTCCAGATCAACAAGGGATTGAGGATGGCGCGCAAGCTCCTTTGCGACATCAACGAGCTCGGCATGCCTGTCGGCTGTGAGATGCTCGACACCATCTCGCCCCAGTTCATCGCCGACCTCATCACCTGGGGCGCTATCGGCGCGCGTACCACCGAGTCGCAGCTCCACCGTGAGCTCGCGTCCGGTCTCTCGTTCCCCATTGGTTTCAAGAACGGCACCGACGGCGGCGTGACCGTCGCCATTGACGCCATGCAGTCGTCGTCCCACCCCCACAGATTCCTCGGTATCAACTCGCAGGGTATGGCCGCGATCGTCAAGACGTCGGGCAACCGCGACGTGCACGTCATCCTGCGCGGTGGCTCCCACGGACCCAACTACGAGGAGAAGTACGTCCAGGAGGCGCTTGCAGCGATGCGCAAGAAGAACCCCGACTCGCACGCTTCCCTCATGATCGACTGCAGCCACGGCAACTCGAACAAGAACCACCGCAACCAGCCGATCGTCGCCGAGGACATTGCCAAGCAGGTCGCCAAGGGCGAGCTCGGCATCACCGGTGTCATGATCGAGTCCAATCTCAACGAGGGCAACCAGAAGGTGCCCCCTGAGGGGCCGTCGGGTCTCAAGCGCGGTGTGTCGATTACCGACGCCTGCATCGACTGGGAATCGACCGTTACCACCCTCGACAACCTCAACAAGGCGTCGCTCCAGCGTCGCGAGGTGCTCGCCGCCCAGAACGGTGCCCCCATGGCCGAGAACCCGGCCGTTGCCAAGCTTCAGAAGGAGTAGGCTTGGGTCGTTGTATAGATAGACGCGAGGCAGTGCGCCGAGCGATGCAGCATGACACGGACAGAGCCTGACGCCCGCAGGGCGGCAGGCGAGGCAACGGACCGGCGGAAGCGGGACTGCTGATGGGCCGCTGATGAACAAGCTTACTGCTGAGCAGGTCAACTTCTCCGACTTTGCTGACGTAGGTAGGCATCACCGACGAGTCCATGGTCGACCCCAATCAGGGAGCAAGTGGGAACGACGACTAAGGCCGTTCCCGTTTAGCCCATGGCAATTGGCCAATCATCGGGACGCCGCGACATAGTAAGTTGAGCGAGAACGAACGAAGGACTGCTGGCAGATAAAAGGATACATGACGTACCGCGCATAGAGGTAGCTCCCAGAGTGCCATCCGACTTCTACGCATCACTCCTGGTATTCCATCATCAGGGGGAGCTGGCGAAGTTACGTGTATGTCCAGCCAGCGGGACAACCTTTCGAGCCGCAGCAAGTCGAAGACCTCAAACAAGTCCGGTCGGCGTCAACTCGAAAGTGCAACCTCTGGCCCCTGTTAACCACGACGTTGTACAAAGTAGAAAATATGCCTGACAAGCTGTGCACAAAGTCGAAAGCAACGCCATGCACGAAGAGAGAGTGAATGCTGGAATCACCAACCGATTTGCTGGAGCGATCGATCGAGGCCGGGTATGTGCGGCTAAATCGTCCGGAAGAATGCCGAAGTAGTGGTCGGTGGATGGGTCCGATGAGACGTCACCGGACCTTGCTGTGGATCTTGCTTGGGATCTGCCGACCATGACGAGATGTTAGCCAGTAGTTCGTGTCCGTTGATCAGAATCACTAAAGGACTCCAAGAACACCGTCTCGTCATAATCTCTTCCCATCTATCCCATTCTTCGATCCTCTCTTTTCCCGTCTCTTCTACGGCAAATCCGCGGCTCGACTCGTTCGACTCGACCCACACATCCAAACTCCACATCACACAACCACTTCTCCAACTATCTCATTGCATCAGCTCCAACTCATCTACGATGTATCGCCTCCGCGCCTTCCGGACGACGGTCCCCCTCCGCCGCTCGCTCGCCACCACGCCGCGCGCGCTCGCCGACAAGCCCGACCCCAAGGCGCCCCCCACCGGCCCGGCCGACCCCGCAGCCGCCGACACCGAGGGACAGCAGGAGGACCCGGCGGCGCGCGGCGTCAACGAGATGCGGCGGCAGTGGGGCGGGCTGATCGACGGCGCGGAGGAGCAGCTGGCGGACGAGGTCGCCGTCGCCAAGGGCACGGCGACGAAGCCAAAGCGCGACGACAAAAAGGACAAGGGGGACAAGGCGACGGTGGATATGAGCAAGCAGGACGGGCTGGAGGGCGAGTACGAGAAGGACCTCGACCCCGCGGCGAGGGGCGTGTCGGAGATGAGGCGGCAGTGGGGCGGGCTGATTGATGAGAAGGACCGGTGAGTCTAGGTCGGGCCAAGGTGGTGCAGACTGCGGCGGTGTAGGGCGACCCTAACGGACAAGCAGGTAACCGACTCCCAGCGGCGAGTCGGATTCCGGCAGCGATGGGCTCATTTCGCGTTAGCAACGATGTGGATGCAATCCCCGGATGGACAGGACGGCGACAGCGACTAGGACTTCGAGGTGGCACGGACGATCAAGAGGATACGGAGTAGCATCATTACAGTAGTCGGATATGAAGGATGGCTTGACGAGTCCCAGGAGGTCCTGATACGTTGGACTGGATGAGCACACTGCACGGCGGAGAGGATAGGCAGGAAGTTAAGCCGAAAGAGTGATGGAATCAAAGACAAGAGACCTGACCCAATGAGGTCTCGTTGGAGGCTGTCTCTACACTGACCGCGGAAGCGAGGGAAAGGCAGTGGCATGTAAGCTGATACTAGTGCATGTGCCGGTGGTGATGAGGTGCATGCGATTGCCACCAGTACCGGATATCCGGATCGTTAGGGCTGCGAGCGTGACGGCTGGAGTCCTCGCTTGCCCACCTGCACCTCTTCTGCATCCCTTCGTGAACGGACTGAGCAGTGCTATCATACATCCCCACATCGACCTACATCTACGCTCAATGCACTACTCCCGAGCTGCCCTTTTACTGTGTCCCTATCTGATGCAACACGCCTACGCCTACTCGTCCGCATTGTAGATGTCGTTATAAGTCTTCAGCGCCGCCTGCACGACGCCCTCTTTCCCATCGAACCGCCGGGGGTCGATCGCCTTGCGGAGCTCCTCGTCCTTCGCCGCTCCCTTGCCCATATCCTCGAGCATCATGTCGGCGAGCAGGCCCGCGGCGCCGGCGCCGTGCGTGACCCACACGCCCACGGCGGCATACACGCCGTCGGCGACGCGGCCCACCAGCGGCATCCCGTCCGGCGTGACCTGGAAGAGGCCGTTGAAAGCGTACGCCTCGCCGTCCTTGACCGCGCGGTGCCGGCTCACATCGGCCTTGGCAGCCGTCTCCCCGCCCTCATCCCCCTTCCCCTGCCCTCCCTCTGCACCGCACACGACGGGGTCGGCGAACCCCTTCCGCGTCGCCTCGGGCAGCAGAGCAAGAGCGCGCTTCATGGGGTCGTCGAAGCGCGCATCCCACGCGCCCGTCGCCGTCAGGTGCCCGTCCATGGCGCGCGCACTGACGTGCACCGGATCGTGGTCGTAGCTCCCCGCGCCGTCGACGGCGCCGTGGTCCCGGGCATACACGTGCTTGCCCGGCCAGCGGATGAAGGGCTCGCGCCGGGCCCGCGGAGCGCGGGCGCCCGTGTACGCGTAGGGGTGGGCGACCGCGACGGCCGCGGCGAGGTCGGTGAGCTGTGTCGCCCACACGCCCGTGCACAGCGCGACGCGTCCGGCCGTGATCGCCCCCTTCGACGTCGTGAGCTCGACGCCATCGGCGCCAGATGGCGAGGGGGCGAGGGCCGTGACGTCGGCATCGAGGGTGGTCGCGCCAGCGGCCGTTGCGCGGTCCTGGAAGCCGTGCGCGAGGACGCGCGCGTTCGCCGTCCCGTCCCCCGCGAAGTGGAGTGCGCCGACACACTTGTCGGCCTGGACGAAGTTTGGCGCGATCTCCTCCGCGCGCGCGGGGGAGACCATCTCGGCCTTCAAGCCGGCCGCGCGCGCACCGTCGCACCGCTCGGTGAGTGCCGCGAGGTCCGCGTCGCTCAGGGCCACCTCTAGGCCGCCGACGAAGTCGAATCCGCCCTCGACGGTCGCGTACGCCTGGACGGAGCGCTTGGCGAGCTCGGTGAGCGGCGCCAGGTTGTTGTACTGCCCCACGAAGCCGGGCGCGTGCCCCGTCGAGCCGGGGAGGCCGCGCACATCGCGGTCGAGGAGGAGTACGCGCGCGTGCGGCGCAAGGGCCGCCGCAAGAGAGGAGCCGACGATGCCGGCGCCGACGATGGCGATGTCGTAGTCGTGGGGCATTGCGGGCGAGCGGATGAGCGAGAGAGAGAGAGCGATAGAGTAGTCGTGAGGTGTGGTTAGGGCGCCGAGGCCTTTTGAGTAGTATGAGGATGAGCAGTGCCGAGCCGTAGCCGGTACGGAGTTACGAGGCCAATGAGGATGTTGATCAGTACGATAACAATGTCGAGTCGACGCAGGATGTGAAGTTAGGAATATGGCGTCAGCGGCTTCCGGACTCGGGACACTCCGGTGTGTTGCCGACGTGTTCTGCGGCTGCCGTGGAACGAGCCGAATGCGGACGAGAGCGAGCAGCGAGATGCAGGCCGCGAGGTAGATATGGGAGATGAGAGATGAGATGAGAAGAGAGGCTTCCTCATACCATGTGCTGTGCATCAAAATGCCATGGTTCGTGATGCCCCACACCCCGCGCGCCTTCCTCTCGCTCCTCTTCTCGTATGGGGAGCGTCTTGGCAGCTTGGCAGGATGCCGCCGGCAACTCGTCTCTCCCTCTCCCCTCTGCACTTCTCGTCCATGCTGAATGCAAGGCACAGAGCATGGCAGCTGGCAGCTCCAGATCGATGATTACGTTCTACCCACTGTAACTCCGTGACCCTCCAACTCCGTTCCCGTAGCCTTGAGGCGTCACGTCACAGCTTGGCACTATTGAGCAGACTAAATTTCTAAGGTCAAGCCGCCGTCGATCACCACCAGAGCCACCGACGGCCCTGCCCTCATCTCATCTCATCTCGTTCAGATCACAATTTGGACATTCGATCTAGATAGACACTACTACTACTACATACGCTCTTTTGTCTCTCTCTCATTCTCGCTCCGTTGTAGTCGGCAGCTCATTGTCGCCCATCACATCACCCATCACCTCGCACAACAACGGGACAATACGACGCACCGCCCTCCCGCGCCATCACACCCCGCGTCTTATCTTCTATCCCCGCCCTCTCCCTCGCCCCGTCCTCTCGCCAACTCCACTCCTCCGTCTAACCTCTACTCTCCCTTTCTCGTGCGTTCGACCCCGCGTTCCGTGGTGAAGCATGCTCGCCCTCGCCCCCCTCCTCCTCCTCGCCGCGTGCGCACGCGCGTTCCCCTCCCTCACCGACCTCGTCGAGCGCGACGGCGAGGGGTATATCGACCCGAACGATGTCGGCGGGTCTATGCTGACTGTGAGTCCGTCGCGTAGAGCCCGCTCTTTGGCGTGGGCGAGCGAGCGAGCGAGCGAGCTCCTCTCAGCCTTATCACGCGCCCCATCTATTGCTGAGGCGCCAGGCCACCGTAGCCAGCTGGACTGTGTCTCAGCCCAGCCTTGAGGTCCCATGATCCCATGATCAACTGTCCTATGGTCCCTCCCCAAGCTGCCCCCAATCCCGTGCTCCCCACTGCGGCCACCACCCCACACCCGCACACACTCACACCAGGTCGTCAACGGCACTTATCCCCCCGGGCTCGGCGAGCCGCTCAACGTCATCCTGTCCGCCGAGTCGGACCCCGCCGTCCTGGTCGATAGCCTGTACGACGGCGGGTTCCAGAACTACATGCTGTGAGTTGGCCGCTGCCAGTGCCGGTGGGAGAAGGGACGCAAATGCCGCGCGCCGAGAATCTCGGAGTGCAGGGCAGGGGCTGGGTGCCTGCCAAGTGGCGCGGCGCGTGACGGTGAGAGGAGCAGACGGCCTCTTCCATGGCACAAGCGACGGCTCTGCCAGTGGCGCCTGTTGCGCAAATGATACGGCCGCCGCATCAAGTCTACCGCGGGCGCATGTTCGTGCGCAACAGCAACAGCATCCGCCACACAGCAGGTCTGCCGATTCCTGTCGGCGGCGCGTCCGCTTGCTCTGCGATAGACTGTCGGGTCTCTCGCCCCGCGCGCTCCCTCTCCTGCCTTCCCTGCTCGCTCGCTACCGCCTAGGGGTCGCAGACTGACCCCAGCTCCGTCCAACTCTCCACACAATGCCTGGGCGCGAAATTCGGCTTGATCCAACAAGCCAACCTGGACGGACACGCGAACGTCTCCGAGATCCAGACGCTGCGGTGGAACTACGGTGACCCGTACATCGGCTCCTGCCGCGAGACGTTCGAGGGTGGGCAGCACCTGCGGTACTGGAAGCAGAACAGCACGGGCGCAATCTTCATGGCCGTGAGCATCGAGATGTCGCTCGAGAAGGGGCACGACATCATCCGCAACGGGTACAACGCCGGGCGCGACTTCCTCGTCGGCAACGTGACGGCGCTCGACAAGCCGCTGGACACGCGCAACCTGACGAACACGACGACGTTCGAGGGGAGCACCAAGTTCCGGAACTACACGTACCACACGGACGTGCACTATGTCTCGGGCATGCTCAAGAACAGCAGCGAGGACATTAACCACTACATCACCGTCGAGGACGACGGGTATCCCGCCATCGACGGGCTCGTCGCCGTGCTGACCGTGCGCATCACCGACCGGCCGGAGAACGCCAATAGCGGCGGGGCGCGGCGCGTGGGGATGGGCATGGGCATGGGCGCGGCGGGCGCGCTGTTGGCGGCCGCCGTCGGCGTCGCTGGCGCCCTCGTGTTGTAGCCGAGGTTCGTGGGCCTGGCGGGCCAGGCCGGTTGTGTGTATACTGCCGGACATAGACGTTTGGGACTCTTGTAGCATATTACTAGACACGTAGACGATGGTTGTGATTGCATGCTGCGACGTGAACGAGTGTCAGCGAGTGTGGGTCCTAAGGCGTAGCGGAGCGGTACGAGGGATGCGGAGGACAGCCAGAGTCCTTTACTTAACGACCGATGCCGAGGCTGGGGGGTATACGCGCGCGTACGCAGCGCGCGCAACAACCACGAGGTCTTATAGCAGGAGGGCAAGAACATGTCTCTCCACTGCCCCGCCGCTCAGTGCACACTTCAACATTGCATTGCTCTACGACTAGTATACACACCTCACCCGAGGCACTCCATCTCACAGGGTCGCACCCCCGCCGACGCCTAGACGTAGCGCTGCACGACGACGGCGTTCTTGAGACCCGCCTGCTCGACCGTCTCGCTGTCGGGCAGCTCGCGGCTGGGGAATGTCGTCTGGAGCACGAACGAGCGCGAGTCGGGGCGCGACGCCGCGACGAGGCTGCGGAGCTCGGCGACGGTGTGGTCGAGGTTGACCTTGACGACGAGGCTGGGGTCAGTGTCTGTCTCCCGCCGCCCTTTTCGCCCGCCTCACACCTGCGCACACAGGACTCACCGCGTTCCGTCGCCGAGACGCAGCTGCACCGTCGTGGACGGCTTGCTCTCATCGACCTTTATCTCGGGCTTGGCAGCGGGCGGGGCAGCAGGCGCAGGGCTCGCGGCCCCCGAGACGCGCCCGGCGCCCGCAATCTCCGGCGTGGCCGAGCCGAGGCGGTGCCCGCCGCCCGAGAACGGCTTGGCGGGCTTCTTGGGGGGCTCGACGTAGTCCTCGTTCGTGCGCTGGTCCACGGCAATCTTGAGCGGCTGGTCGAAGCGCACGTCGAAGAGCTCGAGCGGCGCGCGCCCGGCGCGGATGAGCGAGAGCAGCTGCTGGTTCCGCGGCTCGTCGTAGCGGAACAGCGGGCCGTCCTCGATCGAGAAGCCGTCGCGCCAGAAGGTCAGGCGGCGCTCGACGGGCTCGCCCGTCTCCTCGTCGTCATCGTCGTCATCGGCGCCGGCGCCGAACGAGCCGGGCATGCGCGATCCAGAGCCCGAGGCAGAGCCGCCGACCGGGACGCTGGGCGTGTCCTCCGATCCGAGGGTGTGGCCAGCGCCGACGCGCGCCCAGGGGTTGGGTGCGCGCGGCGCCTCGTCCTCCTCCTGTCCCCCGCTGAAGTCAGCTTGCGCGCCGATCAAGAAAGCTGGAGCACATCGTACTCACTCCTTGGCCTGCTGGAGAATGTCACTGACGATACCACGCCCAGGGTCGCGGTCGCGGTCGTCGGGGTTCTGAACGGCCAGACCACTGCGCTCGCCACCAGCGTACAGCTCGTTGCCGCGGCGGCGCTCCTCCTCGTCCTCGTCGTGCACGCTGGCGATGTTGGCCGCTCCGCGGCGGCGCCACGACTCGGGCAGCTCCTCAGCGGGGGCGCCAGAGAGGGTGCGCGCGCCGCCGGCGGGCGCGGGCTGTTCCGACGACGCGGCCAGCGCGGCGTCGAGCATGTCCTCGTCGGCGTCGTCGGCGGCAGGGGCGGGCGGTGCAGTGCCGCCGGCAGTCTGGGCCGCGAAGTAGTCCTCGATGGCGCCCTGGGGTCGGCGTTAGCACATGTGACCACAGCGGAAGCGGTGATAGAAGCACGGCACGAGGAGTGGGCGTGGTAGAGGAGGGGTAATAGGGAGGAAGGTCGACGATATATTTCGCCAAATGAGGCCGAGCACATTGGCAGTGGCAAGCTGCACTTGGCCGCCTCAACCAGACCCGAGCACAACTCACCTCGAGCGTCACGCCGTCCGTCAGGAACCGCTCCGCGTCCTCAGGCGACGCCTGCGTGATCGCGACAAACTGGTCGATGTCTGGTGTCAGCGGCCGACCGAGCGAGCGGAGCGAGCGAGGTAAGTCGATCTGCGAGCGAGGCAGGTCGACGTAGTTGCCGGGCCTGATTCCGGGACCGCCGCCGCAGCGCAATGGGCTACAGCGCGAAGTGATGGGAAGACTCACCTTGCTGCTTGGGATTGAGGCCTGGCATTATTGTCGCTGACGAGAAGAGAGAAGATGAGGCAGGCGAAGCAAGTGCGAGATGAGTGTAGCGGAATGGCGATGACGAAACGCGCGTCGCCTCGTGGCGGCGGAGAGTGATGCAAGTCCGCTGTCCGCGTTCGATCCCGGCCCGGAGGACGTTTCAAGTATATGCTCGACCTGTGGTCCGTGTGCGACAAAGTCACGAATGTCGATTGGCTTCACTCATACCACTGTAGTAGAGACTGCGTGCCCAACGGATGCCAGCCCTCTCACAGGGGTTATCTCACGATGCGAGGGGAGGACGGAGGAGCTCAAAGCGGCGGTACAGCTCTGTGGCGGCTCTGTTCATTGGCGCCCATACTCGTAGCTCACCAAGACTACGATGTCTACAGCGGCAGTGAATAGCTGAGCAGCCAAAGTGTACGGAAGCGTTGGACGGACAGGTGGCTGAAGTCGGGCATGCTTCTATACTGCCTCGACTGACGCTCGTACACAGACAGACGAGAGACAATGCCAGAGACCAATCCAGTCCAACTAAAACTGAAGCGCTGAGGCCGAGGCGTGGGAGAACAGACAGACAGACAGACAGACAGACAGACAGATAGGGCCACCTCACCCACAGGTGGACGAACGGCAGCAGCACAGACAGCATCGGCACCGCGCCGCCGACATTTGTGCACCGCATTCACTCGCCGCCGCCCCAGAAACCAGATGTCAGATGTCAGACGTCAGATGTCAGAGCTGACGCGAGTATGCGCTCCGTAGTGGTCCTCGCTTGATGCATGGGTCCGATCCGAGGAGCGGCCGCCCGCGTCGGCGCTAACACTTAGTACTGTGAGTGCCACCGCCACAAGCGAGAGGTCTCTTCTGGGCCTGGGGTGGGGACTGGGTGGGGCCTGCTGGACCTGCTTGGTGGACCTGCTTGGTGGACCTGGGTGGGACCTTGACCTTGACCTGACCTGGCCTGATTTGGAAGGACGTGACATATCTCGGGCATGACGAACGGCCGTCTCGAATACGAACACGCAGGCGATCCGTCCGTATCCCTTGTGATATGAGCTTCATAGAGTGCGCAGAGTATAGAAGGAAACAAAACAGAACGCGCAGAACGCGACGAACGCGACGAAACGGCCAGTCTGGACTGGGACTTGGAGTGAATTGGAACCAGAGTTGAGTTCGGGTCACCGCCAGAGCCAGAGCCAGTCTGGAGCTAGTCGAGCCTGAGTCCGAGCCCAACTTAGACTTAGCTAGTCTTCGCTTGCACCGCACCGGCCCAACTGACGATCACGCCGAGTCGCGGGCATGGGCGCGTGTTCACGGACCTAGTGGTCTAGCGAGGAATGTCGGATTCAGTTTGGCCCCTTGTGCGCCGCCCGTGGGCCTGGCGTCGACATGAGCTATCTTGGGCAATTGAGAGACTAGGTTTGGCGCGGGCCGTTTCTGAGGTTGTTTCCGGGCGTGAATGCGTCCGAGCGTTAACGAGCGTGACGCGCCGCAATGCAATGCTGGCGATGACGATGCTGGAGGTCAGGTCCTGCTGTTGCTGGCATGCGAGCGTGTCTTCGGATTGGTTCCAGGTCTAAGTCTTTCGGTTGTACTAGGAGGACCTAGAGTTAGCATCACACAGAATGCTCGAGAAGCTGCGACGCGCGACATGGGACGTGCCGAACAAGTGGCACGCGTTCCACGTCGCCAGCTTACACTAGCGCTTCCGATGGTTCCAGTCGGAGATGTTTACGACACGTTCCACGATACCCAGGTCGACGCAGCTCGAAAGCGAAAGCGCAATAGCATGGACAAGAGTGTACAACAATTACGTAGGCTGAAATGAGTTGGATAATGCGAAGAAGTGTGCAGCCTGGCGCTGCCAGGCGACCCTCTACGCCACAGCGGTCTGAGCGAGCCAGCGCTGCAGATCGTCCATAGGCAGCCCCGTCTTGCGGGGACGCTTGCCGGTGTCGAGGCCCGGCGTGAGATCGTAGGTAGCGGACAGCTTGTGCCCCGCCATAGCCGCATCGGACATGGGCTCCTCGTCGACTTCGACGACATTGACCCCGCCGCTGGATAGGCCCAACCGCCGCTCCGCCATGTACGCGCGCTGCGCGGATGGCGAGTCGCGGGCGACAAGCTCGCGCGCGTGCTGCAGACTGGTGGTGCGCGGGAGGATGGACGAGCCCAGCACAGCAGCCTCACGGCTGCGAGTGCGCCGGTGTTGGAGTCTGGGGGGAGCCGGGATAATGGCAGGTGCCGTAAGCTCAGGGGGCGAGTCGCGACGAGGAGTAGACTGTTGCGACACATCGGTGACTTCGACGACGAGAGGGTGGACACGGTGGCGAGACTCTGACCGGCGAGGAGGCACAATGGGGATAGCCCGGGCGCTCTCCTCCGACTTGGCGTTTGGCGTCAACGTGGCCGAAGCAGTAGCCAAGACGTGCTGCGGGTTGGGAGACGGAGGGAGGTGAGAGAAGGTGCGAGGAGGACTTGGTGTGCACGAAGGTGCCGGCGCCGGAGGGGTCTTCTCAGCCAGACGCACACCAGGAGGCACAGTCGGAACCGGTGGCGGTGATGAAACGCGCGCCAAGTCTGGAACCGACGATCTTGAGACAACGACACGCTCATCGGGCATCCAGTCGAGCGTGCGCGACATTGTGATTGGCGAAGGGCCTGGACCGAAGGTCTTTTGGCTCGGGGCGATGCTCTTGCCCGAAGTCGATGGCGCCGGCGAGTGCTGGGGCGGCGGGAGGGCGCGTGTCGCGCGAACAGCGGGTGTAACGGGAGGAGGAGGCGATACTGGCTCTTGCTCAATTGGCGACAGAGGTGTGCGCTCGTACTCGGGCAGGCCCGGCAGTGCCACAACAGACGACCCGGGTGACTTCCTCTGACGAGGGGCGATGCTGGATGTGGATGCAGACTTTGTCAAGCCCGAAACGCCAGTGAACACGGTGGAAGGCGCGTTGAACGCAGAGCCCGGATGAGGCACAAAAGCAGAACCCGGGTGGTGGAAGGCTGACGAGTCGTGGGCGTACTCGCTAATGCTGTCGAGGCCACTTGCCGGAGGAGTGGAAGCCGACGACATACGCACGTCCGCCTGCTCGAGAGATGACAGGTGGGAGAGCGAGAGCGATTGCGCCATGCGACCAGAGAGACCATCTGTTGGCGTACCAAGCGCGGGTGGGGCCGAAGGACGCCCCAGGCGACGCGGTGGTGGTCGCGGCCCATTCGAGAGACGAGACCGGCCTGGGCTCGGTGGGCCGTTGGCGAGCGCAGCAAGCTTGGCCTTCCATTCGCGTTCCGCACGACGAGCGACACTCAACGACTGGCGATGCGGGCTTGCGGAACCTGGAGACCCGCGCCTCGGCGAGACTGGCCCGATTGTAGGTGATCGGGGCACAAGTGATCGATTAATTGGGCGCGTCGGGGTCGAGGGCGCTCCTTGATCTTCCCTCGCTGTTGTCTTTGCAGGGGTCGCTGAGGGACTCTCGTCTGTCCCAAAGGCGGTCTGTGCTGAACGGCGTGTGGACCTGATTGGCCGGGCAGGACTGGGATTGTGCCCGACGGACGCAGCACGGCCGAGGGAGCTGTTATGGCTGACAGACACCGTGAGCTTGGCTGGAGGCGAGTTGAGCGTCGCTGAAGGAAGGCGCTGGTCTTCCTTCGTGACAAGCAGCTCGGCGTCATCGGCTGATGATGTCCGTCCTGGAGGAACGGTCCTGGGCATCGGGTTAGCCTTCTCACCGCGAGAGCGGAAGGACATTTTGCGGACAAGGCCGAGCGCTCGGCGCGGTTGCTGGGGAGCAGCAGGGGCTGCCGCGATGGATGCGCTCTCGCTAGCTGCACGCTGGTGGGCAACGCCGAGGACGGGGCGGTCTGAGGGGAAGGGCGCCTGTGTGGGTTCCACAACCGGTGCAGTTGACACTGAGCGGCCGTGAGTCGAGGCTGAGGTTGTGCCTGCCGTTGGGGGACTGGAGTTGTTTGCGGCGACTGCAGCAGCAGCAATGGCAGCGTTGCTACTTGCATTGCTATCCCAGCGCGCGCGAACTGGCGAGGTGCAGACGGGAACAATGTCGCCTGCCCTCAAGTCGTCCGAGTCGCCCGCAAGCTTGCCCTGAGAGTTACCCATGGCGATAAACGGATGGACTCGGAGAGAAGCGTTCTTCAGAAGTGATTCGCGCCTGCGGTCCAACAATGTTGGCTTGTCGGGCTGTGGGCCAAGACGATAGGAGGGTGGTGGAGCAGGATTCTTGTTCTTTGCAAGACTAGGAGGATGAGGTTGCTCTGGAGAGGATCCGAGGTCGTAGTACTGAGGCGACTGCTGCCTAAATCTGGGATAACGCGAGTTTTGCTCGTGAAGGAGTGGAGACGAGGAATGTGGTTGTTGGTTGAGGGTGGGTGTTGGAGTGCGCTGGTCTCGTGGGTGATGGTGGGTTGGAGAGGAAGAAGAGCGGCGGGGTGGTGGCTGTGGTGGTTGAGAAGGATGGGGAAAGGAAGGTGGTAATTGTTGGCGGATGTGCTGACTATATTGTCTCTGGTGTTGCTGTTGTTGATAATGGTGTCGTGAGGAAGATGACGAGGATAAGGAAGAAGATGAAGAAGCGCCATTTGCATGGGCCGAAGCCTGAGCCGAAGTGCTGTGTTGGGGGTACATGGCTGGCTCGTCGTCGTCTGTGGGGAGAGGTGGCTGGGTTCGAGGGTCGTCGAAGGGAGGACGGGGGTGCGAGCCGATTGCCAAGGTTGTGCACACTCTAAGCTACAAGCGAACCGACGAGGTCGGACGGAAGCGCACGGTGTGTAGTGTGCTGATGCTGAGAGTGTGTCGAGGCGAGGGTGCAGCGAAAGAAGGTAATGGGCTCGTGCTTATAGGGAAGGGCGAAGGAAGAGGTGTTTGTTGTGAAGAGGGTAGTAGTTGATGTTGTTGTTGTAGGTTACTTTCGAGTTGAGGAGTGGAACGTCGATGGGGACATTGTACGAGTAGCGCAGGTTGAGAGTAAGAGTAGAGTGGATGTGTAGGTGGGTGCAACGGATCCAGCCGTTATGTGTAACGATGCGTAGTGAAGTGTAGTGGAGTGTAGTGTCGATGATGGATGGACGGATTGACAGATTAAAAGGTAGTTGTTGATGTTGCTGTAGAGGTGCGAGCCAGTCCAGTCCAATCCAGCGTCGAAGCGATAGTCGTTACTCTTTGGTCTTTGTCGATGTCGTCGTCGACGTCGTGTCCGTTCGGTCAGAGCACAGAGCAGAGCACAGAGAGAGAAGGAAGGAAGGGAAGGGGCAAGGTGACGACGACGACCGACTGCTGTTGTTGATTTTGGTGAGGGCGATACGCGCAGCGCATAGAGCGCATAGAGAGAGGCGCGTGATCTTCTCCCCCCCCTCCCCCTGTCCTTCTAACTCAGGGTAAAGAAATCAGGCACCAGCGATTAGGGAAAACAACCCCACAACGCCAAAAAAAAAAAGGTTTCGAAACGGCCCGGCCTGGATGACACACACACACTACTACTGCGCCCTCTTTCAGGGTCTACATCTGGCCCCTCCTCGAGCTGCGTGAGCGCATTTCACACGACTGAGTAAAATTCATGGCTGCGTCGTTGAGTTTTGAGTTTAAGGCTATCACCCTCACCAATGCACACAACAACTTCTCAATGCATGCATGCAAAGTACCGTTTATCCCAGCTATTTAGAGGACGAAGGTGGCTGCTTGGCGGCACGCATTCCTCAAGCCACGGCTTGGGAAGTGTGAAGAAGGAACAAACATCAACAACAACAACAATGAGTCCATAGACTCAGTCATAAGCGTTGATGGACACGACGAAGCTCTCCCCCCTCACCCCAATAGCGACAGGCAATCGGCCGCGGTTAGAGTTTCGGACACGACGCGTCGTCAACGCGCGTCCAGCGTTTCCGCACCCGCGTCTCTCGACTCATGACGTTTGCACGTCGGTGATTGGGGGAGTGATTGGGGGAGTGAGCGCGCCCAGGGATGGACGAGCCGTGGACGTGGATGCGCGGCTTCTTTCTCAAGCGTGGCACGACTTCTGTGATATCGGCTTTCCTGCGCGTCTGGGGAGCTAGGGAGGCTGTAGGGGTGGGGGTATGGGGAGGGGACGCGCCTGGGTGGGCGGAAGGGAGACCAAGGTTGATCCGCCTCGCGGAATGGCAGTTAGCCGTTGTTCTGGTGTTCTGTGGGCGTCATGTTTGCCGTAGACTGCCGTTGTTGACCAACCTCGTTTCATTTTGTCTCACAAGCACCATTCAATTAGAGAAGATATGGACATGGCCAGAACAGAACAGAACAAAACGGCTGATTCCACACGCCATAGGGAACTATAAGCCGGAAGGTATTGAATCTCGTGGGAGCTTATTGTGACTGCATTTAAATACGGATCTACCAAAAGGTATGGGGTTCTAGACCATATGACCATGGTGTTGCTGCCCTACTGCACGACATAGCGTGGAACGCGGTGGGCATCCGTGGCGTGTATCCGTGGCGTCGCCGATTTGGGGCTGTGGCTTGTGTGAACCTCTAAACAAACCGGAGAACGCGTGAACGCGTCTACAGTACCGTAGTAGTCTAGCATATCTGGGTCCATGGATCATTGGTAAGCACCCCTTTCGTACGTGTTGCCGAGTCGTCGTAAGCAGCACCTCCTCCCTCACACTTCCCTACATCCCACGTACTCGTCCCACCTCAACAACCCTCGCTCCACTCATCACCCTTACCCAACACTCCCTACCCCGCCTCCCTGACCCTTACCATCTCCACAGATACTCTCTCCCGCACATTTGGAACCTCACCCCCTCTTCATGCTCCTCACTTCACCCTCTCCGTCATCCTGGCACTGCTCGTCCGACTACATAAGTCCTCTCTACTCGATGAAGATGTAATGACGCCTCCATCCCCGCTCAGCCTGAAACGCACCCCGTTTGCCCCTTCCGGCTCTCCATCGCTTCATTCCCCTATGCCGAAGCTCGGGAAGACGTGCGGATCGCACAGAAGGGCGCTGAAACGGCGTGACATGGGGATAGTGCATGTGTCTATCGTAATAACAAAAGAGCAGATCAGCAGTGCCAATGTGGATTTGTGGGGGAGGAATGAAGGTGAGCATGTTGACCTTGAGGCTCGGTACGCGGCTTGGGGTCGTTGGCATGACGTTGGAGATGAGTGACACACGGGGTAGGGAGGTGAAATGACAATGGTCACGACCAAGGGCCGTCAACAAGTACATACTCCTCGTCGACATACGACGCCGAAGCTGGGTCGGAAATAAGCGAGCGTGAGCGTTAGTATCAGCGTGAGTGTCAGCATCGGAGGAGGGGAGGTGCACACGACCAAGGTCTCGAACGTTTACCCCTGGTGTCTGGCCTCGCTTGATTGACGTTCACTGGACAGACGACGCCTCATGGCATAGATGGTGTACGTCGCATCATGTGGTGCTGGAGGATACTTACAGCTGCAACTTGGACGTGCGTGGGTGTTCGCTTGCTCCCTCGCTTATGCGAGAGGCTCGGCCAGACCGTGTGCTTGTGCGTAGTAGGCGAGACTGGCCAGACTCGCCAATGGGTCTGTGCTCTGTCTGGCCAGCTCGCACGGCCAGACGGCCAGACGGCCAGGCATTTGCGGAATGTGAGCAAACTCGGTTGTGACGTCGACTTGCACTGCCACGATGTCAGCGGACGCAGACACAGCTCCCGGGCAAACGATACTGG
Source organism: Cutaneotrichosporon dermatis (assembly GCA_020011015.1). Classification (NCBI taxonomy): domain Eukaryota; kingdom Fungi; phylum Basidiomycota; class Tremellomycetes; order Trichosporonales; family Trichosporonaceae; genus Cutaneotrichosporon; species Cutaneotrichosporon dermatis. The sequence goes on along the minus strand of JAIGNX010000004.1, from coordinate 2,682,412 downwards.
CCAGACAGACTTCAGGCCTAGACATCAGCACATCCGTCGCTTCACAACCATGCTGGCACATCATCGCTTCACGACGCAACGGATCACAATACACCCAGAGGACTACGCACTATCTGACGCCAGATGCTGACGATTCGCCAACAGCCGCGACAGGCGACAAAGACGATGCCCAACGAGGCATGGAGCAGGACTGGGCGATGGGACGCAGAGTACAGTTTCCAGCTGGTCGCCGGAGCGCAGATCGCCTGATCTCGCATGGAACCAGTCCACCTACATGGCCGCCCTGCACCTCATGGACCACCTGCCGTCGTACTTTAATCCACTAATGAGAGCCATAGGGGCAGCAGGCTGACTGAAACACATTAACGTGGCAAAGGGGGACGACGTGACCACGAGTACGAGTACGAGAGGGTATCGGCATGATAACTTACGAGCATGAGCACGAGTACGAGAAGGGATATCGGTATGACAGCTTACGACCACACACCCTACGAGATGGGTATCGGCATATTGTGCCTTTACCATTCTTTCCACATTTCACGGCTCGAGAGGATGCGTAGATGGGGACGTCGACCGTGTAGCGTTGGGATGGCATCACCAGAGGGCTGTATGCGGCGGTATGCCGCTGTACACATCTCAACCGTTCTCCACAGCCATCCACACTCGGCCTGGCTGTCTCCCAATCTTCCCTTGCTCTCCGCACTCCCTCACAGTTGCAGCCTTCCAGTTGAGGATTGGGATCGCACATTATGGGTCGGTTCGCAGCATCCATATGAGCAATGGCCTAGAGCGAGAGGACCGCCCCCATGGTACATCTCGAAAGCCTCAGGCCAGCGTGACGGTCAGACTGCTCAGATCGTTGGCGACTAGATCTGAGAAGATCGGGTGTGTTGACTTTCCACTGGAACACATTGATAGATGCATTCCGTACGCTGTATGTTCCAAGACCACAACCGCTGTTCATGCACGGGATGGATCAAGCTCTCAAGGCCGACCATCAGGCCTCACCTAGCCATTACCTTCTCTCCAAATGATCAGTACTCGTCACACATCCACCGTCCATAGACAGACCCCGCCACGACTGTCCTTCTCCCCCTCCCGCAGCACCGCCACTACACCATCCTTGATACGTGATGCATCTATTCCCAACCTTCACTAGAAGACAACCCTCTAGTACACAGTGATGGTGCTCTCGCGAGCAGGGCCGACACCAATGTACTGGACCTTGACGCCGAGGAAGTCCTCGATGTACTTGACGTACTTCTGGGCGTTCTCCGGGAGCTCGTCCCAAGTGCGGCAGCCGGTGATGTCCGACTTCCAGCCCGGGAGGGTCTCGTAGATGACCTCGACGTCGCCGAGACGGTCAAGGTCGGCGGGGAAGCCCTCGATGAGCTTGCCGTCGAGCTTGTAGCCGGTAGCGACCTTGATCTCCTCAAAGCCGTCGAGGACGTCGAGCTTGGTGAGGTTGAGCGAGGTGTAGCCGTTGATCCAGGTCGAGTAGCGGCAGACAACAAGGTCGAGCCAGCCGCAGCGACGGCGACGGGCAGTGACAGTGCCGTACTCGGCACCGACCTCCTGGAGGGTCTCGCCGACCTCGTTGAGCTGCTCGGTCGGGAAGGGGCCGCCACCGACACGGGTGGTGTAGGCCTTGACGACACCGATGGCGCGCTTGATGGCAAACGGCGGGATACCGAGACCAGTGCAGACACCGCCGATGGTGGTGGCCGACGAGGTCACGAAGGGGTAAGTACCGTAGTCGATGTCGAGCATGAGCGCGTTGGCGCCCTCGACAAGGACACGCTTGCCCGAGGCAATCTGCTGGTGCATCCAGGTGGGGCCGTCGACGACGTGGGGGCGGAGACGCTCGGCAAGCGCAAGCATCTGCTCGATCTCACCCTCGGTGTCAAACTCAAAGTGGCCGTAACGCTTGAAGCGGCCCTCGACGAGCTTGCGGAACTTGTCCGGGAAGGTGGGGTCGTACAGGTGGTGCACACGCAGACCAGAGCGCGACGCCTTGGACGAGTAGGCGGGTCCGATGCCCTTCTTGGTGGTGCCAATGGACGAGCCGCCGAGCTCAATCTCCTTGAGGCCATCGACAATCTGGTGGAAGCCGAGGACAAGGTGAGCGCGGTCCGACACAAGGAGGCGGTCAGCGACCTTGAGGCCTGGGGTTAGCGTGTTGGACAAGCAGGTGGTAGATGACGGGGGACTCACCCTTGCGCTCGAGAGTGTCGAGCTCGTTGAAGAGCGACGGCACGTGGACGACGACACCGGAGCCAATGAAGGCGGTGACCTTGGGGTTGATCAGACCTGATGTCAGCGGAGATCAAGGCGATATGAGGGATTGTGAGGCCATCGCGTCCGTGCAGCGCGGGCAAGTGGTGAGGGGAGGGATGTTGAGCGCTCGGACCGATGATCCGAGTGGAGGCAGGTGATGGCTCTCGTCATCGGCAGCCCGGCGGAGTCGCACTGTCGGCTGTGTGCCAGACGAAGACAGCGTTCCGGACAGAACCACAAATGTCTGGACGGCGGATACCAGCACATATGGCGGTCCGGCGAAAGAGCCGGGGAATGGTCCGGTTCATTTTTATCTGCCCGCCAAGAGCCCACATTCCCTCCTCATCCGTCCACGGTCGAAAAAGGTCATCCACAAACAGGAGCCACCGTCGAGGTGCACAACTTAGGCAGACGGACTACTCCTCCAAGAGCAAACACTCACCCGAGGGAAGAAGGTTGAAAGCGTACTTGACCTTCTCGCCCTTGTCGTTGTTGACAACAATGGTGTGGCCGGCGTTGTTACCGCCGGCGCAGCGGGCGCAGACATCTGCTTCGGCCGCGAGGATATCGACGAGCTTGCCCTTGCCCTCGTCTCCCCACTGGGAGCCGAGGCTGGCTGTCAGCGGTGTCACAATGTCATGTTTGGATGCCGGCTTGGAGGGCGCGGGGAGCGACGAGGCGGCGCCAAATAGATACGTACACAACGGATACCCCTTGCGGAGCTGTGGGGCGTCAGCATGTGCTCTCTAGTAGGGTTGGAGGCTCACCTTGTGTCATGATGTCCGTTGCTGGACGATGGAGCAAAGACCAACTGAAAAGGCCTTGGCGGTGTTGAGCTCTATGCTATCACCGTAGGCCCGCCCTGGGGCCGCAGTCACTCTTCCCTTCCATACTACTTGCCCATTCGGAGTATCCCAGTCCCCTCTCTCTCTCTCTAGGCCTACTATCGAGTCAACCCAAGTCCTTGGTAGTATTCGGGATAAATTATTGAACAATTATAGTTGAATATGTTTCATAGGCTGAGACGAGTTCAGCTGTGGATGGCGTGCCACGACCTCCACTCCTTCATTTAGCCTCGTCGTCGGACAATGGCCCCAGATATCCGACAAGCCTCAGGTCCTTAGGCCTTGGTGGAGGCGACGCTGCGATGTACACAAGAATCATAAGTCCGACCAGTGCATTGCAGCTGCAGCAACTGCAGCGGACAGACCTCTCTACGCATAGTGCATTTTTCTACTCGCTACTGCTGCTAGACTCGGCCAGGCATCGTGCGCTAATGCCCAATATCCTGCCATGCAATGTGGGGGCCTATACCCATTAGATGACACCAGCCTCCTTGAGCTTGGACACGAGCTCCTGGACAGTCTCGACCTTGCCACCGCCCTGGCGCTTAGGGGGCTCCTCGACGGAGATAGTCTCGAGGCGAGGGGTCTGGCGCGTTAGGAGAGATTTGCAACCAGGAGAGCTCCTGAAGGACTCTTGGGCACTCACGATGTCAACGCCGAGGTCAGCGGGCTTGATCGACTCGCTCTTCTTCTTCTTGGCCTTCATGATGTTGGGCTAGAGTGTTAGTATGCTGCATTCCATCCAAGAGGCGCTCCAGGCGCGCGCCAGAGTCGTTAGCTCACAAGAGAGGGGTAGCGGGGCTCTGTACCGTCAGTTCCGCCCAGACTCGCAATCCCGCGGATATGCTCAGCGCACATCCGCACCCGCACTCACCGTTAAGGCGCAGGTCGGTGGTAACAACAAGGGGGAGCTTGGTCTCGAGGGTCTCGAGACCGCCGTCAATCTCGCGGATAGCCTTGACGGAGCCGTCCTTGGCGACCTCGAGCTTGGAAGCGAACTGGGCCTGGGGCCAGTTGAGGAGACCGGCGAGCATACCACCAGTGGCACCGGTGTCGTCGTCGATCGCCTGCTTGCCGGCAATGATCAGGTCGCTGCCGTCACGCTCGGCGATCTTCTTGATGATCTGGGCGACGGCGAGGGGCTCGACGACGTCGTTCTCACCGACAGTGACGTGGATGGCGTTGTCGGCACCCATGGCGAGGGCGGTACGGAGGGTGTCGATGGCCTTGGGGGGGCCGACGGTGATCGCGGTGATCTTGTGGTCCTTGTCCTTCTCCTTCATGCGGACGGCCTCCTCCATGGCTGTGTGTTAGCTCTTGCTCGAGCTCGCCGCTGGTGTAGAGCTCATCTCGGACGACTGCCTGGCGAGGCATTGGAAGCTGGGCGGGAGGTGCTGTGGAGGATGCATGGAGCTTGCCGAGCGCGGCTGCAAGCATCCCCAGAGCCCCCTATGTCTCGCCAACCCGCCTGGCCACTTTTCCACGCTACCAGGCGCGCTCGTCACCTCCGAGGCCGCGCGAGCCATCTCGGCTCGGCACTCCTCGGCTAAGCTCCCGTGCCCAACGACTCACCAATCTCGTCGAAGGGGTTCTGCACCGTCAGCGCCGCTGTAAGCATGCAACCTCACCATCGAGTACTTGACATTGGTGTCGACGCCCTTGCCGTCCTTGGCGATGCGGATCTTGCTGCGTGGTTAGCTAGCTTGTTCGGAGCGGAATCGCGGAGACCGGCATCGACACCGTCATTCGGCCGGAGTGCCAGATGCCAGTTTGCGATGTAAAGAGACGCACACAGCGTAGTCAATGGCCCGCTTGACGGGGACGAGGATGTTGGCGTAGGCAGGGCGAGTAGCGAGCATGGTGGTGAATGGAGCGATGGACAAGGGAGATCCAGACGGAGACGAGAACAGAAAGATCAAGAGATATAGGCGAAGAGGGTCATCTCGTCAAGTTCCGGGATTGTGACGGCCAAGTGGACGTAGGGCGGCTAGGGCGGGGAGCGGCCGGCGGTGGGGTGGGTCGCACCGGCCGACAAGCATCAAGCAAGAGCCGAATCCCGTGGGCGCGTGGCTTCATCTTCTCGGTTGGCCATGTTTGCCGAGCGCCGAGCTCGATTCCCAAGTGCGCCTATTCCATGACACGTGGTGCACGTGGAATTAGCATTATTTCTTCTAAGTAGGCCCCTCAACCCACGAACAATGAAGCGGCGCACAGACGGAAGCAAATCCCCGTCCCTCTCCGAACTGGGTAGCGCCGTCGGTCCAACCAGCTTGCACGTCTTCAAGCGCAACTCGACCTCGTCTCTCCCTCCTCCCCACCACCACCACTCATCCGCCCACCATGGTCCCCCCTATCAAAGGCATGGTGCGTTGCGCGCGCACATCCGCTCTGCAAGGGTCTGACTAACGGCAGCTCGTGAAGCGTCTCTACAAGGACGTCGCCTGGTCGTGCGTATTCGCAGAGAGCGAGGGGCTTGGGACTTGATCCACCGGGGGGGTCAGCCAAGCCGAACCGAAGCTCAAGACTATGGTCTTCATGTACTGACGGCAGGCTCGGCCTCGGCACAGTCGGCGGCTACTGGTTCTGGTACCAGGTCCACCTTCCCATGAGTGCGTTCCCGCCTGGGCTCGGAACTGGGGCTTGGCGTCGCACCGTCGCCCCGGAATGAGAATGAGAGTAAGCCAGCTGACATCACAGTGAAGAAGCGCGACAACTACTACGCCAAGCTCGAGGCCTCCAAGGCCTAAGTACGAAATCGAACTTAGCATGCAATATGTCGCTGGTGGGATTACGGGTTGCGGGGTGTGGGGTGCGGGTGTGGGTGCGGGTGCGAGGTGCTGGGTGGTGAGCGATGGGGAAGCAGGGGACCAAGTCCACCGCCATCGTCTTTGCGCTGCGGCCCATTTGGCAGCCTCCTTCACGCTACGTTGCGTAGGACGGAAATCGCGGGGGCATGCGGGTGTGAGTGAGAGAGAAGGGAGCCAGTGAGAGTGCGAGGCAGGGCCGGAAAGCGGGCTTGGGACACTCTCAGAGAGGAACGGCGCATCATCCGACGACGGGCCTGTTCTCCTCCACACAGCTGCTGGGGTCCATGCTACCGGCTGGCCATTACCGCTGCGCATCTGACTGTTGTGGTCATTGCGAGGTATATGGCTTCCGGACGATGTCGTCAGGGTCTGGATGCGCGGCGTGAGGAATGACCGAGAGGGCGAGCGCTAGAGCGTCGTCTCCGTGTACATTGAAGTCAGCGGCGTGTCCGTCGCCTCTCGAAGTCAACAGCGGGGACAACGTATGTTGCGTTCATGTACTATATAAGATCGTGATCATCCAACTCGTCCAAGTCGTTAGGGCTACATATCGTCGTGTCTGCACTCAGCCTCGCTTCTAAAAGCCTTCACCTCCATCACCGCAGCCTCCGCCTCCTCCGCCTCTACCACCTTAGCCACCGTGATGCGCGCCCGCCATGATCATGAGATACAGCTCTCCGACTCCCTGCGCGCGCATGATAAGATCGCTGTGGTCGCCATCGTCAACAAAGTGCGCCCCGAAAGCAATCTCCCCCGGGTGCGCCGCGAAGCACTTATTGAGCCATTCTGCCATCAGCCGCCTTCTTCACTGACACCCACCTTGGCCGTTGCGCGGGACCATGCCGTCCTGCCCGCCCCACCAGATGTCGAGCGGCAGCTTGTCCACGCGCCCCTTCTCCCCGTCCTTGCCCTGCGCTTTCCTCACGGCCGCAGCGACGGCGCTGATCTCCTCTGTAAACCACGCGGGGCCGGTGTCGATCTCGCCGCGGTTCAAGCAGAGCATGTGTTCTGTCGTCAGCTCCGCCCAGCATCTTAGCTCACCTTGGCCGATGCCCCGGAAGTCCTCGGCGTACAGGTACTCGGTCGTGAGCTGGAGTCAGCTGCGCCACACTACCATACGCACATATTTGGCGCTGGGCGCCCACAGCCTGCGGCGCGTCTCCCCGCCCTCCGTATCGATCGACTCGGGCGCAACGGGGCTCACGTCCGTGCCCCCGTCCCCCGCGCCCGGCCCCGCCGCCCCGTGCCGTCCTGCCTCGTCGTCCGACACCTCGCGGATAGACGGCGCCGGCGACGCTGGCGCAGATACGCCCATACCCCCAAGCCACGATTTCATGGCCGTCACGGCGCCGCCGACGACCTTGGACGTCACGCCGTACGCCTCCTCGGCGCTGCGGACCGCCGAGAACACGTACGGGATCGTCGTGTCCTGCGTCGTCAGGAGGCCGCTCGGGATCCAGTCCAGCAGCTGCCGGTAGGCTAGCGGGTCGGTCGCTGGGAGCGGGGGAGACCAGGGCGAGACGAGGAAGACGGCGGGCGGCGGCGCGAGGCCGGTGCGGAAGATCGACGAGTGGGCCGAGAGAAGGCGCAGCGCGACGCTGCTGTCAGATTTGAGAGATTACAGAGCGCAGGGGAGGGGATAGAGACGCACTATATGCCAGCGGAGGTTGCGAGCACATGCGCCGGCTTGAGATTCAGGTGCTCGAGCACCGAGACGATGTGGTCTGCCGTCAGCGCCGGCAAGCGTGCAGCGCAGAAACGTACGGCAGCTAGTCTCGATGCGCTCCGCAAGCGGCACCATGGGCGTGGCGCCAGTGCCCGGCCGGTCGACGACAATGAGGCGAATATTGTGCCCGGCTGCAAGCGGATCTTGTAGGTTAGTACCGCGTCTCCTCATCCCGCACGCGACCGTCGCGTGCTCCACACCCGCCCAGAGCCTCAGAACGGCGAGACTGACCTTGCGGCGCGGCGAACCACCGCGAACACCCAGACGGCGGGACGAACAGCACCGGCGTCCCGTCCGGATCCCCGATATCAGCGTACGACACGGGGGAGAGGGTGCGTGGACACCGCGGCAGTTTGCGGTTGAACTTGAACAGCGCGAGGTATCCGTGTGGATCCGTCAGTGGTGTCGGCTCTCGCGCAGCCGCCGCCGAAGGCGACCGTGACGGCAACGGAGAGGAGGCGGGCGGGGCGAGGGCGGAAAGGGCTGGCTCGTCGGCGGCCATGGTCGGTGGTGTGGTGGGTGGAGTGGTGTCAACAAAGACGCGGTTAGCCTCCACCGCAATCTATTTCAGCGTCAGTCACTCGGTCACCTTTAATCCGCCACCCACCATTCTACGATTTCGACACCGCGCTCTCGCCAGTTCTTGATCCCGCAATAATGGAGGGACCAAGCGAGCCTGCTGCTCAGATCTCACAGGCGGCGACGGCGCCCGCGCCAGATGCGCCGGACACGTCCGGGGGAGGTTTCGCTCCCGCCTCTGCGGTGTCCGAAACCAGAGCCTCTGGAGCCGGGCTCACGGAGCACAGGCAGTCGCCAAAGCACGGCATGGACGTCGAGGAGCGCGATGCGAAGCGCGCAAAGCTGGATACAGACGGCGAGCCCGGCGTCTCCGCGACATCCCAGCCCCAGCCCCAGTCCCAGCCCCGTCCGCCATCACGCCCGCACACGCCTGCCGAGTCATCCAACGTCCACGAGGACGACGCGGAGGGCGAGGCGGAGATCGAGAGCGAGCACGAACACGACGACGGCGAGCAGGATGGCGCTCAGCACGATGCCGGACACGAACACGAGGCGGACGAGCATGCCGCGCCAAGCTCGCGCGCGTCGCCCGACCAGAAACCCAAGAGCGGCGGGGGGAAGGACAAGAAGAAGCGCGTGCGCACGGAGGCGGAGCGCGAGCGCGAGCGCGAGAAGCGCCGGGAACGCGACCGCGCCCGGCGAGCCAGGGTGCGTCTTGCTTAGGATGGCGGGGAACGAAGCTGACAGACAGGAAAGGGCCGAGCGGGAGGAGGCGGCGGCTAAGGCTAAGGCGGAGGCGGCCAAGCCTGAGAAGGAGGGCAAGGCGAAGGCGCCGTCGGAGGAGAACGACGAGATCTACTGCGTGTGCAAGGGCGCGAACGACGAGGACGGCGGGACGATGGTGGGCTGTGAGACGTGAGTGGTCAGGGAGTGATGGTTGGAGGCTTGGAGAGGCAGTGGGCGTGGAATGGTGCACGGACGGTGGGCTGACCACAGATGCGATAACTGGTTCCATCCCGGTTGTGTGGGGATCGAGGAGGACCAGGTGGACATGCTCGACGTGTATATCTGTGCGAACTGCGAGTCGTCGACGACCAGGCGGACCTCGTACAGGCGTGTGTGCAGGAACGGGTGCGGACGGGCGGCACGGAGTACTTCCAAGTAAGCCTCACGCTTCCGTGACCTAGCTGACGACAGATTCTGCTCGTCGCGATGCGCGTTCGCTCACGCGCGGAGCCAGCTGGCGAACGTCGACAAGAAGGATGCGAAGGAGCTGCGTGCCGCACTGGCAGCATACCCCAGCCCTGCGCCGAGCGTGACCACCGAGCGTCCCGACCTCGCCAACGGTGGTACAGCAGATGAGGAGGACAAGGGGCAGGCTGAGGCGGATGCGAAGGCGCGCCAAGTCGTCGAAGCGGCGCAAGACACGGCGACGCTCGCGCTCCTCTCCAACCTGCGGCGGCAGAGCGCTGAGGCTGAGCGCGCGCTGGCTGTCCTCGCGCGCCGGCAGGCGATTCTCGGCTCGGCGATTGCCGCGTGGGACAGCCTGCTGCCGGCCGGGAGCGTGGAGGAGCCGAAGAAGAAGAGCAAGAACCGGCGGCGGGACGGGGAGAAGGACCCGCGGCCGTGCGGGTTCGACCCACGGCTCGTGTGGAGTGACCGCGAGGTCGAGGCTTGGGACGGCTCCGAGCCGGTGCTGGCCAAGGCCGAGGAGGGAGAGGGGAAGGACGGGGAGGGAGGAGAAGGGGAGGACCTGCTCTCCCGCGCGGCGAAGCTTGGACTGTGCGCTGCCGGGCGGCGGTGTGAGCGGCACCAGGGGTGGCAGAAGACGACGGCGGTGGCTCTCGAGGTGGAGGCTGCGCAGTTGGTATGTGGTAGCGAATGGTAGCGACGGCCTTAGCTGACAGCAGACACGACGGCGGGACGACCTCGCGACGCTCAGCGAGAGGATCGAGCGCGCGGGCGCCACGACGGTTGCTGCACGCCGAGCGCGAGATGCCGTCCACGCGGCGCTCGAGAGCAAGGCTAAGTGAGAGCGCGCAGAGCAATTGGCAATTGGCAACGCGCCATGTATCCCATGCTGTACAAGTCTAGTCTAGTCCGAGCATACTGTAGATCTATGGTATCCGGGTAGGTAATGCCTTGTCGTATCTGATCTCCTGATAACCCATCTGCGCTCCCCTCTGCAGGTCTTGTCGCTCGACGCCTACACCCGCTGAAGGAGATAGTCGCGCGCGTCGAAGGGCAAGTTCCACACCGCGTCGATCGCCTTGAGCCCCAACTCGTCGCGCGCAGGCGTGAGAGCCAGCGCCGCGAGGGCGAGGTACGAGTGGAATGGGTCCGGGAAGTCCTCTGGCGCCTTGCCGAAGCCCCCGATCGGCGACTGCGCGTCGAGGAGGAAGGCGAGGTTGGCGGGCGAGTTGACGAGCTCGGCGTGGTCGAGGGTCTGCGAACCGTAGATCATCAGAACGTGTTGAGAATGAGCACGAGAGTGGGGATTGTCGAGAGCGGGGTCAGCACCAAGCCCGCGATAGCCCATGTTACTTACCGCCAGCGCACCCCCGCACCAGAAGCTGTAGCACACGTCCTCGAGCTTGCCTGGCCGCCCCTGGAACCCGCCTAGCTGGCGGTGGACGAGCCACCTCAACGCCTCCACCTGCTCGTCCACTCCGCCCAGTAGCGTGAGCGCCGACACGGCGCAGTACGTCGTCCCCCCTGCCGTCAGCTCTTCTCATCTGTTGAGCTCACCTTGCGCCTCGCCCAGCCCCGGTCTGCTCGCATACCCTCCCTCCCACGTCTGTTGTCAGCTACCGTGACGAGCTCGTAGCTGCATGTAAGGACGATACTCACGCGACACCGCCCGAGGAACGCGCGCGCGGCACCCACGTCGATATCGTTCCCCTCTTCCCCTGGGCCCGCGACGGCGCGCGCCACACTCGCACAGTAGCTCATCCGCGCGTCGTTCTGGAACGCCCCTTCGTGCCGGGGACCGGGGCGAAGCTGCCGTCTTCCGCCTGGCACGCCCGCAGGAAGCGCCGCAGTCCGGGGCGGTCGAGCCTATCCAACGGCGCGCGCAGGAGCGCCAGCGAACACAGTGCGGTGTACGTCGATGGCAGGTGGCCAGGGGACGTGGCCGCGTTCGGCGTCGTCATGAATGGTGACCCGCGAAACCCGCCGCTTGCTGCCTGTCAGTACGAGTCGAGAAGCCGGTACGAAGGAGGGGGGAGACGACGCAAGACACCCACGCGCCTGGAGCGACCACAGCCACTCGATCCAGTGCTCCCGCTCCTCTGGTTTTGGCTCGAGCGCGCCGAGGAGCTCGAGGCCGGCGAGGCTGAAGAAGGCGATGGTGACGCTGGCGTCAGATAGTGTTCAGTTGTTTGTTCAAGAAGTGGAGGCGCACCGGTTCGAGTCGTGCTCCTCGGCCGACTGGGGGAGCGCGCGCAGACACCGCTTGAAGAAGCCTATGTGAGCATTGCGCTTGAACGTGCTCTGCGGCATGTCGCTCTCTGAGATATTCTAAGAGATGACAGTTGTTGTGGAATGGTTGATCGTCGAATGGATAGGACGGATACATTACGCCTGGGGCGGCGACAAGTACGAAGTTGGTTGGGATTGGTGAATTCCACGAGGTTATCTCGCGTCGCGTCCCTTGTCCCCAACTCTCCCATTCTTCCATTCCCACCTCCTTCTCCCACATTACACCCCACTGTCACGCTACATGCCGCTGTCGCCGCCGCCGACGCCGCGCACCGCGCACTTCCTCGGAAGAGGGCCACCGCCGCGGCAGCCGGGGACGGGGGAGAGCGACCGCGACGCGCTCCTGACCGAGGACCGGGGCGAGGGCCCGAGCCGCGCGCGCTCCGTCAGCCTCGCGCAGAGCATAGCATCCATCACGAGCTTTGTGTCTGCCGCCAGCAGCACGGGGCTGAGCGTATCGCGCGGGCACTCGAGGCAGGCGAGCGCCGCGGGCGCGCCGGGGCGGCCGAGGTCGCCGTCGGGGAGAAGCGACACGGACAGCCCGGATTCGGACCGCTTGAGCTTCGTCTTCTCGGACCTCGAGGAGGACCTCGACTACGACTATAATGAGGAGGACGACGCGGGGTCGGACGAGCCGCTCGTGCGCCGGAGCACGAGCAGCACCCGACGGAGGAAGTATGACGACCAGCCCGGCGACAGGTCATTGTGGGAGGTATGTTGTCCCCGTCTTCGGCGCTGACGGCAGCTCATTCCGCCCCTCATCCTTGCGCATCCTCTAGCCCTGTTCCCAGCGCTAGCTGCTATCCCGTACGACTTCCTCCCGGCCGGCGTCGCGCTCTTCATCCCCCTCCTCTGCGTCATCGCGATGCTCTCGGCCTGCGCACATATTGTCATCGTCTACCTCGCGTGGTACCTCAAAGTGCGCACCTTCGAGGACGTGTTCGCCGCCTGCGCCGGCGAGCGATTCGGGCCCTACGCGCTCGGCGTGGGGCGCGCCTTCGTCATGTTCGCAACCATGGGCGCGAGCGTCGGCTGGCTCGGCAGTGAGTCGCAGCGTACTGTGCCTCCGGAGTTTCGCTGACCACAGCCCTCTTTGGCCTGTTCGAGCCGCTTGCGCAGACGTACTTCCCAGAAGGCTTTCTGCAGTCGCGCGTGTTCTGGATCCTCCTGGCGAGCACGACTATGATTCCTGCACTGGTGCCGTCGCGCACCTTCAGAAGCTTGAGGAAGGCGCCGTTCTTCCTGGCCCTGCTTCTGCCTATTGTCGCGTTCATCGCTATCGGGAGAACTGTCGAGGTGCGCAAGCTCATGGACGAGGGAGGTGGTGGCGGAGGAGCAGACCCAGCCCCAACAGACCCTGCTCCGGAGGCCACAGCAACCGCAACAGCTGCAGTCGAGGAGGTCGTCAAGCGCGGCGTCGCAGCCATCACTAAGCGCGCACTCAGCGTGCGCGGTCTCAATGCCGGCTCGGCAGGCTCAGGCCTGAGTAAGTCTACCCCGCCGTCTTAGCTAACTGAAGCTTCTCTTGCCATGTTCTTCACGCCGCACCTCCAAACTCTCTCGGTCCACAGTACCCTGCAGCGCAACGCGCGCCAGCGCTTTTTCATCCCGTGCTTTGCGACGACGCTCACTACCGTCGTCATCGCGCTCCCCTTCGCCCTCGTGCCATATTACCTTCTCCCGCCCGCCTCGACGGGTCTGGCCCAGCTGCCGCTCGACGACGGGTGGACAAACGCCGCGCGCGTCCTTATGGCCGTCCTTGTGCTCGGGAGCACGACCTCTTGGCTCCTTCGCGGGCGCGACTGCGTCCTCGTCGCACTGGACGTCGACCGCGGCGAGCGGATCAAGGCCGGCCGCTGGGTCGGCCTCGGGATGTGGGCCACCGTCGTGGCGTTCGCGTGTATCGGCGGCGTGGTGGCCGACAAGATCGAGCTTATGGGCGTCATGGCAACGCTCGCGGTCGGGTGGCTGATGCCGTCGCTCTTCTTCATCATCACGTTCCACGTGCGCTCGCCGCTGTCGATCATCTTCCCGCGCGACGCGCCGCCCCCGCCCGTCGACGAGGAGGCGCCGCGGACCCTGCGCTCGGCGTCGGGGACGAGTGGCGTCAATGTCACTGTCAACGGGCATATGCGCACGGCGTCGCTGGACGACCCAGCGACAGACGTGCTCCTGGCCCGCAAGGAGCGGCAGCTCCAGAAGCGGCGGCTCGGCCGGCGGCTGTGGCAGGACATGGTCGTGTATGTCGGCATCCTGCCGGTGGGGAGCGTGACGCTCGTGTGGGCGGTCGGCTCGTTCTTGGGTCTGTGGTAGGCGTCACCAGACGGAGGAGCGAGGGATGGACGTTGGGGATTGGGACTGGGCGAGAAGTCAGTTGGCACGGCTGGAGCTACGCCTGCTGAGTCTGGACTGTGAAGTATGGACGCTAGACGCTACGTTACTAGCCAATAATGCATGCATGTCTCGAGCATCATCTACAGAACGGCGAGATATGAGTACTAGTCGTTGGCGAAGTCGGAAACCGGGCATAGCCGGTGCCGGTGCCTAGTCCGGTTGGCGATATGCGCTCGATTAACGGCGACCAGTCCATCGCCAACTCTCATCTCTACTCATAGTCGCCAACTGGACACAACCTTTCGCCAAGACCGCATCGCCAACGACAGCGCTCCCGGCGCGTATAAACCCGCCTCTCCCCACCTCTCATTCTCATCCTTTTAACAGCTTCCACCACCTGATGTCCACCACCCCGCCAGACCAACGCCCCCTCCTCGTCCTCGGTGCCGGCGTCGTCGGGCTGACCACCGCCATCCGCCTCCTCGAGTCCCCCGCGACGGCCGGGCGCGCGGTGCATATCGTCGCGGACCACCATCACGCGGACGCCCCGGATGCGCGGTATGCGTCGGGAATTGCCGGCGCGCACCATCTCTCGTTTGCGGACGATGGGGATAAGCGGCAACGGCGGTGGGATATGCGGAGTGAGTGCCGAGCGCCGAGACGAGCGCAGCGAGGCGCGTGCGAGGCGCGCGCGCGTCGGGAGGCGAGAGGCAGGAGGATGGGCCCAGGAAAGGCTACGTGCCAGAGCGGAGTACGAATGAGAAAGAGAGGACGGGCGTATCTGCTTGTCGGCTTCGGATGGTGCGACGTGCTGACCCAAGCCTTTCGCGTGCTTTACGAGGAATGGAGGAAAGAGGGCGAGAGCACCGGGCTCATGGGCCTCACGCAGACGGAGATGTGGGTCGGGTTGTCGGCTCATCTCAAGATCTACGAGGAGCATCCGGACGTGAGTGCGGCAACACAAATACTTGTGCCTTCGAGTCGGTCTCCCATCGACTCCAAGGGTCGTTCTCCGCACTTGCCTCGCTAGCGCTCTCGGCTGACACCAGTTCAAACTCCTCGACCCGCGCGACGCCCCCTGTCCCGCCGACCACATGATCTCCTTCACATCCCTCACAATAACGCCGTCACTCTATCTCGCGCGCCTGGAAGCCCGCGTCCGCGCGCTCGGCGGGCACATCCACCGCGCGCACGTCGGCAGCCTGCACGACCTCGCCACGCTCCCCTTCCTTACGCTCTACACCGCTCTCCCCGCCGCGGTGTTCGTGTGCATCGGCCTCGGCGCGCGTGCTCTCCTCGGCATCGCCGACCCTGCCGTGTATCCTACGCGCGGGCAAGTCGTGCGCGTCCGCGCGCCGTGGGTGCGCTCAGGGTGGACGCGGCAGGTCGGCTCGCTCGCCGGGGGCGAGGGCGGCGCGCGGACCTACGTGATACCGAGATGTACGGGCGACGTGATCCTGGGCGGGACGCGCGAGGAACGCGACTGGCACCCGTACCCGCGCCCCGAGACGGCGCGGGATATACTCAAGCGGGCACTGGAGATCTGCCCGGACATCGCGCCGCCGCACGTCCGCGCGGCCGCGCTCGAGCCGACGGAGAGGGGGCTCGAGGAGGCGTGGGCGAAGGACACGGACGGATTGGAGAAGATCAAGGCGCTCGAGGGCGTCGTGCTCGAGCACTTGGTCGGGTTCAGGCCGAGCCGCGTGGGAGGGACGCGCCTGGAGCGAGCCGACGTGCGCCTCGCCGGCGAGGCGGTGGCGCTCATACATAATTACGGACATGGCGGCGCAGGGTGGCAGAGCGCGTGGGGGTGTGCAGAGGACGCGGTCGCGCTGTGGGAGGGCAAGGCGTTGCCCAAGTTGTAGTGGGCGGAGACAAGTCGCCGATGCATGGCATTCCTCGGCCTCGGCCCTGCGTCCGCCGCAGAACTCTTCGGGCTCCTGGTATGCACATCTTCCTCCGCCCGCAGCACCACCTGTGCGAACAGGCCAGCAGCTGACCAGCTGACCAGACCGCATTGGCACATTGGCGAGCTGGCCGAGGATGCACCGACAGACAAACCCGACTGGCTGCATGTTAATTTACCGGCTACCGGTTAATAGATATGTACGTTATCTGCCAGATCGGCTAATCACTCCCGCGCATTACTTTGGGTTTGGCCATCCGACGTCCTTGGCATTCACGGTCAGCGTGCTGCAATGTGCTCCACAATCACCTGCTCCGTCTAACTCCTCCCCAAGAGTACGAGCTAGCGCTCGCTGTTCCGAGTGTCTCTCTATCTTGTCGCTTCATTCGCTCCTCCTCTCACTCTCTCACAGTCTCGTTGTCTGCTGGACTCCCGACCTCCTCAACCTCCTCTTATCTACACGCGCCCCACCTCCCACTCCCCAAGCCGGTCCTTGACGCCTCACACTCCACTCCACAAGGTCTCTTGACCCCAACAAGCATGTCCGAGCGCCAACCCCTCCTCGCCGACGCCACGGCGGCGGCCTACGACGGCCCCGCCGGCGCTATCGCCGGCGCAGGCGCGAAGCACGAGCCCGCCCTCGAGCGCAACTTCTCCTTCATCGCGGCCCTCGGGCTTGCGTTCACCCTCCTGAACACCTGGACGGCCATGTCAGTTCCGCCGTGCTAGCGGCCTAGCGCACGTTGAAGTCGGATTGCTGACGACAGGGCTGCGGCGTACGTCTAACGCCCTGTTCTCGTCGCTCACCCCAGTCTCCCGATCGGGCTGCAGTCCGGCGGGCCGGTCGTCATGCTCTACGGCCTGATACTCAGTGTCGTCGGGCAGACGTTTGTCGCGGTGTCTCTGTGAGTCGGCCTACTGCCCAGCCTGACTTCTGCCCGCCTGCCGCCTGGCACAATCATGCCGGCGAGCTACGCGACGATCTAACATATCCTATTACAACGCCGCTGACACCAGCGCCGAGATCTGCCATGTCCTCCCGATGTCCGGCGGGCAGTACGACTGGACGTACCTCCTCGCGCCGCCGCATCTCCGGAACGGCCTCTCGTTCCTCGTCGGCTGGCTCGCATGCGCAGGCTGGGTCACGCTCTTCGCGGCCGCCGCGGCGCTCACCGAGAACCTTGCTATGGGGTAAGTCGACCTCAAAGACCCCTTATCTCCTCGATCTATAGCCTAGGCGAGTCCTCCCCAACAGACTGACGTCCTCTGCCCCTCATCCTAACCCTCTACGTACTCTGCCTCCCCATTCACACCCCGATGCACCCGGCTTCACGCCGCTCACACCAGCATCTTCGTCCTCTGGTCGGACACGTTCGCGCCCCTGCGCTGGCAGGAGTTCACGATGATCCTCTCGTTCGTGCTCGCGTCGTTCGTCCTCAACGCGTTCGCGGTGCGCGCGCTCCCGGCGCTCGACTGGTTCTCCGGCGTCTGGTCGGTCGTCGGGATGGTGCTCATCATGGTCGTCCTCCTCTGGTCCTCGCGCGGCGAGTACCAGCCCCCGAAGGCTGTGTTTACGACCTTCACCAACGAGACTGGGGTAAGTGTCGTGAGCCAAGAAAGCCATCTCTCATCCGCTTGACTCCTGGGCCTGGCATGGCCCCGCGCCCCTGACCGCGCTCACACACAGTGGCCCGACTACCTCGCCTTCCTCCTCGGCATGCTCCAGTCGACGCTCACGACCTCGTCCTTCGACGCCGTCACGCACCTCGTCGAGGAGATGCCCCAGCCAGGCAAGAACGCGCCGATGATCATGGTTCTCGCGCCCATCACCGGCGGCATCACCGCGTGGCCGTTCATGGTCGTCCTCCTCTTCTGCCTCCGCAACTGGGAGGGTGTGCTCAGCTCCGCCGTCGGCCCCGTGCTCGAGATCTACCACCAGTCGACGGAAAGCCGTCTCGGCGTGAGTCCTTGTCGTGCTCAGCTCACCCACCGCTTCTCCCCGTAGACCTGGCCCTGTCGGCCTTCCATCTTCGCCCAAACTCCCAAACTCTTTTGCCATAGATTGTCGCTCACCCCAGTCCACGCTACTTATGATGATCAACGTCGTCGCCATGTTCTTCTGCACCCAGAGCGTGCTGACCATCTCGTCGCGCATGGTCATGTCGTTCGCCCGCGACCGCGGCCTCGCCCAGGTGTCGCCGTACATCTCGCCGATCAACGCCCGCCTCAACGTCCCCTTCATGTCGCTCGTCTTCGTCACGACGTGGGTCGTGATCTTCTGCCTGATCTGTGAGTGCCTGATAGCTGGGCAGGCAGTGTATGCGGGCTCTGCCTCTCCTTCTCCCTCCCAGCCGCCTCCCAATCTTCTCGGAGCACTAACCCCAGACCTCGGCTCCACCGTCGCCCTGAACGCCATCATGTCCTCCGCCATCTTCTTCCTCCAGCTCTCGTACTCCGTGCCCCTCCTCCTCCTCCTGTGGCGCGGCGACGCCGCGCTCGCCGAACACCGCGTCGCGCACGAGGGCATGGGCGTCGTCCGCGGCTGGTCGCTCGGCGCGTACCGCCGCCCGATCAACATCCTCGCCCTCCTCTTCCTAGCCGTCACGTCCGCCGTCTTCCTCTTCCCGCCCTTCCTCCCCGTCACGGCCGAGAGCATGAACTACGCCGTCGTCGTGTTTGTCATCGTGCTCGTCATGTGTGCGGTCGCGTGGGTCGTGGATGGCAAGGAAAGGTTTGCAGGGCCGACGGAGGTGGAGGAGCGGTTGGCCGCTGCCAAGCGCGCGTAGTGAGAAGGCGAGGAGACGAGGAGCGTCAAGGCAGCAGCTAGTCAGAAGAGCGGTGCCGGTGAAGAAAAGGGATCTTATGCACCAGCAACCATCAGCCCGTATACATGTCCGCAAGCCGCACAGTTTGTTACGATGCAGTTGCGTACCTGTCAGTGGGGTAGAGCCCGACATTAAACAAAAGCATCAGTGGTATCAGAGGGCGCCGGTCCGGGAAGTGCCTTGTCCTGATGCCAGAGCTGTCAACAGCAACTACCGGCGCACAGCGCAGATCGAGAGAAGGAATAATGCGTACAGCCTCGTTACGGCTCCCCACGAGCCATGTATGCCCACTGATTGTCCACCATGCTCATCACGACGCTGGCCACCGTCTGGCCTTTTGCCCACTGCCCTCCTTCTGCTCTCCTCACGGCCTCACGGCCTCACAGCCTCACGCCTACCGCCGCCCCATGCGCGACGCAAGCGACGGCCCCCGCTGCTCCTGGCGCGTCGTGATTACCGGCGCGTCCTCCTCCATCAGGTCCGAGTACATCTTGCTGCCCGTCAGCTCGAATCGTCCCTCCGCAACTCACCCAGACCTGGGCGGCGCGCTCGCTGGCACCTGCTCCGCTTGACGGCGCGGCTTGTCCATCCTTGCCGACAGATCGCTCCTCCCTCGCCCAGCGTCCCTCCCTGCCAAGACCGTGACGCGTAACAGCTCCCCATCGGCCGCAACGCCGTCGTACTGCTCCACAAGGCGGTCCGCGCTATCCCGATCTGGCAGCTCCAGCTCGACCGTCACAGTCCGATCTGAGCTCCGGCTCGCCAGACGCGCCTCGCCGATTGGCGCGTGAGAGAATGCCGACTGGCTGTCAGCTCAGTCACTGGCGTCATCACAGCTGCAAACCTACTTTGACATCCTCGGCCGTCGTGCCGCGTGCCAAGCGCTCGACGCGCACCCATATACTACTCCGCGCGGCGCCAACAATGTTCAAGCTCCGCGCATTAGGACTCGAGCCCGAGTTTCCACTAGTGCTAGCGCGCGACCGCGCGGTAAGCGCCGCAAGGCCGTTGGCAACGAGCGCGCGCTGTCCTGGGTCGATAGGGCCCAGCCCCCGATTCCGCGATGCGCGCGTCGGGCGAGCCGACTTGGAAGTCGAGGCGGCTGACGAGCCGGAGGGAAGGAGCTCGACGCCCGCATTGCGGTTGGCCGTGTTCGCTGGCGGGGCCGTGTCAAAGCCGTACAGCTTGGAACGGGACGTGTCGGGGAGCAGCTCCTTCCCCTTCCCTCCTGAGAGGCGGTTGAGGAGTGATGGCGAGGAACCGCCTGAGCCGGACGGCGACCCGGCCAGACGGGAGGAGAGGGATCGGGACTCGTGGAGGTCGTGTGTCCACGGCGCGTCGGGGTTGCGGTCGCGCGCGGCGTCGCGGTTCCGGTCGTATGGCTTGGATCGCGACATGTGTTCGGTGTAGACGCTCCTGCGTGGCAGACAAGTCACAGACGATGATAATGTTTTGAATGTTCGACGACGGTGGATTAGGATGAGGAGGGTGGTTGAGCCGAATGCGGGGCTCACCGGGATTTCGGCAAAAGTGCAACGTGGCTATGCGCTCATAAGGGACGGACCGACATCGTCGATGCACATGGCATGGACGGACGCGACACTCGTCTCACTCATCCACACCATCGACCAGCTCACCGACGAACGGCCAGCGCTACCCCCACATCTGTTATCCCAACCCCTCTAATCTCACTTATCACATCGAATAGCTCTTCAAAATGGGTGGCGAAGGTGTGTTTCGCCATCGAGCAGCGTGTCGAACGTGCAGATCTCACGCTCAACGCGCTCACACGCAATGCACCCGATGCGTCATGGAGCCCAGCTGACGCCCAGGATGGTTGTTCCTCTTCTCGGTCATCATGGCCGCGGTGCTCCTGTTCACCATGGTCTTCTTCGTGCGTTGACTGCGCCGCAGCTGCGGTGGGAGAGGTACATGGATGCTGACAGACAGATCATCATGTTCTCTGATCTCGAGTGCGGTGAGTGCTCCCACTACGAGGGCGATAGGAGATATGCATCGCCGCGGTGCCCACAGGACCGTGTATAGAGGGCAGGACCTAACGCGCAGACTACATCAACCCCATCGACCTCTGCAACAAGCTCAACCAAGTGCGTACTGCCTGGGCGCGAGATGGACATAAGAGACGTCCCTCGCGTGGAATAGCCTGCACACACTGACGCCGCAGTTTGTCCTCCCCGAGATGATCGCCCACGCCTTCCTGACGCTCCTCTTCCTGCTCTCTGGACAATGGCTCGCTTTCCTCCTGAACGCCCCGCTTGTCGCATTCAACGTCAACAAGTACGTTCTAATCCCGGAAACAAGTCTTGGCGGCGCTGACATCTAACAGGGTGCTGAGCAAGAACCACATGTACGACGCGACGGAGATCTTCCGCACGCTCTCCGGCCACAAGAAGGAGTCGTTCATCAAGCTCGGCTTCTACCTTGTCTCCTTCTTCTACTACCTCTACCGGTGCGTCCTCAGCTACTCGTGTGACAGAACAGTAACTGACTCTCTCGCAGCATGATCCTTGCTCTCATCTCCGGTGCGTAATCGCTGCCTGAGCCCCCGAAGCGTGGATAAGACTTTACTGGGAATCGGAGAGACAGACACTGACGCCCTTAGCAGAGAGCGACTAAAGTCGTGCATAATGGCCAGCGCTCTGCCGAGTGTAGCTATGTGCGGCGTGTACTTGGCGCACGACCGAGCAAGCATGCATTGCGCATGGCATGTTGAATGGTGGCAAACTCGGCTTTCCAAGAGCGCGCGTGTCGCGGCGTATGACACGCATACGTGCGCATTGAAAGGTCGGTCATCATCAGCGTCGTAGGAGGTTAGATGTCACTCGGCGGGCGGGAGTATAAATTTAGGTACATGCCCTGTAATGCATCGAACGCGCTCTAGACTGATCTATCTATTGGTTTCACTGGCATGGGAATGTAGACTGGGTGGGGGAGCAAGACATTTGTGGCGTGTTTGATGGTGGCAAATGGAGTCTCATGAGTCAAAGAGGATGATGTGAAGAGACAAGCAGCCGAATGACCCAGTCATCATTCGCTGATCGCTAGGTGGAGCCAAAAGGGGAGCCGGCATGTCCGCTTTGGGTGGATAATCAACTTGGCTGTGGGACCTGACCTGACCTGACCTGAGACTGGGTCCCGACTTTAATGCCATGGCTAACCGCCGCCGGCCGCCCCGTGGGATTATGGACGCACATGAACCATGCGGTTTGTACGCACGCGGGATGCGAGTACGAGGTTTTGGTGGGGGCCACAAAGCGGGGAGATGAGAGGATATGGACCCAAACTCGGAACTCGGAACCCTCGAGAAGGTCAAGCCAGCAATAGCGGATTCAGATTGTCCGCAGTCATGTCTCCTCGGTGTGTGTGCCCAATATCTCCCTTCATTTAGCTGGGGGCTGAGGGGGGGACGAGACCGAGGCTTGATTAAGAAATAGGTAACAAAACCTTAAGGAGGCGTTCATCATTCGTATGTATCTACCCGGGTTGGACCTTACGTCGTAGTAGTTGGGGGGTCAACAACATTATTCCAGAGGCTATTCGCCTAACGTCTAGGCAGGCCCACGTCTACGACGTCTCATCTCACGACACCTTCCTCCTTCTTCTTCTTCCTTCATCGTCTCCTTCTTCACACGGCAAACGGCTCATAGCCAACAACGCCAAACGCCATCAACAGCGCCCGGCAACACTCAGCAGCATACTCCTCATCTCCCCACTGTTGCTGTGCTGTGCTGTGCTTTCACCAAATTCCTTCTCCTTCTCGTTGCCTCCACTTGGGTCATCCCGCGACACGCACACGACTCGGCGTACTCGCAAGAACCACGATTCCCCAACCATCGTGCAACGTGACCAAGTGTTGATAAAACACCCCTTACCCTTACCAACCGCCTGTTCTCTGTCAGGAGAGCCACGAGTGCCCCGAGGTTCTGCGTGCCATTCAAAGGCGACATCAAACACCAAACGCAAAGGCCCATCGACGTCGTCTCCCGGCTGCCCGGCTTAGCTACCCAACCAGTCAGCCATCAACACGCACACGATACAAACGCACAGACCTCGTCGTCCTTTTCCCCGCGCCCACACGCTACCTTCCCCACAATCAGCCACCCCTCCCTCCTTCCTTTGGCTGCATCGCACGCCTCGACGTGCTCGCGTGACAGCTTCTACACATCGAGCCCACAATGAATCGGCAACACTAAGCAAGACGCGCCGTCAGCGCACCGCGATCAATCACACTCCTGAACCCCCTTGTCATCTCTTCTCAGCAATCTCGACCACCTCGATCTCACATCGTCGCCGCTCTAGGGTCGACTAGCTGAAACTCCACCTCGTCTTGACCCCACCAGACCACATCACACCTCGAACCTCCTCCCTTCTTACTCCACTCGTCCCCACTTCCTTCCCCGCGTGAAGGCAGACGTCCCCCCTCGACCTATCTCCTCGGGACGCTGCCAATACAGCTAGTTCAATGTCCCAACTCGTGCAGTCCCTTGAGCACGCCGTCGAGGCAGGTGTCAAGGGCATCATCGGTCTCGCCGAAGGATACATGTCGTCGGGCTCGGGCACGTGCCCATCGGCAACCGACGCCTCCGACAAAGGTGCCGACGACGCCAAAGCAGTAACTGGAACAGAGCAACCAGAACCCATCCCCATCATCTCCAGCATGTTGCCACCGCCTGTCCCCGCTTCAACCAGCTCGGGCAACAGCTCCCCACCCGCGCGCGCCCCTCAGTCCTCTCTGGCACACCGCTTGGCACTAGCGCAAGATACGCTGGTTCAAGTCACAGACATCCCCAGCGGCTGGATTCACCTGCAGTCGACATATCTGGACAGTGCAGGCGGTCAGCGCAGGGTGCGCTCCTTTGGGTTGCGCAACGTGTCACAGGGTACTGTCGACGTTGAAGTCGCCTCCGACCTCGAGAACCAGGTCGTCTTCTGGGCCGCAGATGACACCGAGCCAGATACCGAGCAGGTGTCGTCGTCATCGTCGTCATCTGCTGCAGCCTCAAGTGCCGCAAGCTATGCTGCGCCCTCGGTCAGCTTGAGTCTCCAGGCTGGCGAAGTCCGAACCATCTTCCTCGCATTCCAGCCCGCGACTCTGCAGTCTCCATCGGCCGGTTCCTCGACGCCCTCCTCTGACGGCGGCTTCACTCCCCGTGTTGCCCCCATCCCAGCCAGTGCCGATCTCTCCCCACCCGCAGGCGGCAGATTACCTCCAGCCGCAGCGTCGAGCATCACCTCCTCTTCTAGCATTGCACCCTCCGAGGGCATGTCTAGCGCCATGCTGTCGTCTTCCAACCTCTCCATTGGCAGCAGCAGCGCCGCACGAAGGCAAGACCCCGTCCACCGCTCCTTCTCGGTTCACGGCTCGATCTTGGTGCACGCGACCACTGTTGAGGCTGATGCCTTGACCGCCGCTGCACAGCAGAACGTCACAGTGCCCTTCTTTGCGACGGTCTGTCGTTCCTTCTTCTCTTTGGCAGTGATCGACCCGGTCACTGGTCTCGCTTCCGGACCACAAGTCACATCTGGCCAGCTCCCAATAGACTTTGGCACGGACAATGTCGTGGGCCAGGACGTGCACCGTGACCTCTTGCTGGTCAACCGCTCTGAGATTGATCTCGTGTGGACGACTACCATTACCAGTGCTCCTTTCAAGGACTCTGTTTGGTTCTTGCTTCGCGACCTCGACTCGGAGAACGTCTTTGGGGTAGACAACTCGAGCGAACCAGTACCATTGCCAGCCCTGTCCTCGAGGCATCTTCGTCTCACGCTTCGCGCGGGAGCCCCTGTGGCGAATTTCGACTTCGAGTTCCGTCTCTCCAATCTCCACCAAACGGGTAATGCGGTCGTGTGCCAAGCCGTTGGCTCATGTCATACCGAGGCGTCGGACGACACGCTTCGTATATTGACCGGATCGGCGCTCGACTTTGGTCAGATTCCAGATGGCACATGGGCAAAGAAGCTCATTACCTGCAAGAATATTGGAGATAGACCCATCGACGTCCACTTCTCGGCCACAGAGGGGTACGACGTCGTGTTCCGTCTAGCTGGTGTGGCCGGTGAGGACATCGACGAGGATTTGCCATCGCAGCCAGCCCGCGACAAGCGAATGGATACGCTGTCTCGCACCTCGACACGGGATACTCGCGATGGACGGCCAAGAGACGCATCAACCTCCCGCTACGCCATTGAGAATGACGACTGGTCACATTTGAATGGACAAAGCGACCGAGACGGTTCAATGCCATCATCTAGACCGTTGTCACGCGTGACGTCTCATACTTCGAGCCACCGCCCCTCGCGCGGTGACCCGGACTCGGAGGATGAGGACCAAGCGCCTGCAGCGGCTTTGTCACAGAGCCGACCATTCGACAACTTTGGTGACCGCGATGTCCCAAATCAGATCGAGGAGCTCACGATGCGTCCGGGAACCGAGTACCGCGCATTCGCCATGTACCGCCCAGCGAGGGACTTGCAGAACCCTCCAGATATTGCTGGTGCCCTGCGGCCTTCCGCCTTCAAGGTGTTCCTCGACTCAATACCGTCCACCCAACGATCGCGACCCATCCCCCGCTCACGTAAGGTGATCCACTGCTCGGCAGAGTCGTGCACGTCGATCATCGCCATACCTTCAGGGCACGTCATCGACTTTGGCGAGGTGACGGTTGGGGCGTCCAAGTCGACAACCATCGCCATCCAGAACCTGAGCGCGCTGTCTGCACGTGTCGAGATCGCCGCCATATCCAAGGTGTTGAACGCCAATCGGAGCGTGATTATCATCCCGCCCTTTGAGACTGTCAACGAGCGTGTCGACTTCTTCCCGCGCCGTATCAACGATCACTACGAGAAGCAGGTGTTTGTGCGCAACCACCTCAACCGCGCAAACAACCAGCTCATCGAGGTCCACTCGAAGAACGTTGATGTTTACAACGTCACCTTGCATTCGCACCTGTACCGCATCCTCACGCCGGGGGGAAGCAACTTCCTCGACTTTGGGTCGGTCGTCATCAACTCGCCTTCCGTTCGAACTGTGCAGTTCCAGAACCTCACAGACAAGCCCCTTACGCTTGATCTTTCCGCTTCGCAGCCGGAGGACCTTGAGCTATACATCAAGGACATGGACGCGCCTCCAGTGCCCGCACGTCCCACTGCGGCGGTGGCCAAGTACGCTGTGCCTGCCGAGGATCGGCCCCAGAACGGCAATCTCAAGGAGCGGTTCGTCGAGTCGCTGCAGGATCAGAACTCCAGCGAGAACAAGGAGAAGACAAAGGCGACGACACGCCACAAGACCGTGAAGAAGGTGCATAAGGAGGACGACAAGCGCGACATCGGGGCGACTCTTGCCACCGCGCTCAAGAAGGGCAACCGTGGAAAACCGGTGCAGCTGTACAACGATGCTGTCGTGTTCAAGGACCGCAGTTTGTTGGACGACGCCGAGTATCTCGACCTCGCCAGCGGCCCTCCCATTTCCGCCAACAGGACGCCGGCCAACTCGAAGCGCACACATCTGCTTGAGACGATTGCCCTCGAGGACAAGTCCAAACTCTCGGGCCAGCACTCCAAGGTACTGAAGCTCGACTTCGCTGCGTCGGCAAAGTCGAGCGGTCTCGTCAGCAAGGAGAACCGCGAGGGTAGACTGAGAAAGGCCAAGTCGACGGCCGGGACGAGCAGACGTGATCCGTCGATGAAGCGTGATCCGTCGATGAAGCGCGACCCGTCGACTCCCAGCAAGCATCAGCTCGCCAAGACGAACGGTGCGCCACCGAGTCCTTCGTCTTCCATCCTGAAGTCACCGGTTCTCAAGCAGCAGACCAAGTCGCCAGCGCTCACGGGGAGACGCCTCGAGCCCAAGTCAGACCCAGCATGCGTCACGGATGTCAACAAGCTCTCTCCGGACGAGCTTCTCAGCGCCATTGAGCACATGGACGCTAAGCGCACCTCCACTTCCATCACGCATCTGAACCCTGAGGAGGAGGAGCACTATGTTCGCCGCCTTCTCGACCTGCGCAAGGAGCTTCGCAACGCGATCTCATCGGGCAAGTTTGTCCCCGCACGCGTCCTGACTGTGCCACCTGGAGAAGCTCGCCAGCTTGTCGTCGTCATGACCCCCAATGGCTCGACGCGTCCTCATGTCACTACGCGCGCCAAGCGGGCTGAGCAGCGGATCTACATCAAGTTGCTCGAGTACGACCACGCGCTCCTCCGGTCTGTCATGGGTCCCCATACCGACTTGTCTGAGCTCCCGGTGCGCGATCTTGTCATCCGCTCGTCATGCGTGCGCTCCGTCCTCGAGGTCCAGC
This sequence comes from Cutaneotrichosporon dermatis, assembly GCA_020011015.1. NCBI lineage: Eukaryota > Fungi > Basidiomycota > Tremellomycetes > Trichosporonales > Trichosporonaceae > Cutaneotrichosporon > Cutaneotrichosporon dermatis. The sequence continues at coordinate 2,655,375 of JAIGNX010000004.1, read as the reverse complement.
AATCCAGCATCAACTTTGGTGCATGCGAGCGCGGCGAGGTAAAGTCGCGCATGATTGTTATCCACAATCGCAGCGACTGCGTCGGCGTCTACCGTTTGCGAACTTCGGGGTCAATTGCGTCAGGCAACCTCAAACTAGGGCTTGGCAGGTACGGCATTGTTTCGGCATTTGGACGCAAGGAAGTGGCGTCATTCTCGTTCACACCATCATTGGTGGGCAACTACAACGAGACGATTGCTGTTGAAAACGTCCTCGACAACTACAACGACCAGAGCGTGCTGGTGAAAGCAACGGTTCGCAAGATGCCTGCATTCTCCCTCGATGTTACCAAGCTCGACTTTGCCCCGAGCCAAGCAGGCACGTGGCCCGCGTCAGCCGGCTTTGTCATCACCAACACGTCCAAGACAGAGCGGACATTTGTCGTGGAAGCCGCGGCCCCGACAGGCGACACTGCGTTTGCGGAGCTCTCCCTGTCGCGTGACGAGAAGGACGCCGGTATAGCCCTGTCCAGGGGCGAAGAGGAGGAGGTCGAGGGCTTGCAGCAGAAGCTCAAGATTGCGCGCCGGAAGAACAAGCCGGACAAGATTGCAAAGTACGAGAAGCGACTCGGCGAGCTCGGCGTCATCACTGTCCCATCTGAAGAGGCTGTCACGACACCAGACGCGGACGGTCTCGTCGAGATTGCGTCTGGCGCTGCCACCCCGGCCCAGGGCGAGCTCTCGACATGTCCCAGAATCCAGATTACCCTCGGAGCGAGCAAGAAGGCCAAGGTCTTGGTCGCTCTTGTTCCCCGATCTGGGTCTGACGAGTTCAACTCTTCGATCAAAGTGTACGAGCGCAAGAACACGGACGAGACGGTCACGATTGATGTTACGGGCGCGCCCAAGGCCACTCCTCAGGCGCCTCCACCCTCTCCGCCTCAATCGCCCGAAGGTGAGTCTTAACCTCTTTGATGGTCCGTAGCTAACAGCAGACCCTCTCAACCTGGCCATCATGAAGCACTGCCTCGAGCTCACGCTCAAGTGCCCCGTGTCTCCTACAGCCTTCTGCGTCGGGTCGACACTATTCCTTCCCGCTTCGTCGTCCGCACTGTTCGAGCAGCTGAAGGACCGGTTCGAGGCCTTCCCCCACCCTGTTACAGGCGAGATTGCCGGTCTGGTGCTAGCCGATGGCTACTCGCGCCAGATCCCTGGCAACACGCACGCCGAGGCGAACGCTCTCGCCAACTTCCATGAGCGCATGGCTGAGCTGGAGCGCGAGGAGCGCACCGGCGGTGAAGGTACCCCACCTCCTCTCCCATGCGCTGAGGACATCCTCACGCACGCGACATGTTACGCCACGATGGAGCCGTGCTCTGTGCGCACCTCTGGCGGCCCGAGCTGTGCGCTCGAGCTTGTCCGCGCTCACGTCAAGGTCGTCTACCTTGGTGTTGAGGAGCCACCAGACTTTGTCCAGTGTGAGGGCGTGCGGATACTCGAGCAGGGCGGTGTCGAGGTGCGCCGCGTCGTCGGGCTTGAGGAGGAGTGTCTCCGCCTCGCGCGGCGTGGCCGGACGTAAGCCAGGCGTTGCACTGTTCAACGCTTGGATCCTTTTGATCGGCACTGGGATCGACCCTCCCTGCTTCGCCACGCCCATGCGCTCCTTTTCATCTACATGTCTTCCTGGACCAGCAAGCTACCTGCGCGCTCCTCGTCAGTTGCTTGCACATTGTAACCGGGCGTCTCCCGCTCGCTCGACGCCCACATCCTCCCAACACCCACATCCGACCCCCAACAACCTCCCCCAATCACATGACCACCCCGATTCTGTCGCATCGTTACCCAAGCAGTCCACCACCACCACTGCGAATCCAAATCACCCTTCTCTACATTCTTATGCTTTTCTAGCTCTAGCCTCTGGAGAGCCAATACTTGTCTGTATGCATTCAGCTAGTGCGAGTTGTGGAAGGCGTGGGGTCACCACGATTGTTGTCTCCGGCGGTAATGCCGAAATCGAGTCCCTTTGCGCGACGAGATTGTCCTGACCACGTGATCGCGCAACCTCACCTCTCGGGGAACAGCCGGCCAGGACCCATTCGGCTGTCCCGAACACCTCGCTTCACCATAACTCCGGCGGCTTGCCAAGCTGTCTTTGCATGCATTGCTCTTTCTGCGCAGAACATCTTAAACACTGCGAGAAGTATGGCCCCGCACGAGTTATACCCCACCTCCCCATACCCTCATCTTCACTCACAGCATCAACAATGGCCTCCACCAGGCACCACTCGGGACCCACATTCGCCGGTCTAGCCAGTGCGTGCCGTCCCCAGGTTTCCCCCAGGTCGCCACATGTTCCCCGATCCGCAACATCTCAGGTCGCTGACTCTGACAGACAACACTCACTCCAAGTGGTACTATGATAGCTCGCTGCGCTGGAATGTCTTTCATTGGTGTGTATTGTCCCGGCCGGCCTGTGCCGCACTGTTGACACTCCAGCCTATCGCTATGCGTGATAATTTCCTACTTAGTAAGCACTTTGGCAAGTTCGACGGCTGACAGACCAGGGCTGTAAGCTTTGACTGTTTACGGCGATGGTTCAGTCTAATGATAACAGACGACGGCTCTTTGCTTACAGGCATGCAAGCAATGCCAGCCTGGCAACAGTACGTGACGACCTGTCACGAAAGGCGTTGGCTGACCTTTGATCAGATTCTTCAATCACCCGGAGGGCAACCGGCTTGGATTGTATGCGGCGACCTTCTACCTGCCTAGTATTCCTTCAGCGTTCGTGGGGGACCATCTCGCCAACCGGTTCGGCCGCCGGGTACCTATTCTGGTCGGCTGTTTCATAGTGGTTGTGGGATCGTTTCTCAACTCGTTGGCCAACGGCATTCCCATGTGGCTTGTAGGTGAGTGTACTCGACAAGGGGCAATCCTTTGTCTTCGTGCCGTTGTTTGCCGTTGTACTCACCTCGTCCTAGGCCGGGGGACCATCGGATTCGGGGGAGCCATGGCGAAAGTCGGCGCTCCAGTTTTGATCCAGGAGCTTGCTCACCCCCGTTTGCGGCCGATGCTGGCAGCGTGTAGGTCTAATCACTATTTGGCAAGGCTGTTTGATCGCCTCTGACACTCTCTAGGTTTCTGGTCATTCTTTTACTTTGGAGCGATTCTTGCAGCATTCATAACATGTAAGTTTGATGCGGGTGGCTCGCGGAAGGCTGTGACTGAACCACGCAGTTGCGGGGTTGTACATTGCCGGTGACTGGTCATGGAGGACGCCTTCACTTCTGCAAGTCATTGGACCTGCCTTTGTGTTTATAGTTACACTTTTCATGCCGGAGTCGCCTAGAGTGAGTTCCAAACCTGGTAGGATGCAACAGCTGACGTCGCCACAGTGGCTCGTCAAGCACCAACGCCACTCTGCGGCTTTGGCAGTGCTCAGCAAATTCCATGCCAATGGCGACGCGGAAGACGCGTTAGTTCTATGGGAAATGGCCGAGATTCAAGAGGCGCTAGACCGTGAAACTTCTCAGCATCAGACATCCTACGTCGACTTCCTAAAGTCTCCCGGAAACAGACGCCGACTGGCAGTTTTGATTTCCCTCTGCGTTGGCCTCAACTGGATGGGGAACGGCGTGATCTCCTAGTGAGTAATTCTTTCGAATTCGTCAGTGTTCTGCGGTGCTGATGCTTGTTTAAAGCTACCTCGCACCTGTCTTGAAGTCGGTTGGCGTCACTCGACCTGTTCAGATTACGCTCATCAACGCCGGTCTCGCCGTCTGGAACTTGATCCTCGCTCTCTCCGCCAGCCTCAATGCCGAACGGGTCGGACGCCGTCGCCTGTTTTTCATCTCGGGATGGGGTATGCTGGCTTCCTACGCGGTGATCACAGGCTTGTCAGCCGGTTTCACTCAGACCGGGAACACCGTCACGGGAACAGCGGTGATTCCATTCTTGTTCATGTGAGTACCAAGTTTGCGTCTTGGGATGGTCGTTGACTGTTCTCAGCTACTTTGCCTTCTACAGCATGGCGTGGACACCGCTACCCATTATGTATGCCTCAGAGATCCTGCCCTTCAGCCTGCGTACCAAAGGCATGGCTCTCTTCGCGGCATTCGGCACTGGTGCGAACGCATTTAACCAGTTTGTCAATTCCAGCGCGCTGTCGGCGATCGGATGGAAATAGTACGTGCGCCGGTTGATACGGCACTGACCTGACCTAGCTATCTCGTGTACATTGCAGTCATCGCTTTCTACCTCGTTCTCGTCTACTTCCTATACCGCGAAACCAAAGGACTCGGCATTGAGGAGGTCGGAGCCCTCTACGACACGCCGCGGCAGACCGAAATGGAGATTGGCGACCTTGAAGGCAGGTCGGAGAGTGTCAAAACGGTTGGGACAGGAAAGAAAGGAGGCGGAGGAGTACACCATGTGGAATTTGTCGATAAAGAATGACGAGCAGCCGTTAAGTCTTTACATATTGTAGTATTTCATGTTACTGTACGCAGGGGATGTGTGCTAAAAAGGGGCGAGCCCGCCGGCCATTCTGTCTCATGAGCGTTGAGCCCTGTCAATGTGCTTACATTTATTGCCATCTGCCATGAAGGGCTGGGACCGGCCATCCGTAGACAGAACAGCTAGCGGGGGAAGGACAGAACATCATCTTTGGAGGCGCTGGAACGATGCGACAGTCTCGACCTTCGTGTGATACGCTGTGCCCCGGTACATGTACGATCATATACAAGCTTATTCAGTCGGACACTCCTCTCAACGCTCTATTCTCGTCGGCGTCCGTCCCGGCTCCGTTCGACCCGTTGTAGTAGTCTCTAATGCAACGAATAGGCTGGTGAACCGCCGGCCGAACGAAACTCCGCCGACATTTGGGGGAAGTGGGTCCGCCCTGATGCTTTCACCCACTTTCGTCCGCCGACATTTGTAACACTCGACGAAAGATAGGTCAGCATCTCACATTCACCGACTTCCCTTCGCCCGAACCAATGCTCCGGCTGCGGTCTCTTCTTGAACGCCATAATTATACAGGTCAAGTGCACTAGGCCCTCAGGAGCCTATCTTCCACATGTTTATCCAGAGGATAAACCTTAGGCCATGATAGAGACCTACAAATACATCGCCAGGATGTCGAGAGGGCGGGCGACACCCCCATCGCCATGTTGGACGTTTCCGATGGCCGCTCCAAGCGCAGAAGCTCTCTAGACGACGACGCTACCCTCGCGGAAAATGATGTGCAGCCATCACAAGTCCCTGGTGGCATTTCTGTTGAACTGGCTGTTATCGATGGCTCAAAGCAAGTCAACGCGCCTGCACCCCCAACATTTGGAGAAGGCAGTTCGGCCTTAAGCATCCCAGTCACACTAGCCCCTCCTATGGTTCCCGACTTCGGACCTCCTCCAGACGGAGGCATGGACGCGTGGATGGTCATTGCCTCGACGACTCTTGTGCTCTTCGCAATATTTGGCCTCATGACGAGCTTTGGCCAGCTGATGCTGTACTATCTCGACCATCAGCTGTCCGACTACTCCAAGTCGACCGTTTCGTGAGTGCGTAATGTATGACAACGCTGATAGAGCCTTGCAGTTGGATCTCATCGATCCAGTCCGCGCTCATGTTCATGGGAGGACTCTTCTCCGGCCGATATTACGATTCGCATGGCATTCGGACCCTTCTCATGATTGGAACTGCGGGCTCAGTTGGTGCGCTGGTGGCAGTTGCGTGTAAGTCAGCATTAGGATAGAGCCTAGTACATTCAGAACTTACGCAACTGCAGTCTGCAAGGAGTACTATCAGTTCTTCCTCGCCCACATGGCATTCGGGCTCTCAGGAGGACTGCTATACTCGCCCTGCTTGGCCCTGGCTGGCCAATGGTTTCTCAGGCGACGCAGTACGGTTATGGGCATCATCATCTCTGGGCCCGGTATCGCAGGTGTCATATACCCAGTTATGATACAGAGGCTTCTTGAACGGCTGAGTGAGTATCCCCAGACTGGCGAGCTTATGGAACAAACTGACATCCGTCAAAGGATTTCGAGATACGATTCTGATTGTTGCCGGCATGAACGCATTTCTCCTGGCCCCGAGTTGGATCTTCATGAAGGGCCGATTACCTCCTCCAGGAAAAGGGCCATGGAAGGCGCTCTTGGGTCCTTGGCGGGACACACCGTACACTCTCCTTGTCATTGGTGCCGCCATGTTTTGCTGCAAGTGAGTCTATTGCCCCATCCCGTAAAGGCCACGGCTGACTCGTTAGCTTCTTCACTCCCTACTTCCACGCTCCACTCTTTGCCCAATCGAGCAACCTTCCAGATGTCTATGTCAACTACGCCGTTGTCTTCACCCAAATCGGCTCCTTCTTTGGGCGCCTCAGCAGCGGCTTCATTGCGGACCGCTTCGGGGTCTGGAAGACGTTCTTCATCCAAGGAATGGCTGCTGGCGTGACAATGCTAGCGTTCTGGACTCCTCACCCCGCTCCCCCAGGTGTCGCCACTACGGGCATGTTACTATTGGGGTTGACGAACGGTGGATTCGGAGCCTTCATCTCTGCGGCCTGTGCCACCATCTCGCCACTCCCTGAGCTCGGAATGCGCTTGGGCATGGTGTGGACAGCGGCAGGTGCGGCCTCACTCATCGGACCGTTTGCGTCGGGTCAACTGATCGCCGTTGGGAACAACACGTTTAGATACGCTGCGATCTTCTGTGGCGCCACCTATATTGCCGGCACCTTCATTGCCACTTCGCCAAAGATTCGGCTCGTGCTTCAAAGACTGCGCCATCGTGATTACAACGGCAAAGGCGTGGCGGATGGGACGCTGTCGCCCGTCTGACAAGCACGGGGGTACCCAGCTCGGCAAATCGACGGCGACTTAGATGGATGGCAGATACCAATGCTGTCGTGGGTTCGGGCATTGAGACTGCGCAAGGTTTCATGGAGGTGCAACGACGGGGTCACATGAAATATGTACATACTGTACCCTAGGATGAGAGTTAGTAATGCATAGGAGGATGCTAAGAGACATCCCCGACCATTTGCGTACGTTGGGGCTGAATAGAGAACAAATCTCGGAACAATGCGTCCCATTCCACCCACTCGCCTAACAGTTCAACAGCAGGCGCAGGCAGTGCAACATCGAGCCCCGAGTACGGGTCGACCACTCGGTTGCCGTCAACTGTGCCCTTCTCCTGCACAACGTTTCGGAGCAACTCCAGCGTCTCAAGCGCTTTGGCATTGGAAGGGTTGGTGCCACTCGCCTGGCATGAGGAGCGGAGACACCCTATGGCCGTGTCGAGAGCCTTTCGTTGCTGCTCCGCGCCAGCGTTGGCTGGGTCCGAAAGAAGCGAGTAAGCGAGCACCATGCCGCCGGCAAAGACACTGGCACCCCACATCCAGAGTGTCGCGGCCACATTGTCCAGCCATTCAAAAAGAAGGAAGCTCGTAAGAGATTGGGAGACAGTGACAAGGTTGAGTGCTGCCTCGACTGCGCAGTTGAGAGCATAGCCACCAATATCGAGGGACTGGAAATGTGGTTGGTAAAGTTGAATGGCAGTCTCGTACTTGGAAATGGTGGTAATGCACGCTTGAGCGTACACCCAAGGCGGGCTGCGCGGTGCCGTATCAGCACGGAGGTAGGGCCGAAGCTGAGTGCAGAAGTCATCGAGCGTCCTCTGACACTGTTGGAGGCGGTCGATGATAGGACGTTCGTGTGTATTCAAAGCGACGTTGCAAAAGGTCATAAAGTCGACCACGAAGGAGATTCTGGCGTCGAAGTGTGCCCATTCAGGAATGCCGCTCGCCTGGGGACATGAGTCAACAGGGTCGATGGGATCGATAGCGTCGTCGCAGACGACAAGTGGGCGTGCCACTGTCGGATGATTGAAGGACATGTCGATGTTGAGACGAGTCGCAAATAGGCTGTAACAGTTAGTGCGCGTCAACCGTTCAGACGGCTCGGCTTACTGGTTGTTCAGCTTGATATGCCACCATACCCTCCTCCGCATCTCCCTTTCGTACATTGTTTCGCAGGGCAGGTCGTGGTGGAGGCCAACAACCATCGCTGCGTGATATGCTCTCCCGCACTGAAGAAATGCACCCACTAGGCTTGCCCTGGGCCCGTTCATCTGCGTGTCTATTGCAAGGAGGTGGGCGTGCGCGTAGTCGAGGTTGAAGATGGCGTTGTGTTCGCAAAACGTGAGCAGATTCTGCATCACCGGCAAGAAATCCGGACAGTCACACACGCCTTTGGTGGCTGTCTGACCGATCTGCAGTGCGGCCGCAAACATGGCGAGAAACGGTGCCTCTTCCTTCCGGACCGCGGGGAGTCGGATTAGTAGGTCGTCGACGCGTCGGGAGAATGTCGCCTTGTGAACTCGCCGGAACACTGCCACATGTTAGGGCATGACTGTAGAGAGCGGCACTCACTGAGATCGTAATTGAAGAAATTGCTTAGGAGATGCCGGCATTTGGATTCTGAGGGGAATAGTGACACAAGGTCAGTGAGCTCGTAGGGCGTGATAGGCGCGCGGCTTGGGACGTCCACGTCCTTCAATCTGCTGCGCCCAGCGCCCGTCTGTTGGCCGCCACCAACGACGGTGACTGTCGGGATACGATCGACGTGTTCCGCAGTCGTAGTGTTCAGATCTTTGCTCGCAGTCGTAGTATTCTGATCTTCGCTTGACCCATGTGCTGGGTAAAGGGCTGGAGCACAAACATGAAGAGCGTCAGACACTTCGCCGGGAGCCACTGCAGACTGGGCCACAGTGGGTCTGGAAGCAGTCAGCTCCGTAACGAAAGTTGTCCAGAACAGTGCACTCACAAGTGCTTGTGCAATTGCTCATAGATGCACTTGTGGACCCGTTTCCCCCTCATGCAGGTACCGCATGGCTGCTGTTGATCACAGCGTAGCTTCAGTCGCTTGCACCTGGTGCATACTTTAACAGCTCGTTGCGGGCTGGGGCGTTTGGACTCTTGTGGGTTTGTAGGTGAGTCATCAATCACGGACCTGACATCATTCGCACATAGAACAGGTCTTGGAGGCAAGTCAATATACTGAATAGACTCGTATCTGCTGCGAAGACACTCACCGTGGAGTACACGTTGCCGTGTCATAGAGGCACTGATCCGAGGTCCCCGCCAGCTGACACGCTCCACAAGGTCTCGCGCGATCGCACCGGATCTTGAACCGACGGCATCGCGCGCAAGTGAATACAGCACGCCTCCGGCGGCGCTTGGAAGGGGGAGTGTTGGATGTGGACATGGACGTCAACGACGAAGTGGGTATGTGCATGTTATGTTGAGAGAAGTAGTGTTGACCGGTAATCACCGGCCGCCTAGTTTACGTAATCCCTCTGCGTGTGTTTTTCCGTTCATCCATACGTCCCCAACTACCGAAGTGGAGGGTGGCCGCCCGCCAGAACGCCGGGTGCCAAGATGCGACTGCTATAGCGAGTCTGTTTCGGTGCAATATCGTGAAGAGAAAGGATGGGTAAGCGTACTGGTATTCCCAGGGGGAGACCGGCTGGACAGAGGCACTACCAGGGGAGTGCAAGCCTTCTGCCATAACCTCTTGCAGTTTCCGCTTACCTCAACCCTCGTGAATAATACGGCATGCAGCCACTCGACCAACATCTATCCTGATTGCACAACAGAAGGCACGTCTTGAAAGTCACATTACAATACTACAAACCCCGCCAAGGCATATCCGTTTCGACGGTGAAAGGAACGGAAAGAACCATGTCAGATGGGGAGGACGTCCGGCCCACACTCAGAGTCCACTGCCCAGGCTCCACACGCCAGTGGCCTGAAAGCTCGTCCCAGTGTGAGATGGCATCTGCGCTGTCAGTGAAACCCCCAGGAATCCCAGGCGAAACGCTCATGCTCACATTTGTCCATGTACACCGTCACGATTTCCGACTGCTGTGGTGCAAGCACTGCCGTCTTGTCAAAGGCTTGCAAGGTAAATTCCGGATGCTCCAAGGAGGTCGCAGTGGGCGGAGGAGGTGATAGGTAGAAATGAGCAGAGTGGGAGCCAGGGGCAGTGCCGGCGTTTGTGACCGTGACACTGGCCGAGAGCTTCCATGTCTCTGGAGTGTCCCCTTCCACGGAGGTAATGACGAGGTCGGCATACTCAAACTTGGTGTAGGAAAGGCCATGGCCGAATGGGAAAAGAGGCTCAATGCCACGGGCATTGAAGTGTCGGTATCCAATCCAAATACCCTCATCATAGGAGATGCGAGTACGGGTGGAGCGAGAGTTGAGCCGAGCTGCGATGTCGATCTCACGACGCGGCAAGCTGAGAGGTAGGCGCCCAGACGGGTTGACGTGGCCGTATACGATCTCTGCAATTGCAGCACCGGCCTCGTTGCCTCCATACCACGCGTATATCACAGCATCAACCTTGTCGATCCACGGCATGGACACGGCCGATCCCGCCTGAATCACCACGACCGTCTTGCGGCTCACTTGTTTTTTGGGCGACCTTCTCGATGAGCTCGTTTGTCCGCAGCGGGAGATCCAGAGTCGGCCGGTCGTAGCTTTCAGACTCCCAGTCTTGGTTGAGGCCGACGACAAGAACCGATGTGTCGGCCGCACGAGCCGCTTCCACGGCAGCCTCCATTTCCTGCTCCGGTTCCAGCGCGCGGAACGATCCTAGCTTCATGCCGACAATTTCGAGCGGTGTCGAGCTAGCCCGGGAGGCTTGGGAGGCGCGCGAGAGTCGTGAACAAAGCGGAAACGATATTCCTGTAAAGGTTAAATGTGTACGGGAGCAGAGCCTAGCAACGACTTACAATTCCGCGCGTGACCGGGATCTGCACAATCGTTCCTTCTGTACCATTTCCAAAGAAAGAGGAGGTGCGCTTTTGCTCCTTGGAGACATCGAGAACCATTTTGTCGTCGACGTAGAGCCACCCTTGTCCTGTCACGCTGACCTCAAACTCCCAAGCGCCCGTGATTGGAGCGGTAAAGACAGCGTGGATCTCGGTGAAGTAGTGGTTGCCTAGATCGGGATGGTAGAAGTCGTAGAGGATGAGGTCGGAGTTATGCCATCGTTCAACAACTGTGGGCTGTGTCGCCTGCTTGCCGTCGACGATGGCGAAATGCATGAGTTCAAATCCCGGCTCGCCCTTGGATGTTGTGAACTCGGGTCCAAAAACTGGAAGGAACTTTGCTCCCTTGCAGCCGAATGCGTAGGAGAGGTCGACACCCTCAGGTTTGTATTGCTGCAAGCCCTCCCACGGCGTGACGACCCAGGCAGGGCGCAGACGAGCGCTTCCTCCGCCGGTGACGACGTCAGCCTTGGCGTTGGGCCCAATCACAGCAACAGAGCCCTTGCGGACGGGGAGGGCATCGTTGTCGTTCTTCAGGAGCACCATTCCCTCCGTCCCAATGCGCCGAACCAGGCGAGCGTCCGCTTCCTTGTCGTCCCACCTGGTGCGCTCCGGTACATCTTCATCCATGAACACAATGTCTGGATTCGCGCGGGCCAACTTTTGCACCCAGGAGAGAAGGGTGACAAGGCGCTCGTCAATCGTTTCCCAGGACGTCTTGTGAGCGTTTGCACTTTGGCGGATGAGCGCCTTTTGGCGCCAGCGAGCCGGACCAGGCATCTCCAGATCAAGGCCGGCGTTCAGAGCTTCCGAGACTGAATACGTTCCAAACCTGCCACACTGTCAACGATCAAGTTATGTGTTCAAACAGCAACCTTTGGGCGGTACGTACCAGTCTGAAACAACTAACCCGTCAAAGCCCCACTCTTTACGGAGGATATCCATGAGCACCTTGTTCTCCGAGGCATGTGTGCCGTTGACCTTGTTGTAGGAGGTCATGTAAGTCCAAGGGGCCGAGTATGCCTGTGCCAGTTGGAATGGCCGAAGGTAGACTTCACGCAATGGGCGGGGCTGGATCACACAGTCCGCACCCATGCGGTCGTGCTCCTGATCGTTGGCGAGGTAGTGCTTGAGGGTGGCACTGATCCCTCCATCCTCTTGCAGGCCGCGAATATACTCGGCGGCCATGCGCCCACTCAACGTGGGGTCCTCGGAGAACGACTCAAACGTTCTCCCGCCAAGTGGGTTGCGAGCCATGTTTACAGTTGGACCGAGGAGAACGCTGGCATTGCGCGCTTTGGTTTCCGCTGCAAGCAATCCTCCAGCCTCGCGAACGACGGCAGGAGAGAACGAGGCCGCCAGGGCCGTCGCATTTGGAAGGACCGTCGCAGGAACTTGCCCATCAGCGAACGCCAAGGAGCGGCACTCTCTCCAACTCACTCATTTTGAAGAACTTCTCCCCGCGTGCGCCATTTGGTCCATCGGTCATCTTTACGCTTTGGGTCAGCAGGTCGCCATGGTCGTGAAGAGATTCCGTACCTCGGGATGCCCAGGCGAGGAATTGGGTGGGTTCTGGGATGTCAGCTTTGGCTGCATTAGCCGTGTTCACCGTACCTCCAATAGTCCTTCCCGGATAGGAGTTGAACCTTCTCGTCGATCGAAAGCTGGGCGACAAGTGACCGGACGTCGGCCGTGAGGAAGTCGGTCGCCATGGTAGATTGTGCTGTCATTGAGGTTGTCGGAGTACGTTACAGGGCGTGAAGCGATAGTGGGGATCGATGAGGGCCTGTAGTGTTTTGCGACTGCGACTTTGGTTCAAGAGATGACCTGCATATATGTACCGTACACTTGCTCGGTATGCATCATTGAGTTGAATGCGGGGAGCAGCCGAACACTGACTGTACGCGGATAAATTGGAGCGGGGTAAAGGCGCGAGTAAGACTCGATGGCAAGATTGCCCGGAAGTTCCCCGAACAGTGGGGACAGTTGCCCCTTCAGCGTATGTCGACTGGCACCACCCTACATGCCAGCATTCCCCCACGGGGCGACTCCGCATATCAGAGCCCCGCACCTGTTCACTCATTTCGGATGTTCCCCATGCTGTTGATCTTACCTCTGACTGCCCAGTTCAGAGACTCGTCCTTCATGTACAAAACGCGATGCGACCTCATCCAGGACGGACACTACCGCCCCCGATCTCTTTACAGAACTGATCTTCGCCTTCACCATGCCGCCGCCTGCCTGGACTTCAGTTGAAAGTTCGTATGAGTGGAAACCCAGACTGCGGCTGCCCCGAGAACATTGCAGCTGACGACCAACAGACAATACCCATGTCCTGTGGTACAAAGATGCTGGGTTACGTTGGAATGTCTTCCACGGCCTCGGCCTTTGCCTTGTCATCGCTACGAATGTAAGCGCCTCCGCGAAGACGATAGCGTCGTCCCCAATTCCTGACAACGATACAGGGCTACGGCGTTGGCTTGCTTACCGGTTTTCAAGCTATGCCTCAATGGACTGGATACTTTGACAATCCGAAGGGCAATCTTCTCGGCCTTTACGCCGCAGCGTACTTCCTGCCGTCAATTGTGACATCATACATTGGCGACTACATCTCTACTGCATATGGCCGGCGTTGGGCGATTTTCGTAGGCATGAGTCTCATGCTAGCGGGGTCGGTCGTCAACACGTTTGCCAACGGCGTCGGCATGTGGGTGGGGGGAAGGGCCATTATTGGTGCCGGTGTTGGTGTAGTCAAGGTAAGGCAGCACTTCATAGTGTAGAGTGTCTCAGATGCTGATAACGATCACAGGTAGCTGCTCCGGTCCTCATTCAAGAAATTGCGCACCCTCGCCTTCGTGCCACCCTCGGGTCATGCTACCAAGCATTTGCGTACATCGGTACCGTGGTCTCGGCATTCATGTGCTGTGAGTTACTGTTCCAACAGCGACATTGGCTCACAGTCTCACAGTCGCCGGTCTGTACGTTAAGGGCGATTGGGGATGGCGGTTTCCGTCTCTCTTGCAAATTATTGGACCCGCAATGGTGCTGGCTGTGGCGTGGCATTGTCCCGAGTCACCCCGGGTGAGTGCCAGCAGAGGAGGAGCCATATGTAATAACGTCCATTGCTGATTTTGACAGTGGCTCGTGAAGCATGGCAAGGCTGAGCAAGCACGAGCCGTCATGGCAAAGTACCACGCTAATGGCGACCTTGACGACCCACTTGTTGAGCTTCAAATGCGGGAAATCGGTGTTGCGTTGGCCAACGAAGAGGCCAATAAGCAAAATTCGTATGTCGACTTCGTTCGCACCCCTGGCAATCGCCGGCGTCTGTTTGTCATGGCTATCCTCGCGTTGTCGCTAAATTGGATGGGCAACAATATTATCTCCTAGTGAGTGCTGAGTCCTCTTTTTTGTCGATTGTGAATGGGGAAGCTGACCGTCAAGTTACCTTGCCCCGATTTTAAGGTCTGTCGGTATTACGAAACCGGTCCAGATCACGTTGATCAATGCGGGCTTGGGTGAGTGACCTTGCACATTCCCTGCGTCCTTCCGCTGACTCGTACTAGCTGTTTGGAACTTGATCCTCGCTCTCACCGCGGCAGTAAAGGCCGACCGCTTCGGACGCAGACCCATGTTCCTCACTTCTGTCGCTGGAATGTTCATCTGCTACGCGGTGATCATGGGACTCAGCGCTGGTTTTGCGAACACTAAGCAGACGGCTGTGGGTTCGGCAGTGTGAGTCATTCTCCTCAATGCCCCTCATGGTTGTGGTAAGCTGACCCCGTTCAGAATCCCTTTCCTTTTCATCTACTTCGGGTTCTACTCCATGGCGTTCACTCCGCTCCCAATCGCCTATACGGTGGAGATCATGCCCTTCTCCCTCCGTGGTAAGGGCATGGCTTTGTTCACTTCAATCGCGACATGTGGCAATTCCCTCGCCCAATTCCTCAACCCAGTCATTCTCGACGCCATTGCTTGGAAGTACTATGGCGTATTCCTTGCCATTCTCGTCTTCTACGGCGTTGTGATATTTTTCGTCTTCCCGGAGACAAAGCGCATGTCCGCCGAGGAGGCATCGGCAGTGTTTGACCAACCACATCGCTTCCGCAGCCAAGCTCCCGATGTCGAAGCCCCAGGCCCCAGCGCCGCAAAGGACAGCGACGAAATCACTCAACAGATGAGCGAGGGTTCCTTGGAGAAACACTCCGAGGTTGCCGTCGAGAAGGCCAGGGTGTAAATGAACCAGACATTCGGTCAGCCTCTAGGCTTTGGAAACGGTTCCTTCTGCGCAAAGGCGACTCAGTGGTGGCTTTCACAATCTATGCGGTATAGCTACATTGCACTTGTATGTAACGCGATGATGGGTATAACACACAGAATAAAAGCATCTGGGTGATTGATATGTCGTTCTGTTTTAGTTGCTAACTCAACCACTTCCTTGTAGTGGCACGCTGCCTGGATCAGAATCGCCAAACAAATCCCCTTCAGGTAGCCAGTCATCAACAGCGGGGACGCCGAACATTTGACCCAGATCAGGTACACCACCATTTCTCAGAGCTTCAACGACCCAGTCGATGCCATGTTCTCCAGCGACAGTACTGCCATTTCGTTCAGATGCGGAAGGGTCGGGTTCAGCTCTGAGCAGTTAGCTATATTACTTCGTTTCTTGGCTCGAGCGCGACCTACAAAGAGCTGTCGCTAGCGTTGGTCACCACCCCAGCAAGGCGACAAAATTCGAGGCACAGGTGGGCCTGGTGTTGGCCTAGATTCGTGTCGGACACGTCACTGCGATGGCAAATATCAATGGCCCGACGCAGATAGACGACAAGGCTGTCAAAGCCTCTTTCGGAAGAAGGCGAAGGCACGAGGACGGCAAGGCGAACGAGAATAACAACAGCTTGGACGATGATTAGAGAAGCGTACTGCGTGAGGGGAGAGTAGTTAGCCCAACGGGGAATCAGCATTCCGAAGCTTACCTCGCCAGCATACTGGAAGTCAATGCCCTCTTGATCACCCTCGTCTCTGAGATCGATGACAGCTTTGGCGGCACGTTCAGCAAGAAGGATGTAGGCTTCGTTCTGCTGAGCCGACGGATGCTGAATCATTGCTAGGTTCAGGGCGATCGAATTGATGCACATTCGAACGTGGTAGCCATACATCATCGCCACCGGAGCACTGGAACCCAGCTTGGCTGTGACAGTCAGCTGACGACATTACCCTTCGTGCTGGGACACACCTTTCGAGGCCCAAGTGTTCATCCAGCGGCCTAGCTTCTCGTTGTAGTGGGCAAGTAACCATTGGCTCCCTTCAAGGCCGTTTTCTCCTCCAGTAGACATGCGAATCTGCTGCACAAAGGATTGCCCTAACTGCCATGTGTGGTCAGGTTCTGCGGTGTGTCTTATACTCAGACGACCAACATACAATAGAGAGCTCCGCTAACGCTGCGAGTAAGCCGTCACTAGACCTCCGTGCCATGTCATCTGTAGCGTTGCTCTGTTCAGCAATACGAAGGAAAGCCAGCTCATCCAGCCGGGCCCCAATAACCATTTGGGGTCTGCCAAACCCAAGGCTCATGAAGCCATCAAATCTGGGAGTCAGCATCACGGCAGCATCAGGTCAACACTAGCTCCTGTGCCGATTCATGAGGTGCAACGTACATGTTCCATCCAAGCCAGGTACTCCAGCGCTCCAAAACTGGCGTGCTCTTTGATAGGAGGTCTTGGCCACCCGAGGACCTGACCTCAGCGATGTGAGATGCCGCGTCGGCGATCTGGTCGAGGCCAATTCGATAGGCAAGGCGACCACAATGGCCGCTGACAAGCCAGTTGTCAGGTGACATGCCCCGCCCAAACAAGTACCAATTCGCGAGAAGCAGGACAGCCTGAACGTCTAGTACACGGGGCTGTTTGCGAAACATGGATGCGCCCAGGTGGGAGTATGCGAGCTGTTTAATAGCGGCGATCGTCGAGGAATCGACCGGTGGCAACATAGAATGACGTTGCTGGTGCCCGACGTAGTATCTTCCCGCAATGGCCAGAATACTGGTGAAGAGGAAGGGTGACTTTCGCCGGATCGCGGAAAAGCCGGAGCGCACGATTGGAAATGTTGGATGGCATCGCTCCATAAAGCTGGTATGTTCAGAGTAGAACACTCGCAAGGTATTGTGCCTTCGCACGCATGGCGACGTACAGTTCAAACAAGGCGAGACCCGCGGCTTCACTGACAAGACCAGTGCTGATGGGATCGTCGTGTGCACCGGCCTTGGCAACGTAATCAGTGGTACCCATTGGCATGGACGGTAAGTCATCGGAGAGGCTAGGACTTCTGGAGCGGTTCTCCCAGATCGATGGGTGGTGCATCAGTGGCGGGAATGGTGCAATAGCGGATTGCGTAGGGATGGTGGCCGCAAGGAAGCGACCAGGAATCGTCTCATCTGGTCGCTGCGGCAGCGTCGATTGCGCAGTTTGTTGTTGTTGCCAAAGAGCTGGCGATACGTTGTCTGCAGGCAACTGGTCAAGTTGCTGCTGAGCCTGATTGACTCCTCCTTGATCAACACCGTATTGTTGCATTGGATGACCGGACGCTTCGCCCTCCGAGGACCGTAGTGGGAGTCTTGTGTCTGTTGTAGAGCTTGGCTCGACGATGGGCGTCCGATGGGTGATGGGCCGCTGCTCCTCCGACAAGCTTCGGACTTGCGCTCTCAACTCGAGGACCGCCTTTTCGAGTTGACTGACGCGTACACTGAGGTCAACTCCTCCGAGGCGATCTGTACGTCCAGTTGCCACCTCAAAGTCGCATTCGACATTGGCATTGTCGCATGACCGACAAGGGTAACCCCCGGAGCACCGCAGTTTCTTGACACGACACCTTTCACATGCCAAAGGGGCTCGTGGTGCTTTTGGCATGCGCCCCGATGAGTCCCTACCGGCCTTACGCTTGCCCGTTGATGGGTTGGCCGGCATTGGTGGGTGTGGTGTGTATCGAGTTTGTCGACCGTAGAATGGAAGAGTTGAGGTATGACTGTTCGTCGGATAACCCCCGGGGTGGGGCCTCTAGATGTGAGGCTGAGGTTAGCCACGGCTGTTATCTCCGGCGGTAACTGCACCCAAGTTCGAAGCCACCACCCCGCTGGGCGCGTCTCCCTCCTTCGCCACAGATTACGTATTGTCGCGTGTTCCCATTCCAGTATTTGATTCCGTGCCCGGTCCCTCCACCTAATTGTCTTTTTGTTACGCTGAGGCAGCATGGGATGGATGGGTCTGTGCGCGCTCTCTCAACCCTGAAATGAGTAGAGTAGTGCGCGCCTGGGCTCTCTACCGTCTCTAACTGGTCCCCCCTCATTCCCCCCTGAGAATGGCTCTCTCCTCCCCGACCGCGCACCTATCAATCGACCCCCGCGTTGGAGACTACTGGCCTACTTGGACTGGCTTGACCCGCTGGCACACCGCGCACCGCACCGCCGCCGCCTGGGCATCCTCCCTTCCCCCTCCCCCTCCCCTCCCCCTCCCCTCCCCCTCCCCTCCCATCCACCAACCACTACTTGACTCTCATTGTCAATCTCACAACATACCCGCCAAGCTCTGGCTTGGGTACCCCATCCTCCTCCATCCAACTCAACAACCATCCCAAATCAGAAATCACCATCCCAATCTTCCTATTCCCCCCTCACTCCGCATCTATCCACATCGCGGTCGGGCCTAGGCTACGCGCGCCTCACGTCGTCCTCATCACACGACAGATATAACGGCCAAGGTAGGTTCCTTCTCTTCCTTCCTGCGGGACAAGTGTCGTGTGTCGCGTGTCGCTCTTTGTGCCGCCATTGTCCACCCCACACCTCCCGTCTTCCCAAGCTCTGCGCAGCTGCAGCTTCAACTCGAGTTGCAGTCAAGACCAGCTGAACTAGTGTGTGCTGCTGGAACCCGCGCCGACCAAGGCCTCTAGTCTTCCGCGAAAGCCCGCACCTGGCTTGGTCGGTGCACCAACTCGCCTCGCTCGCTCCTTGCACACGCTGCGCCCTCCTTCTCCCCACATTTACGCCCCTCGTCCCCGTCACCTTCCCCTCCCTCCCTCCCTCTTATATCTCTCACGCTATCCCATATCCCCGTTTCCACTTCTCTATCCAAGCTATACTTCCCACATTCACTACTACCAACACATTATTCGCGTGTCCCTACCACCACCCACGTCACTCCTCTCCTCTCCTCTCCTCACTTCACCGCATTCCACTCGCACCACCACAACCACACCAAACTTATCCCTCCTACCCTTTTCACCGTACTGCAGCTATCCGACAGCCTCCACCGGCTCCCTATTCTGTATTGGCAGCGACTAACTTTCAGCCCACAACCGCACCGCAACACGATGACTTCGTCCTCGTCCCGCGGCGGACGCGGGGGTCGCGGCGGGGCTCGCGGCGGCGCGACTGATTCGTTCCGGTGAGTTCGAGTTCTGGGTGGGGGGGAGAGAACGGGCGCGCAGCGGGCACGCGAAGCAAAGGAGAGCATTCGGAAAGGGAGGTGGGGGGCGAGGGCATACGGACCGGCTGTATTGTTGCGCATCCTCGGAGTGTGAGCTGCGAAATGGCGCGAGAACGCTGGACTACCCGAGGGCCAAGCCTCATTGAGGACACGCGCACGATGGTGTACAGCTAGTCAGCTCGGAATGCTCGACGGCCGCTGCGCAGAGCTCCGAGACGGGCGGAGACTCCTCTACAACCTCTCGGGACGCTGCGTGAGACACGCGCCAACCGCCAACCCCTGAATTCATGTCGGCTAGGCGTCGCGGGTCTGCAATTGTGTTTCTGTCGACGAGGAGGATACGAATGACATGCTTCGCTGCCTATCTGCGACGACAACAGGAGCTGACAACAGACGCGGCTCCGGCTGGCGCGGTGGAGGTGGTGGTGGCGCTGCGGGCGGCTACGGACGTGGCGGCGGCAGCAGCGGCTCCAACACCGGTTCGCAGGGCACCTCGTATGTCCCGGGCTCGGGCGGCGCGTCTGGTGCGCGCCGCATGAGCAACAGCGGTGGCGTGACTCCCATGGCGCGCGGCGGCAAGGAAGACAAGGGCAAGGGTGAGTACAGGTGCGGCCAGGAGGGTGGCAACACTCGTGAGAGCCTGGAGCCGATATACCCGATGACGGAGGGCGCATGGCGATCATTATGGCTCGATGAGAAGGCTGGGCAGGTCATGCTTCTGGTGTCCGAGATGAGTGCTGCCATCCAGTCAACTCGATGGAAGCGATTATCACCTCTTCAAAACACTCCCACATGACGTCGCTAACGTG
Organism: Cutaneotrichosporon dermatis; assembly: GCA_020011015.1. Taxonomy (NCBI): domain Eukaryota; kingdom Fungi; phylum Basidiomycota; class Tremellomycetes; order Trichosporonales; family Trichosporonaceae; genus Cutaneotrichosporon; species Cutaneotrichosporon dermatis. Next base: position 2,635,275 of record JAIGNX010000004.1, on the reverse strand, counting down.
CTCAGGCTTCCAGACGGACACGGACATCTCTGCTGGGGCGCGTGGTGCCGAGCGTGAGCTCAAGCCATGGCCCAGAGCCTGACCACGGTCCCAAACGGTTCGCCTCAAACGGCGGCGTGCAGCGCGAGCGCGACGCGACGTCTGACCTTTGGCGCACCTCCAAGCTCGTCCGTGGGATCAGTTTAGGGACAACGAGCGTCTGTTTGGCGTCACCACCGACTACGACGAGGAGATCTACACCACAAGCTCGACCGCTCGGGCCCGGCTACAAGAAGCGGGAGCGTGATGCGGATAGACTGCCGCCGAGATGCTTGCCGTGGGTCTACACCTTGCAACATGTGCTAACTCTTTAGAAACCATCGCAGAACGCCCACATTGCCGAGGAGCGCGGACAGCAGACGCCTGGCGACAAGGACGAGGAGGAAAGTACTCCGGTGTCGTACGCAACCCGAACGCGTACGTTCCTCCGGGTGCACGCAAGGGGCTGCGGTGGATCCCCCCGTAAGGATGGCAAGAAGGAAGATGCTGTCCCGGCAGCTGACGCCTGCCAAGGAGCACCAAGGAAGCTAAGAAGGAGGAGGTCAAGAAGAGCGAACCCATCAACGTCAAGGAGCCTATTCCCTTGCCCGATGCCCGCCGCACCGAGTCAAAGTCGGTCTCGCCTCCCCATCGGTCCTCCTCAGCGCTCATCGCCGATCCCGTGTGACCCTGCTATCGCTTCCCTCGGCCCTGGACCTTCGGCTACGACATGACGCGCAGCACGAGCTCGGTTCCCCCTCAGCAGGCGAACGGCCGACGCCAAGCCTTCGGCACCGCTCGCGGTCGCCCCATGGTGCTGTTGTCGACCAGGCGCGGCAGTTTGTGGAGACTGAGCGCGAGCGTGCGGCCAGCAGAAGCAGTCGATGGCCAAGAACGAGCGCGCCAACGTCCTCGCTGACTTGCGAAGTGGCAGCTCAAGTTCAAGGTCCCTCTGCCGATGCCCAAGGACATCTTCCCATCCTGACCAAGGACGAGGAGAAGCAGAAGGCATCGAGGCCAAGGCCGAGAAGGAGCGGCTCGAGCGGCCAGAAGCAGGAGGCGGCGAAGTCGCCAGCTGGCTCGCCGCAAGGTGCTCTCGCCTCCTCCGAGACGCGCGTCGTCTCGTCCAAGGCGGCGCCGGCTGCTCAGCCTCGGAAGATCGCTATGAAGATCCCCGAGATTCCGCCTTTCCGCAGGAAGGTGCCTCCTGCCGTCCCTGTGCCCGAGACTGCCTCGCAGAACATCGCCTTGGTCACGTCGCCACGCCATCCAACACGTCGATCACCTCGGGTGCCGGCAAGTTGAACCCCAACGCGTCGGCGTTTGTGTTCAAGCCCAACGCCAACGCCCCGCGTTCAAGCCGCAGGGAGCACTGGCGTGGCGACAGCTCGGCCGTCACAGCCCTGCGTCGCAGCCGCCAAGCTCCCGCTCCTTCCACTCCCACCCAAGCCCAAGAACCCCTTCTACCCCAACGGCCCACCAAGCGGATAGCCGTCAACATGCGCGACGACTTCAACCCGTTCAAGCATGGCCAGGTGCCACTTGCGTCGACTGTCTCCACAGTGGGCGTACACGGGCCGCCGGTCGAGTGTTGCGTTTGGTCGTCGGCCCGCCCATGCACCCTGGCATGATGTCGCCGCCTACCGCGTTGAGGGCGACGACCCGCAGTCGCCCCACGCCCAGCACGCCGGTCCACCACCCGGCATGCCAGGCGGCATCCCGAACCTCATGCCGCAGTTCTACCGCTTCGGTCCGGGCGTCCCACCTCAGATGCAGCCGGCATGCCGGCATGATGTACCCCGGTCCTGGGTTCATGCCTCAGCAGATGGGATCCCAGGCACGTCGGGGCCACAACAGGGGCACAATGGTGAGCTCACGTCCGATCGTCAGCTAACAGCAGTGCCCATGTTCTACGCGGCCAACGGCGTGCCTCCCAACGCCACTTCCTTCCCCAGATGCACTTCCAGCACGGGCCAGGACGGCCCGTCCCCAGGCAGATGTACTATCCTGGCGGCGGGCAGATGCCTGGTGGCCCCAGGCGCCTCAGAGTGAGTCCCCGACACCACCTCCGTGGCGCAAGCGCTAACCCAGTGCAATCGCAGATGTCGTTCCAGGGCCACCCGACGCCACCCCAGCCCCACTTCCAGCAGCCATTGCCGGCGCAGGGCCCACCTGGCCAAGCGGGCGGGCCTGGCGGTTTGACGGGTCGCCGGGGCAATGAGAGGGTTAGGTTGGGGATATAGGGCCGCGGGGGCGGCGAGCAATGGGTTGTAGTGCATGGCGCGATGCATCGCGTCGAAGCTGCGGACCCCACGAACGCAGCGAGTGGGCGAAGGCAGTATTGCGTCTGGAGCGTATGAGGACGGAGTGGAGTTGTTCGAGAACGATGGTGCCTTCGAAGAAACAGAGCGAGCGAATGAGCGCGACTCGTTGAGAGTGAGCATGTCAGCGTGGCGGGACAACTGGGTATGGGCACGTGGCGAACGACGCGAACGAACAATGCGGGCGACCAACTAGATGAGCCCTGGACGTCTAAAACTGCGCGTCGAGCAACACGTCGTCTCTCCACGGCCGGCCTACAGGCCGTTCATCGCGTTTCCGCTGTTGCCCCCTACCGTTGTGGCACTGCCGAATCTGCGTTCACCTCAGTAGCGAGAGCAGAATGCTAGACGACCCTCAACTCGCAGTTCCACCAACAAGCCCTCCCCCCACACTTACGACCTCCCGCCCACCGACACGCATATACATGCACGCGACGCCTCGCCTCGCCGTCCTACCCCCATGCCGCGCCGCTGCTCTGCTGTGGCCCGCGTCTGAGTCCACGCGCATTGATGCCTGCCATTGCTGATACTTCTGCTAATCGTAAATGCTATCTCGTCCGCGTCGCCTCGCCACTCTGGAGCACTCTCGGACAAGGGCCAGGCTCAGAGAGGAGCCTAGGAGCGGCTGGGACACGCTCGCGAGCATGAACGGCGGCATGGTGTTCTCGACGGTGCGGAGCCTGGTCACGTCGCCTGGCTTGGCCACTGGCTCGGTCCGCTTGGAGCTCGGGCGCCGTCACCGGAACACTTCCTGTTTCCGCTCTCCTACTCCTGCCTCCTCCGCGTCCTCAGGGCCGCCTGCCCTCTACTCTCTGCACTATCCCTCCTTACAGTGGCCCTTGCCGACTTTGCATCATCCCTGCCCGTCTCCCTCACTGCCACTCTGCTGCCACTGTTTCTCTTCCGCCACTGCCACTCTGCTTCCACTGCCCCTGCCACTGCCACTCTGCCTCGCTGCCTCACTGCCACTCCCTACCATCCCACTACATCACTCCCCCTCGAACCCTGCCCTGCCACCACGCAACCCCACCATACCCACACCCCTATGGCCACCGACTAGGTGCCGGAGGCACCCATCCCGCCGGCCAGCGCGGGAACACGTGCCCGCAGAACCGGCACTCGAGCCGCACCGTGGCGCCGTACGTGACCCACGTCGGCGCGCACCGTCCTGCCGTCAGCCCTCCCCTTGACCTCTGGGACATCTTCGCTCGCGGCTGTCAGTGGCTGAGCGGACTCACCGCGCGCATTCACGCCCTTCGAGGAGCCGGGACACGGGCGCGTCAGCTCGACTGGGAGTGCCATAATGGCGAGGGAGAAGTTGGCTCTTCGAGAGCGGGAGAGAGGTCGTAGCGGAGACTGCGTGGATGGCAGGCGGAGTGCGACAGGAGGCTGGTATCGCTCCTCGGTCCGGCGGGATGGAGTGCTTGCTAGAGAGGACGCTCGACTGAAGCGTATGAGCGAGCGAGCCTCGCACGGAGGTAGCGAGCCGTCGAAGGTTGATGTGAAGAATGGCGGTGGCGCACGGCGGGAGGCAGCTGTGAGGCGATGTGCGCGCGTCCTGAACGTCGAGCGAAGAGGGGTCGGTCGAGCTGGCGGACTGTAGAGGGCGGGCGAGGAAGTTGGGACGGGGCGATGAGAGGGAGGAGGAGAGGGGAGGAGAGGAGGGACCAAGGCGGCCGCGATGATCAGGCGAGGAGATCCTGACTCCCTGTCTAGCTGGAGCTTGTTTGCGTCGATAGGTCGAGGAAGCGAGGGGCGTCCGCTGTTGACGGGAGTGTAGAAGAGGTGTTGAGTGTTGAGGTGTCGACTTGGGGCCAGGGATTGAGTGAGGAGGGTGTAAAGGTGTTAAGAGTCGACGAGTAAGGAAGGCGGTGGCGGTGAAAGTAGACAAACAGATGACATCAACGACGACAACGCCCAGATCAGCACCCCCTCGCCCCCTCGCCCCCTCGCCTGTATTCTGTGGACGATCGGGCGTATATGCTTTGCACTTCGCCGCTGACAAGGGACGTGGGCGGACATGTGTTCGACATCGTCCTGTGCGCCCCCCGTTTCCGGCATGTCCGACCGTGGCGGAGGGGCGGTGGGTGAGTCTAGTGTCTGAGCGACGAGGGAGTCGAATTGCCGTTGATGGTGTCAGCAACGAGCGAGATGCTCGTTGTGATTAGTTGCACGCGATCAATGGCGCTCTCTGCTGCCTCGTTGCCTGCTTGTAGTCACATTCCGCAACTACCTCCTCGCTCGCTCCAGTCTCGCCCTCGTCGCCCCCGCCCCCCCACCCCCCCCCCCTCAGTCACCTCCTCGCCAACACCCCCAACACACACACACCCCACTCTATGCAGTAGTGATGCATGCGCTCCCCACCTCGCGCGTACCGCGCTCGGCCGCTACCACGCCCAGTTGTCCGTCATCTTGCGACGCAACTTGCCGTCCTCGCGCACCATGCCCGCACTCCGGACCTTGTTGAGCACCTTCTTGTGCTCTGCCGCCTTCTTCTCCTCCCACGTCTTGCCCTCCTTGAGCAAGAAGTGGATCCGCGCATGCGGGTGGTGCTTCATCCCCATCCGTCCGCGGCCCTTGATGTCGATCCGCTTATCCTTGTGCCCCTTGTCGACCCAGGCCTGCTGCACGACGAGGCGCTCGCGGCGGAGTCCGCGCGCGACGGCGTGGTCACGCGCAAACGCGAGCGTGCTCTTGACCCAGGTGCGCGCGGCGCGCTTCTCGCTGAACTGGAGCTGGAGGATCGCCTCGTCGACGGGCATCGCGGCGACGAGGCGCCCGATGTCGTTGAGCTTGCGGTGCGACATCTTGTGGTATGCCGACTTGAATTGGTGCTGCCGTCAGCGCAGCCCTCACTTTCAACTCTGCTCGACGCCACGTACCTCGACAACACGCTTCTTCCGCTGCTGCGTCTGCCCCTCCACGCCCTCGCTCTCCTGCACGACCGAGTCGAAGACAGACCCCGTGGCGTTGACGGCGTCCGCGGCGTCCGCCTTGGCGGGCGCGTCCCCGTCGGCGTCGCCTCGGGCAGCTTGCCCTCGTCGTCCTTCTTCATGCTCCGGCGCCACGACGCCGGCAAGCCGATGTTGCTGAGCCATCCGGCGCTGCCGTCAGTATCTGTTCTTCATTTTACCCGCCCGCAGACGACACCCACTTGCGCGAAAGAACGACTGGCGCAACACCCGCCGGCGCACGGAGGACCGGGCGCGATGGCCCCGCGAGACCCTGTTGTGCGACTGCCGTCAGCGATGTCGACCAGAAAAACCCACTGCTCAGCGCCGAGCGCAGTGTCCTGGACATGGTGGTTGGATATCGGACACTTGTGATTTCCGTCCAGACGACCGGTCGACCGTCGAGACTCTCGAGCAGCCAACTTTCGCGGCGACGGGTGAATGTGGATCAAGTGCCACGTGGCCGTTACAAGTACGTGGAATTGTGGTGGAGTTGGGCGGCAGGATGACGGGGATTCGGCCAATCTCCGTGGATGAGGACCGCGGTTGTTGACACCGTCCAGGATGCCGACATTGCCCAGATGCCCAGACTAGACGCCCAGAACGCCACAAGCCACAGCGATCCTGAGTCGACACTAGCTGCTTACAGGCTACTCGCCGTCGAGACTGCGCGATCGCCTGGCGGAGCCGCTGCGTATGCCGCTGCGTCTGATTGAATGGACGCCTCGACGCCGCCGCGACGCCTCACTCGTAGCTCGTCTTTGGCGTGCCGTGTGCCGTCGGTGTGTCCCGGCCAGTCAGTCTCGGGCGGGTGTAGGAGCAGTAGTTAGGTCGTATTCTTTGGCCTATGCTATACTATGTCTCTCGTGAACGGCGGTAACTTGTGCGGCGTGTACGCTGTTTCTGACATCCCTATGAACCGAACTTAGTCGAGGGGCCGACGTTCAGAGGTTACATATCCGTTGTCTGAGTACGTCTTGCACCTTCGACAAACGTCCTCATACTCCGCGCCTAGCTGTGCCCATCAAAGCGCTCACTCCATAGCAGACGTCGTCCGCATCGTGCCGTGATCGGCGTAATCTGACACACACCGGGCCATTCGGGACATGTGGATGCTCGCCGTCAAATGCTCCTTGTAGATTGCCAGCTACTCTCTCGTGATGTTAACGTCCACCCGTCCCGGTAAGGTACGGCGGCGCAGAGGAGAGAGAGGCGTGCATGCCAGCATCCAGCTTTGCTTGGACTGTGGCTGTTATATAAGGAACAGACGGAGTATGGAGAGGGGAGGTATGTTCCTCAGGTTGACCCAGCAGCAACATGGGTGCACGTTCTCGATGGCGGATTAGAACGTGTCACTCGGTCGTGGTCGTCGTTTGGCCTATTGATAGCATTAACGAGAGAGAGCAGAAAGTAGTAGAGTTTTGTTTTTGCTGGGTCGATAGAGTGTAATGCCGCTCATCCCATCCCCCCTTGCCCTGGATAACTTTTCCCTGAATCATCCTATGCCGTCTCAATCTTGTTTGTTGTCGCTCGGCCCTCCGCCAGTCAGTCCCAGTCAGTCCCACGTCGTGCCTCATTTCCTTCCTTCCTCGGCCCTCGGCCCTCGGCCCTCCCTCCTTCCTCCCTTCCCCGCGACCACCTTCCCTCCTCTACTTCCCTCTCCCGCCCTGATTACCCGCAAGCATAGCAACGCGCGACCAAAAGTCTTTCTGGTTACCACCCTCCGCCTCCTCTCCCCATACTACTCCGTCTCTCTCCCCACCACTTCCACATCTCCATCTTCATCTTCATCAACCTCTACTCATCTTTACATCGAGGAGGCCCATCTTTGCTTCATCGATATCCACTTTCTGTCCTCCTTTCGAACCTTCTCTTTCGTCTCATCGCCCAACACCCATCCCATCACACCCTCGTTCATTTCGACCCCACTCGTTCTCCCCACTTTCGACGCGCCACCCACCCACACACCACCCATCTAACATCATGAGTGTCGACGAGAAGCCCCACGACATCGAGGCCCAGGTATGTCACAGACTCTCCAGACGCGCTCCACTCGATCGGCCGCCGTGACGATCAGCGCTCAGCGCCCGTGCATGCCCGGGTTTGGGTCGCGGTTGGACGCGCAGCCCGGCCTCCACCGCCGTACCGCGCGGTGCGAACTGGACCTAGACCCAGATCACGGACTGACACGTTCTGTGCCGGTCTCTCATCACTCCTTTATTCATTCATACACACTCGATCACTGAACATGGAGCTGACGCGACAGTCCAGTCTGCTTGAGAAGGCCGAGGAGTGAGTGTGCTCCGTCGCACGATCGCGCACGTCGACGCAGTGACGCGCCCTGGACTGCGTCGACGTCGTCGATGCTGCGCGACGCTACGCGACTGTGCAAGCCGTGCTAACATGCAGGGGCGGACAACCAAGTCGCCAGATGCAGCAGAAGAAGATTGTCATCCCAGGTGTCGTCAGTGAGTATCATAGCTAGCTAAAGCTGCGTCGGTCTCAGCTAACCCCCAGTCGTCCCCATCTGGATGGCATGCTCGATCTGCGTCATTCTCTACAACAGTGGGTTTCTGCCTCATCGACTAGCCTAACAACAGAATATGTCTTCTCCAACCTCAACTTCCCCTACCCCGTCTTCCTGACGACTTTCCACCTCGCCTTCTCGGTAAGTCTCGCGCAGAGCTCCCGCAAGCCTGGGATCCCGTCCCACGTACTAACACGCAGGCCGTCGCAACTCGCATTCTCCAGCGCACAACGACCCTCGTCGACGGCGCCAAGGACATTGAGATGAGCCGCGAGCGGTGGCTCAAGACTATCCTCCCCATCGGCGCGCTCTTCTCGGGCTCGCTCATCCTCTCCAACTACGCCTACCTCACCCTCAGCGTCTCGTTCATCCAGATGCTCAAGGCGTTCAACCCCGTCGCTATCCTCCTCATCTCGTTCGCCTTCAAGCTCCAGGAGCCTAACGGCCGCCTGCTTGCCATTGTTATGATGATCTCGATCGGCTGTGCCCTTGGTGAGTCCGCGAAAGGGGTGGGCGTGAAGATGGAGCAGGAAGCCGGAGAGCAAGGCTGTTTGAGAGATCTTGAAGCGGGGACTTGGTGGAGACGGGATTGGCGAGGCTACATGGTCTGCGCCTGGCATGGTTGCTCGCCAAGGCTGCTGATCGTTGTGGCCTAGAACACCATGGCATGCCGTCTAGCCGCCTCTGTGGAGACCGGGATGTGCGAGATCTAGACTACTCTAGACTATTTGCGCCCGGCATCTTCCCTTCTTGGAGTGCGAGTGTCTGGCTGGGTGCGCCCGATATGCTTATCGCACGGCGGCGCCAGATTGCTTCCCCCATCCCCTGCTCGCCACCCCCTCTTTCCCCAACTCACGGCATACGCTAACGCGCAGCCGCCTACGGCGAGCTCAACTTTGAGATGTTCGGCTTCATCTGCCAGTGCGCCGCCATTGTCTTTGAGGCGTCGCGCCTGGTCATGATCCAGATCCTCCTCCACGGCCTCAAGATGGACCCCATTGTGTCGCTCCACTACTACGCGCCTGTCTGCGCTGCCATCAACCTCCTCGTCATGCCCTTCATCGAGGGACTGGAGCCCATCTACAACCTTCACCGCGTCGGCATCCTCGTTCTGTTCTCGAACGCCGGTATCGCGTTCGCCCTCAACGTTGCCGCCGTCTTCCTCATCTCGGTCGGCTCGGGTCTCATCCTCACCCTTGCTGGCGTCCTCAAGGACATTGTGAGTTGATATGCGAAAAGAAGGAATGCCCTAAGGAATGCGAAACTGACACAGCAGCTTCTTATCTCTGGATCGGTCATTGCCTTTGGTTCGGAGATCACCGCCCTTCAGGTGTTTGGCTACGCGTGAGTGGAATCTTTCGGTGGCGTCGAGTGTCCATGCTCACAACGCAGCATCGCTCTTGGCGGTCTCGTGACCTTCAAGACCACCGGTGGCAAGTAAACTCGACCTCCCTTTGTTGGACGTCATACCGTTTGTGACGAGCAACAACAATAGACGTTTGTTGTTCTCTCATTGCTTCCGCCACCGGCCTTCGGCGGTGGTCGGAGATGGGACGCGCTCACAATGTGAACGCGTCGTGGAGGAGGAATGGATCGGGAAGTGGATATAGAGATTTGCTGGAGAAGCAAGGAAGCGTGCGCCGTCGCCTTCCGATCACTCGTTTAGTCTGTCATAGAACATTGCTTGCATGCCGTCTGGCTAGATTGTCGCGACGACCGCGAGTTGAAGGCAACTGTGAAGTGTGAAGGTGTTGGATTAGCGTTGGTGTGGAGCGGGTGTATTTTTGTCGTTGTTCCGCTCTACGACCTCAATAAGCGTGTCAGCGAAGTGAGGCAGGTAGTCCTAACCCCGCCACGGCGAGTTCGCGCGAGAAACTCGTCCATATCTCAATGAGGCATGTCAGGCACTTCGGGAAGATTACGATGCAAAGTCGTGACGAGCATGGCCGAGAGGTGGGCCTGGGGTGGGATAACCCGTAGCAGAGCGGTGGCTAATAAGAAGAGAGGCATTGGCATTATGACCCAGCGAGACTTGCGGCGCTCCGAAATTGCCAAACCTTGAACCCAACGGATCCCACGGCATCGGTCGGATATCATCACCCGGCATCCGGCGCGCCCGGCATCCGGCCCCCCCCTCTTGCCCCCTTCTGGCGCTCCGGCAAACAAAGGTTAGCAGCAGTCTAACGGAACCTGATCGCGACAACCCGCAAGCCATTCGTTGGGCAGCAGTGACAGCCTAACTAGCTGCGATGTCCGGGACGTCTCGGGGCGGGATTGCCATGTTTGCAGGGGCGGTCGCTATTGTTCGTGGAGCAGGAGCATACCGTGGATCCAAAATGCAAGTGGCGCGGTGCAAGACCTAGACCGTGAGCCGTGGGCCGTGGGCTGTGGGCTGTGGGCCGCGGATAGCTATGAATGTAAAACATCTCGACCTTTGCTCTACTCTGCTCTACTCTGTATCATCACTTGCCACTCGACCCATTCCTATCCTATCCATTCCTATCCTGTCCTAGCGACTCACAGCCTCCCCTCCGCCAGACAAACAGACGAGCGCGCGACCACCGTCCGCGCCCACACCACTGCACACCACCACCCAGCCATCACCACGCCACTCCCCGGCTATCCCAGCCTAGCGTGCCACAGCCACCCACCCACCCACCCAGGCCAGAACAGACTGAGCGATCAACGTCTGATCGCCGTCGCTTCGCTTCTCGAATATGTAAGTCCATCTCGGAATCCCCCGTGCGCCCCGCACGCACTGGCACGGGTCAGTGGCTGGCACACGACTCGTCCATGAGCGTCAGACGACTGGCGGTCAGGCGACTGGCGAACCAGCACTGGCCACCAGCACTGCCGCTGCCACTGGCACTCGAGTGGAGCTCGAGCTCAAGCACACGACCGACCCGACCCACGAGCGCGAGTGTCCGAGCTGCGGGAACTGGAATCTGGCACCACCTTCTTGGTCCCGATACTCCGTTCCTCGCCCCTACGGTCGCCTCGCACCGTGCTCGTCACCCGTCGTCCCTCGTCCTCCCTCATCCTCCCTCCCCGTCCTACTTCCACCCCGCAGAGGACTGTGCTGACCACCGCGTACGACCGATATGCACACACATCGACACGCACACGCCTCGCATACTGCACACTCCACACACCATCGTATCTGACACCTGCCCATCCGACGTTACGACAATAACTGCCCGACGCCCGCCCACTGATCCCCGATATCGCCGCTGGTATCCTCGACAACCACGATCTGGACCGGACACTTGCATCGTCCTCTTCCTCCTTCTCCCTCCTCGTCTTACTCCCCTCTTCTCTTTCTCATTCTCACTCCCTCTCATCCGCACCGCTTTCGCCTCGCAGCTCTCGGACACCCGCCTCGGCAGTCACCCTTATCAACCCCCATCAAACCCCACCCCCGCCCCCGCCCCCACCTCCCAACCATCAACCATACACAATGGCAGCAGTCCTCCACACCCAAACCCCGCCGCGGCTGGACGAGCGCGCCGGCCGCTACGAGCGCCCCTACTGCTCCCCCCGCCTCGCGCGCTCCCGCTCCCGCCCCCGCCCCGAGGCAGTCAACCCCGCCACCCGCGACTTCGCGGCCGCCGTCGCCGACATTGCGCGCGAGCGCAAGAACCGCGCCGTCCTCATGGGGCTCTCGCCGCACTCGCCAGGCGGGCGGGAGCGCGACGCGATTGAGTTTGTCGTCGACGTCCCGGTTTGGAGCATGGGGTGTTTCTCTGGTGAGTACGGCGAGCGCCGAGCGCCCGCAGGGCGCGGCGCGGCGCGAGGCGTGGCAAGGCAGGCAGTGGGCGCAGTGGCTGGGCGCAGTGGCTGGACTACGGCAGTCGCGGATCTCAGACTTCTTGTCTCGCGAAGAGCAGTACTGGAGCGGGTGGCAAGGCAGGTCAGAGGATGGCTGAGGCTGCCTCTCCGTACTCTGCGCCGTGCATACAGAAGCTACAGCTTGGCTGTCTGTCAGACGTCGTGCTGGTTGCCGACACTCGCTCGAGTCACGCGACAATACACCAGCCACACACCTCGCCTGCTTCGCCAGCTTCGACGAGCACAGGCCCATGCGCCCCGCTTCTCCCTCCCCCCCACACACCTTCTGTGACATCGCCCCGCTTCACATGTCCACTCTCCGCACATCCCAAAACACACACTAACACCAGACCTCTCGACGATGCACGCCCTACGCGACACAACGCTCGCGCACGTCCACACGCTGATCGGCCACTTGGCCGACGCCCACGCCCTGACGGCGACATACCGCATCCTCGCGCGCCGCCCGAACGCGTACGCGTGGGGCAGCATCCGCCTCGCGCCCTCCCTGCTCGACGGCACGGCTGCGCGCCCCTCGCGCCGGACGAGCTTTGTCAAGGCCGAGCGCTCGCCGCGCTCGCAGAAGGAGCGCAAGGAGCGCTCGCCGAGCTCGGAGTGCGCGATCCTCAGCGACGACGAGCCGCTCGCGGAGGAGCCGACGACGGCCGCCGTGCTCGTGCCCGGGTACTCGGCGGATAAGGAGGGCAAGGCGCAGGAGGACGAGGACGACGAGGAGGCGGCCGAGGCGCTCGTGCGCGCCGAGGTCGACAAGCGCGGGTTGAAGGAGGGCTCGGCGTTCGTCTTCACCGTCAAGGAGCAGCTGAGCTTGGTCCTGGTGTAGGGCTGCTACTATCATACTAAGGATCGGCGTACGCCGGTAGCGGTTAGTCGAGATGCCGGCCACGAGCACGCAACGCAAGACGCACAACGAGCGAAAATAGAGCGCAGTAACTCCCCTCCTCCCGACTCCTCCGTACATCCCTCCTCACATCTCTCATCTCCTACTCGGTCACGTCCGCCCGACGACGGACGACGCGCACAGCGCTGTACCACCACTTTGTACCGACTGTACCGTTTGTATATGCATCTGTCAGCGAGCGGCGAGCGCGTGAGCGCGAGCGTACGAGCTATGTGGGAGGGAGGGCAGTGAGGCGGGCAGCGAGGCCAGCGAGGGAGCAAGGAGCGAGTGAGAGCATGCTCGAGAGCGTGGACGAGGCAGCCAAACACACCAGACGGCTGAGCGTATACCCGAGTACGGCCAACTATGCAGGCATGCAAGCATTAACGAAGATACAGTGTTTGTAAGCTCAGATCTCAGCCCAGCCCGGACTCGACGCCACCGCCACCGCTCGCCGCCGGCATGAATTCTCGTGACCAATCCTGGCGGCCTGGCGAACAGGACGCACCACGCGTCCATCGTTATCGCAGCGCAGCGTCTGCCTACATCTTCAAGTGTATATCAGCTGGAGCGTCGGTACTGCCACTATTCTTCGAATCGTTATTCCGCCCTTGGCTCCTATCTCCTTACTGCATCTCCCTACCGAAGCTCCCTATCGCATCCCCAGCTCCAGGTCCCGGCCCGGCCCGGCGCTCCGGACTCACCGCCGTCCCCCAACTGAGATGGGATGTCCGCGGCATAATTCCGTCCTTCATCTCCGTCATCTGTCGGATCGTCTGCCGGATCGTGCTCGGATCGTTCTCCGGCTGCTGGCCTGGCCAGGAGCGTTGGCGTTGGCGATACGGTCCGACTTCCGTCTGGTCCGACAGGTAGCTGGGATCGTTGTCGACGAAATGCTACGTCCAACGCACGGCCCACACTCAGTCACACCACAGTCAAACATGCAGCGCCACGCAATCCACACTCATCAGAGATCAATATCAGTCGAGCAGGCATCAGGTTCAGTCTGAGCGGTCAGCACTGCATGACGAGACGAAGCACTGCATGACGAGACGACGAGGCTGCGCTCGATCTCTCGATCTCGATCTCTCCAGCATGACGAGCTATGACACCGCTATGCCTATCCGAGACTGAGTCCGTCCAGAAATAGAGGTAGACTAACACGACAATAGCCTAATTCACGCGTAGCTCTCTAACCTCCTCAAAAGTTGGTGTGCATTAGCGCATCACTAGCATTTGGCACTGTGCTGTAGGGCACCCCCAACCTTGCCTCTCCACCAGCACACACTGCTTCCAGAACGAGGAACCGCATAACAGGCTCATCATACCAGTCCTCAAGTCTCAAGCACGCCCAGGCCAAACGCAAGCCCACACGAGCCAAGGAGCACCGCGCAAAGCCACGCCCGATGCCGGAACGTGGAGGTGGAGCGCATTGGAAGCAGGAGCGCCCAGCCCAGCCGAGGTGGAATTTCCAGGGCGCGACTAGACGGGACGCGTTCTGTGCCTAGACCCCCTCGAGGCTACGCGTTTCAGTGACATGCATCTGTCATCCTCCCACCTCGGACTCCCCGGACTCCCGGAGCAGGGCCAGTGGGCGGAAGTGATGTTTGGGCGACGCGCCGAAGTCAAACTTCTTCTCCTCCCTCCTCCCCCCCCCCCCCCCCTCTTCTCCTCTCCCTCGTCCCTCGTCGATCCGTGGCGTGGGCTCTGGCCTTGGATCTGCGCAGCGGGCGGTGAATCGCTTGGCTCTTGGCGCTGGCCTGGCCTGGAGCTGGAGCCAAGCTGGCTGGACAACCTAGACTGTTGTGGAGCAGCAAGACAGACATGTGATGGCACGTCGCGTGCCATCTAAGTACTACCAGCACTTGGTCGCTCGACTGACTGCTCCGTCTGTCGCCCATTCATCCATCCCACCTCACTAACTCATCCTCATTCCTTCGTCGGCGATCTCATCTTGGCCAGAACCGTCGCCTGTCCTCCTCATCCTTGGACACTAGCCAACTTTCGTCGCTCTTTCTTCCCGCCGGCCGGGTTCCCCCTCACCACACCCCCCTCACCCTCACCCAACTGAAGATGGCAGTCGTCGCGCGGCAGGCGCCGCCGAATCCCAACGGCGCTGGCAACGCCAGTCCCAACGACAACAACAACGGTGGAGACAGGAATCCCACCCCGAACACCCCGAACACCCCCACCACCCCGGACAGCCCAAATGCCAATCCCAATGGCAACGGCAACGGCAACACCAACGCCAGTCCCAACGGCAACATCAACGGCAACGGCAACGCGAATCAGAACGAGCGTCCTACCCAGAACAACCCGAGCAACAACCAGAACAACAATGATGGCAACAGGACCCCCAACCCCAACCCGAACCCCAACGCCGACCCCGCCGCCGACAAGCCGGACGCCAACAACGACGCTGCCAAGGACGCGCCCAAGGACGCCCCCAAGCCGGAGACGCCCAAGACGGAGCAGAACGACAAGGAGGACAAGGATAAGCCGGCCCCGGGGCAGGAGCAGGGGTCGCCCGCCCCGTCCGGCACTGGGTTCGGCGTCCCGGGCAAGGCTGTGTGTGAGTCTTCCTTTTTTTTCCCCTCATGCGCCCTGGCTTCGAAGCGCGGCACTCACGCCAGTCCAGACGACGTTCCCGGCCGACTTCCCCACAGGCAACCCCGGGAAGGCGCTGTCGGATGGCGGTAGAGGCTATGTCCTGATCAAGGACCACAAGCTGGCGGACAACAGTGAGTTCTGGCGTTGGGTGTAGCATGGGACTCGTTCTGACACATCGCTTGCCTGCGCGCACTCTCGCTCGCCGCTACCCTTCACAATTCTTCCCTTTATTCACTCGTGCTCGACTCGCGCGTCGCTTCGCTCTGCGCTCCGCTCGCAGTGGTCCTCTTCGCCATGTGCCTCGCGGGCTTCTTCGCCTTCTTCGTCATCTTCCTGCGCTGCAACAGATGGCACGAGAAGCGCAGCGCGCGGCACGCCGTCGACAACATGATCACGCCCGAGACGACGTGGGCCGACGGCCCCGCGCCGTCCGAGAAACGCCTCGACGGGCGCAACCCGAACCTGACGACGCTCCCCTCCGGCCGTCCGCTAAACGCGCGCGCGCGTGCGCCCTCCCCGCTGGGCGACAGCCCGCAGGCGCGGTGGATGGCGCAGACGCAGCCGCAGACAGCCCCGCGGCAGGTGCACTACACGCAGACGCAGCATGCCAACGCCCAGACGCAGGCGCAACAATATCGCCAGCAGTATGGCAGCCACCTCTACCCGCCAGGCTCCGGGCCCAGCTCGCCCTCATCCCCGTCGTCGGACGGGCACGGGTTCGACACGTATTCGTCGGGGAGGTACTCGCCTACCAGCCCGCAGCGGGGGGCGGCGCGGGGTGCGCGCAAGCCGCCGCCGCGCGCGCCGTCCCCGCTCGCCCCTCTGTCGCCGGGTGCGCGGGGCGCGAGTCTCGGCCACGGCTGGTGAAGCAGTGTACAGTAGCAGTAACAGTATCTCAGTAGCGATGTATCATAGTGTACTTGTAGGCAGCGTGAGGGGGGCAGTGAGCGTGATCTGCTTCTTGCAATCGCAGTTCACTCATGGCGTCGTACTCCAACAACAAACCTCCCTACGTCCCATTTACCTCAGGTACAGTATTCCTCAAGTCTAATACCAGTCCAAATACCATTAGGATCCCAATTACAAATCCAATCCCAAATAACCCGTCCAGCCCAACCTCAAAAGCCCCCGTCAATTCTGGGCATTGTCTTCCTCTTGTCCAGGGCCGCGTCGAATTGACTATGAGCCGGGCTGGCACACAAACACCGCCCATCTAGAGTCGACACTACTGCGCCGCGACTGCGCACCCAAATCCCTAGTCGTTCAAACCAAGCCACCGACGAACCTCAATCCTACAGTTCTTGCCACTTCGCCGTCGCCCACTCCTCTCCTCGACTCTACTCTACTTCAACAAGTCATGTCTGCTAAGGATGTACGTTCAAATGGACCGGTGGCGCGCTGACGGCAGTACTATGGTGGTGGCGGGTGAGTCTTATTGGCGTCTTTCTGCGCGAGGATATGAGAGAGAGCGGCGCGGATCGTCGCATAGCATATCCGCTGGACGCAGGACGGGGTCCTGAACGGTGGGCGAGTCTTCGACATCGTCGACGTCTTCGGCATGATCAGACGGCGGGAGCGGCGGCCACCGATCCCTCTCGTGGGCTTGTGGCTCGCTCGGTATCGGCGCTCGCCGAGCCCCGGACCCGGACGTCCCACGCCTGCACCGCTCTCCACATCCCACACTCCCTCGCTCCTCCACTCCACCCCTCTGCGCTCATCTGCATTCAACTGCACGCGAGCCGCACATCCGGACGCCAGTCATGCCAGGATCGCTGCGATTGTCCCCGAGCCGGTCTCATGCCATGCCATGCCATGCCATGTCATGTCCACGGGCCCCGAGCCTGAGCTGGGGCTGGGGCAAGGGCGGGGCGCGGCCGGTGGCGCGCGCACGCCCAAGTGGAACGACGCGTCGCGGGTCGGCGGGTCTGCGGAGTGTCGTTCGATGAAGTGGGACGAACGTGGGCGACGGGCTCGCTTATGGGCGTGCTCCTGTGCCTCCTGTCATGGGCGCTGGGTGATGGCAGTGCTGTGTTGTTGGGCTGTTGTGTTGGTGCTGTGTTGTTGGGTTGCTGTGTTGATGTGCTCTTCGAGCGCACTTCCTTCACGAGATTACCGCGCCCTCTCGCCCATTGTCCTGCAGGTTGGGCGGCTGAGACTGGAGGACTGGACGTCTCGTCGTCGTGCCGCCGCTCCGTCGCTCCGTTGCACGTCCTCGCCCTCCCTCGTCTTCTGCTTGCTCCGTCGCCCGCTCTCGCTCTCTCTCTGCGTCTCCCGCTCATTTTTTGTGCCATCCGCACCCTCTGAACACCCCCCCCCCCCGCTGACATCCAGCCAGCCGCAGTACGGCGGCCCCCAGTTCGGCGGACAGCCGCAGTACGGCCAGCCGCAGGGCGGATACTATCCCCCTCCCCCGCAGCAGAGCTACCAGCAGCCTGGGCAGTAGTGAGTCGTCTCTCCTCCTCCACATCAATTCCTGCTCCACTAGCCAGGTGGCGTGGAAAGCATCTCTATTTTGCGAGTGCGTGACCGGATTTTGCCGGAAGCGGTGCAGGCACGCCAAGCCACCTGAGCCACCTGCTCATCATGCCACAATCTGGCCATGGCTTGGCCAGATCCTCGCCGTCATGTCCTTGCGCCATGGAATGCGTGCTGGATGTGGCACGCGCACCCCTCCCACCTCGCCAACCAGGCCGCTCACACTACTACGCTGGACTCCGCTGACCCCAGCTACCCCCAGCCCGCGCCCCAGCAGGTCTACGTCCAGCAGCCCCCGCCCCAAAAGGACTCGGGCGGCGGCTGCTGCACCGCGTGCTGCGCGTGTCTCGCTGCTTGTGAGTTTAGGCCAAGGAGGCGCGTCAGCGCCGACGCGGCCGTCTTCAACATCCCTCTCCAACATCCCTCTCCAACATCCCTCTCGCTCCCCAACTACGCTGCGCCTCTCAACTATCCCCGCCGTCTTTGCGCTGACCCCAGCCATCTGCTGTTGCTGTGCCGGAGACCTCCTCTGCTAAGCGCCCCTCAAGCCGCGCACGCCAGCCACACGCTACCATACCATATCCGCGTTCCCTCATGATAGCGCCCTCACGACGACCCCGCCTCCGCCTCCGCCTCTGCCTCTCCGTGCCTCTGCTCGCTCTTCGATCCGGCCCGCCCGCACTCGCGTCCGCGTGACGCGGGCGGCATAACTGGCTAGTTAGACATGTCTCCTTCCGATGAACGCTTCGTATAGATGCTGGGTTGGGGATTGGGAGCTGGCCGGGAGTTTGTGTCCATTGCGAGGGCGAGACCTGTGTGAATTCTGATCGCTCTGTGAAGACCCGTTGCCATTGCGCCGTGCAGCTAACCATTTCGTAGTGCTACAGGCCAAATTCAACGAGCAGCCTTCTGCAGCTGCATCCCTGGTCGTATCCAGGAGCTCCGTCGCCGATATGAGGATTGCATGCTTCTCCGCGCTCGCTCACACGCCCTTCCTACTCGCTTAACTACTAAGCCAGGGCCGCTCGCGCCCTACACCCTCGCCCTGATGCCGGGGCGCAGTCAGTTCTTCTGCGTCTTGCAGATGTCGATGAACTCGGGCTTGAGCGACGCGCCGCCGACGAGGAAGCCGTCAATGTCCTTGGCCGCGCCGAGGTCGCCGCAGTTCTTGGCGTTGACCGAGCCGCCGTAAATGATGCGCGTGTTCTCCGCGACCGCGGGCGAGACCTTGTCGGCGAGCCACGCGCGCAGGTCGGCGTGCACCTCCTGCGCCTGCTCCTTGGTCGCGACCTTGCCGGTGCCGATCGCCCAGACGGGCTCGTAGGCGACGACGACGTTGCTGCGGTGTCAGCGCTGAGCGTCCGAGTGGCCGAGCGGCCGAGCGAAGCGAGGGTGCGAGGCGCGGCGCGCGGGGGGGGAGGTGTGAAGGCACGAGTAGCGGGTCTGACAATGACAAGCCAGACTGCCTAGCAGCGAAGAGCAGAGGCATGCGGTCCGCCGCTGTTGCCAGTCACTTTCCCCACGCTAGCTCGCCTGCTGCGCACACCACCTCGCCTGATTCTCAAACACTCGCGCTCGCCTGATTCTCAAACACACTCGCGCTCGCCTGCTGCGCAGGCTCGCGGGGGTACTCACGCCCACTCGTCCTCCTTGAGGGCACCGGCAATAGCGCCAAGCTGGCCACAGCACACATCGTTCGTGACGCCCTTCTCGCGCTCCTCGAGGGTCTCGCCAATGCAGGCGATAACCTTAAGGCCAGCGTCGAGCGCAGCCTTGACCTTCTGCGCGACGAGCTCCTCGGTGTCGCCGAAGAGCGAGCGGCGCTCCGAGTGCCCGAGGATGACCCAGGGGATGCCGGCGTCCTTGAGCTGCTCGGGCGAGATCTCGCCGGTGAACGCGCCCGAGGGCTTGTGGTACGCGTTCTGGGCCGCGACCTGGACGGGCTTGGCGACGGTGCGCGAGACCTCCTGCAGGTAGAGGGCGGGGGGCGCGATGACGACCTCTGGGTGTGAGCGGGCTCCTTTGGGAAGGGACAGTGTCGAATGCAGGTAGGAGGAGAGGGGTACAAGCAGAGGAGATGTGCGGGGGAGGTGGGAAGGCAGCTGTAGTGGAGGAGGAAGTGCGTGGGAGAGGTATGACACCGGACCAAGACGCACGAGGACGGCCATGCTTTGCCGTGCTCACACTATCCGCCTGTCCCACGCTGCCATCGCCTCTCTGTCTCCACCTTCCCCTTCCCTCTGCAGACTCCTCCTCCACGTCCTCCTCGCCTGCTCGCTGCCATTCCCCTGACACCGCCAGAATCGTGGCCCTCTGGCACTGGGCGGGACTCACCGTTGACGCCGTCGAGCTTGGCGTCGTTGAGGCCGTCGACGATGGTCTTGACCATCTCCTGCGACCCGTTCATCTTGAAGTTACCGCTGGGCATTAGCTTCTCCCATCCTCCCATCCTACGGCCTTGTCGAGCATGGGAAGAGCGGCCGTAGAGGCCAATGTCCCGCTCCATCTCCCAGCCCGCGTACAGCACGCAGCACTGCGGAGAATACTACGCACCCGACGAAGAACTTGCGCGCCATTTTGATTGACTTTGTTGTGGGTGTTGGGGGTAGAGAAGTGTATGGAAGAATGTGAGATGCGATGAGCGACCAAGATAGCGCTGCGTCCAGCAGACAGGGCAGTGACGTCCGGGGTGGCCGCCCCAGAATGTCGGCATCCATCCAGTCGGCCAATCGCGCGCCGGCACGCATTCCCCGACCAACCCCGACTCGGTGTGGGGTACGCGCTGAGCCGCTTCGTGGCCTGGTCAGCGGAGCGGGGCAACTCGCACTCGCACACTGCGCCGTCGGACCTCCATGCCAAGCTGTTACGCGCACGGAGCTAGGGAGCGGACTAGGGTGATACATGGAGGGATACAACACAAATGGGGTGTAGACGGACTAGCAGCGCTCAAAGACGCGGAACAAGTCGGGCAGGTTGGCCACCTGGCTCACTTCGGTGGTCAGGTTGCGTGGCCAGAGCGTGCGCCGGAACGAGGGGAAGAGGACGTGCTCGAGCTGCCACGCCTGGTGCGATGCGTCGGCTGCGTCGGCCTCGTCGGCGGTGTCGGCGTCGTCGAAAGGGCGGGGCGAGTAGAAGAAGGCGAGCTCACGCATGAATGTGTCGAAGCATTCCTTCTCAGAGT
This sequence comes from Cutaneotrichosporon dermatis, assembly GCA_020011015.1. Classification (NCBI taxonomy): domain Eukaryota; kingdom Fungi; phylum Basidiomycota; class Tremellomycetes; order Trichosporonales; family Trichosporonaceae; genus Cutaneotrichosporon; species Cutaneotrichosporon dermatis. The sequence continues at coordinate 2,614,466 of JAIGNX010000004.1, read as the reverse complement.
CCCATGTCACACGGGTCGCTAGGCAAAGGAGGAAGTGTGGCAGGCGGTCGAGATTGGGCGTGTAGCCTCGAAGCAACAGAGGGAGGCTCTCGACCTCGCCGGCCGCAGAGATGCCCAGCGAGAAGTACTCATCGATCATCTCGCGCTGGTTCAGCAGATGAGCAGTGCATTTCTGGAGTCAGAGGCTGCGAGCTTAGGTGCCGACTCACCAGAACAACGTCGTCCACGGTCAGACCGTTCTCCTCGATGCCCTGTTCATCCTCGGCTGCTAGGCGGAGTAAGTCCTCTAGTCGAGGCGCTGGCTCCAACTGTAGCCGCCCGAGGGCGCCGAATTGCCTCAGTGCGAGCTGGTAGAAGTGTTCGTCACTTAATGTCAGCTGAGTCTCACAGTGACGCCTACCCCAGAGCGGCGTGGTTGACGAGTAACAGGCGCGTTTGGTGCTGAACGAGCGACAAGCACATGCTAGTGTCGACCAGGCCGACGAACGCATGCTTCGCAATCGATTCTGTCAGATCTGGGATGAGCTAACTCTTCAGCATTGGAGCTCACCTGGACTCGCTCGCTTCCGCACTGCCCTCCGCAGCTCCTGGATACTCGTAAAGTCGCACACGCTCTCTGGGATATCTCGTGCGCTCGTCTCATCCTGTGTGGCGTTCCACATCGGCGTCTCGTCGTCCTCCACGAGCACAATGTCGTCATCGTTGTCGGCAACATTGCGCCGCTTGGCTGGCCGTTCATTGTACGCCGAGATCTGCGATGGTGCGACAACGGTGATCATGGAGTCGAGTGTGCGGTGGGTGGGATCCATGCGGACTTTGTAGTTGGGCGCAGGCTTTGGCCGGTTCGCCTGTGTTGACGAGTCGCCGCGCTTGTCTAATCCATCTGCGCCTGGCAGCATGGTCTGTGTGTCAGCTCAACAGGAGATCAATGTAACTAACCTGCACGGTAAAGCTGCGAGACGTGTTGGCACCAGAGAGGGCCTTCTCGACAGCACCAACGACGGCATCGATAACCTCGTCCTCGTGTAGGAAGTGCACCTCCGACTTGGTGGGGTGCACATTGACGTCGACGTTCTTCGGGTCGAGCTCGAGTGCGAGGTAAACGAATGGCGACGCTCCCTTGGGCAGGTAGGTCGTATACAGCCCATCGATGGCCTTCTTGATCTTCGAGCTTTCGACAAGGCGGTCTGTTGTCAGCTCGATGCATACCGGGTTGGCTGCACTCACTGTTGATGAATAACAGCCACCCGCCTTTCCGAGCCCAGTTCGAGTTGGCATTACTCACCCAGCCCCTAACCTGTCCGCCAAGTTTGGCGGGGAAGACAGTATCTGGGACTTCGAGCAGCTCCGCTGCGAGAGCCGGGGTGTAGAGCAGTCCAATATTCGCCTTCGCGGTTGACCCAGCACTCGTCGAGACGTCCGGGAGCGCACTCCCAGCTTTCTTGCACACCCACGCCGCGTGGGGATTATGCACCGCATACTTTGTAATCACGTCGAGGATGCGCGAGTACTCCTCAGAGGCAGACCGGAAGGCGCGTTTCCTGAGCGGCATGTTGTAGAACAGGTCTGCTGCACTGATCACAGTCCCGTCGTTGGCGGCTGTGGGACGTGCGTCGCCCTTGAGAACCCCGTCCGCATACTGTGCCCTGCAGTTAGTACACCTACACGATGTCACACTCACTTCCATCCACACGTGTCCGACCGTGTCTTCGTCACGACCTCGAGATGCGAGCAGTAGGAGATACTCGCTAGTGCCTCACCACGGAAGCCGTACGTTGCAATACTCTGCAGATCCTCAAACGCTCTGATCTTGGACGTTGCGTATCGCTCACACAGAAGTGGAAGATCGGCACGCTGGAGTCAGCATACGCTCCATCGGCCCAATCATCGGTCAGACTAGGTCCCAATAGCCCACCACCTTCCTTCGTCGGGAGAACCACCACGCACATTAATCCCATGCCCATTGTCGGTAATCTGGAGAAGCTTGAGCCCGCCCTCCTTGACCGTGACCTTGATCGAAGTCGATCCCGCATCGAGCGCATTCTCCACGAGCTCCTTGACGGCGTTGGACGGCCGGTGGATAATCTTGGGGGGCGCGTCAGAACGCGTCGGTTGAGTCAACCTACCTCGGCTGCGGCGATACGGTTGACAACGTCGGCGCTGAGTTTTAGAATCGGCTTGGGCGCTATCGACACCGCAGCAGAAGCTGCATCGCCGACATCCTTATCCACGTCCATCGGCGCAGAGAGCGTCGTAGGCCGAGTAATAGAGTTAGTAGATGTTTACAGAAGGGAAGGCGGCTCTAAAGTTGAGGAATGATACCTACTACTACGAAAGTGACGCAACCTGTCAACAATTCGCGCCTTCCTGCCCCTGTTCCACCTACAAACCCCCATCTGAACCCGCCTCCACCGTGTCATTGCCCCACTTCCCATCCACTTCCCCGTCTTCATTCAACTCTCCGACTCTCATCTCTCTCTATCCCTTCACTATGCCTGATCGCGGCCGCACACCTCGCGGCCGAGACCGTGAAGGCCTCGGCGTCCGTCCGCGCGTCAAGCACTCGATGCGGAAGAGTCCATATCTCGTTTCGCTCGTCTTCCTCCTCACCGCCACCGCCCTCACGCTCCTCAACATCTGGGTGAGATCCCTCCCGCCACCGCATTCCACTGACCGCGTTCTCAGGTCGGCGACCTTGTGCGCGTCAAAATCCGCTCCCCAGCGCCCGCCTCCTTTGAGACCAAGTACGCAGTGTCCGTTTCCGTCCCTCTGACCCAAGGTATGGCCTGTACCAGCGCTGCACGCGGACGTTGCCACTGCCCAAGATACTGCAGCGTGCCGACGGCCCGCTTCTGGCGCCCCTCGACGCCCCCGTAGACCACCGCGACCCCCACCACCCATGGGGTCCAGTCCGCCGCGGCCCTTGGGAGTGCGAATCGTTCCCCACACGGTATGTTTATCATTGAGCGATATTTCGCTAGTCGAGACCAACGCCCACCCATCCCCGGCCTGCGGCAATTTCCGGCCCAACTAGCACATCCCGCAATCCGTCTTATCGACCAAGCGCTAACGCTACAGCTCGGAGTGTGCCAAATTTGGCGAGGGGTTCTGCATCTTATGGAGCAGTGCAGGATACGCAGCCCAGCTCGCGCTCGTTCCATGCATGTTCGCGCTCGTATCGCTTCTGTTCATCTTCCTCCACCGGGGTGAGTGAACGAACTTGCGTCATCCTCAGCTACGACGTCACACCACCGTACTGTGGCTAACACCCTTAGGCCAGCGAACCGCCCGTGCTCGCGCACGCCGGAAACAGTGGAAGCTGGTGTCTGGAGCCATGCTCGTGCACTGTCTGCTCCAGCTGGCATCCATCGTGTTCATCGTCAGAGCATACTGGTCCGACGAACGATTTGAGCGTGGAGCACACTTGGGTAAGTTCCGGGCCCTGACTTTGCCCCGCGTGTCACATGATTAACGTGGTCCAGCGCGTTCGTTCTGGTTCGGCCTCTCGGCTGCTCTCGTCTCTGGCGTCGCGTTTGGTTTCCTCACGTACACTGGCATAGCCGCGCGCCGTGGTGAGCCGTGGGCTGCTGGGCGGTCGGCGAAACAGGCTCGTCGGCACAAGCGGACCAACTCTGGTCGGGTTATAACCGTTCCGGAAGGATCCCACATTCCATCCAACCAGATTGTCACGGTCGGTGAAGTCATAGCAGCGGCCGAGAACGATGCCGCCCAAGTCGACGAGCACACCTCCCTGCTCGCTGCTTCGACTGGTCAGGCGGCCGGCGGTGGCAAAGTCCGCGCGACCGACGTGGCCTGAGCCGCGGTGACCGAGCAAGTCCTAACTGGTCCCCATTATTTGTAGCATAGAAAAGACCGACTGGCCCGACTGGAAAGAGCTATTCCCATTGTGACGATCGCGCTGTGGCAGTTCTAGAACTCGATACCCTACTCGTGACATGCAACGACTGCTCTGGAGACTGCCGGATAACATAAAAGTGTGCATTCATCCCTGCTGGCAAGCAGCACGGGAAACCAAAAGTCCGGAAGCCTAGGTTACCTAGTCTTTAACGAAGAGGAGAGTAGCCAATGGTGTGGCGGGCCATGGCATTAGATGACGGCACTGAGGGTGACCGGCAATACTTAGAGGAGGGCAGCGACACCGGCGACGAGGGCGACGACACCGGCGGGGGCAACGAGGCCGTTGGCCGACGAGCCGGCAGCAGCGGCAGCCGACGAGGCACCGGCGGCGGCGGACGAAGCGCCCGAAGCGGCGGCGGAGCCAGCAGCCGCAGCGGCCGACGAGGCACCGGAGGCCACGGCGCCAGCGCCCGACGAGGCGGCGGGGGCAGCCGAGCCAGCAGCGCCGGCGGCACCAGCCGAGGTGCCGGCAGCGGGGGCCGAAGCCGAGGGCTGGGCAGCGCCAGCGCCGCCCGACTGGGCGACGGTGGCGGCAGCCTTGTCAGTGGCAGGCTGGAACGAGCCGGTGGCAGCCTCGCCGCCGCCGGTGCCGGTGAGGGCGGGGGCCTGGTACGCGGCGGTGCCGGTGGGCGACTGGACGAAGGTGGTGTAGGCCTGGGTGGCGCCGGCGTACGACTGAGCGCCACACGACTCGTTGAGCGCACGGAAGTCGTCGAGGCCAGTGGCGCTGTTGCCGTTGGCGGTGTTGCACGACGCGCAGTTGTAGATGTTGGCGAGGTAGCTGGCCGAGCACTGGCAGGCGACGTCGGCCGAGTCGCAGGTGTCGAAGGCGCAGGCGAAGGCGCACGACTGGATCTGCGCGGGGCAGTCGGTCTGGGTGGCGGTGAGGAGGGCGCCGCTGGACGTCAGCCACTGTTACGATCAAGCCGAGATGATGTGGATGGAGAGTGCACTGGACGCGTTCGATTTCCCCATCGCCCACGCTTATCTACTCACAGGGAGGCGGCGTTGTTGCTGGTCAGGCAGGTGGCGCAGGCAGCAGCGTCCGAGGGGAAGGCCTCGCAGAAGCAGCCGTAGATGGCGGTGCCACCAGTGTACTGGTTCGAGCAGAGGTACCTAGAGACAGTCAGCAATAGAGCGCAAATGGGGGAGAAATCACTCACGAAGCCTGGATGGTCTGGGCGCAGTCAGTCGCACAGGCCCTGGGGATGAGGTTCCAGTCAGGGGCCGACTGGGCGTTGGCGACAGCGAAGAGAACGGCGGCGGCGGTGGTGAGAGCGAGCATTGTACAAGATGGTCTGGACAGACGATGACAAGATAAGAAAGGACAGTAAGAGAAGTTGGGTTATAGAGATGGATGGGCGAGAGGAAAGAAGAGACGTGGGCCGTCGCTGCGCGCTCAAGATGAAGGGGGGAAGAAGGGGTGCTCGCCTCCGTCCTGTCCTCGAAGACAGGAGCGTGTGGCGTACATCGAGGTTAGGTTGGCTGGCAAGTGGCCGAAATGATCCTTGCCAACAACATTGAGCCAGCCGGCCTCCTTGGCTCAAGGCGTCCAACGCGGTAAGTGGGCGCGTACTCAGGTACCAATTGATTGGCCGGTTCCTGGAATTCCTTCTGCCCGGATGCCATTGATTTTCCGACCTTCTGTACCGAGCCTTAACGAATGCTTTGAATTCCTGGGTACTATTCGGCTCTTTCCTGTCGCTCTCTTTCAACTTTACTTGTCCAATTCAGAATCCAAAAGTGTCAGTCAGTTCAGTCATTTGTATCCTTACTATTATCGCCCTTTTCGGACGCTCCTCCGCCGCCAGAGGGGACAGTCATTGCTCAATGTTTGTGGGGAACGCTAGTCGGTGACTCTACGCTAGTCTCCGCGGAGCCGACACAAAGGCAATAATTGCCTGGCCCAGGTGTAGATCCTTGCCCGTCCGAGCTCGCGCGATGGATGCGAGGGGTCGCACGGGGTGAACGTGCGGTGCTGCGCGAATGGATAGCGTCAAGGAGGGCAAACGAGGATGATCATGCCTGCACAGTCGTCTTGTCAGCTTGGCAGGACGTCTTGTCACGACGCGTCCACCCGTATCTGTGCGCAGGGGAGCGCGCTCCATTTGACGCGAAGGAGGGTCCAAGTGTCCGGTGGCTGCCGAAGATGCTTGGACCGCCGTCACCGGATAGGTCTGGGGTAGCCTGGGGCCCTTTCCGTCTCTCGTCATCTTCTGCCTCTACCTACCGTATCTGCTCAGACAGCCGATGTAGACGGAGAGAGGATCAATGTTGTTGGCCGTCAATTCCCTTGAATCATTTTCAGCCACGACCCTCGACGCCTCGACGCCACCGGCAGAGTGTTGTTTTTTGCCTCGAGGTTGATGATGCCAGCGGGCAGAACGACCCGAGAAGGGCCATGCCTCCAGCATCATCCGTCCTGCTGCGACGGCTGGTTACCCCAGCCACCTCGCCCCGTGGAGAAGGACGTTTGTCGAGGAGAGTGGCCGGTATGGCTTGAACAGGGTCGGCAATTCAACGGACGGATGATGTTGAGGTCTCTCAACCAGCGCTCAACTGTATCTTGGGTCCTTGATTCAACGAGTCCCCATATAGCATGCAGACATATTGAGCGACCTCAACCTGTCAGTTAAACATAATAAACTTGGATTTCTTGCAGCCGACTTGTTCTCCAGACGCGCATTGCGATCAGTAGGCCATGAGTATCAGTATAGGTATTTGGATGACTGCTGTTAGCCCATCGATGACGCGTCTAATGGCGCCAATTCCGCCTCATGCATGAAATCCCGCGGCGATTACGATCCCGCCTTGGTCGGTCAAAGAGGTTGGGCCAGGAAGGTGATCGTTGGGTGAATGAAAGCAGAAATTTGATTCCGTGTCCGCCAATACCCTTCAATCCAGCCACCAGAGAGAGGGGGACGCGCGGACAGGCCCTTTAGATATAATTCGGGTTCATGGCGAAGCCCGCCACGAACAAAAGCCGTCCCCTCTCCACCCACCCAAAATTCCCATCTCACCCAGTGAATCCGTCAGCCCCCGCCTGGCCCTCCACCGTAGCCAAATCCTTATTTACACACCCCTCCTAATAAACCTCATTAGCCTCCACCTTCCAATTATTGGTCGGTGGAGGTAGTCCAAAGTCTTACTCTGGTTACACCTCCCCCTCCACCACACGTTTCCAACAACCATCCTTCCTCGTCAAGACTCTAGACAACAATGTCAAAACTCATTCTCCTCCTCGACTCTGGAACGTCAACACTAGTCCGACGAACAGCAGCAAAGCAACTCGCAGATGTCGCTCTCAAAACATTCAATCAATTACCACCCGACGATGCCTGGCCAGATGCCTTGGAGACCATTGCGAAACTCATCCCCCTCCTCCGATCACGTTCCTCGGAAACTCGCAATGCAGCAGCACATGCTCTCGGCCTCGTCGCTCAAGCCCTGCCACAATGGGAGGGCTCTCCTCCCGATGCGCCAGTACCCATCGACGGCGCTGACGCACCATTCGACGTGGCAGCGACAGTCGCATCATACGACCCTTTGCTCGCGTCAGCAGGGCGAGAGTATGTCGCCAAGCCAGGAAGAGCCGATCGTGTCAAGAGCCGCAAGGCCATGATGGGCGCCGTTGGTCTTGGTGGTGGCCTCGACATGGGCAGTGAGATGGACAAGGTGCTCGACGACGCCGACGACTCCAAAGACGGCGTCGCCTCGAGCGCACCCTCCACACCTGCGCCACCACCCGAGAACGTGTTTGAGGGTCTCTCTGCTCGACAAATCACAATGCTCAAGAGGAAGAAGGGCAACAACATCGTCGAAGAGGCCAACAAGATGCGAAGGTTAAACAACAAGACCGAGGGCGGCGGGTCTACAGATACCACACCGCGAGGCACTCCCAAGACGACGCCACAAGGAACGCCACCTCCCGAGGTCAAACCTGAGCCCGAGGACGTCAAGCCCGACATCAAGCCGGATGTTAAGCCGCAGGCCGTCGTCATCGACCCCGGGAAGAAGGGCGGCGCCGTTGAGCCCACCGACGCCAAGGTCTGACGTTGGACGCTCACGGACACAGCCCGTGGTCCGCCGTTGTGGTCGAGCTTGCCGCAGCATTGACGGACCCCGCCTGGGAGGCTCGCCATGGCGCAGCCATGGGCGTCATGGAGGTCATCCGTGCTACTGGTGCAACAATTGGCGCTGGCTATCCCCGATTCTGTCTCGCTTTGGCCCGCCGCCTCCTCACCCTCCTCACTCTCGATCGCTTTGGCGACTTCCTCGGTGACACTGTCATGGCCCCTGTCCGCGAGACCGCCGGTCAGGCCTTGGGTGTCCTGTTCCGCTACGAAACGGAGGCCGAGTCTGCTGAGGTACACGGCGCTCTCGTCAGCATGGTCAATCAACCGTGGGCAAAGCGCGGCAAGGAGGCAGAGGGTCGACCGCGCGGGGAGAAATTCGCCTGGGAGTTGAGACACGCCGGTTTGCTTGGTCTCAAGTACGAGGTGGCTCTGCGTGAGCCGACTCTTATCGTTCACGACGTCGTCGCCTGCGCCATTCTCGCCCTCCGCGACCAGGATGACGATATCCGCTCTGTCGCCGCATTGGCACTGCTCCCCATCACCTCCACTCTTGCGACATTGCCCGAGCTCCCGTCGATCGTTGAGACGCTATGGGACTGCCTCGGGGAAGGAACAGATGAGCTGGGGAGCAGTACTGCCGCAGTCATGGATCTTCTCGGCGCCATGCTCCAGTACGACCAAGTCATCTCCCACATGGCTCAGAGCAACGACACCCATGCCCTCATCTCGCGCATCTACTCCTTCATCCGCCACCCGATCGCCACTGTTCGATTGGCTGTCGTCAAGGCATTGTTGGTGCTCCTCACCGTTCCGGCTCTGCCTCGGGACTGGGTTCGCACAGATGTCATGTCTCTTTTGTACCAGAACCTGGTATTGGAAGACCGCGCCGAGATTCGCGACGTCACGTTCCAAGGATTCGCCACGGCTGTCGCCAATGCCGATCTCGACGCGACTGTTGGGCCGAACATCGAGGACTGGTACGCTATCGTCATGACCCCAGTCGGCTCCCCACTCGACGAGACGCTCTTCTACGGCCGCCGTCCTCGCGGTCACGATATCGACAAGGCAATGTTTGCCGGCGACATGGGCCTTGTTTCTACGACACTGTCCTGGAGACTCGCATCGCCGCCTCCAAGGCGCTGGCTCTACTTCGCCGCTACCCGCACTCCTTTGACGACGTGGCGCTCATCAAGCATTACCTCTCTACGGCGTGCGCACATCAGATCTTCATCAGCGCCACTATTGTTCGGGAGTGGGCACTCGACTCGCAAGAATCAGCTCGGCATCTGGCATCGATTCGATCGTTGTGCCTCTGCTTGGGCCCAGGGCAACGTACACCGAGATGTCGACCATGCTCACACGTGTGCATGCCGAGGTTCGCGCCCTCTTCTCTGCCTTCACCACCGAAGGCAAGGTCAAGAAGGACGCATTCCCGACTGCCCAGCCGTGTCGATCCTCTCGGCGGCGGCGACGCGTTCACCCTGGACACTGCCCGCCGCGCCGTTGGCCCGACGTTCGATGCCTCACCGGTCTGGTCAAGGCCAAGGCGGCGCTCGCCAACTTGCGTGACCGGCAGAAGAAGGTGCTTGCCAGTGTCGGCTACTTCGGGCTATGAAGGAGCGCCTCGATATCAGGTCGCGGCCGGCGTCGCTGGCGCTCTGATCGCTCTCGGCACCATGCCGCCCAAGCTCGGCCCCGTCGTCAAAGCTGTCATGGACGCTATCAAGAAGGAAGAGTCGGAGCTGCTCCAGACTCGTGCTGCCGAGTCGGTCGGCGCCTCGTCGCATTCTGCTGCTCCCCGAACTTCACGCTTCCCGTCAACCCGACCGACAAGGTGCTCAAGAACCTGTTCACCTTCCTCAACTCGGACGTCAGCGTCACGCCTGTCTTCTCAACCAGCACGGATGGCATTCTTAGTCTCAAGGACGCTCCGCCGCCTCAGACGAAGAAGGGCATTGCTGCGCCCGAGGAGACGGAGGAGCAAATTGCGGCACGTATCATGCGTCGGGGTGCTCTCGGCGCCCTCGGCGCGATCGCCCGCCGCTTTGGTCCTGAGCTCTTCGCCACCGTTCCCAAGTACTGGGAGGGCATCAGCGCCGCGCTTCAAATGGCCGACTCGGACGTGGCGACTCTCGACGCCCGGCTCGCACCCGAGGGTGAGCCCGCCAAGGGGCAAGACCTTATCGACACCCTCACCTCTCTCCGCCTCGTTGCACCTCAGCTCGACCCGAAGCTACACGAACAAGTGGGCAGCCTCTTCCCTCCGCTTATCATCGCGCTGCAGTCGTCGTTCACTGTCGTACGCAATGCCGCTGCTCGTACCGTTGCGGCACTGTGCGACGTGGCCACGGAGGCCGCTATGCGCGTCGTTGTCGACGGCATTGTCCCATTGATAGGCGACGCCCACCGCGCCCACTCGCGCCAGGGCGCTGTGGAAGCTGTCCACCATATTATCAAGCTCTTAGAGATCAAGGCGCTCCCATACGTCCTCTTCCTCATCGTGCCTATCTCGGCCGCATGAGCGACCCGATGAGAGTGTGCGTCTCCTGCGACCAGCACCTTTGCCGCCTTGGTCAAGATGGTTCCGCTGGAGGCTGGTATCCCGGACCCTCCTGGTTTCTCGCCCGAGCTCCTTGCTAAGCGTGACGAGGAGCGGCGTTTCCTTGCCCAGCTGCTGGATGGATCCCGCGCCGAGCAATACGCTGTCCCCATCGAGATCAAGGCCGACCTCCGCCAGTACCAGAAGGATGGTGTCAGCTGGCTCGCCTTCCTTGCCAAGTACCAGCTGCACGGCATTCTCTGCGACGACATGGGTCTCGGCAAGTCGCTGCAGACCATTTGCATTGTCGGGTCCAAGATCCACGAACGCGCGACGAAGTACAAGGAGACTAAGAGCGTCGATGCCGCCCACCTGCCCTCGCTTATCGTATGCCCTCCGACACTCACTGGGCACTGGTACCACGAGATCCGCAAGTTCACCTCGGATCTCACGGCGGTCCAGTACGTTGGCAACGCGAGCCAGCGTGCAGCCCTCCGTCCGACACTGAATCGCTACGATGTCGTCATCACCTCATACGAGAGCGTGCGCAACGACATTGCAGAGCTCTCCCGCCTCAACTTCCTCTACGTTGTCCTCGATGAGGGACATGTCATCAAGAACCCGAAGACCAAGTTGACGCAAGCGGTCAAGCAGTTGCGCGCCCAGCACCGTCTCCTCCTTTCGGGTACTCCTATTCAGAACAACGTCCTGGAACTGTGGTCGCTGTTCGACTTCCTCATGCCTGGATTCCTTGGCTCTGAGCGCGTCTTCAATGATCGGTTCTCCAAGCCGATTCTCGCCGACCGCGACGGCAAGGCAACGCCCAAGGAGCGCGAGGCAGCAGCCGCCGCTCTCGAGGCACTGCACAAGCAGGTCCTGCCTTTCCTCCTGCGCCGCCTCAAGGAGGACGTGTTGAAAGACTTGCCTCCGAAGATTATCCAGGACTACTACTGCGAGCTGTCCGACGTCCAAAAGGCTCTGTACGACGAGTTCTCGCGCTCTCGTGCAGCCGAGGAGGCTGGCGAGTTCGTTTCGGACGAGGCTGGCGGTGCCGTTGCCCAACAACACGTGTTCCAGTCGCTCCAGTACCTCCGCAAGTTGTGCAACCACCCTTCGCTTGTCATTGGCAACGACGAGCATGCGATTGCGACGGTCAAGCGCAAGGTCGGCGCTGTTCCGGCCATGAGCGACCTCACCCAGGCATCAAAGCTGGAGGCGCTCAAGCAGCTTCTCGTCGACTGTGGCATCGGTGTTTCGGCGCCTCCGGGAGGCGACCGCCTGGACGGCTCAGGCCCCTTCACTGGCGGTCATCGCGTGCTCATCTTCTGCCAACTTCGACCCATGTTGGACATCATCGAGCGCGATCTCTTCCGTTCCAACATGCCCAGCGTGACATACATGCGTATGGATGGGAGCACCGACCCACGCCGCCGCCACGCCATCGTCGAGACGTTCAACGCCGACCCGAAGATCGACGTGCTGCTCCTCACCACGAGCGTCGGTGGTCTTGGTCTCAACCTGACTGGCGCCGACACTGTCATCTTCGTCGACCACGACTGGAACCCCATGAAGGACTTGCAGGCGATGGACCGCGCGCACCGTCTCGGGCAGAAGCGCGTCGTCAACGTCTACCGCCTGATCACGCGCGGCACGCTCGAGGAGAAGATTATGGGCCTGCAGCGCTTCAAGCTCAACATCGCCTCGTCCGTGGTTACGCAGCAGAACGCCGGCCTCGGGTCGATGAACACGGGCGAGGTGCTCGACCTGTTCAAGGTATCCGCCGAGGGCGACAAGCCCAAGCCCGCGTCCAAGCCTGTCGGCGCGGGTCTCTCCAAGATGCTCGACGGGTGAGTCCAGCCAAGCACATAGAGACATTGCTAACATCTCAGGCTCGACGACCTCCCGCCAGACGACGAGTACGCTGATCTGTCCATGGACAACTTCCTTGCCAAGAACGGCTAGACCTCTACACCACATACACTTAGCATCCGACCACAACACATTGCCCATCCATATCCCCATCCATTACGTTAGACTCCTATACATTGTCCCACATCAGCATTGTATGTCCGTCTGTCTGTCTGTCCATATCAAGCATGCATGGCGCATCAGCGCGTGGTATATGAGTGGTTGGTGCGGGGTGGAGATTTATGCAGAGGCGGCAGCAGCCTTGGGAGCAGCAGCCTTGGGAGACTCGACGGCGCTCTGCGCACTGCCGCCCGCGACGGCCTCGATGCGCTCCCAGATCTGCCTGCCGGAGAGGTCTGTGAGCTCGATCGTCTCGGCGGGGCGGGTGTCTGTGAGGGAAACGCAAACGACGTCGGGGAGGAGAGCACCAAATCGAACAAATGGGAGGTGGAAGGGACCGAAGAGAGGAGATAGCGTCAGCACACCCTTCTCAGCCATACGACAGCGGCCGACGCTCTGACCGAGCACGCGGAGACTCACGGAACGAGATGGTCAGCGTCGGCACAGCCTTCTGCGCCTCCTCGGCCCGCGCGATCTCCTCCTCGGTGGTGGGCGCGTTCGGGTCCTTGTTGGGCTTGTACGGGCTCTTCGACGGCTTGAAGGGCATGGGGATGCGGGAGACGAGGAAGGGGAGCGACGGGTTCGCGTAGGCTATCCGTGGTGCTGTGGCGTGCAGGAAGTTGCTGGGTGTGAGCGGGGCGCGCGAGCGGGCCGTGAAGGGCGTGGTTCATGAACGGATTGACTAAGAGGCAGGAGGGGTTGGCATTGTTGGAGGAGGGGAAAGAAAGAGCAGGAGAGCATGCGACGGCAGAGACGAAGGGGAGACGCCCCACCCTTGGCCGAGGCGCCTTAATGGGAGGCGAGGCAGGAAAACGCCTCCTGCGGGAGAGATCTACGCCGGAAGACGACATCAACTCTTGAGGAGCCGGAGAGCACGCGAGCAATGTGGCTCGCTCCCCGGCTTTGCTGAGCAGCAGTCCGTAGGTAGCATAGACCCTCGCACACCCGCATGTGATGACTTCACGACCATTAGACGGCGCATGACGCAGCTCCCCATTCGATGATCGCCTTTCAACCAAGCTCGATCACTGGCGAACGCTGCCCGCCGACCACACCAACTGCCCTGTCCTTCTCATGTCCGTTCCTCTCCTCTTCTCCTCGTCCCTCCTTCCCTCCCATTCCATCGACCCTCCAATACCCTCCAACAGCCCCTGTCTCCCATCCATCTAGCTCGTCCTCTGACCTCTGATCTACTCACATCGGACCCTTCTCGTTCTTCGAGTCTGGCCGGTAGTTGATCGCGAGCCCCGAAACAGCCGGCGAGAGCTTGTGCGTCGACTCGGCCGCGCGCAGCGCCTCCAGGGCGCGCTTGAACGGCAGTCGGCGAAGGGGTTTTGTGAGGCCCATGGTGTCGTGTGTCGTCGATTAGTGGTTGTGGATGTGCACTTGGTCGAGTGGACTGGACTTTTGTCGGAGACGAGATGATCGTCCGCAGTGATAAGAAATTACGTGTAGGGTGTTCATTAGTATAAACTTGTAATGATCTCGTAATGATTAGGCCTGGTATATTAAGAAAGGTGGAGGTGCTTCGGGTGGAGGCGGCGGAAAGTCAAAGTCGCTCGAGTCCATCTCTACATCACACAACCGACCATGGCGAGCAGGACAGCACTGCGTGCCCTCAGCACCACCACCACCGCGCGCGGGTATACGCCGCGCGCCGCTTCGCCTCTTCCTCCTCCACCCCACCCCCAACGCCGAGAAGGGCAAGGCCAAGGCCACCTCCTCACCTGCTCCCTCCGCCTCCGCCTCCCCCGCCGCTGCCGACAAGCCAGCGGGCGACTACCAGGTCCTCGAGCCGCCAAAAGACGAGAACGGAGCCTACATCGTCCCGCCCCTTTCGCGCCCGCCCGGCGTCCCGATCCCGCCCTCGACCGACGCGCGGACATGGGCCAAGCGCCGCGAGCAGTTGTTGGACAAGGAGCGGCGGAAGACGGAGCGCAAGCTGCTCATCAAGGAGGCGACGCAGGGGTATTTCCACGACTACAATCTGGCGCGCAAGGCCAACGGGGGCAAGTTGTGGGTTGGCCCGCCGGTTTTGATCCGGGAAGATGTGAGTGCGCGGCCCGGCTGAGACGGGGGTGGAGGTGGATGCGACAGATGGAGGAGTCGGGAGCGAGCGGAGCATGAGGAGAGGAGGGGCCACGCTGACACTAGGCGGCGCAGTACTTCCCGGATATCAGCGGCAAGGCCCTCACGGGGGAGCAGGTGCACACGACCGACCTGTTCAAGGGCAAGGTCAGCCTCGTGTCGATTCTCAACACGCGTATCTCAGAGGTGAGTGGACAAGTCCATGGTGCAAGCCATCCGGTGGCCACTGGAAACTGGCCGCTGACAGCAGGAACACGTGCAGAGCTTCGTCGAGCCCGTCCTCGAGGACTGGGACGGCCAGCCGTTCTTCAACTACGTCCAGGTGAGCTGCGGGACGAACGAGGAGCTGACACCAGATCAACCACCAGGACAACGCGCTCAAGTCGATGCTCGTGTCGTTCTTCGTGTCCGGGCTCAAGCGCACCATCCCGAAGGACAGGTGGGGGACGTACATCTTCGCCACGGGCGAGTGGTCGCAGATTGACGTGAGTGTGGCGGTGTGCTGGCCGGGTGTGTCACTCTCGGTGACTGGATCTGGCCCGCCAGCCCAAAGGAGTTCTGCGCTAGTGCTAATGCTGACTGCAGATCCTCGGGCCGCTGGGCATGGAGAACAAGCTCCTCGGCTACGTCTTCCTCGTCGACGAGAACGCCAAGGTGCGCTGGGCGGGGTGTGCGACCGCGCAGCCCAAGGAGGTCGAGGACCTGCGCCGCGCCACGGCCGTCCTTATCCGCCGCAAGCTGGGCGAGACGAAGCAGGCATAGTTGCCAGCCCACTTTGAGCGCACTTTGGCGACTAGCGGGATGCGAGTGTGCGGGCGCAGTAGCAGCCCGCTCCCATATGCATGTGACATAGACCAGACCCCTTTGCGGACTGACGACTGACCCAAAGCTGACATTCTCACTCAGTCGGGCCCCAGCTAGAACATTCACATTGCATATTCACAGACATTTCTATAGCCTTCAGGCTCCATTTTTATCGTTCCCTTTCTCCCTCGACTCGCTCTACATGCCCAGCTTGACGGGGTTGGCCGCCTTGGCCGCGGCGTCCGACTCGCGCACCTGCGTCATGTCGATCGGCTCCGCGTACGGCACGTAGTCCACAAGACCCGCAGACTGGATCTGGAAGTGCTGGGGGTATCCCCACACGCGGGGGTCGAGGCCGAACTGGTGTCAGCGCCGTGCGTCATGCAGTTCGCGACGTCGCTCGTGCACTTACGTCCTGACCGGGGCCGCCGTAGTCGAACGGCAGCGCGGCGTCGATCTCCTGCACCTGCGCCTTGGAGAGGTGCAGCTCGAGCGCGCCGATGTTGGCCATCAGGTGCTCGACCTTGCGCCCGCCGACGATCGGGTACGTCCACGGATACTTGGCCATGACGTATGCGAGCGCGACGGAGGTGAGGTTGGCGACGCCGAGCTCGTCCGCGACCTTCTCAAGCACGTCGGACACCTGGTGTCAGCAGAGTCTACCTAACCCCGGCAGATGGCACCACTCAGAGTTCGGGCCGCGCCACCCCGCTTCTGCAGGTCCGCCCTCTGCGCCTCGCTCCGCTCGGCGGGACTCACGGCCACATCCTTCTCCGACAGCGCATTCGCACTGCGCCCCTCCGAGCTCTTACCGCGGTCGGCCTTGCGCTGGAACTTGCCCTGGCCCATGGCGCCCCACGGCGCGATCGCCATGCCCTCGCTCATCGCCATCGGGAGGAGGTCGCGCTCCATGTCGCGCGCGGCCGGGTTCCACTTGCCCTGGTAGATGACGAACTGCGCGAGGCCGTGTGCGCGCGCGTACTCGTTCGCCTTGGAGACGATCCAGGCCGGCGTGTCTGAGATGCCGAGGTAGAGGACTGGTGTGAGCGCGGCCGTCGCGCAGTGGCGGCCGAGACGAAAGGTGACAGCTGACGCGGAGACTCACCCTTGCCGCTGCGGACGAGGTTGTTGAGGCCCTGCATGATCTCGGGGATCGGGGTCGTCCAGTCCCACCAGTGGACGCTTGTGTGAGCCCAGGACATGCTACACTGCCCTGCGCGGGGGCGGTACGCACTAGTAGATGTCCACGTACGACGTCTGCAGACGCCGGAGCGAGTTCTCGATGCCGACCATCATCGACTTGTAGTGGTTGCCCGCGCTGCCGTCAGCTGTGACCTAGAGACGTTGATAGCTGAGCTATCCTCTCCCTCCCAGTGAGGCTCGCTCGAGCACGCACCGGTTCACCTGGATCGGGTGCTCCTTGACCCTGCCGTTCTCCGTGTTGGAGGTATACTTCGTCGCGATGACGATGTCCTCGCGGCACCCGCGCGCGGTGAGCCACTCGCCGATCCACTCCTCGCTCTGTCCGCCGTGGTACGTGTTCGCCGTGTCGAGGTAGTTGCCCCCGGCTGCCGTCAGTCCATCCCCTCACTGGACCGGCGTGGTCCGCACAGCTCACCATCGTAGTACGCGTCGAGCAGCTTGAACGCCTGCTCCTTGCTGATAGCGCCGAGCGCCTTGTTGCGGTCGCCGAGGGACATGCAGCCGAGCTGGAAGGGGGAGACGCGCAGGCCGCAGTTGGGCGAGAGGACACGGTAGCGGCCGAGCCGGGTGGGCGGGGGGAGGGCCATGGTGAGTGTTTGGACTTCAGAGGTGAGGGCTTGGCCTGTAGAGTGGGTGGAAGAGGGAGTAAGAGGGGTAGAGGGAGAGGGGGATCTTGCTTAGCAACCTAGACGTATATTATGGACGGCACGCATGGGGGAATGGACAGAAGCCCACCACGGCAAGTAGCGGCTGGCCGGCCCGGGCCGGATGGAATGCGGGATATAGCGTGCGCGCGAGCGCTACTTCCGGTCGTGGAAACGTGCCGGCATGCGGAATAGTGAAGATGGTCTGCACAGTTGCATATCATCGTAGTCCTTATCGTCCTATTATAAGCATACGTCTGAGTGTACGAGCAGTGTGATGACGGCGGCACCACCCAGGCGTTCGCGCTGGGTGTGTGTCCCGCGGCCTTATCACACCAAGAGAGGCTCGAGTGCCCTCATGTGCGCATCGCACGCCAGCAGGGCGGCCTCCGACTCCATGTGCACCCAGGTCTGCGGTTCGGGGTTGGCATTGATGTACTCTGTCGCTTGGAACACCCAGCAGGCTTTCTTCGGCAGGAGCAGTGGCGGGGAGTAGAATAGCGGCAGGTGGAGAAAGCGGTCGACGAACATGCCGGCCACGGGAAGACTTTCGCAGAACGGCAGCTCGTGGTTGTGCTCGAAGTCGGCGAGCTGGTGCACGGCGACAGCGAACCGCACTGGCGTCAGCGAGGTCAGCGCCAGACACACGAGTATCGCGATACTGCTTGCGGAAGATCTCGGATAGTTTCACAGCAGCGCGGGCGGCTTCCATCCACACTTGGTTCCGACGCCTCTCGAGAGGCACGTCGTGTAGCAGAGGCTTGAGGACGTCGTTGAACGCCCACCACACGATGCGCGGGCGGTCCACCATGGTCTTGAAGGCCTTCTGGATCTGGAGGCGGGTGACTTCGTGGGGCGTGGGCGTGCCCGACGCGTCGTCCGGCTTCTGAGTCCAGCGGAACGAGACCAGCTTGAAGTCGTCGGCGCCCTTTTCGGCGTTGAAGAATGAGATGGCCGTGGCGTTACTGTTCGAGATGGTAGTGGCACCGGGCTTGGAGGCGAAGTGCTGTTCGAAGGAGGTGCCTTGGGGTGGGTTGGGGAGGATGAAGTCGCTGCGGTACTCCCAGGGGTACATTGGTTCTGGGAAGCCCTCAAGTTTGCCGTAAACTCCATGCTGCTGTCAGAGACACAGCAACTGGCGACGGTTTGTGTTCACCTCGTTGGTGGTGAGGGACTCTGGGATGCTGAAGTCGATCTCCAGCTCGTTGAGGAGACGATCGGCCTCGTCCATCCACTGCCTCCGCTTGTTGTCCTCTGCTTGCTGTGGGGAGATGAAAGCGTGCCACAGCGCATCCCAGGCGAGGCCAATCATCCAGCCCACCAGCGACTGGACGCTAGAGTTAGTCCCTGAGATGTGCGCTGGCTAACTCACATGGGCTTAGTCCCTTCCAATGACGTCCACGTTGTTGTGCCGATGATCACAATGAACACGCACAGAGAACGGACCGCCGGCACTGAGGTCAGCGTGGTCTCGTCAGCTTTCTCACTGTCTTCGCTGTGGGTAATTGGACCCAGTACCGCGATGATATACTCGAGAAAGTTCCCTGGTCTCAGCACGTTTCATGGGAGGGTGACTGACCAGCTGCCCCGATCTCGGCATTCCGCACTCGAGTCATTGTGATACGCCGTTTGACCTCCCTCGCATACTTCTGCCACCACCGGACCATCAAGGAGAGCTTGCGGCGCCAGGGGGCGAGTGCCCCTGCACCCCCTTGCTGCTTGCGCCCACTCTGGGATGTAAGGCTAGCGGGGACCAGGGGAGAGCTGAGGCCAGACGAGGGCTGGGGGTTGGTAGGCGGGGGAGGCGGAGTGGTTCTGCCTGGGCCCACGGGGCGTGGCCGCAGCCCCGCCTCTAGCTTTCCCGGGGTCACATCAACGGTGTCAGGTGGTTTCTGATAGTAAGCCCAGTCCACTGCTGTACTCACGGGCTCGAGCGTCCCCGCCACTGTCGGCGGCGTGGACGAGGTGTCTGTGGCTGTGGGATCCGATGGCTCGAGAGGGAGTCCCTGTGGCCCTGACGACGGAGAAGACGGCGTGGAAGCTATACCTTGATCGGCCGCAGTGGCGTCGGTAGCCGGGCTACTCAGGTCCTCGAGAGAATGACTCCCTGGCACTGTCGACGAGGCAGCCGGAGACCCTTTGACGGGAGTGGTGGGCTCGGGAGCCATGAGTAGGGCGACTAGTGGCCGATGTCGTTGTCGCAGAGGGAGTGGGCGAGAGCAACAAACAGTCCAGAATGCAAGCCAGCAAGTGAGTGTACACTACTCCAAGGACGTCCTTGGTCTCTAGAATCAAACGAAGGCCGAGACTGGAGGGATTGATCACCCGGCTCATCGCTGCACAGGACATCTTGGCAGTGATCCCTAGATTAGCACGCAACCGTGACGCCCCGGGACGAGACACTTGACAAACCTGCAGAACGCTCAGAAGTCGATCAGACAGGACTCCCTGCCTGCCGGTCCATTGCGCGATCCAAGTCTGCACTGCCCCGCTGACAGCTCAACAAAGACGGCCACATTGGAGTCCTTCGTTGCAGCGGTGGCCGACAGTGGCACCTAGTGCGCGGCGATCAGTTGTTCCCCGCCGAGACGATGTATCTCACACCTCCCCACCCCTTGGATCGACTCTGCACAGCCACGCAAGGGCGCCACCAGCCCACATACGCTCTGTCGAGTCGACGTTGCATCAAAACCACTGCCGCTCTTCCCATACCATCCCAAACCCGCCCGTTCCCAACCCGAACAAAACCCACCACCCAACTGCGACGGAACCAAATCCGGCCATCTCCGTCCCCATTTTTCCACCGACCCCTCCCCCGCGCCGATTCCGACGCGCGAAACCCTCTCGCGATGCGTAAGAGCTGCCAAGCAAAAAGAAGAAGCGCACTACCGGGGTCGAACCGATGATCTTGGCCATATTCGATCCTGTAGGAACCGGAAGACCACGCCGTACCGCTTGGCCAAGCGCGCTGATGTTTCTGAGTGGTTTAGGTGGGAATACGTGTGACTGGAGGTGGGATTAGCGGGAGTATTTCGCAATTAGGATTTCGAAGGATAGGATTAGGAGGCGATTTAGAGTCTCGTTTGGGGCTGTGAGCTGCAGATGCTGTGAGTTGTGGGATGCATGCCGACGAGGAGTCAACGGCGTGCTTGTGTGCTGGTGTGTAGGGACTGCCCGACCTCGAACAGAGTGTGGCCTTGCGTAAATGGACGATCGACGTTTGCGCCAGCAGGACCGTTATCGTCTGGCGACACACGCCATGCCGTTCCAGCGCATCTCGTGTGTCTTGTCTCTGGGATTGCCATGCCTACAGGGACATGAACGAGGGCACCCGACGTGTTTGTAGGAGTAGACCATACGGCTGTTCGAGTATGAAGTTGTGGTTCGCGAACCTGGCTACACAAGCTGACTGCGGTTGGCACCGATACGACGAGTAGGGCGACGCTTCCTGCAATTGCTTGTGTCCTCGCCTTGCGTCCAAGAACAGCCGCTGCACCTACCTCAGGAGCGCTCTCTGTGTAGGTACATAACACGCTCCCTGTGTAGGTACATAACATTTACCATCTACAGGATACATGCATGATCTGAATGAACGGGCTGCTCGCAACGCGTGATTGGCGGCAACAAGTCCTTGGCGCCATCCGCAGCGTCCCCGCAGCCAGCCACAGAGATGTACACACTACCCTACCCTCGACTGCGCTCGGTGCCCCTCTCTTCATGTTCAATGCACACCATCCGCAGCTGCACTTGAATACTCCAGAGAAAGGGGCGTGCACGAGCGTTATCTTATCATCATGATATCATCCACACGATGTCTCACACGAAACTCGAGGCTAGCTTTGCCTATCCTCCTATTCATACACTACGAAGTGCGACATGTCTCAGCCGCGCCACAGGTATCAAACTATAGGCTTATATGCGAATGGTGTGCCGGTACCAACGATAGGTAAAGTGTGTGCTGCACGCCGGTATACGACCCGCGTGAAATGTCCGTTGTGCTGCTGCTGTTGCTGTGTTGCCCATATGATTCAAGTCGAAAGTCCGTGAGGCGCTTACAAGGCGATGGCGAGGCCGATGGCCATGGCGCCGATAACGGCGGCACTCGCCCCGACTGGGCGCGCCGAAATGGCACCGCTCTTGGTCAAGTTGTCGCCTCCCGCAGTGCCGTTGCCGTCGCCTGTGGCAGACACATTCGCGACGGCGCTAGGCTGGGGCGGGGGCGGGGGAGGAGGAGTGGTCGCGTTGCCGACAATGCCGACGCCGTAGGCAAGAGTGGAAGCACCGTCAAGAGCCCAGGTGAGGCCACCAAAGATGTGGGACATGAAGATCTCGTCCTTCCAGACTGCGATGCATGAGCACAAGGCAAACACCGGATGGACCCTGCGCCGCAAGGTCGATGGCGGACAACTCACTCTCATTGGTGTGTCCCAGGGAGGTGTAGAAGGATCGGCCGTGTTTGGTTGTACCGTTGACCTTAATACCGTACTGGGGCTTCTCGATGTACCAGGCTGGTGCTCGTCAGCTGCTGCGCCGAAACATGCAATCCCGACGGAACATACCAATAGGGTGAGGGGCCGGACTTGTCAGGAACGTTAGGGTCCTCGCTAGGGTCTGGCGTTAGCAGAGGATTATTGTCTACAACTCCGCGCGCGCTATACTCACTGTTCAGCTTAGACTTGTCGACAGTGACGAGGACGGTCGCACCCATCTCGCGGGGGTCACTCTGGTAGAAGTAGACCTCCTCCGAGAATGTCCACTGGTCGGGCATGTCGGCGGTGGCAGGGTGGTCCTTGGTCAAAGGGAGAAGGTCTGCAGGTTAGTACATTCAGGCACAACGCGACGCGGGTATGGCCGATGACCGGTGAATCCGCCGAGGAGACTTACCGCGAGTTGCTGCTCGGGATGGTACTCGAAAAGAGCTGTGCACGTATGAGCTCATGCGATCGATGGACGTCGCGTCGTACTCACCACCGACAGCGGCCTTGTAAGCCTCCATGTGCTGAAGAGTACCGCATGCAAGATGGACACCAGCGTAAACTCCGCCGACTGCAGCCACTTAGTTAAGGAGCCCTGCTGGTCCCAGTCGAGGACTGATCGCGATGTGAGCATGCTATTCAACCCGTTGCTGGGGATACGTACTGCCTTCACTCGTTGAGACGAAGAAGATGCCGTCGTAGAGGGACAGGTTGGTGTCGTTGAATGTTGCTGCATCCCTGTGTGTGAGTGGGGAGGAAGCGTTACTAGCGCGCGACACGAGGTACATCGTACATCTCGACGTGCGTAACCACTTACTCGCTGAAGTCAAAGTCGATGTTGTACTCGGTCCAAGCTTGCCCAGCTGCTCGATGGCGACGGGGATCGAGTCGTGACGGAAGCCCTCAGTCTTGGTGAAGACGAGGACGCGTGGGGAGACTGGGGCCGCGGCGGGGTTGGGCTTGGCGACACCCATGGTGGCCGCGAGCGCGACGGTGAGGACGGTCGCGATGGTTGACAGCATGGCGGGCGGTCGCCGTGGTCTGTCGAAGGAGGAGGAAGGGTGAAGGAAGAGCTCGCGAAGAGCGAGTTGGTTCGAAGAGAAAAGACAGCGAAAGAAGTTGCAGATGCGAAGTGGTGAATGAGGAAAAGGAAGGAAGTGTCAGTGCTGAAAGGGATGATGGAAGTTGAAGTTGGGGGTGGGGGGGGAGAGAAGGGGAGGTTGTATTACAGGGAAGGTTATGTATGTTGATGTCTAGCTGTTACTACCGATGGAGGTATGCAATGCAACAAGCCAAGCCAAGTTGAATGGGGGGGAAGAGGAAGTCGACAGACGAGATCAGACGAGATGGGCGATGCAGCGAGTGTGTAGAGGAAGAGGCAAAGTGAGGGGAGGGAAGGGATGAGTATGAGAATAGCAACAGGCGAGTGTGGGGGTAGGGTGAAAGCCTGGGGGGTAGGACAGGAGTCGCGTTCGTAGTGGATAGCTGGAAGTTGGGTGAGAAACCGTCGGATGGGACGAGAGAAAGGGAGCAGGCACGTGAGAGGTGGAGAGGAGAAGGAGAGTTTTGATCGTACAGCAGCAGTGTGGGAGCACTGGGAACCAAACTTGGCAGAGTAACGGCAGCCCGGGGGGTTAGGTTAACCCTACGGGAGGAGAGGAAGACTCGGAATACAAACTGCTATGCATTTGGTTACCGACAAAGTTGTTGGGTCAACAATGTTGGCGAGGCATCCGAACACAAAGCAGAAAAGGCAGATCCGGGGCGCTACGCCAAGCAACGCCCTCAAAGGCACTGGGCTGTGGCCCCATAGCCCCCAATACCATGTTACAACGCGCGATTCGTCCACTCTCCGACGTCAATGGCCAACAACACAACTCGCTCGTCGGTCCAGTCCTTTTGAGATCTCTGTCAGCTGGTCAACTGAATAGCTTCAGGATACAACGTAACAAAGAGGTATAGTTCAGGTTCCAACATGTTTGGGAATGCGGTTCTGGAGCAGCAGCCATGGCGTCGTAAAAGATGTCTCACAGGACCCAACAAATCCCCCTTAGGGGAACTGTCCCAAACCCTGGGTCGACCCTGAGATTGGCGTCGTCGTTTTGTGGGCAGACTGTATACCTTCTGGTATGAAGAGCGGGGTGATCGGGGTAACTCAAAAAGGACGCGTCGTGGCGCGTGTCACCCACGCGTTGAGGGTTTGTGTACCTCTCAACCCACCACCAACCCAGGAGTGGGGATCCGAAGCCGGATGTACCGGAGCTTAAGCCCTGTAGGCATACTTTTCTCATTCCTTGGAATCCCTTTTCGGGTGAGAGCTAACATTTGACTCTGGTCCCTAGATTTGGAGTGGGAAGAAGAGGAGGGACATTCATGCTTGCTCGGATTCCAGTCGCATGCATTCAACCGCCTCCTCTACCCTCCCTTCTGATTTCCCATAAGAAGGTACTATTCTGTCACCAGCGGTCATCTGCGATGCCCATTGCTGCCAAGTTAGCCCAGACCAGATGAAAAGGACGCAAAGTGATTGAGGCGTAGCACCGCGTGAGCGCTGAGGAATGCGGCAGACTCGGCGGATGAAACGCCAAGGGTTTACCCACGCTTCCGTCGGCATTTACTCCTCTCCCTCCTCCCCTCTCCACCCTCTCATCCTGGCCTGATCAGCAGAGTGTTCCTCAGCGCACGCCCCCCTCAACAACTGTATCGCACATACACACGCGCGTATGCAGCATACGCAAACAACAGCCAAAGTCACGCTCGCATGGATCGCACAGACACACGGGCGCACGCGCTCAACCGGATAATACACCGGAGATGGCCGGTTACACTGCTGCCATGCGGCCAAGATGGCAACCATTTGCATGCTTCTGGCTTCTGCTTGGCCTTCTTGGCTGCTTCCATCTGCGCCTCTTTCCTGCACTGCCTGCCCGATAGGGAGTCGAAGGCAATGTCTGCTAAGCTGTAGAAACGCTAGCGGGTTTCGTCGTTGACAGGAATAGAAGTGTGGCAGGGTGGCCGTCAGTCCGCTCGTGCGCTCCATTTTTAGATTGTGAATAAGGGAGCTGCTAGCCATCTCGTCGCCTCTCTACGGTCACCGAATCCCGGTTGCGTTGCATTGTGCATGGATGTTGGCATGACCAAGGGACAGTGACTGACACCACGTGCACGGTGTTAGGTAGATGCGTTGCGCTGTGTAGTGTCCGTGTCCGTGTCCATGTTCATGTTCATGTCCGTATCTGCCTTTGTTGCACCTAGAATGTGGCGAGTGGCAGTGTGGGAAGAGCCGAGTGGCAGCTTGGCGCTGCCCACTCTTCTAAGGCCACCAACGTTCATTTACTCTGCCTAACATGTCCACTTCATTTGTATTGACTCCCCAGGCTGTGTCGGAGGCACACCCACGCCAACTTGTCTCGCGGGGACGCCACGCACCGCCCCTTTTCCGCCGCACGCCGCTGACATCGTTGTAGATTCCTCAATCCAACCTCCGTCCATCACACCTGTGCTACTGTAGATGGTCGCCGACCGAATAGGGGCGGTGGGCGGTCATCCCCCACTCATACAGACTTGGCCCCGCCTTGGCATCTGGGCGGCTCCCACGGGTCCGGCAGTACCTGCGCCTCTGCCACCCGGAAGCCACTGTGGCATAGCCGTCTGTCCCGAGTTCTCTGGGCAGAATGGGAAGACAGAACGTGGCGATGATCCACATCGCAGTTGGGACTGGCGACTAACAAGGCATGGACCATAGGGCTACTTCGCCGCTGGCATGGGACATGTATTAGCGGTGACTCCCCCTATGCAACCTTCTCCTGTAGGACCCCGACCCAGTCCGGTACATCAACATGGCTTCCAACGGACTGCATACCCCCGTACGTATCCTCCAGCATGTTTGGGAACGGCGATCATCAATGCCCATAGGCCCAAACCAGGACCGGGATTGAGGGCCAGGAGACGACGATCACCCATGGTGCTTGCGTTATCCCGGTGCCGCGGGCCTGTGCCTCTCTGCCTCTGCTTTCTCTGCTTTCGCCTTCCTTTCCTACGTATCCGTCTTCTTCATCCCGGCGGTATCGCGTAGTAGGACTACATCGTAGGACCACATGTTTCCTTGGCTAGTAGAGTGGGAGGGCGACGTCGATCAGCACACGACAGCCTAGCGTCGTAATCCTCAGGTTCAAGTCGACTGTCTGTATACCATACTGGAGAGCGCGACTCCATGGGTCAGGTTCTGCGTCTGGGCTGTGTCTTGTCTGCCCCCTATACGCAAGAGCGTCGAGTTTCGGGCCGTAAGCCTCGTGAGCGACGTAGACGCGTCGGTCAGCCCGATGCGAAGACAGGAGCTCCGACAAGTGACAATGTTTGTTTGCCTAGACGTTGTGTGTTCATACCGTTGGGGTCTGGGCCGCGTATCTCGACGATCGTCGCGAGGAACTGCATAGCTTGAGAGTCAACAAGCTCCGTTTCCGAGATACTGCGGTCCTCGATGCCGTAGACTTTGGACGTGCTGAGCCGTCACGTCTCGTGGCACCGACTTGGTGGATACATACTAAGTACGGGACGAGGGTCGCCGCCAAGATGACGCAGAGCGACCACGGTATACGGCCTACCGAAGGCAGTGGTACACGGTGCTTCCTGATTATACCCATCTTGTGCTGCCCATATTGTGACTTGAGAAGGACTTGGGTCAGACAGATATCGAGGCTCAGCTCCGGTGGAATGGTGGCCTCAACAAGGCGCATACAAGGATGGAGACTTGTATATCTGCCGTTTCTCATCGCCGTGATGCCTCATCTCCGCTCCTGAAGGGGAACGCGCACCTTCACTCCCCGAGTGTTTCCCAAAACGAACACTACAACACTGCAGCAAGTGGTACGGCTGCGCCTCTCTGCCACCTCCCTTCCCGGCCAGTCTCCTCGTCAAGCTCCTATCAGGCGCGTATCTGCCTCGCGCTGCACGAAGTCAGAGTGGGGTCCGATGTCGAACGAGAGCCCAGCGACGACCAACTTCGACCCGCTTGGTCCACTTCTTCCACCTCGCAAGACCACCAGCGACTTCGAAGGAGGTGCATAACTCTCCAAGGGCGACGAGACTCGCCATACCTCCCCTGTCCACTCCAGAAGTCCACTGCCACACTGTTTCACGAGGTGAAACCATCAGCCGAGACAGGTGCGAGACAGACTCCCTCTTGCACGACTCATGCCAAAGAAACTGCGACTTGAAGCCGACCACTCCCGTCTCACCTCCAGTATCCCCTAACCCACAGACTGCGCAGCACTAGCAAAAGCTTGAGGAGGGGCAAAAACAGATGACCTCTGGCGGGATCGAACCGCCGACCTCATGCGTAACTCGATACTCGATGTTAAGCATGCGCTCTAACCAGCTGAGCTAAGTGGCCTTGTTGATCACGTGCGCTTGTCTCGGAACAGGCCGAGGGCCGGGGGATGGCACTTGGTGGAAACGGAGACGTTTCGGTGACACCGCCGAGACGCACCGGGTGGGCTCGTGGATATGCGCGGTAAAGCACGCGAGCACGGTTGATACCCAGAATGCAGACCAACACCCAGCCAGACGGACATGCGGATACGTGCAGGGGTAAGCAGCGGGGCGTGTGCCCTGCTTATTCCAGGCTGGACTCTGGACTCTTCGGTCGTACAGCACTGCTACCTCCTCAGTCCTGCTGGCCTCCCCAGGCTGCCGGACTGGGGTAGGCGCCGAGGGACGACGAACGCAAGGTCGGTGACAGGCAGGGGGAGGACGTCCAGATCCTATCCATGCGTCCGCGAGGAGGTTCAGAGATCCACACAGTAGACCAGAAACAGGAGCAGCGTCGGCCACCATTGCTCTTGCCCCTCCCGGGACATCCTGGAGGGGGCCATTGCCAGAGGGGAATACAGAAGGGAAGGACGAGATCCACCACCACGGGCCACCCATGACATGAATAGCAGAGGGGAGCATCTGAGAGCGTATTCAACGATGGGGCAGAGGAACGAGAGAGGTTAAGGGAGAGTCAACAGCGACGCGTAGCTTAGCATCGCAGAGTGTGATGGCTCGCAGCTGAGATCTGATAAGATCTGATAGCATGGAATCTTAGAATGGACAGGGGAGCTGATGTTGATACTGAAGATGAATGTAATGTCTAGATGTTGTGTACTGCGAGGAATGCTGGTACGGGCTGGTGGCTGGTGGCAGGCGAGCTGTCGATGCTGCCATGTTTGGCTGTAGGCCAAGGCGTTACCAGCAGCTCTGAGATCTGGGAGGTGGGACCCAGCGAGCTAGAATCTAGGATTTCCGCCGGCATCGCGTGGCCACGCAAACAACTATTCCCAAGCATGCGCGCTCACCCAATGCAGCCAGAGTGCAGCATAGGCGCATGCATGGCTGTTAGTTGCGATCACCCCGATCGTCATTATTTGTTGTCGTTGACAAAGATCAACATCACGTGACGCTCCTGATCTTGATCTTGCCGCGCCCACGAAGTGTCCCACCGTACGACCCCGTACGCATCCTAACGGCGTTTCGCTCGGCCTTTGTGATCCACCCAGGATTCAGGCACAGTTGGAGGATCAGATCACTCGGCGCAGACAAACACCCGCCTGCCCGCCCGCGCAAGCGCAAGCCTGCGTAGCCACGCCGTCGCCACCGCCTCTCCCCCTCCCCCTCCCCCTGCCCTGTCCCCTCTGCACCTCCCGATCAACGACACCCCCCGACCCGGCGAATACTTAACCTCCCACCCCTCCCCGCTCCTTCTCCTATTCTCCCACTCCACATTCCACCCCACCACACACCACCACCACCGCTTTCGAGCACCCCTCACACCACACCACCACCACCACTACTCTACAACAACAATGTCCGGTCGCGGAAAGGGCGGAAAGGGTCTCGGCAAGGGCGGCGCCAAGCGTCACCGCAAGGTCTTGCGTGACAACATCCAGTAAGTCGAGCGCCAGAGCATGTTTGAAAGCACAGTCGCTCACACAAAGGGGTATCACCAAGCCCGCCATCCGTCGTCTCGCCCGTCGTGGCGGTGTCAAGCGTATCTCGGGCCTCATCTACGAGGAGACCCGTGGTGTGCTCAAGATCTTCGTGAGTAGCACGAGGGCTCGCCAGAGCCCGAGACGGTTTATTCTCCATGAACACAGCTCACACCCAGCTTGAGAACGTCATCCGCGACTCGGTCACCTACACCGAGCACGCCAAGCGCAAGACCGTCACCTCGCTCGACGTCGTCTACGCCCTCAAGCGCCAGGGCCGCACCCTCTACGGTTTCGGCGCCTAAGCGCGGCCACGGCCAGCGTAGCGAGCAAGCCCCCTTCGAGCTTGCTCCTCTTCGTAGTCTGCTTGACAATTCGAGAGAAGGAATCGGCAGGTGTTTTCGTTTTCGATATCTCTTTGTAGCGCGGCAGTTGGGCCGATGCAACAGCCCGCGGTTTCTCTTCTATTATCATGGTGCATGTGTGGGGGTGTTCACTGTCAGTTCTGAAGAGGGGTTCAGGTGATTGAGGTGCGGTGTGATGTTGGTGAGCTGGATGGATGCATGCAGGCCAGAGGGGAGATATGGCAGGACAGCTGACAGGATGGATGGATGCATGTTTAGTGACGTTGTCCTATGTGGCTGGATGGATGGATGATGGATGAGCGGCTGATGGATGGGGATTGAGTAAGAATGGCTTGTTCGGACGGTGGGATCAAGTCGCAATGGGTGGGGGAGCCGATGGCGTCTGCGTTGCCACCCGAGGCTCTTCGACCGACGCCATCGGCAGTGCAAATTCGCCCAGACGCCCAGTCGAGTCAAGTCAACTCCAGCCATGTCGACAGATCTAGTCCTCGGCAGATTGGCGCTCGGCAGTCCATCCGCCCTCCGATCCGGCGCCACATTCGGCCCGTGGCCTTCTCTGGACAGCGCTCAACAAAGGCTCGATAGGATGCACAGACGTGCTGGACGATTCTGCAGCGCTGCATCTACGAAGTTACGAAGGTAAGCTGCGGCTGCCGAATTGAAGAGGGCACCGCTTCTACTAGGGTCTCTACTGCGCCACGCCGGCCACCGTAAATTGTGCTCCGGTCGGCGATCCGAAGATCCTGATCGCCATACGGGACGCATCTAGTGATATCTTGCATGCGACGAAGAGCATCCAGTCATATCCTGCCGCGCTGAAGATGAAGATGAAGATGATGCATGGACATGATGGCATGATAATATACAGATACAGAAGATTAATGCAGCGTGCGTAATCGCCAATGAAAGATGGATGTAGCTCTCCGGGCAGTGACCACAGAGCCCGCCTTACGCCTACTCGTCGTCGTCGTCCTGCTCCTCTTCGGCACGGGGGAAGAACTCGTCGCTGCAGACCTGTGCGAAGGCGCGCGCGGCCTCGCGCGCCTCGTGGTCGAGGCCCTCGGTGAGCGTGTGCGCACCGGAATAAGGGCGGAGGAGGACGAGCGGGGGCCCAGCCGGTGCTTCGTCAGCGTCCCCGGCCGCCGCAGCTTCTGGCTCGCCGCCAGCGTGCGCAGGCGCTTCCACGGCGACTGCCGCCTCCTGGTTCGGTTCCGAGAAGACTTCCCGGTGCTGGAGGTATGCAGCGACGAACGCCACACCAGTGGGCGCCACACGAGAGAGGAAGGGCTCGAGCAGGGCCTTCGGGTCGATATCGTTCCCAGCCTCGGCGGAGAGGTACACGATCCACTGGCCGCGGGGGCACGAGCCGGTTCCCTCGCCCATGACGAGCGCGCGGACGAGCGGGGAGCTCGCCGTTGGCGGGAACGCGAAGACGGCGGTATCGTCGTCCTCTGCCTCCTCGTCCTCTGTCGTGGGCTTGTGCAGGACGGGCGGCTGGGATGTGACTACGGCAATGAGGTGGGCGGTCGTGCGCACATCCCTCGCTGCAGAGTCTGCGGGGAGGAAGCCGGGAGGCGTGATCAGGTGCTTTGCGGTTACTGGGCCCGAGTGCGCAGCGATGTTCAGTGTAACTGAGCTCTCCCCCACTTCAATGGAAGAAGGCGCACCCTCGGCTCCGAGGATGTACGTCCCGCCGAACACGGCGCATGCGCTGGCGTCAGCGAAGTTCTCCTAAGCGAGTGGTTCGAGAGCGACGCGCAAGCGGTCGTGGTTGCCACCGGCTACCCCGCCCACGCTGCCACTAAATCGTCACCGGTTGACTGGACTTACCGGCAGAAGCCCTGGGCGACCTCGCCCGCGCCACCATACTGGCCCACGAGGAACGCGCTCGGCCCATACCGCCCCATCGAGCGGAGGTATCGCCTCGCGCGCCTCAGCGCCGGGAGACACGCTTCGTCCGCATCAGCGAACGCAAGGGCGTACGTCAGCGCCTCGGCCAGCCGCCCACTGAGCCCAAACGCCGACTGAAGGAAGGCCAAGAGAGGCTCGTCCTCGCGGCCCTGCAGCAGAGGGTCGTCCTCAAACTCGCCGCCGGCGAAGAGGAGGGCCTTCATGAGCTTGCGCTTCTCCGGCAGCGAGATGGTCTTGTCCTTGAACACATCTTCTTTGGATCCAGGCACGCGGGCGAAGTCTGGGCTTCCGTCGGATCCGGAAGATCCGGAAGAGATGTGCACGCCGTCAAGGAGCTTGAAGGAGACGTACTTGCTCACGTCGGAGGATATGAGTGTCTGGACGAGGTCGCCGCGCGAGGCCATGAGTGCAGGGAAGAGGGAGAGCGCATAGCGCCGCTTATCGGCCTGCAGCTCGGGCGTCAACGGCGTCGTCGACGCATTCGTGTATTGCACGCGCTGGGACTGCTCGAATGGCGACGACGCGGATGGGGCAGAGGAGGAGCGCTCGCTGGCCCACTGCTCGAGCTCGTCGAGCGTCAGGCTCGCCTGCTCCCCGCCATAGTACTCGTTGGGGTCGAGGTGGAGGACGCTCTTGCCGGCCTTGGCTAGCGCTCTGTTGTGCGAGTCGTCATCGAATGGCGAACGGAGCGGGTGAGACGAGTAGGCCGAGACGGAGTGTTCGGATGCGGGTGAGATGAGATGGGCGGGTGTGGGATGGGCGATAAGTGGTGTGATGGGATGGAAATCGAGATAAGCACGTGAACGGGTGAGATGGACGGAGGCCCGAGGAAGTAGGTAGATTGCATGAGAAGGAGCTGTGTCAGCACGTCGTTGACAGAGACATATGCATCGAGCACGCCGTGTAGTGCAGTGTGTGAAAATGGAAAACTCACGCTGCAGCAATACTTTGTGCTAGACCAGTGCCCAAGACGACGACATCGAAGGTGTCCGAGTCGAGGTTCATGGCGTGACTGGGAATCAAAGTCGAAAGAGTCGGAAGTCGCGATCGATAGTGGTGGATTTGGACTGGGAGCAGCAGTAAGCCCAGAACTCGAGTCGGTCCCGGATGGATTTCTAACGGGCCAAGCCAGCCGGAAGTGACCGGTGGAGGTTAGGCGGCCCGGCCGTTGTCCGCTGGCTGTAAGAGTGGGGCTTATCGCATCCCCCCTTGTAATGATCTGACTCGAATCGGGGGTGCGCACTTGACTCTCCCTTTTGGTGGGATCGCGTGGAGTCGAGTAGCTCCTCCCTCCCCCCTGCCTCCCCCCCCCCCCTGTAGTGCCACCCAAGCACACTCCCACCCACCCACCCTCGCTCGCTCGCTCGCTCGACTCCAACTCAACATTGCAGTTATATAATACCCTAGACCAGCACTTCTGGCCATCCCCCACACCATGGCGACGTCTCTCGCAGTTCCAATCGCGTATATTACGGTGCTCGTCACCTCGCTCGCAATCTTCTCGCGCGTCTACCGCCGTAGGCGGGCTGGTAAGTGGCAACAACGACCGTGGTTGTGTAATCAGCCATCCTCGTCGTCCCCTCCCTATCCCATCCACCTTCCGCCGGCCATCAATCAACAAATCTCCCTCTGCCCAAACAGCCCATCCACACCCCTCCGCCCTCCTCATCCTCTGCATGCGTGCACCACTCACACTCAGCCGAGAAGACGTCGTTCGAGCCATGGTTCCCTGCACACCCCGCGCGCGACATCTACATCACGCTCCTGTCCGCCGAGCCGCCGGTGCCGGAGAGCATGCTCAAATCTGCGCTGCTCGTCCGCGCGACTGCCGACGTCAAGCGCATCTGGCGCATCAAGGAGGACAAACAGGCGCTGGCCGGGCTCCATCAGCGCGGACTCGTCGGTGACGACACGATGGCGCGCTTCGCCGCTGCCGAGAAGGAGCTCGAGGCCGAGATTGTCGACGTCGTGTCTGAGGCCAACACATTCCGCAATGGATGGGGCGCGATGATCTTCGCCACGGCGTCCGAGATGGCCAACGCTGAGCGCACCCGCGAGACCGTTATCAACATCGGCAAGGTCAAGGCCCAGGAGGGTGAGTCAGAGAGGGCAGCGTCAGCTGCCCTCCACCTAGAGCTGGGCGTCCATCGCTACAACCATCAATCCACCATGTCTGACAGCGCTGACCAAGCAGAGAAGCGCCTCCAGCTCCGCGCCAAGCTCCTCGGTCTTCCCCTCACGCAGACGAACCTCACCGCTACCCCGCCCGCCTCGACGCCTGCCGGCACGCCGCCTCCCGGCGCGATCCCGCCGCAGGTCGCCGCCGCGCTCCAGGCCGCGCAGGAGGCCCAGGCCGCCGGCCAGCCCATCCCTCCCCAGCTCGTCAACATGCTCAAGTCGATGGGCGTGACCCTCAACCCCGCCCCCGGCACCCCCAGAACCAGAACCAGATGTCTAGTAACTCTAGCCCCAGCGGCAGCCCCATCCCGACCGCCGCCGCCTCGCCCACGCCCACTAAGCGCAAGGGCAACAAGAAGAAGTAACACTGTAGCCTAGCCTATACCCCATCACCATCATTGCCACCATGCATCCTGTAGACCCATTTTGCTGATCTTTGGTGCAAAAATCTCATACCGCGGCGTCGAGCTGATGACTCGCATGGACCACGACGGTGGTGGGAGCGAGTCGTGGTAGCTTCCGCGTGGCGCCCGCTCTGAATCCTGAGTGCCAGACGTGGCCCGTGGCTGTGCCGGCCGGATCCACCGCCGCCACCCGGCCACCGTAGACCACCGTAGGCCACCGTAGGTTCGGTCATCTGTCAGCCAACGCAAAGCAGGCTTGCGTCAGAGGCGCGTTTCAGCACACCTAACCTCACCCTGCTGACCCAACCATCCTACAATCTCGCGAAAATGATGCACAGATCGACATCGACATCCATGCATGTCGTGGCGCCACCCCAGTCGTCTTTCTATGCATCCCCGTCGCCATCGCCATCGCTATCACCATCGGAGGACGCAGCATGCACGACCATGCCGCGCTGCTGCGGGGCCCGTGCGCGGTCGGCACTTGCCATCTGCCATCTGCCATACAGAGGACACGGGGGCCGTGCACCATGCGTTACGGGACACGCGGTGGTGCGAGCGGTGCGAGCGAACGGCAAGATCGGCGAACGACGCAAGGCTGCAATGTTGCTCGACGACGTGGAATGCGTCGACGTTCATTCTCAGTTTAGAAGCGTACATATCGAGGATATCGATGCATGTAGATGCAACCGACGAGATGGGCAAGCAGCACTGACCGACGGCTACTGCCCAAGGCCCCGAGTTTACGACAATATGCAAGGCGGCCAGCCGAGCAGCTGACACGATATTCGCTTCCCCTCCTAGCGAAGTAGCGAACTGTCGCCAGCTGTGACACCCGTTCTGCTCATCGGTACCGCCGAAGAAGCGATTGATCATCTCACGGGCTGATCTAAGCTGACAACCTCATGACCACGACTTCCCATCTCGGAATGCTGGCTGACTCGATGCTGGTGAAAATCACCGTGGTCCCTGGTGTGGCCGCCGGCGACTTTGCTTGGGGATCAATGGCAGCCACGTGGTCCGGTTCCGATAATGCCGACCTTCTGAGCTCTGCCGGCCTCTGGCCTCTGGCCGCTGGAGCCCACGCGTCATTCTCCTCATGCCATTATCGCGACGATTGTGCCTGAGCACGCTGCATGATATCACTTCATCGCTTCATTACAAACAGCGCACCTCACCGCACCACCCCATATCAACACCTAGGCGGGGTATGAGGCGCAGCCGCACAGCCCAGATCTGGGCAGGCTCAGCCGACGGATACCCAGGCTGGCGAGATGGCCGGGAGGCCACATGAGAGAGAGAGAGAGACAAGAGTGGGACGGCGATGGCGATGGTATACGTGATGTCGGTGTGATGTGTTAAAATGCAAACAGAACTACCGCATGACGATGCCCTTCTCCGCGTTGATCTTGTTAGGCCGCTTGTCGAGTGGTCCAGACCGAGCGCGTCGTCGCCACCCACTTGTGGTCGAACAGACGTCGTCTGATGTCAATCCACGTCCACGCTTCCAATCCAAGTACTCACCTCCTCGACCGCAGACGGCTGCTTATACACCTGCGACGACACGAGCGAGAACTTGTACTTTGCAAAGTCCTTGTCCGACAAGCCAAGCCTCTCCTGTATCCGCTTCTTAGTGTCGAGAAGACCTCGCCCTCGCGGATGACGAACGGCATGGCACACCATGCGTCTTGCTGGGTCGCGCGAGTAGTGGAACAAGTTCACATCTTGGTGTTGTCGCCAGCGTTCAGCTCCTCCAGTGGCACCTCCTCGCATACAACTCGGCAGGGTCTGCCAAGTTGCCAATGATCTCAGACCCAGTGTACTCGCGCTGCGATCGTCCGTTGCTGGAGATGTCGAAATGCGAATCTTGCCAGAGCCGCCAGACTGCAGCTTGACGTGCGCGCGAGGTTTTCGGAACGTCGTTGAACGTGTTCGTCTTTGGTAACAGGAAGTTGTGCACAGCCTCCTCCTTGTTGTATCGCCCATCCAGTACAGCTTGAGAGACTTCTTGGTCTCGAGCTCGATGATGGAATGTCCAACAACTCGTAGTACAGCACAACATTCGGTTGCTGACTGTAGTAGTTGGTCTGGGTGATGTCGGCCACGCTCTGGTTGAGAGCGCGCTTGATGATCGCCTTGGGCGACCGTTCTGGGATTGGACGAGGTGAAGCGAAGCTTGAGTGGGTCGTGCTTCAGGTAGTCGCCGACACGATGCGCCATGACCTCGTAGTCATCTTCTTGCTCAGCATTAGGTCGAACTCGTGCGGCGTGCCAGACGGTCGTCATATCGTGGGCGGAACTGCACCAGAACGCGGTTCTGTAAGAAGTCGTAGAACTGAGGACGCTCGAGTAGAGCGACTGAGCCTCAGGTCCTCACCTCCTTTTGGGTCTTCTCCACCTGGAAGGTGATAACGTCACCGTCCTGGATCTCGTTCTGCAGGAAGTCTTGGTAACCTTCATGCCCTCGATCATGCCCGCCTTGATCTCCTCGAATAGCTTGATAGGAGTCGACGAAGGCCACCCATTCTCTCCTGGATGATGTTGTACAGCACTGCACTTGTCGTTCTTGTTGACAAACACCTTGCCCTGGCCAAAGCGTCTGCTTGGAGCAGTCGAACCACTTGAGGAAGATCATAATGGCTGGTTGTGGGGTCAGAGTGCTGCGCGAACTTGGCATGGTCGGGGTTGTAGTCGAGGTACAGTCTGAGGTCGTTCACCCTCGCGCCATGTTGTTGCGGATAAAGTCCATGGCTATTGGTTAGCTTGTAGCTCGTTTGAGGTTCACTCACAAGATCCATGTTCAGACTCCTGAATGGGGACGTCAGGGCGGACCGTCTTGTTCTGGCGATTCACGAGCACCCAGAGACGGAAGTCTCTCTCGGGATCTTGAAGTACTGCGCAATGCGGTTCTTGAACTTGCGTACGTCTCGTCCTTGAGGACACGGAATGTGGGCAGCTCGGTGGCAGGGAGGTTCTTGTCGTCAAACGACGCAAGGTCGAAGCCCTGGTGGCGGCTGAAGATGTCATCGGTGATGATCTTGGCAGTGAGATAGAGGTGCTGCTCGTCCTTCTCCCTCTTCTTGGCCTCCATCTGTTCGCGCTCGGCGTCCAAACGCTCCTTGAGGTGGCGAGGGGTGTCGACCTCGGTGAATGGCGCGAGGACAGTATCGAGCTCGGTCTCGCGAACGTAGACCAGCATGTAGGCGTTCGTGAACTTCTTGAGAGTGCGAGCCTGGTACGCTGGTGCGCAGGGAGCAAGCCGTTGACGAGGTCGCCGCCATAGTTGTCCTCAAGGACCTCCTTGTCGTGACAGGGTGACACGGTCGTCGTCAAACTTGAACCAGCGACCGTCCTTCTCGGGCTTGATGAGGCAAAGTAGTGGCCACCGTGCAAGTCGCCCGAGTGCACAAGCACACCGTGCAGCTTGTACACATGCGATACGGAGCGGTCGGCCGACTCGTCGAGGAACTCGCGAGGTCGATCTCAAGGGGAACTCGTGACGATCGTTGATCTTCACGAGGGCGTCCTTGTCGACGTCGTACTCGAAGCGGCGAAGCTGGAGGTGGAGAACAGGGAGGGAACGCCTTGAAAATGACACCCTTCTTGGCATCCTGCAAGCCATAGCCCTCAGCCATGTACTTGTTGTCACCGTCGAGGTCTCGACTGAGACGTAGTCCTTGAAGGACTCGCGCAGTTCTTGATGCCCTTGATCGTGAGCTGGATATCTAGTTGTCAGCTTGACCCTTCATGCACTTCTCCCGCACAACCCACCATAGAAGTCCTCAATGACCGACGACTCGTAGTCGACGTTCATGCACTTGATGTAGTTCTTCATCTGACCCTTGAAGAGCTGGGGGATGGCGCCCTCCGCTGGCGTTCCCTTCATCTTCTCCTCAAGCTTGTCCTGCAGGATACGGCTAACTCCTGGACGTCGTGCTGCATGAACGAGTCGAGGACTTCCATCCGAACGACTTGGTCAGCTCAGTCGTGCCGACTGGCTGACTCGACGTCTGCAAGTGGTAGAATACACGCTGGAGCAAGAGACAAGCTCTCGATGGGATATCGTTGTCCGTGGGTATTTGGTAGACAGCCTTGCGGAAGTAGTTGGTGCAGTACAGCGACTGCAGGAGCGAGTTCATGTAACACGTTGCGCCCTGGTTGCGCAGGCCGACGTGGCCAGTCTCCTTCTTCGAGTCATAGCTGTTACAGTCAGCGCGTTACCTTGTTCCCAACGATGAACATACTTCACAAAGTTGTGCCAGAGGACGCCTGTTGGGTCCTTGAGGACACGAACAAAAGCCGTGATCTCGACCTCGTCGTTCTCAATGTAGGGCGCGACCTGCCGCTTGCGGGTCCGCACTGTAGAGCTTGCGTAACTCTGCAAAGCGGGTGAAGCCCCAGTCACACTCCTCGGCACGAAACGGTGGTGAGCGTCTGCGTTGAGTCAGCGCGCGCCACCCAAAACACAGCATCGTCCGAGGACATCAAACGCACGGCTAGAGATGTGGATTGTTGGGTCCGATGGATTGGAGATGGCGAGACAGAACTGAGCGCAAGCATGCCATCCTCAGGTGCGACTTGGGTTGGCATACTCGAGGTAGACCGAGACCATGTCATTGGGTTGACCGTTGGCGTTGCCCTGGGGAAGAGAAGGATGCGCCTGCGTGAGTGCGTGATCGCTATCTGTGCACCAATGCGCAACCCAACCTACCACTTGTGCCCGCCGCAGCCGAACTCGGCCCCTGCATGCGCCGAGGTTGTTGGCTCCATTTCTCGATGCGCCACGTATGGCTTGGAAGTCCTCAATCTCGAGACCGAGATCGGCATAGCCTTAGCCGCAAAGGCGTCGACTGTCGTTGGTCAGCACACGTTCAACTGAAACTCAGAGGCGACGTACAGTCGTGCACATTTGGCAGCTCCTCGACCTCCATGGGCGCCGGGCTCTCGTCGATGATAATGTCTGTCACCTCATTGCTGTTGTTGTTTTGGAGTTGCTGCGTCATCAGCTTTGAGTCGATCATTGGGCGGCGAGAAGGCGAGAGGTTTCGGTTAGGTCGCACTCACCATGCTGAGTCAACTCCCCGTGGGTATTGCGGATGATGTGAAGGGGAGTAGGCTCCGGCTGATCAGCCGATACAACGAAGAGGAATGGGTTGACTGTGGAGAAGCGGTGCGGGGGAGTGTTGACGAGGCGTTGGGTGGAGGAAGAGAGTAGTTGGTAGTTGCGAGTTGGGCGGCGGCAGAGGTAGACGGATTGTGGATAAGGGAGTCGGTTTCGAGCCAGACAGTGATGAAGGGGGGAAGCAAGAACGATAGCGAGTCTAGGTAATGAATGGATGAGGGTGGAAGGTTGTGCACTGATAACCAGTGTACAACAGGACTTGGGATTGTTGCTTATGCAAGTTGGTTCGAGTAGTAGGTTGCAAGGTGGACTTGGAACTTGGATCCATTACCTACCGTACCCTAAGGTCTCCACCGCATCGCCTATTCGTACCCCTCCCCTTCCCTCCCCTTCCTTTGGGTACGGTGGCCATTCGCGTCTGGCCCAGGGGGGTTTGACCACCCGCCTATCCACCGCACCGAATCCCAAGCCCGATCCCACCGCTGACGCACGCACGCGTAGCCCTCCACCCCTCCATCCCGGCAATACCGGCGATACCTGCAAGCAACGACGCGTGGCACTTGTACCTCTCGCCCCTCCACCCAATTTTCCGCACCCATAAATTGATCAACTTGGATCAACACTTTACGCTCCTCACTACCTACACCCTCATCCCCCCATCCCTCCCGACACACATCGCATCTCAGCATGCAACGCTTACATCTAGTCGCAGCTCGATAACGCTCTCGTTTCTCTTCCACTCTTCCCTCTCTACCCCAACATCCGCGGTTCTTAGATCCGATACCAGGAGGACGCCAGCCCCGGCCGACCCGGCTCAAGGTCCTCTTCACCGAGTGTAGCTTGAGTTTGGGGACGGGCACACCGGGGTGTCCTCCGCCAGCCTGCTGGCTGCGCGATTGGTTTCGCATGAGTCAACCCGTGGAAGAGCACCGCCCACGGCTGACCGTCGTCCTTCGTCTTGAAGTTCTCGGCGCGACGCCGCGTGCACCCTCCGTTCTGGAGCGCACAGGGTGTGCTCGGGGTCCAATCTTGGCCGCGCGTGCAAGTGTGCGTGCGGTCACTGATCTCGAGCAGACATTCCATTCCATCTCCGCCATTGTTCCTCTTTTCTATTTGGTGAGTTTTGAATCTTCCTTACACCCCCATCCACCTCATCCTTCTATGATGAAAACACCTTTCTAATCGTATTCACACTGTGCTACTGTCTTCGGACGTGCGCGTAACCCTGCAACGGTATCTGAACCTACCTCCCATCTCCACGATCTTTTCTTGAACGATCGCTGACAGACAGACACACAGCACATGCATCAGATCTCCAACTTGGTTGCCAGCAACAAAACATCTCTGCTCGTCTACTAACTTATCTCCTCTTCCCCGCCACTGAAGACCACTGGCCGGGCTTCAACGGCAATTGGTTTCAATGTGTGAGGGATAGACGAACGCCTTCTGGCGCCACGTCCCATGGATTTCGGCGCGGGTCTAGGTCTTTGCACCGGTGGCCCCTGTCGATTGAAGGGGCGCGGACAGTCTTTTGTTGTTGTCCAGAGTTTGATAGAGTCCAATGCATCACTGCTACATGTATCCGTCGCGGATCGTCTTCTCCTATGCTGCTCGTCTCTGTGTCTCCTGTCTCTCTCCGTCTGACGGGGATCCGTTGCTGTGGCTCCTCGAGTCTCGGCCGTACCACACAGTCCCGTCGCGGGCATGCGTCATGCCCTGCTGTGTCGCGCCGTCTTCGCAGTTCCGTACTTAGAAAGTTCCGTACACGATGAGACGGATAATCTCCACGACCGCTGCCCAGTCAGACCCATCATCCAAATGCAATCAAGTGACTCACTTCCGCCAACAGCGAGGAAGAGCATCGCCCCAATGACCCACTTGGTCGCCCCTCGTCGCTGGAGCGACCGGCTCGGCCGCGTCGTCCGCTTGCCCGCCTGCGCCCGAGCGGCGAAGTTTGCGTTCTTGCGGCGGATGTCTGCTGCAGTTGGCTGGCGTGAGTGTCTGCGTCCTCGTACACCTTCATTCCATTCCATCCCTTGTCCGCGTGTCATCCCTTCGTATCCCCAATGATGTGACGCCCAGGGCTCGTGCCCAGTCCGCGCCGTACTAGGGCCAGTAACGCACCATTGTGAAGCTAAGCGATGCTGAGCTTGAGATTCGAAGGAGTGTGAGTCGTGTGAGTGAGATGGGGTGAGTGGTGGTGATGAGGTGGTGTATGTTCGACGTGATGTCCGCGGAACGCAACGTGGTCATGAAGTGCCAACGCGACGCGAGGGGTCCTCGGAGTTACGTAACTGGCCGAAGTGGAGGCATGAAACAGTTGTGGAATGGCGTGGTGAGCTCGTTTGGCATCGGTCCAGTTTCTGTCGCCTCACCGCGAGACAAGTTTCTAAGCTTCTGAGCCTGGGACCATAGTAGGAAGCGTCGCGAGTCCAAACAAAGCTTGGGCGTTGGCAAGCAGGAAGGCGACAATGCCATCCGCAGCTATTTCGCGAACGGACGTGCT
The DNA here is from genome assembly GCA_020011015.1 of Cutaneotrichosporon dermatis. Lineage (NCBI taxonomy): Eukaryota > Fungi > Basidiomycota > Tremellomycetes > Trichosporonales > Trichosporonaceae > Cutaneotrichosporon > Cutaneotrichosporon dermatis. The sequence goes on along the minus strand of JAIGNX010000004.1, from coordinate 2,573,237 downwards.
GAGGAATCGCCTTCTGATTTCCCCTTCGGTTGAGTTCCTGAATGCCGATGTTGGCCATTACGATCCACCTTAATCGTCCTAATCAATTAAGATCTCAAGACCCGTTCTCGGCTTTATTCCAGGTACGATCGTCTAACACCCCCACGTCCATCACATGACGTACGATGCTCTAGAACGCGACCAACCAACCATGGAGCGTCTGTTGGGCTTGCTGGAAGCCTACGCTGCATTGCTGATCTGTCATTCACATCATATCTCACACGACCCCCGCCATGGTGTACAAAACAAGATACTTCACAGCCGTCACGGCCGCAGCACTGGCCGCCATGCACGGAATCAGTGAGGCCAGTCTCCCGACTGATGTTGACCGTAGTCGTCCAGTTCCCGGCATTCAAGGCAAACCCCATCCTCGAGCCCAAGGCGTGCCTGCAGCAGCCATGGGTCACACCCACCCCGTTCCAGTTGGCGGTTGTTGACGACATCGTGTGCCCGCTCAACACCCTAATCCTGGCCGGCAACACTGCCAGCCCAGCGGCCGCAGCCCTCTCCGTCGCCTTTGGCGCTTTCGGTGTCACCTCCATGCTCATCGCCGTGTACACGAGCTTCAGGCCCAGCTCGCGCCGTTCCGGAGCTGAGCGGCTGCCAATCAGTGCAGTCGGGTTTGGCATGAACCTCGGTCTCGCCCAGCTGGCGACGCCGTTCATCGCGCTGGGCCAGGTCGTCTCGATCGCAGTCGCACTACCCTGCTACTACGCGTTCGTGTCGTTCGCGACCGAGGACACACCCATCTTCAACCGTCACCGTGACCGCCAATGTATGCTCAGCTCTTCGTTCCAGGCTCACCCCAGACAACGCCAACATTCCCCGCACGTCGAGCATCTACGGCACCCTCGTCTCCGTCATTGTCGGCTTCATCCTCCCCACTGCTTACATGCTTTATGACAACTTCTCATACCTCTCCATCACCATATGGCAGTTCTTCCCTCTGGGGATGTTGGCCGTGACCATGGTCCTCCCGCCGCTCCTGCGCCGATCGTTCCGCTCCGTCCCGTCCACCGGAGGCATCATCCTCATCGCCGCCCTCGGCATTGTCTCCTCAGTTCTGGGTCAGTACCACCTCTTCACATGTGGCGTCCCCATCAAGGACATCCTCATGCTGGGAAACCGTGACCTGCGTATCCGGGACGACTTCAACACCGCCAGCCACTTCCTCTTCATCGTCGACTTGGCGTTTTCGATCCTCGCCACAGCTAGCCAGGTCATCGTCACGCTGAAGCCCAAGTCGGCAGTCGACATCGCCAAGCACGCGCTGATCATCATCATCGGCGGGGCTATCCTCGGTCCCGGTGCGCCGATTATGGCTCTCTGGGCCAAGGGCGAGATCGACGCTTTCAACGCTACCCCGGACAATGAGCCGATCAAGCACGTCCAGCGGCGGAAGGACGAATGAGAGCCATGGCCCCGCGGGGGTGGCGCGCGGCGTGGGGTGCCAAGACGAAGCATTGCGCGAGCCCAAGTCTGCTCAGAACCTCGACGCCCATACTGCTTTAGAAAGGCCGCCTTCCCTTGGGTCGAGGGAGCACACACCCGCTGAAACGGTAGTATTAGTTCTCCGTACGCGACGTGGACGTCGACGTGGACACGTGAAGATCAGAATAAGTTAGCAAGAGAGGGTAAGTAGAGAGAGAACCTGTAGAGAATGAATAGGGTAGCTGCCACTTGTATCGGATGCATGTATGCCGCACAGACATAGGCGTTACGGTGCCCATGGGGACCACGGGACGACTGTTCTGACTTGCTCGCTTACAGGTCGGATAAGGTATGTACCGGGCACGCCGCCAAGCGACTGCTCAGATACAGCTCCCCGCGCCTGGACCCATTCAGTATCTGTCGGAGCCGGGGACGTGCATGTTGATGCGGTCGTACACCGCGGTATGTCACGGATAGCTGCCTTGGGTGCCAGATGAGTACCAGCAGTCTTGGGCTTACGAGAGCGAGTGGACATCAGAGCGCAATGTTTGGGGGACGTCCACGCCCCATTTGCTCGCATCACACCTGGTTGGTAAGTGGCAGCCGATCTACTATCTCGCTTGCAAGCCACTACGCTGCTCTTTATATCAACCGCGGCGCCGTGTACGCAAATCCACCGCAGTCAGGCAGTTCAGAAACGGCGGTGGCCGCAGCCGCATGGCCAAGGGTGAACCTTGATTGCCGAATGCCGGCCTAGCCCGGTTATATGTCGTAACCTCCTCGGTCTCGGCGTTCCCCGCCGCTCACCATAGCACCGTACCATGCTGCGTGACCAGCCTGCGACCCATATGAAAGTCGTCGCCCCCTCGCTTGACTTGCTCATCATCCTCATACCCATCCTCATCATTGACGCAGACAAACGATGGCGGCACCGCGCAAACAGCTGACGTTCGCCGAGTGCGACGCGCTCATCACCCAGAAGGGGGGCGAGTTCGAGATGGTCGAGGTCATGGAGAACGGGCACAAGCAACGTGTCTGGAAGAATGTGGGCACACGTCGTGGCTGGGCTGGGCTTGATGTCGAGCACAGGCGGTAGACATCTATACTTCTACTGTCATATGCTCGGGCGCAGCCCAGGGCAAGAAGGCAGACACAGGACTGACAGCAGGCGCCGCCGACGTACCGCGCCTTCTTCGAGGAGCAGATGAAGAAGTGGTCCGACAGGGTCATCGTCAACGAGCCCGTCCCCGAGCCGGCGGACTACGATGCGCGGCAGGAAGTCACGTACGGCCAGATGCTCGATAATTCGTACCGCCTCGCCGCGTGGCTCCGCGAGCGCGGTGTCGGCCAGGGCGACCGTGTGGCTGTGGGCGGCCACAACTCGAGCATGTGGCTCACCGCCTTCGTGGCCGTCAACTTCCTCGGCGCGGTTCCTGTGTGTCTCAACTCGACTCTGTGAGTGTGCACTCTTGCAATAGTAATCAGAGACAAAGGGCAAGGGAAGAGAACGGGTGGGCTGACGACTAGGACGCAGGAGGTGCAGATCCACTGCCTCGCCCTCACCAAGCCCAAGATCGTGCTCTGCGACGCCAACGATGCGCAAGTGCTCGGTCCGGTCGGGGAGACACTTAAGAGCAAGAATGTCGGCCCGATCTTCTCGTGGCACGACCTCAGCCATCTCCCGGCGCACACGTACAAGGGCGTCACTGTAAGCGAGGTGCGGCACGGCTGGGCTAATTCTAGTCTCTCGACTTCAACAAGCTCAAGGTCGACGCAAAGGTGCTCGACGATGTCAAGAACGCGCGCGGGCTCGACATCAAGCCCGAGGACGACGCCCTTATCCTCTTCACATCGGGGTGAGTGCACATGATCCTGTAGAATCAACAAGCTGAGGAAACTGACAACAGCACCACATCGCTCCCCAAGGGCGTGCTGAGCACGCAGCGCCAGGGCATGCAGCACGTTCACACGGCGTCGATCCGTACGTCTGTCCAGTGCTTACGGAGGAGTATACTGACATCAGCCGCGATGCGCGCCGCGCTGCGTGCGGGCGCACCCATCTCGATGGCCCTTGAGGCTCACAAGCCGCCCCCCGAGCCTCTCGTCCTGCTCATGCCCGTCCCCCTCTTCCACGTGACTGGCCTCCTCGCGACGACTGTCCGCGTCTTCTTCGCCGGATCCAAGATGGTCTTCATGCGCCGCTGGAGCGTCCCTGACGCTGTCAAGCTGATCCTCGACCAGAAGGTCATGCTTCTCGGAGGGTGAGTGGAGTCCTACCCTAGTTTAGCAAGCAGCTAACACATAGTGTGCCCTCCATCGCGACGGCCGTCCTCCAGTCTGGTCTGCTCCCGGAGGACTACCAGTTCGCGGCCGTGTCGTACGGCGGAGCGCCCCCGGCGAAGCGTCTGGCCAAGGACGTCAAGGACCGTTTCCCGGCCGCGTTTATGTGAGTTCACTATCCTGGTAGAGCTGACATCAGTAACCACGGATGGGGCATGACCGAGGCGGTGGGCCTGCACATTGCTCTTAGTGGACAGGACTACATCGACAAGGTGGGTATACCTCCAGGCCGAGGGACGACTGCGCTGACAACGTTAGCCTGAGTCAGTGGGCCTCTCGATTCCCATCGGCGACCAGCGCATCGTCGACGCCGAGACCCGCAAGCCTGTGCCCCCCGGCACGCTTGGCGTCCTCCACATCCGCGGCGGCAACCTCTGCAAGGGCTACCTCGACAACCCGAGTGCGTAGGCCCAGAGCTTGAAGCTATGTTAGGGGGATAGCTGACACGCAGAGGCGAACAAGGAGGCCTTCACCGACGACGGCTGGTTCGACACTGGCGACGTCGGCTTCATGGACGAGGATGGCCTGCTCTACCTCCGTGACCGCGGTGAGTTCCCCCGGTCTCGCCTCCTCTTTCCGTTTTGACTAACCCCCAGCGAAGGACATGATCATCCGCGGCGGCGAGAACATTGCTTCGGCCGAAGTCGAGAATGCCGTCTCGCAGGACTCGCGCATCGCCGAGGTCGCGGCCGTCTCCGTCCCCGACAACGTCCTCGGCGAACTCGTCGCTGTCGGCGTGTCGCTTGCACCTGGCGCGACCGCGACGCCGGAGAGCATCATCGCCGAGGCCGACAAGCGGCTGCGCCGCCCGGCGCGGCCCGTGCTTTGTGTCCTCTTCCCTGAGCTCCGTGAGTACTCTACTGGATGGGCAAGGAGGGATGGGCACTGACGGGCAGCGCGGAATGCCAATGGCAAGATCCTCAAGAACGAGGTCAAGGATGCCGTGCGCAAGGTGTGGGCCGCGCAGGGCGGCAAGGCGGCGCCCAAGGCCAAGTTGTAAGGACTCATGGACAGCGAAGGGTATATGTTGTTGGTTTCGTCAGAGACAGCAGTGCAGTTTAGAAGCGAAGAAGTTATGCAGTGGTACATGTGCGGTGACGTGTACCGTAGATGAGCAGCTCCCAGAGAATTATGCGTGGTCCAGAGAGGAGACGCGATACATTATCGTGGGCGGCTATTGTCGAAGGCAAGGTGCAAGACAACTATCCATACTGCCCTTCTCAGCTATGCTAGACCACGTTCTACATCTTGAACTATACGCCCGGCCCCTCAGGCGACCTCGACGACATGCGCGACCCGCTCGTCCACGAGCACCTCCTTCGCGCCCGCCACCTTGCGATCATCCCCGACTGGGAGGAAGACGTGGAGCGTCCTTCCCCACAGCGGCTTGAAGTCGTGCTCGGCAAACTTGCCCACCACCTTGACCTCCTTCTCGTCGGCAGTGTACTCGAGCTGGACGACACACCGCCCTGGCTTGGCCGAGATGCCGTCGTCCTCGATCCAGGAGCCGGCATACTCCCCTTCTTGCAGGGAAGATCTGCACGCCGCGCCAGTCGTCCAACCCGACCACACCGCCCTCGTCCTCGAGCTGCACGTCGACGCCGTCGGCGTGGTGCGTGCTGGCCCCTCGCGCTGCGTGACGGTATGGTAGTTCTTGCCTGTGGGGATGACGCGCCCTCGCGCGCGAAGAGGCCCATGTGCTCGAGCGGCGTGGCGATTTCCACCCTCGAGCCGGCCTGGTGCTGGCCGTGGGGGTGGAGGTCGAAGTAGATCGACTTGTCGTCCGCGCTCGCTTTGGGAGGTAGACCGTCCTCGCGAGAGCTCGCCCTCATGCAGCGCTGGGCGAGAGGAGCTTGCCGCGCCAATCCAGGCGTCGAAGCCATTGAGCACTTCGTCAGAGTAGACCTCGGGGTCGGACGCGAAGTCGCCCCATCCAAGCCACGCGTTGGTCGGCTCGGCGTCCTCGTGGCTCCCCCACATCAACGAGTTGAAGTAGGCAGGTACTCATACCGCCACTTGATGGCCGCCCGCACTGTGGCAGGACGCGGGGTACATCCATGGCAAGTTGTCTGGCTGCGCCGGAGGGTCGTCGGGCGTCGGCTTGAAGCGTGGATACAGAACCGGGCGTGCGTGACGCCGAGCTGGATCCAGCGCACAACAGCTCGGCGACGGAAGGGCCCTCCGAAACCGCCGATGTCGGAGCCAGTGCTCTGCATCAGCGAGATGCCGCAGTTGAGCTGGATGCCTGCGAACCGCGCAGATTCTTCCAGCTCGTCCAGTTGTCGCCGTCCATGTGCCGCAGCGTACTTGAACGCGCCGACGTTACCGGAGCGCGTGAGGACGTATGGGCGCCGCTCGGGGTGCATTGGAGCAGAGTGTCGTGTGAGACCTTTGCCACCATCTCGTGTTGATCATGCGGCCGAGCGCGCCGATCTTGCCTTCCCTCTGGAGCGGTGGCGGAGGGTGTGGGGGAAGTCGTTGGCGGCGAGAACTCGTCGTCGTGCAGGTAATACTCGTTGTTGTCGCTTGCGAGTTAGCTGTGCTCCAAACGCTTCAACAACCTCTACTCACTTCCACATGCCGTCGACGCCCAGCTCGATGAGGCCTTGACGCCGTCCGCCCACCACTGCCGCCGTCCTTGCTGGTCATGTCGACCCACGATCCCTTGCCGTTCACGCCACGCCCGAGCTCCAAATGCGCGTGACGACAGGCTGCTTGACGAGGGGGCATAGAACAGTCCGTCCGCGTCGTAGACCTTGTCGTAGCTCGGGTGTGATGAGCATGTACGGCTTGATGTTCGGCACGACCTTGATGCCGGCTTGTGCAGCCCGCCCACCAACCCTTGAAGTCCGGGTATCGCTTCTTGTTCATAGTAAACACATAGCGGTTGCCGTCCTCGCCAACGGTGTAGCCCGAGGAGAAGTGGATCGCCGAGCACGGGATATCGTACTTCTTGCAATCATCGGGGAAGTGCGCAAGTAGATCTTGGGCGATCGGCTCGTCCTTCGATCAGCGCTGCGTGGTAGTCACTCACGCTTTCGCCCAGCCCATCCGGAGGCAAGGTATCCCAACCAGTCTCTCCGACAGCATGGCTTGCCGACGACCTCTGCCCATGTCCGGGTGACCTGCTTGACGCCCTTGCCGAGGAGGTACCACTCTCGAGGCCTCCCCAGTCCTGGGTGAAGTCTTGAAGTATCCCCAGGGTCATCGTGGTGGCGGCCAATATCCCAGAGGCATTCGAGTTGTAGCGTGGTAGATCGCATATGTCGAGGGAAGCGACTTGCCAGCCTTAGCGCGGGGCTCGACACCAAGAATGGCGTGTGCTTGTACAGCGGATCGCTATGTCAGCTGCCTGCGCTCCTCTCAGCCAGACCACTTCGTATGCGTCGTACGCCGCGAGTCTGAGCCATCGCACCGGAAGAGCGGCCGTGAGGTCGAGGGAGCTGCCTTCTCGCCCAGCCGAGGTGGAGATTGTCCTCCAACCACCAATGCCGCATCACGCCGTGCTCCGTGAGCGCATACGATCGGCTTGGAGGTCGCCGCAGATGCCGCGTCCACTCGCCATCGACTCCTCCCAATATCTGAGCAGGATCGAGTCGGCCCAGTTGATCCGCACCTCGCGCTTCCGCTCGGCCGTCCAGGTCCTGCTTCCCTTGGGGAGCTCGGGGAAGTCTAGGACGGCGTCGCACGTGCTTCGTCTACGCTCTTGACGGCGAACTGCAGCGGTCGCTGGACAGTGTCACATTGTCGTGAGGCGGGGCAGGGCGCTCAGGCCAACGAGAGTCACGCGCACGGCATTGGCGAGGGAAGGAGAGAGTACTCAAGTCCGCAAAGGCGTTGGTCCAGAGACGAGCTTGAACGATGTTGTCTTGGACTTGGCGCTGATTCCGGGAGCGAGTCGAAGCCCGAGAGCTCGCGTTCAACGACGACCATTGTTGAGAGTAAGAATGTAAGAGCGAGAAGGTGGGGAAGACAGTAACTTCACATGCGGCAACGTGCGTTCTTGAAGAGCTGTACGGACGGAAGACGGCCCGGTCGGTGTAGTTCCAGATCACAACAGCACCGGCGGTCGGCGCCGGACCCGGAAGATCGGCACATCGAGCCGTTATCATCCGAGGTCTCCTCCACGTGCATCCCGCGTGTTCGATTAGAGTAGATAACGTAACCCACGTCATCACGGTACCTAGCCTGCTTCGGCAATGCGCGCAATGGTTGGGATGTTGACCCTTCTGTGATCGGGCGGGATCTCAAGTGCAAGTGTGACTTGCCGCGGCAGACTAAATCTCGCGCAGCACCTCATCTCCATCTCATGTTCGACAACACTCTGAACAGATCTGAACGACCAATGGTTCAGACGAACGGCTCTCCAGCCACGACCACGCCGACGCGGACGGGCATACCCATGCCCAAGGCGTCCACCCCTCGGATACCCGTACCTCGTCATCGACAGCGGCCACACCGTCACCTGCGTCGCGGATAGCGCAGCCCCGCGCTCGTGCCACCTCGCGCACACTCGGACGACCGCCAGCTAACCCATCGCTACCCAGCTCCAGAGCCACTGAGACGCCAAAGGCATCGAGCCCCAGCGCGCGCTGAGGAGAGGATCGCCTGCGAATACCCGGTCCGAACTCGCACCAAGTCGAGTCCCCGTCTTCGTGGAGCTCAAGAAGAGCCGGAGGCTGCTCCACCAGCGGTGCCGGTACATTCTGAACCTCAGTTTACTCCAGCTCGGCCAGTAGATGTGCCGTCGCCTCCGAGAGAGGATCTAGAAGTACAGCCGCCATTGTCTACACCGACCCCGGCACAGGCTCAGCAACAGGATACCCCGGCGCCAATACCTACACCACCGCAGACTGGGCAACCGCCTCCCAAGCCCCCGCGCGATTCGCGAAGAGCAGATCCCAAGACTCTGAACGACACAGATCATCTCCCGGCGCCTGAACCAGTAAGGCACCACATCCGCTCGGCGCTGATCCAAGAAGTCAAAGTCACACGATGAGCCTCCACCCTCTGCACCCTCACACTCCGGCTCGGTCGCGGAGGTCGCAATACTTACAGCCAAATTGAAAGCCCTCGAGATCCAGTATCGCATCCTCCAGAACGAGCACAGCCGATGTAAACCGAGGGTCGACCGAGCGCCCGACCTCCCCGCGGGGATATCAGCAGACAAGGTGCTCGAGGTGCTCTACGACCGCGCGACGCTCGGCGCGATCGTCCACGCCATGCCAAAGGAGCAGCGTATCAGCCTCCTCGGCGTCATCTCAGAAGGTAGGTAACGCGTCCCATCACGCGACACGTTCACGCTGTTACCGCGCTGACGACGCAGCATGCCGTCCCTCGGACATCCAGGCACAGATCGAGCTGCTGCAGAAGTACAAGGAGACGCGATCCGGCGTCCTCGGCCGGATGGACGACGACATGTGCCTCCGGGTCATCCAGTACTTGAACCGAGGAGAGATTCTTAACTGCGCCTTGTGGCTAAGCGGTATGATCGGTTGGCGACTACGCCGGCTGTCTGGAGACCTCTGTGCAAGGAGCTCGAGTCGACGTGGGATGGGATGGTTAATATCAGCAACTACGGCCTCGGGGAGGATGGTGATTGGTGAGATCGCAATCTGTGGTGTGTTGCTGACATCTAGGTTCGGACTCTACAAGCGCCTGTGGCAGCGGGAGAAGCAGTGGACGAACGGACAAGTACAGTCGCTGGTCGTGCTCAACGGACACAAGAACTTTGTTACCTCTTTGCACCTGGCTGGCGAGACGCTCATCAGCGGCTCATACGATGACACGTATGTGGACGGCTTGGGATAACGCTGACTCGTCCAGCCTCCGCGTCTGGCACCTACCATATGCTGTATCGAGCGCCAAGGCGGTGCCACCTCCACAAGTCATTCCCGCCAAATCCGTTTCCAGTCTTGACTACTATGCTCCCGAGCAGGTCATCGTGACTGGGTCACATGACGTAGGGCGAGCGACCATCTGGCGCCAGGTCGATGGGGAGTGGAAGGTGGAGCGTCTCCTGTCCGGACACTTGCACGGAACGCGAGCCGTCGCGTGAGTACTGTGCAAACTTCTGAGAGCTAATGACCAGTATCAATGCCCAATGGATGATCTCTGCCGGATCGGACAAGGCGATCGTTGTCTGGGACTGGCGCAATGGAAACAAGGTCGTGCGTTTCGGCCAGCAGACCAACGTCTGTGTGGGCATGAACCTCCTGGACAACTTCGTCATCACAGCCACTGTTGACGGCGTGATACGCAGTTTTTCCATCCAGAAGCGCGAGATGCTCGGATCCTTCAAGCTCTTCGACCTGGCCGCAAGACAGCCCGAGTACGCCGCCAAGCTCAAGGACGTCGGTGTTGGCGCGCTCGGCATGCTCACGTGGTTCGAGGCCGAGGGCCGGTTCATGGCCTGCGCGACGAAGGATATTGTCATCCGCTTGGCATGGGACTGGGCGACTCCTGAGGAACAGCAGGAAATGGAGGACGGAGTGGCCAGCGCCACCAAAGACGCACCTGCCGCCACGCCTTTGCGTTCTCGCCTGAGCACGGGTTCGGCCTCGCCCAGATCTCACTCTCCAGCTCCGCCTCGCGCATCCGGCGTCGCGAGTCCGGCGCATAAGACGCCATCCAGCGGGTCCAAGCTGGTTAAGACACTCACGAACATCAGCGACGACATGGCTGCTACGAGTGGCACGGCGAGCAAGTACGCTTTGATGCGCTGGCCGCGGATTGTGGAGATTATCGATATCACTGGCACGGAGCGTGGCGCGTTTGAGGCTGGGCGTGTGCGCATCATCACCAGCCGGCGGCTTTCTTCCAAGGCTGGAGCTGAGCGACGTGTACGTACTTGCCCTTGCATGAGAACTGACTTCCTCAGGTTATCGTGGGGACTGAGCGCTCCGGCGAGGACGGTCGCGACCCGACCATGAAACTTGTCCCACTCGGTGGCGAATGGGATACGCAGGGCCGAGAGGCTGGGTTGCACACCACGGCCAAGAACCCGATGAGCTTGGCTCTGGACCATGACAAACTGGTCGTGAGTGGTGCTCGTTCTCTGGCCGTACATCTGCTGACAAACAGTACGGCTGTACAGATGGCTCCATAGTCGTCGCTGGCTTCGTGGGTGCCACGGGCGCTTCCGACAAGCCAACTGTGAAGACACGGCGCGACGGCCCAAGGGCATAGAGTGCCGACGACATGATAACGTCATCTACATAATGAACCATGTATGAGTTGTAATGCATTTGCCATACGTGACCGTTCTCCGAAGAGCATAATGACTTGGACCGGCGATCAAGGATGGTTCAGCCGTACATGATGACAAATTTGGTTCCGTGAGCGCTATGTGTCATCGTCATGGGCTTGCCCAAGTGGATTCCAGTGACATCGCAACTTGGCGCTTGCTTAATCGTCTCGACCAATTCAACAACATCCCTAGCTACTACTCCATCCACACCCTCCACGGTCAACAAGAACAACAAGTACATCTACTGTTCTTCCCCTTCGACTTGTATTAGCCTCATTTACAGCTCCTCCGTTCTTCCCGCCCACCCAAACCTAGCTCAGAATGGCGGCAGCCATGGACGTTGACCCCATTGCCGGGTCTGAGCAGAGTACGTCCCCCGTCCACCTCTATTGCACGCTGACACCACAGTTGACGGTACGCACCGCATCCCCTTGTAGACTGTACTGACGTGCCAAGAGGGTCTCTACTCTCGCCAGCTGTAAGTTGCACCTGAGTCTGTGAATCCGCTGACAACACAGCTATGTGCTCGGACATGAGGGTGAGCGGCGAATGGCGATGCCAAGCTAACCGCAGCCATGAAGAAGATGGCCCACTCGAACGTCCTGATTGTCGGCATGAAGGGCCTCGGTATCGAGATCGGTACGTAGCATGCGATGGATGGTGCGACGACGCGCACGGCTGACGGCTCCACAGCTAAGAACATCGCTCTCGCTGGTGTGAAGAGTGTGACCATCTACGACCCCGCGCCGGTCGAGATCGCCGACCTCGGCACCCAGGTATGTCAAGCGCTATCTGGCAGGCGACGGCCTCGCTGCTGCCCAGGCCGCGTGTTGTTTAGATGCGGTGCTGATCCTAGTTCTTCCTTCGCGAGGACGACGTCGGCAAGCCTCGTGCCGAGGTCACTCAGCCCCGCCTCGCCGAGCTGAACGCCTACGTTCCCATCAAGGTGCTCGAGGGTACTGGCGAGATCACCCCCGAGATGGTCGCGCCTTTCCAGGTGAGCTGACGAGTGTCATGTCACAACTGACATCAGGCTGTCGTTCTTACGAACACTACCCTCTCAAAGCAGATTGAGATCAACGACTTCACCCGCACCAAGGGCATTTCTTTCATTGCTGCCGACGTCCGCGGTCTCTTCGGGTGAGTGGGCTCGACGAGTCTCCATAAGTGTCGCAGGCTTACCACGCAGCTCGGTGTTCAACGACTTTGGCGACAACTTCACCTGCGTCGACCCTACTGGCGAGAACCCATTGACCGGCATGGTCGTCCACATTGAGGACGGCCCGGATGCGCTCGTTACGTGCCTTGACGAGACCCGCCATGGTCTTGAGGACGGCGACTTCGTGACGTTCTCGGAGGTGAAGGGCATGGACTCGTTGAATGGCTGCGAGCCTAGGAAGGTGACGGTCAAGGGTGAGCACGACTGCGATTGACGTTGTGCTGACGCAGCAGGGCCATACACTTTCTCCATCGGTGACACGACTGGCCTCGGCGAGTACAAGTCTGGTGGTCTCTTCATGCAAGTGAAGCAGCCCAAGGTCCTCCACTTCGTATGTCCTAAGCGAGACCCATGGCTGACAGCAGAAATCGCTCAAGGACTCGCTCACCCAGCCCGAGTACTTCATCACCGACTTCGCCAAGTGGGACCGCCCCGCTACTCTGCACGTCGGTTTCCAGGCTCTCTCGCAGTACTTTGAGAAGAATGGCCGCCTTCCTCGTCCTCACAACGCCGAGGACGCCGCTTCGCTCATTGCCATCGCCAAGGAGATCCATGCCTCCACCGCGACTGAGGGCGAGCTCGATGAGAAGGTTCTCGAGCTGCTTTCCTTCCAGGCGTCGGGCGACGTTGCGCCCATGGTTGCTGTCATCGGTGGCTTTGTCGCCCAGGAGGTGCTCAAGGCTGTCTCAGCCAAGTTCAACCCCATGCAGCAGAACATGTACTTCGACTCTCTCGAGTCGCTTCCCACCGAGCTCCCGGACGAGGCCGACTGCCAGCCTACTGGTTCGCGTTACGACGGACAGATTGCCGTGTTCGGCAAGAAGTTCCACGACAAGATCGCTGCCAACCGCCAGTTCCTTGTTGGTTCGGGTGCCATTGGATGCGAGATGCTCAAGAACTGGTCCATGATGGGTCTTGGCTCTGGTCCCGAGGGCTCGATTGTCGTCACGACCTGGACACCATCGAGAAGTCGAACCTGAACCGCCAGTTCCTCTTCCGCGCCAAGGACGTCGGCAAGTTCAAGGCCGAGTCCGCTGCCGCTGCCGTCGCCGACATGAACCCCGCTCTCAAGGGCAAGATCACCACCCACCAGGAGCGTGTCGTCCCGAGACTGAGCGTGAGTAGCTTAGGCCTCCAAGGCAGACAGCTAACAACAGAAACCTTCGGCGACGAGTTCTTCGCCAACCTCGACTGCGTCACCAACGCGCTTGACAACGTCATGGCCCGCCAGTACATGGACCGCCGCTGCGTCTTCTACCAGAAGCCTCTCCTCGAGTCTGGTACCCTTGGTACCAAGGCCAACACCCAGGTTGTCATTCCCTTCCTCACCGAGTCGTACTCGTCCTCGCAGGACCCTCCTGAGAAGTCGATCCCTTCGTGCACGGTGAAGAACTTCCCCAACGCCATCGAGCACACGATTCAGGTGAGCTATACTATCCCATCTCATGAGCTAACAGCCAGTGGGCCCGTGAGGCATTCGACTCTCTGTTCGTCAACCCGCCCACCACAGTCAACCTCTACCTCTCGCAGCCCAACTTTGTCGAGACCACTCTCAAGAGCTCGGGCCAGCACCACGAGCAGCTCAGGCAGATTGAGCGCTACCTTGTTGACCGCCCCACCACTTTCGCCGAGTGTGTCCAGTGGGCTCGTCTCCAGTTCCAGCAGGACTACTGCAACGAGATCAGCCAGCTCCTCTACAACCTCCCCAAGGACCAGGTCAACTCGAACGGCACTCCCTTCTGGTCTGGGCCTAAGCGTGCTCCCGACGCCCTCGAGTTCAGCATTGACGACGTGGGTGTATAAAGTAGAACTGTGCTGACCAACCCAGGAGCTCGACTTCGCCTACCTTGTTGCCGCGGCGAACCTCCACGCCTTCAACTACGGACTCAAGGGCGAGACCGACCCCGCCGTCTTCCGCAAGGCGCTTGAGGGCTTTGAGGTCCCCAAGTTCACCCCCAAGAGCGGTGTCAAGATCCAGGTGAACGAGAACGACCCCGTTGCCGAGACTCCCGATGACTGTGAGTATCTACATGCCTGCTGTCTCTAACACGAAGCCGACGACCTCGACTCGATTGTCAAGGCCCTTCCCTCGCCCTCGTCGCTTGCCGGCTTCCGTCTCCAGGCTTGTGACTTTGAGAAGGACGACGACTCCAACCACCACATCGACTTCATCACTGCCGCGTCCAACCTCCGTGCTCGCAACTACAAGATCACCGAGGCGGACCGCCACAGGACCAAGCTCATTGCCGGCAAGATTATCCCTGCTATTGCTACCACCACCGCTCTCGCTGTCGGTCTTGTCTGCCTTGAGCTCTACAAGATCATCGACGGCAAGAACGACATTGAGCAGTACAAGAACGGTTTCGTCAACCTCGCCCTCCCGTTCTTCGGCTTCTCGGAGCCCATCGCAGCCGCCAAGCAGAAGTACAACGACAAGGAGTGGACTCTGTGGGACCGCTTCGAGATCAACGGCGACCCGACGCTCCAGGAGATCATCGACTGGTTCCAGGAGAAGCACCAGCTCGAGCTCCAGATGGTCTCGCAGGGTGTCTCGATGATCTGGTCTGCGTTCACTCCTCCCAAGAAGGTAAGCCAGCGAAAACGTTGCCCAAGGCTGACTCTATTCAGGCCGCTGAGCGCTTGCCCAAGAAGATCTCCGACCTCGTGGAGGAGGTTAGCAAGAAGCCTCTCCCCGACTGGCAGAAGAGTCTCCTTGTCGAGGTCATGGCCGACGACGCGAACGGTGAAGACGTTGAGGTGCCCTACTTGTTGATCCGTTTGCCTTAAATGTCATGTAGATGAGAGATGCAGGCAGTGCTTTCAGTTCCAATCAGTGTTGCCGTCACCAGGAGGTCGGAAGTCTAGAAATACATTTGTCTATGCGCC
Source organism: Cutaneotrichosporon dermatis (assembly GCA_020011015.1). Classification (NCBI taxonomy): domain Eukaryota; kingdom Fungi; phylum Basidiomycota; class Tremellomycetes; order Trichosporonales; family Trichosporonaceae; genus Cutaneotrichosporon; species Cutaneotrichosporon dermatis. The sequence goes on along the minus strand of JAIGNX010000004.1, from coordinate 2,558,073 downwards.
ATTCTGCGCGTCGGCCGCCGCCTCCGCCGCCATGTCCGGTCCAGTCTGCGCGTTCTCCTTGAGCCACTCCTCGGACTCCCATACTGCTGTCAGCTGCTTTATCGATCACTTAGCTCACCTGCACGGTCGTGTTTGCCCGTTGCGTCCGCCCCGTACTTGTTGGGATTCGCGATGGAGCACTTGAGGAACTTGCCTTGACCACGGAAGGCCGGCAGCTCGTTCAAGTCGTAGTTGTCGATGGCCTCTTGTGCGTCCGCCGCCTCGGCGAAGGTGATGAATGCGTATCCGCGGTGTTTTGATGCTGTCGTCAGCCCGAGTTCAGGTGAGGTAAAGGGCTTGGGACGGGAGTTGGAGGATCAACTGGCGACGAGGGTACTACGTCCAACCTTGGCTCCAGCTGTCCATGGCTCCAGCTGCCATGTGTGCTGATTGCAGCTAGGACATTCTCCCATCTCCCTCTCCACCGCCATCGCGATACTCACAGTCATGCTGCTCGTGCGGCATGCTGATCTCAAGGATGTCGCCGAATGTCACGAACGTCTCGAGGAGCTGGTCCTCGTTGACGTGCACGGGCAAGCCGGAGACATACACCGTCGACCGCTTCGGTGCTGCCATCGTGGCGCTGGTGACCGGGAACCGTTGGGGGAAGAGGGGTGCCGGGAAGGCGAGGGGATGATGGAGGGAGGATGGAGGTTGAAGTGTGCTGGACGAGTTGGTGAGGCAAAACAAATGATGTCGCGCGGTTGCCGTTTATTGCCAGTCGCCAGCTACCAGTTGCCAGATCCTATCCGCCTGGACCATAAGGCACGCATTAGCCTTTTAATTAGGCCGCCATTAACCCTGCACGTGACTCGCTAATGGCCTCGGCCAAATCGCGACTCCACATTGATAAGCTCCTCGCGCTCGACTCGCCCTCGCCCTCGCCATCGCTCTTGGATCCCGGCCAGCTTCTTGCACGCTCAGACATCACACGACCCTCCTCCCTCCTCCTCCCCTCTCACTAAGCGGCCTGACTGGCGCACACGCACGCACACCCACACCCACCCACATCACTACTCTGCTGGCACAAGGGTCGCATGCTCCTCCCGGTCGCGTTCGCCGCTATCCTCATCTACATCGCTGTGCGGCAGCGTTCTTACACCGAGATGGACGGCGACGGCCAGGAGTATGACGGCGGCGGGGAGTGCTACCTCCTCGACTTGCCTGGGGAGATCCTCGAGCGCGTGCTGGGATATCTTGAGCCGGAATGCTTGGTCGCTACGTCGCAGGTGCGTTTTCTCCGTTTTCTTCATTCCTCCGTGTCGATGCCCGCCAACGCCCGCCAACGCGACCGCGTCTGGCCGCCACTCGTCGTGGAGAGTGTTGCCTGACGTGACTGCATGACTGCACTGCATTCACTTGGCCCCACACCCCTTTTGGCTTGCCCAGCCCTACGTCATGAGGCCCCGCTGCAGGACTCGTCGCTGACCTCAGACGTGCCGAACCCTGCGAGAAGTGGCCAAGTCGCCACGCCTGACGTACAGCTACACCCTCGCCATGCGCGGGTACATCGACGTCCCCAACCGGCAGCCACCACGAACCTGGCCTGCCGAAGGGGACAAGCTCGAGGAATCGCCGTTCACGGGCGTGCAACGCGCGACGATCCCGACCGTCGCGCTCGCCCGCTGGCCAGAGCGGCCGCCAAAGACGACGATGGACGTCAGCGCGCTCAGCGCAGCTGAGAAGGGGCGTCTGCTGCATCAGCGCGAGGCGCGCTGGGACAGCCTCACGCCGGCGCAGGTGCGTGAGTTTGCCGTCGCCGGCCCGGCCGGCGTGTATGAGTTGCAGGACGGCGTGTTCTTGCTCTGCCACGAGCGGTCGACGTCCCACGACGTTAGGGTGAGTACATGGCTCTTGAGGCGGACACGAGACAGAAGTTAGCTCACTTCGCAGCCCACAAAGATCCGCTTCATCCCGCTTCCGTCTGCGACAGACCCCGATCTCGACCGCCCGATCTTGCCGTGCAAGGCCGTCGATGTGGGGTTCCCGATTGCCGACTTGACAATGGATCCCTCGCAGGACCTCATCGTCGTCAGCGAGCACTCGCCGGCGAGCACAGATAACGGGCCGCCCCCCGTACACCGCTTCCACCTGCTCACGCTGAGCGATGGCAAGCCGCATCCTCTGGCTGCGCGGCCCGTCCTCGACTCGCCGCGGCGGGCAAGAACTACAGATCGCCACACACAGTACATATCCCAGCAGCTTCTGCAAGTTATGGACTCGACGCTTGTCATCCTGATCGCCGTACAGGACGAGGTCACGGCGCTGCGAGGCGCCTATCACGAGGAGATGGTCGCGTGGAACTGGAAGACCGGTGAGGTACTCGGGCGCAAGAACATTGGCGAGACGCTCGCGCGCTCCAGTATCGCCCTCCTCACGCCCACGGCTGTGGCTGTGACCATGCCGGCCGTGATTGGACCGACGTTGCGCGAGATGTTCGGCGGCGTCCCGGGCTTCATGGACAACCAGAACCCCATCTTTATCCACCCGCCCAGCATCGACATCTACTCGTTTGCGCGCAATCCGAACGCACCAGTCCAAGAGGTCGATAACTCTGGGCCCCTGAAGCCCCATGATGAGGACCGCACGACGCCGCAGTTTGCCCTCCTTGCACGCCTCCTCCTCCCCGCCATGCGGTCGGGCGCCATGATGGCCATCTTCCATATGCGGCCCGACCCCGCGTTCCCCCCCGTCCCAAGCTCGCAGGAGACGCTGGGCGCGCGGCCATTCACACAGGACCCACGGCGCGGCGTTATCGTCATAGAGCTGGCGATGGACGACGACCGCCTCGTCATGCCCATGCGCAACCGGCCCGAGTTCTACGAAATGTTCATACTGCGCGAGACCCTCGTCGACATGGCCGAAGAAGGCGAGGAGCGTCTTTTCGACATATGGGCTCGCCAGGCGGTTCACAGCCCGCCCAAGTCGCCTGATCTCCCCAGCTTGCCCAGTTTGTCGATGGACACGCCCTCTACGCCCCGGCCCTCGTCGCCCTCTTCACGCGTCTCCAGCTCTCCCCACACCCCCAGCACGCCTGTGCTCGGCAACAAGCGCGCCTCATCACGCACGCCCAGCCCTGAGGTCAAAAAGAGGAGCTACTCCGCCAAGCCGCGGCGGAAGCACAACCTCAACTCGCCGACGCGCACCTACGAATGGGACGAGTGGGGGGAGCACTCGACGCGCGTCATGCTGCCGACGCAGCGCATGCGTCGGCTCTGGGTCTGCTCCTGCTCGGGATACCGGTATGCTTCGCTTGTGCGCCACCTGTCCGGCCTCGATGCTGTCATGACGGATGTGTGCGTACTCGATTTCAACCCTCGCTGGTTCGTGCGCGACCGTCTCCGACCGAAAGCTCCTGAGATGGGCCTTGGCGCCGGCGCCGTGGCCGCCTCTGCTCCCTCTCCCTCGGCCTCTGGAGCCACTGCCGAGGACGAGGTCTCGGGGTCCAGTGGGACTGGTGCCGAGGACGAGCTTGAGGACGCGCCCGAGTTCGAGACCGCCCTCCCCGGCTGCATCGTGCGGCACATGGGCAGCTCGACGCCGAGCGTCATCAAGAGCGACGTGTGGGACTACGACGTCGTCACGCGCCTCCCGTACCGCTCCGTCTCACGGCGTCTGCGGAATAACCCGAAGGGCATCATGATCGACGACCAGCGGATCCTGATCGTCGACCATGCGCTGCGCGACAACGACTGGCTGGGCATGGTGCAGTATATCTCGACGTGGTGTATGTAGCGTGGCGGGAGTGTGAGGGCAGGATGAGGTGCGGGACCATAACGGATAGAACGATGGTGCGGACGCCGACGAACTCATTGCAGATCAACGAATATCATATCATATGTAGGTATAGAGATGTCACATACAACCGCTCTCACCCCTCTTGGCCACTGACCCAACCTAAGCGCGAATGCTCACAATACACGCACTAGCACTCGCACGCACAAGCCTGGAGCCGGCGCTTCAAACGCCCGTTCTCGGCCTGCGCCTCCGCAAGCATCGCCCCTCGGTCTGCGAGCATCCCTTCTAGAGTCGCGCACCGCTCCCGCAGCTCGTCCACTATGCGGCGCTGTTCGTCGAGGTCGCTGCGCATCTGCCGTCAGTCCCCCTCTCCTCTCACTCTACGTCCCATTCAGGTCCTCGCAACCGCCCCGCGCCCACACTCCAACCCATGGCCCGCGACGAAACCCACCTGCTCAGCCATGACCTTCTTCTTCCACCGGAACTTCTTCTGCGCCTGCGCATTCTGCTCTTTGCGCCGCTGGGCGTCGCGGCGGACATACGCCCGTTTCTTGGGTTTCGGCGCGTACTCGTCGTCGCGCTCCTGCCCCTCCGCGTCTTGGACGTCTTGCCCCGTCTCCGGCGTCTCGACGTCCTGGAGCATGGGCGAAGCGGAAGCTGAGGCTGCCATAGACGCAGAACCCGAGGCAGACGCGGACGCGACCTCGCCCGGCGCGACCTCCTGCAACTCGTGCTCGTCGTCCGATGGATGCTCCCGCTTGATCCTCAGCCGCGCCGACGCCCGAGTGCGCGTGCTCGCTCCACTCCGCCGAGCAGGTGCCTGGGTGCGTGTCCGGGTGCGCGTGCGCTTCGCCGCCGGCCTGTATTCGTCCTCGCTGTCGCTGCTCGTCTCCCCGTCGAAGTCGTCCTCATCGCCATTGTGGTCGTCATGGAGTGTCGACGGCGTGTGGCTCTCCTCGAGACCTGGAGCTTCGCCCGCTGGCTGAGTCGCGTCTTCGGCGGTCGTAGCGGCCTCCGGACGCTGGGAGTGTTCGACCCGGGGCGAGAGGCGCGGTGTCGGTGCCGGCGGTGGTACGACTGGAGATTTGCGCGCAGGACTGTCGGTGGCGACTTGGCGCCAGTCCTCCGTCCCACGCCCCTTCTGCAGGTCTCTCAACCTTCCACCGCCCTCGTCTGGCAGCTCACCCCAGCGAGGACCGTCAATCGCCGAGTATCGGGAGGCTGGGGCGGGTTGTCGCCGGTCCGTGAACGACATGGCAGTAGCCGATCCGGGACGCGGCGTGGGCGCGTGCACGCCCTCCCTCGTGGCGCCCCGCTTCTGCGGCCGAGCGACATTCGGTTGATTCCAGCCTTGGCCGCCAGAAGCGCTCGGAACGTGGCGTTCGTCATCATGCGTCGAGTACGCTGGGCTCGGGAGGCCTGCGGAATGCACAGACTGGTTGGGGCGAAGGAGTTCCACTGAGCCGCCACCAGGCCCTGGGTCTCGGTGTGCGTCTCGGGGCGCGCTTGCTTGGTTGTGGTGATAATGCATATGTGCGTGGTGGCCGTGCTGACGTGGCAGCGCCTGAAGTCGCTGATACTCCCGGCTCTCGTGCTCATAATAGTACGCTTCCTGCGCATACCACTCTGCACCAGGCATCTCTCCCCAGAACGCCCCGAAGGCAGGCGAAGCTCCCTGGTCTGCACGACGGGAAACGCTCTTGCTCGGGTCTCTTGTGCTGCCGGCCCCCGGGTGTTGGAGGAACGAGTTGCTTCTCATAAATCCACTCTGGCCGTCAGCCATCGATTCGAACGCGTGACGCACCTGATGGCTCTGTGCGCTGGATTCTGTGGGGTTTGCGTCTGCGTCTGCGTTCCTCGTCTGAGCGCCTTTCCATCCACGGCCGTCCATGGGGTCTATGCCACCGACGGCCCCATGGCCACTGACATCGTCGTTGTGGGATGCTGACGGCGACGGGCGGGAGTGGGCGCTTCGCGCGCGCGCATGGCCAGTGAGGTTGGAGATCGAGGGCAGTTGTTGGGTTGGGTCGCGCGGACGCGCAGAGATGGTGGCAAGCTTGCGCGGCGCGGTATATCTCAGCGCGACGTCGGCCAGGAGGCTGATCGGTCCCGCGCCACTCCCCCCTGCGGCGAGCTTGTGGCCAGAGGGAAAGGGGAAGGGGAGCGCGGCCGTGTTCGACGGTCTCGCTCTCGACGTCGAGGGCGCGGTGGCAACACTCTCCGGCTTTGCCACCATGTCGCGACGAGGAGTTCTTCTGCACGGACGGCGGGAGAGTTTCTGCTGATGTTAGGTGAGATGACGGATTTGTCCGTTCCGCACACGCATACCTCGTAAACCCTAGATTTGGATGACTTGAGCAAAGATGAAACGAGGATAAGAAATATGTGTAGGCGTCGAGGCGCCAAAGGGAGGATAGAGATAGAGGTGAGAGAGAATGAGGATGAAGTTGATGGGAGGGGAGAAAGGATGAGGTTGGTTGGGATGGAAAGGATGCGTGTGTGTTGTAACTCGCAAGCTGATTTCTCCGCGAAGCTTGAACAAGTACCGGTAGGCAACTAAGGCTGGGTTGGGCGATACACAACCCACGTGGAGATCAGTGTTTGTTGGTCGGTGAATCGTCGGTTAGCCGGGCGTAATGGAAGACAGAAGGCGAAGCAGATGCAGAACTCAAACTCGTGTGGATGCAGAGATAAAACATGCGTATCGAGAGTTTTGGACATACAGTAAGATCTGCAACTTGCCCCACATCCCACACGACATCCGCACCCCAATCTCTAGACAGGGCAACCCCTCTACTATCAGGAATGCTGTACAGAGGTCATTAAGGAATAGACGTGCACAACCCCTGCGGCGTCGCCTTCGGGCTCGGGGTCGGGGTCGGGGAGAGGACGCGTCCGACTGAGGCAAGAGCCGACTTGGGCCGAAACTCAAGCCCAAGCCATTGTTCTCGCAAGCCACCCAGACGCGCCCATCTACCCATGCCAGGTCGCTGCCTGCACTTGCTTCTGCGCCACCGACCCGACCTCAGACAGAACGAAGGTCGTCCCACCAATTTCGCCCCACATTCCTCCGCCAGACGCGGGGGCTGAGGTCAGCATGCCGCTCACATTCCGTCTTCTCGCGTCTTGGCGCTCTGACCTCCGTTCGCCGCGCCCAGCCTTAAAGATTTCAGCACAGCCGTCTACAGCGGTAGGACCAACTGCCCTATACTCGTGACTGTCGGGTGGGCGGGGACGCTTCCACCGACGAGCTGGGCTGGAGCTGGCGCTTGGCCGCTGCCTAGGGTTAGTAGCTTGTTCGGACGGTCACCAGGCTTAGACATGTCAGCCACCTTCTCTACACGCTCCTGCTCAGTGCATACGACCCTTTTCCAACCTGTGACTGAGCATCGCCGTCTCGTTATCTGCTCCGTTGCCTCTTGCCCTGTATACAGCCGCAGCATAAGGAAGTACACCCATACTCAAATCTGCATGACGGACAAAACCCATACTACTCCATAGCACGCGTGTGGTCCGTGCAAGATGTGAGGAATGCTTTGAGCAGTCGTCAGCCAGTAGGTTCGACGTGCCACATCGAGTTTGCTTTTCTAGGTGGTCTGTGCCACACTGGCGATATCAGGCACTTCAGCCACGCGAGGATGTGCCTGACACCAGGAGCGTCGACCTCCACATGAGTGTTCCAGGCAGTTGAGTAACCTTCCTTCGGGTCAACAAAGGTCCTTCGTCTCATTCCCATCCTGCCAATACTTCGACCAACTGATCGCGACACCCATCTGAGCGCTGAGCGCCACGGCTAGAAAGCCTCCTTCACCCTTCTTCCCTGCCAGGCCTCTGGCTTTCGAGCCGCACGCGTCCCGCGACGCACCCTACGCGGCCAGCTCGCATGCCCCGGCCCAAGAAGCGCAAGTTCTACGCCGTGCGTGTCGGCCGCAGCCCGGGGATCTACTACGACTGGGAGACCGCCCAGAAGCAGGTATGCACGCTATCCCGTGCCCCACTGACTCCAGACTGCCGGATACCCTGGCGCTCTGCACCAGTCATTCACGATCGAGGCGGACGCGATCGTACGTGCACCCCACTGCGGGGAAGGTGTGCGAGAGGGAGATCGCTTATGGGAGGCATATTTGGAGCGACCGATTGATCGGTGGGGCGGCAAGGCCGCTACGTCGAAAGCCAAACCCCGCCCCCACCCGCCGTATGCTCTGCGCTCCTCGCCTACCACCACGCAGGCGACCGGGTGCACTATGTCCAGCCAGCTCCGCGGAGCCAGCTCGTCACCCGTGTCCAAACGGCGTGCCGATGTCATAGACATGAGCTTCGAGTCGGACGGGGACAGCGTGGTGGACATGACTCTGGACAGCGAGGACGTCATGGACACGGACGTTGTCATCAAGCCTCGACAGAAGGACCCTCGCCGTCCCTACGTCACGCGCGAGCGCAAGGCTGCCAAGTACGACAGCCTGCCACCAGACATGTTGGACGCTCTGGCTATCAGTGACGACGACGCAGCTGACGCGGCACGCGTCGAGTCTGAAGTCGACCTGTTCTACGCCAACCCATACAAGTATGTGCACATCGCACATCCCAGCCTGGACGCAGCCGACGGCGCAGACGCTGCGGACGACGGTGTGGACCCACCACTGTCGGAACAGCAGCAAGAGGTGCTGAAGCGCTGTATGGAGGGCACCAACATCTTCTTCACCGGCTCAGCGGGTACCGGCAAATCTGTCCTGCTCCGAGCTCTGATCAAGGCGTTGAAGGAGCGGTCCGGAGGCGACAACGTTGCCGTAACGGCAAGCACAGGGATGGCCGCCTTGTGAGTTGCCAGGAGCGTTAGGTCTGACGTGCAGGAACATTGGCGGATGCACGTTACACTCGTGGGCGGGGATAGGGCTTGGCACCGGCACCCCAGAGAAGCTCCTTAAGTTCATGTCCAGCTTCGCTCGCAAGCGCTGGCAGAGAACTGACACGCTCGTTGTGGATGAAGGTGGGTGGCACGGCTGGCTACCTCCTAACAACAGTGTCCATGTTGCACGGCGACCTTCTCGACAAACTGGACACGATCGGACGTAGGATGCGGTATAAGCCGCATGTCCCATTTGGCGGGATCCAGGTGAGAGCAAGCGGGCGTACCCCTACTGACTGCAGATCATCTTCTGTGGTGACTTCCTACAGCTTCCTCCAGTCAGCAAGGGCGGGCCGGTGTCGTTTGCCTTCGACTCCAATGTCTGGGACAGGCTCTTCCCGCGCTCCAACTTCATCACCCTCCAGAATGTCTTCCGCCAGAGCGACCAGACGTTTGTCAAGTGCCTCGAGAGCGTGCGCCGGGGCGAGGTTACTTGGGACCACGACATCTTGCTGAGCTCGCTGGAGCGCCCGCTCGACGAATCGGACGGGATACAGCCTGTGCGACTGTAAGTGTGACCGCAAGGCCGGAGCTGACTGAAGGCATTCGCGACGCGCCGACGTCGAGCTCGAGAACATGAACAATTTAAATGCCCTGCAGTCCCCGATCGAGCAGTACGACTCCCAGGACCGCGGGTTGCTCAACGAGCGAGGTCGCAAAATCTCCGATCAAGAGGCCGCTGAGATGCTCAATGATCGTTCGCGCTGGCCGCAGCACCTCCCTCTCAAGGTCGGAGCGCAGGTCATGCTGGTGACGGTGATTGAAAGTGAGGGGGAGTAGCGCTGACGTGCAGAACTGGATGCCCGGGCTGGTTAATGGCTCGACAGGTGAGCTGTCCGACAATGCGCAAACTAACAATGAGGCAAGGTGACGGCATTCATGACTGTCGAGGAGGGCATCAAAGCTGGCATTCTAGTTCCTCCAGATGCCGCCAAGGCCATCCCGCGCCGCAAATGGCCTGTCGTCAGGTTCGAGCCGCACCGCAACTCTCCCCAGCGGTACCCAGAAATTCTCGTGCCACAGATGACGATGACGATCGAGAACGCGAACCAGGAGGTCGAGGCGATCCGCGAGCAGGTCCCGATGATCCTTGCCTGGTGGGTGGAGCTGTCACAGCCTTCAGACAAGCTAACTGCAGGGCGATCACGATCCACAAGTCGCAGGGCCTGACGCTGGAGAAGGTACGCGTTGATCTGAAGGGCGCTTTCGACTGCGGGCAGGCGTATGTCGCGCTCTCGCGTGCGACGTGCCTCGAGGGGCTGGAGGTGCGCAATTACTCGCGCAACAAGTAAGTGGGCAGCTAAGGTCTCGTAGCGAGCTGACCCCAGGATCATGACCAGCCAGCGCGTGCTTGCGTGGATGAACGAGATGGCCGAGGACGAAGAGTGGGACGAGATGATTGCGGGGTCGCAGGTCGTGCTCGACTACTAGGCGAGCCGTTGTATTGCGTGTCAGTGTAGATTCTGTATGTATGCGGCGTCTAGTCCACAGTCCAGACCTGCTAAGGTCTGTGTTCTTCTCTTCAGCGCCTCCTCTCTGCGCCTCTGCAGGTGCATGGTGCGCCTCTAAGTTATCCCCACTGGATAAGTAACCAACTATAATCTGGCGACGTAATCGGATTCCAAAATGCCAAGAAGCCGATTAGCATTTAGCGTCGTCCGGGCAATTGATAATCCACAAGCGGTGCGCTGAGGCGGTGCCTATTCCGCCGCCCAGTCCGCACGCCTGCCTGCCACTTCGACATTCCTCGACACTCCCGCACTGCCTCTATCTAGTCTCGCCTCTATCGCATCGCACAATCCATCTCATCCCAACACCTCGCGATCGATAACCTCGACCACCTCCCATCAACCTCACCCACACTCACCCATCACCCTCGCCCCACCGCCTGCCCGCATGTCCCTCCGCGACAAGGCATGCTACACGCTCACCCTCGTCCCCTCGCTGCAGGACCCGAATGTGCTCGAGCTCGTCGAGGGATTCGGCGGGAGTAACGCCCAGACGCGGTATGGGCGGGTACGGGAGAAGAACGCCGAGGGCGAGGTGTATTCGGCTGCGTTGTATGGTGAGTTGCGGCCCTGCTCCGCCGTTAGGCGGGGCGGGGCCAGTTGAAGGACGGGACGGTGTGGTCGGCCCGGCGGGGCGGGGCGAGGCGGCCTGGGCAGGGCACTGAGGACGCCGCAGTTTGGTGATGGGACGAGTTGCGGTCGCTCGTGATCACCTACGGCGGCGTTGCCACCAGACCTCAAGCTCGAGGTCGCTGGACTGCTCGTGCGCACGCGATGATCAGGCCTGCCCCGCGCCTCTGCTGCGTCGACAGCCGTGCATCATTGCACCATTGCACCATTGCAACCATCCCAGCGCATTACCTACCAACGGCCCCCTTCCCAGACCTATCCAGCTCTGCGACACACCCGCTGACCACAGACGCGTACTCGGGCGCCAAGCTCGCGTCCACGGGCCTCGTGAATGAGAAACTCCGGAGCCGGCGGCTGGAGCTGCATGGGCCGGACGAGAAGGTCCCGTTCGAGTTCACGGGGAAGCTGTGAGTCGGTGTATCTCTTGGATATCCATCTTGGGCCGTAACTGACGAGCAGGGGATTCGTGAGTCAGCCCTGGGCTGGGGCTGCCTGGATCTCGGGTTGCTGACCCCAGGAATGGTCGTTCACGTTCGAGGGCAACCGATACATGTGGAAGCGCGATGGCGGGATCACGTCCAAGGACATGGCGTGTTTCATGGACCGCAAGCCTGATCCGAACATCGACGTCTGCCTGTGAGTTGCGCGCTGCACGCGTTGCACGCGCTGCACCCGCTCCATAGCAAAGCCCCACGCCGCAGCACTCACACCAGCGGCCGCGCGGCGAGCAGGGACAAGCCGGCCACACTGAGTATCCTGCACTACAATATTGAACGATTCCTCGGCGCCGAGATCAAGGACCTCCGCGGCCTCGAGACGCTTCTCGCCATGTCGTGAGTTGCACATTCTGAGCAACTGCACAGCCTCTGACACCAGGTTCATGTCTCTGACGGACGGAGCCGAGTCGGCGCAGTCGAGCAGGCAGAACTCGGGGAGCGGCAAGCCTCTCCCTGCGAATCCTCCTTCTGCCCCTGCCGCCGCTGCCGCACCTGCGCGTCCCCAGCCCCCACCCGAGGTCTACAACGAGGACGCAAACGAGGTCATTGTGGGCGTCCGCACCGACCTCGACGGGCACATCGCGCGCGCCATCGGGTTACTCGAGGACCCCAACGTGCTCTTCATCATCATACGGACGAAAAACGCCAAGGCCGCCCAGCGCGCGCTCGAAGTCGTCCTCGGCGTCACGCGGTATGTCCTCTTCCTCTAATTTCCCGCTAATGCAAAGATACAGGCACCGCTCTGGCATGCCCGACCTGCGGCAGTACGTCGTCGAGGAGGAGGCCGAGCCCGAGAACGCCAAGGGCCCGCGCGTGATAAAGCTCGACGAGCCCGAGCGGAATCCCGAGTGGAAGCCGCCGCCCAATCTCGCCATCTACCTGTCGACGATCGAGCTGCCCGACCTCAAGCCCGGCGGGGCGGGGCGTGCCAACAGCTCCAAGCGCCCCAATGTCGTAGGTGCGCCTGCCGGCGTGAGCGCCATTCAGCTACTGACCCCAGGCTCCGCCCAGAGCTCCCCGGCGATGGTAGGCGGCAAGCCCAAGCCGGCCTCCAGTTCGAGCAGCAACAAGCCCGTGCCGCCCATCAAGCCGGCGTCCGCGCCGCCGCCTAAGCACCGCCCCGTCTCGCCCAATCCTCCGTTCGGCAGACCCGTATCGCCCAACCCTCCGCCGCCCAATGCGCACAGGCCGTCCAGCATGGGCCACGTCGGCCTCCTCAACGCCAAGCCTGGCGGCAGACCCGACCGGCCTGCGAGCTTCAACGGCCCCCCGACGTCCGGATTCCAGCCTGCGCCGCCTTCTGGCTTCCAGCCTAACGGGAGCGGGTTCGGCGCCGGACCCAGCCTCAATGGCGGTTATCAGCCTCCATATGGTGCGGGCGCTCCCCCGCCGCCACACGGGCCGGTGGGCGGCGGCGGCGGATACTCTGAGAACCCGTTCGGCAAGCTGGGCAGTCTGTTCCGGCCGAATCACTAGGGGCTGTCTGAGGGCAGGAGGGTTGTTGTACGAGCTATTCCCAGGTAGACGGCGCGAGGTAGACGGCGTCACGCTGTTGGAGTGAGTGTCAGGATGCGAGGGCCGCATCTATCCTATGTGTAGTAGTTCGTGAGCTTGCATTGGTTCTGTCCCATTATCGCGCGTGCCCATGACGCGTGGACTGTCACGTTAAGTGTGCGCGATCTTCTCGCACCGCTCAACTCTCAGGAGAAGGCGAGGCTCATACCACAGCTCGCTCGCTCGCTCGCTTCGCATAGTCATCTGCATAATTAAATGCACGCCTGGGCGAGCAGTAGTCGAGGATGGATGGGCCAGGGATAGAGAGAGAGAGAAGACGGAAAATGCTACAGTCGTTTGTCACCAAAAAGCAACTACGGTAAGTTGTGCTGCGCTCGGCGATAAGCGTGGACATGAGACGATCGAGAGCTACTGGCCGTGGGGTCGAGGGTTGAGGCGAGAAACAGAGGGTTTGGTAGGAGAGAGGTAGGGGACAATGTAGAGTGCAGAGCCCGGTCGAGGACGATTGATGCGAAAATAAGAGACGAGCATGTGTGCCTACAGGATAACTTGTGGAGTGTTCGTGTCATGACGAGGAACGAGACTGGAGTGTCGAGTCGAGAAGCGGAAGCGTATAAAGGAAGCGTCTACTCGTCGTACGAGGCGTACAGTTGCCGGAGGTAGCGCGAGGCCACAGCGTAGTCACGCTTGCAGTCCACCAGCAGGCTCTTGATGCGCTTGAGCGCCTCGTCCTCGCTCAGGGCGGCCCCAACCTCCTCGTCGCGAAGGTTGCCGTAGTGCTGCATCTTCTCGCACGAGTTTTGCACCTTGATAATACCCAGTGCTGCGCTCGAACCCTTGAGGAAGTGGCCCAGAGACGAAAGCTTCCATAACGATGGCTCGGCACTGTGTTGTCAGCAATGTGGTCATGCAGTGGGCAAGGCACGGGCTGCTGCGACCTCGGATCGCGGAGTTGACAAAGGTGCAAGCCTAAAGCAGGCTGCGCATTCGCGGATGCAGGAGCCGGCGTGGGCTCAACCTCTTGGCGCCGCGCTGCGCACTCACATTGCCTCCTCCATTTGCTTGAACGTGTTCTCGGCCTGCTCGAAATAGCCCCAGACAATGCCCTTGGAAAACTCGTGACCTCCGCCCTCGTCCTCGTCGTCATCGTCCATGTCTTGGATCTGCCCGAAGATCTCCATGTTGATGATCCCTTCGGGGTCGGTGGGGACAGGTCCAGCCTCGTCGCCCTCGTCTGCCTCGTCGTCTGCGGGAGCGGCAGCTTCGTCCTTGTCGTCCTCCTTCGTGTCCTTCGTCTTCTCGTCCTCGTCCTTGCTCGCGGAGGCAACAACTGCGGGAGAGGCAGCAGCGGCAGAAGCGGCGGGGGTGGTGGGAGCGGCGCTCTCGACGGCAGCCGTTGCGGATGTGCTTGGGGTTGCAGCAGTCTCGGAAGGCGGTGTGGGAACCTGCGAAGCGAAGCGGATGTATGCGCAATGACATGGGGATGGCGGATGCGGAGTGGGCCAAGAGAGACGTGTCAGCTTTCGTTCACTCTCGTTCTCAACAGCAGGAGGAGAGCAGAACATGGATGCCGCGGTCGCGGCACGACGTCGACCAGCTGTTGTCGGAGGGCATAGCACGCAGTTCCCGATAACGCGTACGCAGCGTCATAACTAGAACTCTCCGGGCGGTTTAGGGACAGTCGTGTGACGTCCCTGGAAGTTCCCAACACAGCGATGGACGACAGACGGATGAGCGCACCTTCTTTGACTCCTCAACTGGGGCAGACTTGACGTCGTCGGTCTTTGGAGACGCGACGGCAGGTGCAGGCGACGACATGATAGCGCGCCAATGGATCGGGGTGGGGTGGATGGGGAGAAGATGCGAGAAGATCGTCTAGGGGATATGCCAACAACGACGTCGTTCGCGCTCTAGGACCAAGCGTTAAGGTGCCGTGTCTGTGATGAAGATGTCAATACAAGGCCGGGATGGATCGGATGAGAAAGACGGAAGGAAGGGCCCAGGTGACGCACGGGTCAGCGGCGCCGAAGAGACGAATGAAAGAGGAAGGAGGAGGAGGTCGATAGGGAGGAAGGGAGGGATGACAACGAAACGAGAGAGGGAAGGGAAGTGGGGACGATGTGCAAGTCCGAGAGTGTGTGTCGAGTGGGTGGACTGGTGGAAAATGGATCTTTGTCGACGAGTTGTCGATAGACAAGTTTGACATGGAGGCTAGACCCGGGGAAGGGCGTTGAGGAATGCGTGCTTGCTTGGCTTTCTCTTCTGCCCTTGGTCTCCGCGACTTTCCCGCTCGCTCGGGTTTCGCGCGACGAAGCAAGAAGGTTGGGGGAGGTTTGGGTAAGGCTCTCTGCTCTCTCTTGTCTTCCTCCTCGACCATGACCAAGTCGAGAACCGACTTGCTCAGGCCCCAGGCCCAACCCCCTCCCCTTCCTTCCCCACTCTCAGCACACCCCCTGCCTTCTTCCTCCCCCCCTCCCCCTTGTCCTCTCAACCACGCGAATACGACTCCCACCGACCTGGATGATCACGCCGGTCGAGGTAGGTCACGTCACGACCCGTCACCCGGTGTTAAGATCGGATAATCCCATATTTCGCGAGCTCGTAGACTTCTCAGAAGTAGCCAAGGGAAGAAAGTTGGGAAGAGGAGTTGCGGTTCGAGTAACTTACCAGAGGTATAAGGAGAGGAGATACGCCGAGAGGTAGGCGCGTCGTCGTAAGCAAGTCGAAGTTGGATTGTACTGATTGATGATTGAAAGATAAAGAGTAGTAGTATGTAGTATGTAGTTGTAAGTAGTAGTCGGCGCTTGCTTGGTCTGCGTGGTTTGTTGGAATGGCTTTGTTGGGTGGTGGGTGGGTGGGTCGTCGGAGGAGTGTGCGCTCTCACAGGGCCAGGAAAGGACAATTGAATTGGGTGGAAGAGTATTGAGAGAGACCCAGGATGTGGGGTTGGAAGCCTTTTTCCTTAGGGGGCCAAAGTGTCGATAATAATGACTCTCGTACGTATGGGCGTATTGGCGTCCAGACCAGGCCCACAGAGAGAGATCCCAGCGAGAGAGAGAGGGAGACGGCGCAGCTGGCGTAGAGGGAAGGTGCAGCACTGAAGGGGCTCACAGGAAGGAGGAAAGAGGCGCAGAAGGCGTTGTACCAGTGGTGGGTGCGCGCGGGTGCGAGGAGGGGGGCCCAAGCGCTTGACCTAGTAGTAAGTGGTTCATTGGTCAATAGGTTGGTAACCTTTTCAGGTACCAATGTCGTCATATTATTCCAGTAATGAAACCCTTCTTCGCGCCCTTGGCGGCCCTCTCTATTCGCTTAAATCGTTTAATCCTTTACTTCCCTTCCTCGTTAAAAAGAAAAGCCCCGCCCCGCAGTTGGGTGGCATTGGGTGGTCAGGGTACCAAAAGAACCAGGGTGGAGGGAGAAGTGTCGTGCTTGGGTGAACATGTGGGTGCCTCCTCAGCTCCTCACCCGCCGCACGCCACGCGCCACGGTCGCATGCATGCATGGTGGTAGCTCTGCAGGCCTTTATTGGGGATTTTGATTGTAGGCACAAGGCCTCACGCGACTCGGAAGTGGACGCGGTTGTGCGCCTTTCTCATTGGGTAATCCTATTATTGTCCACTACATCACTATAGCACAACACATTCCTACTAATCGTAATGCCTTAATGCCTATATCCTTAACCCTCATTTGAATCGCCTTCAACGTGAAGCACAAGTCCTACGATAGCGATCACGCGACTTGAGCACAGCACAAGGACAATCCTCAGGCGTCTGGTGTGCTTTGTTAGCTTCTACATTCCTAGAGACGTCGGCAGCGAGTCCAAATGCCTCGACGTGTTGATTCTCTCTGGAACATGTCTAACCTTCTCCTAGTTCAACGCACACGTTGTGCTACCTAGACGCGTGACTCGATCGCATCACTGACGTCCACCTTTCCGAACTTGCCGAGCTTGACGCGAATTTCCTTGTCCAGCTCTGTACGACCGTACTTCCAAGGTCACCTTCCTCCTACTCATCGATGTACACCAATTCAGGTGAGCCCCCACCTGCCACAAGGGGCGGAGGCAACAAGCAAGGCCGTCGGCTTCAGCGCTTCCTTCACCGCTCTGTAGAGCGTGGACGATGTTTGGTCGCGCGCGCGCCACCTGACCCCGTTACTCCCTCCGCCAGCAGGTCCAGCGATGAGCACTGCTCGTCAAGGAGGACTGAGTGGTGCGGGCTACATCAAGGAGTTTGCCCAATCGCCGCAAGGCGGGCATCCGCGCCATTTGTGAGCAACTTCCTTGCACCCTCGATGCTTGAGCTGAAGTCTTCAGAACGCTTTGCTCATGGTCATCACTCGAGCACACGAACACTGAGGTCGTCAGCACCAAGCCACGATGTCAGTTCTATAGCAGGGTCACAGAGTATCCACGCCTGACTGGGCGGTGGTCCTCACGTTGCGATACTTGTCATCCTCTTGTTCTCCCTCCAGGAGCACGGGGAAGTGAGCCTACACATCCTCATCGCTGCTCGTGATCAGCTCTAATCAGTCCTCCATCTTTGCGCCTGTTCTGCCGCATGTCCGCTGCCTTCATCATGCGCTAGGCACCTCCTCTGGAGATCGCCGTGGGTCAATTGGTCGTAATCAAGTGGATGTGCACGGCGCGCGTAGAGTCTAGGCCAAACAACCCTACGCCACACTCACCCAGCCCATCCGGGAAAGAGCTTCACTTTGATCCTCGCCCTCCATCCGCTGTGCTGGGGCATATCGTCACCGCGGTCTCGACTGGCGCTAACGTGCGATCATACGTCGCGGCCGCGTCCGCTGCCCCGCTGGCCGCCGCCTGCGCGACCTCGCACGAACAAACGCCCACATCACCCTCGGATCTCCGCGCCTCGACTGTGGACTTGGGCAACCCCCGCCCTTGAGCGTGCCGGCCATCCTCACGACGACAGACACGCCAACACGGATCCGCACATTGCTGCGCGGACCGTCAGCCTTGACCTCGAGTGTCCCTCGCTGGCTGAGAACGATTAGAGCAGGCCGCGGTTGCCCGTCGTGGCAGAGGGTGTGAGCGAGCAGTCCAGAGCCGGTGTGCGGAGTGTTCTTGTGCTGCAGCGCGAAGTGCCTCGGGGCCGTCCGGCTCAACGCGCTGGGGGAGTTCAGATTCGGGTGAAGGAGAGGGGAGGGGTGCGGCGGGTGCTCGGCTGGAGAGCACGGTAGTCAGAGTTGGATCGTGTTGCTTGTATCGGCGTACACTACATTGCACGGGGGATGGGTAAGACATGGATGTGAGTTGGCTTAGTTCTGCAAAACACGGGCTGGAGAGGAAGTAGAGCGCGGAGCAAGTCTTCGTGCGCTCGTCGCGAGGTCCATCTCTGCGCGTCTCCACGACCGAGCTATCTGTAATGCCTGTCAGTCTGTTAGCACTGCTGGCGCCCGCCTGTCAACTCTCTACACCCACACGCCCACGTCGCCACGGCCAATACAATACATCCACCCTAAGTTTCCTTATGCACGAGCAGGTCGGAGCGCTTGGGATCTGGTGTGAGCTGGATGAGATGCTGTCGTGAAGCTCACAGATGAGGGGGTTGAGCTGCGCAAGGTACGTGCACATCCACATGATGTACAGACACGCGATGGTCAGGAGCGCCGAGGAGCGGTAGAGGCTGGTGTCAGTGTGGTCGGTGGCGGGGGGAGGGGGGATGGGAGGAAGGGCGGGGGATGGAGAGGGGAGGCGGAGGCGGTCTGGGTGAGGCGGACGGGAGACTAGAGAGGAGCAGGGCGAGGGAAGGTGGTGGGATGCAGGACGAGCAGGAGAGGGAGCGAAGACGAGACGAGGAGGGGAGAGAGGGGAGGAGTGTAGAGGAGGCATGAGAGGGGGGCATGCGCGATTGGCAAGAAGCAGACGCAATGGCGGAGCACCGAAAGATAGCAGGTCCGTTGTATTGCACTGGCCGATAGCAACCAGCGGACCAAACGGTCTCGACAACGCCCACATCGCCCGCGGACAACAACTCGGTCCCACCGATACCAAGCCGAGGCAAGTCACGATAGAGCGAAGACGCCGTCGATACACCAACCCAAACCCCCACGTCGAGAAACCAGAGGACAGAAGGGGGACAGAGGAGGCCGGAGGACACGAGGAAGAGGGGGCAGGAGGAAGACAACGCACACAAGGTTCTTCCGCGGCGCGACGAACCACGACACGGCGCCGAGCGCGGCGCAGACAATGCCGACGAGGAAGACGTGCCCGAAGCCCATCGCTGGTGTTGGGCGTGGGGTGGGAGGCGGGGCCGTTGGGAGGGGGGGAAGGAGGGCGGCTGCGCGGGTCGGGTCGGGAGCGCGTAGACGAAGCAGGAGGAGGAGCGAGGAGTCCGCGAAGAGGAGGTCGAGAAGGACGGCGCGCTGCGATGACAAGGTGGATGTTGTCACTGTCGACGGTACGCGAGTGTCACTCCGTCCTCCTTGGCACGAGTGGTGACGCATGACGACCGTGGAGGTGCGGAAGCAAATCACCCCTGCCTATGCCGGGGCATAATCGAACCTGATACAATATTGCATTCAATAGCTGTTGATTACAATGCTAATAGGTGTTCGCACATGGCTCATTCCACGTTCTGATTTGTATACGCAACTCCTCTACAGAGCAGCTGAACTCGGTCTCCGTGCGCAGAGGCGTTATGACAATTCGAATGCTCGCTAGTGCCAGCTCAGACCAAGAGCGCACAATCTCGATAGGTGGCCTGGAGCAAGAGTATTATGAGCTATGCGAGAGCAAGAAGGAAGCGATAGCCAGAGAGGCTCGATTGCACACGTGCGGCAGTTGAGGATGGTTCAGAAAATGCCCATTCCAAAGCCATCTAATCTAGTCTTTCCGAAGTGCGCTCGTCCACACGGTACGCCACACCACACCACGCACTCGCAGCTGACCCTGTACATGATGCATCTCTCGCTGCCGCTAAGAAACAGCACCCCCGCGCCCTCGTATAGTCAATAGTACACAAGACTACGCTTAGGCGACGAGCTTGACGACGCCACCGGCCTCCTTGATCTTCTCCTCGGCCTGCTTCGAGACGAAGCGAGTCTTGACGATGAAGGGGCGGTCGAGCTTGCCCTTGCCGAGAAGCTTGAACTTGCCGAGGTGGACAAGGTCGATGACGGGGACAGTGCCGGAGGGGACCTCGGCCTTGGCCTCGGGAAGCGAGATGAGCTTGTCGAGGTTGATGGTGGGGCAGTAGCCGTGGTTCTCTGTGGGGTTAGTGTTGCTCGGTGGTGTAGGCGTCCGGCGCAGTGGCGGGTCTTGAGGTGTAGAGGACAGCTTATCCACAAGGACTTCGTCGTCCTCAGTTTGGAATGCGACATGCGCGACAGAAACAACTTTCGCTGCAAACTGCCGCGCACCCCCGTATCGCCATCCCCACGCAAGCCACCTCGACCGCAACCTCGCCTACGCTCGTGCGCCTTCCGTCCGTCGTCGGCAGTCGACTCTCCGATACTCACTAAGGAGGTGGTAGTGGCGCATACCGACCTTGCCGAAGTAACTAGACAGTCAGCGCAGTTCTGAGGGAGACCCTGAAAAGGGAGGGCAGAGGTAGAGAAGGAAGAATAATGGGCACGATGGAGTCGTAGCAGAACGCAGAGGATCACAACACCGGGGAACAGCACGCTGGTGCGCCATGCCGTCTGCCTCACACGCCCAGCTCATCCGCATCCATCTGTTCTTCCTCCTCTGCCGTCTTAACCAGTGCGACTTACCCAGGGTGGTACTTGTCGAAGTTGGTACGGTGGTCTGCACGTTAGTTTGCCATCTTGCGTGCGGCGCCGGCGTCGTCGTCGCGGAAGAAGAGGCATGTGGACGACCTTGGACCTCGCGCGATCATCTCCACCCCTCAACAAAAATCTCCCCATCCAAGGCCCAAAGATCCAGTCCACATCTCCCTCTTGTTCCCCGCAACTCCAACGCCTCAGCCACCTCGAATCTCGACGTACGGTGCTGGCCACCCTGTTTTCGTCAGCCCAGTCCATACGACCCGAATCCAAGCCCCCTTATAGGGCGGGCCCAAGTATACTCACAGCCAAACCACGACCACCCGGGTGCTTGCGGTGCTCTAAACGTTAGTGCCGCTCTCAATCTGCGCCTCGAGCCTCAACACCGAGCCCCCTCTCCTCATCATCTCGAGGCTCGGTGCCAGGCCCATCTCGAAAACGTACTTCCGACACGACCGTGACCGGCCGAGACGTGTCCACCTGCGCCGTCAGCATTCCATTTCCTGTTTGGCCGTCAAAGCGGTCTACGCACGGTGCTTGCGGGTGTTCGAGAAGCGGGTGGGCATTCTGCAATGGGTTAGACGACGTCGACGAAGAGCTCGGCGGAGGGGCTCACTTTGGTTGTTGAGGGATGGAGTAGAGGTCGTCCGGCGCCGCCTAACGGATCGGCATGCAGGCAAGTTTGAACGGGACCAGAATTGTCGAATTTCCGGAAGCAAAACTGCGCCTCAGTTTGGTTGAAAGTTGTAAACGCCGTATTCCCGAGATCACGTGAGTTAGTCGGGGAATCCGTTGTCTTTGTGCTGTTCGGGGATCTGCATGCCCATAATATCCCGAGACAACTGCCGCGGCTGATAGACAAGAGTAGGCCGGTTGAAGTGTGGGTGTGAACCAGTCACGCTTGACGCATCTCAACTAAACGACCTTGCGTGCTGGAGCATAGAAGTATTAGAGGGCTAGAACACGCACGATGCCGTCCCGAGGCTCCTCGATATCGGCACACGAGTCCATGAGTAGCGCATGCATCGACTGCCGAGGAACACCCCCTCAGCCGCGGTAGATGATGCTTGTTTGGTCCCGGTGGAGGGGGGCTCACAAGGCGTCGTACACGGGCATTTTGCAGGGCCTTAAACGGCCTTGCTCCCCACCATTACCTCTGGAACGGGTACTCGCCTCGCCTCGGCAGACATCTGCCGGCCGCCGACACATCTTGGCGGCCCCGACTATATGTATACCCCGCTGATTCTTTGTACATTATTGACCTTGACTCTACACGCATAGCTTGTGCTTGTGCGTGTCGACGCACGGCGCCATCGATCGGACTCGGACTGGGACTCGGAGATGGAGCCGACATCAATATCAGCTTCGGCGCTGGCCGAGCCGGCTGCCGCAGACGTGTCTCAACGAACAGCCGTAGAGGCCGATACGCCACTCCCCCCGGCGTCCACCACGCCCGCATCTCCAGCTGCGCCAGGACCTCCAGCTCTCTGTACGCCGGGGTCCCCAACAGCTCCAGGACGGCCAGCACTGCCTAACGTATCGCCCACCCAGCCCACTGCTCCAGTGTTCAGCGACGCCTCCCCCACTTTCCCAGGTCAACTAGTAGCTTCGACGGCGTCGCCAACATCACCAGGCCGCCCAGCACTCACCGCGGCATCCCCAACATCCCCGGGGCGCCCCGTATCCACCGCGGCGCTGCCCACATCGCCAGGCCCACCTGTGCTGGCGCTGCCCGAGCCTCACGAGCCCACTCCGCCACCAATAGAGATAGAGCCGCCATCGACGCAGCCGACAATCGTTAACAATGCGCCCACGGACTCGACTACATCGACCCACCCTTCGTCGACGCGCTCGTCAGGACGCTCAACACACTCGACAGACGACAAGTCGTTCACGGCGATCGACGAGAAGGAGGAGCTGGAACGGACAGCAGCCACTATGCTCAGCAAGGCAGTCTCTGGACCCCGCTGGAGTGGAGACGAGCGCGCTGCTGAACCTGCCCCCGCCGCCGCCGTTCAACCTCGACGTGCACGGCCTGACTGTCGGTGTGCCCCACCATTCGCGACTGGTCAAGTACGTCTAAGCGTCTGGGCGGCAAGAAATGGCTGCCGACCAGCCGAAACCCTCTGTGTTGCCGAGCGCTAACGCCACAGACTGCTGCAGGGCGACCTCTCGGCTCTCAAACGGAGCACGGGTGATCCATCGCAACGCAAAACGACCATCCTCAACGATGTTTCATGCGCTTGTTCCAGCGGCGAGGTCCTGGCCATGTAAGTGTATCCGTTGTCTCAAACCATTGAAATGCTCATCCCAAGTCTCGGAGGAAGCGGCTCCGGCAAGACGACGCTGCTCAATGCAGTCGCGCACCGCCTCAACGACCTGCCTGTCAAGGCGGGCGGGTGGCGTATGTCCCCAGCCACGGCGGGAACGCGCTGGCAAGAGCGAGGCCAAGCGCGTATCGGTTTGTGCGGCAGCAAGATTACCTCGTGGAGTGTTACTGGTGAGTGATGCTCGGGCCGTCGTGATGGGCTGCGCACAAGAAGCCGAGATGAGGTGCACGGACCGGCATTAGGGTTCTGGCATCCTATCGGCCTGGTATCTCAGCTCTGGCAACGCCCACAGAACTCGCTCTGACGCCAGTCCGTGAAACACTCACGTACGCCGCACGGCTCCGCCTGCCGACTCGCTGTCGCGCGACGCCATCTCCCTCATCGTCGAGCAGACACTGGACGAGCTCGGCCTCCGCGACGCGGCCGACACGGTAGTCGGCGGCCGTTGCGCAAAGGTATCTCGGGCGGCGAGAAGCGCCGCCTGTCCATCGGCTGCGTGCTGGTAACTCTTCCCTCAGTACTCATCTCGACGAGCCGACCTCCGGCCTCGACGCATTCACCTCCTACCTCCTCCTCCAGACTCTGTCTGCGCTCGCCGGCGCGGGCGTACAGTCATCTCAGCATCCACGCGCCGCGTTCGGACGCGTACCCTCTCTTCGACCGAATCTGCCTCCTGTCCAAGGGCAAGGTCGTGTACTCGGGCTTGCGGAGCCAGTGTCTCGGCTGGTTCTCGAGTCTGGGGCACGATCGCAGCCGGGCATCAATCCCTCGGTAGGCCGCCTCGTGTACGCTCTGCTGACAGCAGACTTCCTCATCGACGTATCGTCGATCGACAACCGTACGGCGGAGAATGAGGAGGAGTCGATGGCGCGCGTCTCGGCGCTGACCAACGCGTGGTCGCCCATATCGCGCATAGACCAGACGGGGGCCTGGCCGTCCCCACCTCTGGATCGCGACCCCCTATCGCTCCTCTGCGTCCCAGCACTCTGCCGAGGCCAACGAGCTGCACCGCGTAGTGACAACCATCGGTGAGGGACGAGACCAGCAGCGTCCCGGATTCTTCCTGCAGACGCGCGTTCTCACCGCCCGCGCCCATCGTAACGTCTACCGCAACGTACCGACGCTAGTCGGCCTCGCTATGCAGGGCATCATCCTCGGCGTGATCATCGGTGTCACATACGCCAACATTCCCGACACACCCACCGGCATCCAGAGTCTGAAGAACCTCACCTTCCAGCTCGTCCCTGCCGTCTTCTACCTCCAGCAGGTGTTCTGGATCTACAAGTTCTGCAAAGACCTGATCATCTTCGACCGCGAGCGCGAGGACAACCTGTACGACGTCGTGCCCTGGGTATTGTCCGATTGGCTCTCCTTCCTCCTCCCGGCCATCTTCTCTCCGACCGTCTACGTTATCATCCTCTACTTCATCGCGGGCATGCGCCCCGACGACGTGGCCCGACGACTCTTCACCATCATCGCATCCAGCCTCCTCGTCCAGTGCACTACTCAGGGCCTTGCCCTATTCGCATCTTCCGTCACCCGCTCGTTCCCCCAGGCGTCGCTGATCGGCAACGCAATCAACATCTTCCAGCTCCTCTCTGCAGGCTTCATTCTAGTCGACCCCCCAAACTATGCCGAGTGGATCCGCTGGCTCTCGCCCTACTTCTACTCGTTCCGCATCGTCGCCACGGTCGTCTTCAAGGACCGCGTCTTCGACTGCCCCCAGGACTCGCAGGCCAACCTCGACCAATGTGACGGCAACAACGTCCTGCGCAGCTTCAACTTCGACTACGACATCAACATCGGCGTCTGGTTTGGCGGGCTGATAGCCTTCGCGCTGTTCGAGTACGCCCTGTCCTGTGTCGTGCTCCGCTTCATGCCGGTCGGAGGGGTGCGGCACGCGTCCGAGATCGACAGCCATAACCGGGCAAGACGGCCGACGTCGCCGACTCGCACATGACGCGCGACGAGATCGGCGTCACTGTCCGCCACCTGTCGTTCGCGTGGGAGCGCCGCGGGCGCGGCATCCTCAAGGACGCCAAGAAGGTTATCCTCGGCGACGTCTCCTGCACCTTCCCGGCCGGCGAGGTGTCGGCCATCCTCGGCCCGTCCGGGCGGGCAAGTCGACCCTCCTCCAGCTCATCGCGAGCCGCAAGCTCCGCGCAGGCGCCATGGCCGGGTTCTACCGCACCGGCGAGCTTCTGTTTGCCGGGCGCCCGTGTCGGCATTGACGATGAGCAACGTCGCGTTCGTCGAGCAGGAGGACGATTGGCACTTGCCCAACTTGACGGTGCGCGAGACGCTGCGGTACGCGGCCGTCCTGCGGTTGCCGGATAAGATGAGCCGGAAGCAGAAGATTGCGCGCGCAGAGACCGTCCTCCGCATGCTCGGTCTCAAGGACTGCGCCGACCTGCCCGTCGGTGGGCCGCTGATCAAGGGTATCTCCGGCGGCGAGAAGAGGCGTCTCTCGCTGGCGGTGCAGAGTGAGTTTGGCAGCTGGTGTCCTGCCTCGGAAGCTGACAGCAGTGATCAACGACCCGGCCGTGCTTGTCGTCGACGAGCCGACGTCTGGCCTCGACTCGAGCATCGCGCTCAGCGTGATGCAGGTGCTCAAGGATATTGCGGCAACGGGGCGCACCGTCATTGGTGAGCTAACAGGTACCTGACCCGAGCTGACCCCAGCCACCATTCACCAGCCGCGGTCCGATATCTGGAAACTTGCCGACAACGTCACGCTGCTCGCCAAGGGCGGTGTCGTCGCATACTCTGGTCGCCGCTCCCGCGCGATCAAGTACTTCAGCGCCATCGGCTACCCCATGCCGTCGGAGTTTTTCAACCCAGCGGACCACCTGCTCGACCTTGTCTCCGTCGACCCTCGCAGTGCGACGCACGCGACGTCCGAAGCGCGCGTCCGCTCTCTCACCGACGCGTGGCGCGCGGCCTCTCGCTCAGAGACCGGCGAGGAAGAACTTCCGCACCTGGACGAGAAGAAGCGCGGGTGGCGGCGCAGCGCCTCGCTCTTCGCCTCGACGTTCTCCCTCGCGCGCCCCGCGCCGAAGGCGAGCGAGAACGAGCTCGGCGCAAAGCTCACCTCGGGCTCGCGCACGACGCCGATGCGCATCGCGCTCCCCGTCGTCCTGCAGCGGCACTGGCTCAACCTGTGGCGCCAGCCCGAGGTGTTCTTCAACCGGTGGTTCCAGGCGCCGTTCGTTGGCGCGCTGTTCATCTTCTTCTTCCAGCGCCTCACGCACGGCCCGCAGGGCGCGCAGGACCGCATCGGTATGACGATCCAGTCGACGTCGGCGCTGGCGTTCGTCGGCCTGCTGAATTCCATGGCCATCTTCCCCGCCGAGCGCAACCTGTATCTCCACGAGTCGCAGAGCTCGGCGCGGTATTCCCCGGCGACGTTCGTGCTCATGTTCACGCTCGTCGAACTCGGCCCGGAGATCTTTGGCAGCCTTGGCTACGCGGCCATCGTAAGTTGATTCCCAGAGGTTGATCTGATACCCAGATGAACGCCGGCGTGGGGATGCAGACGTCGGCGCGGATCTACTTCGAGTACTTCTCGACTATCTGGTGCATGTGCAATCTCGGCGAGAGCCTCGCGCTCGTCGTCGGCATGTGGGTGCCGTCGGAGGGCGTGACTGTGACGTGAGTCGAGGCGGCTCGCCCACTGACAATGACCTAAGCCGAGCACGCCACTGACAGCAGCATCCTCTCGACCCTCCTCTCGCTGCTCGCCCAGATCTCTGGCGTCGTCTCGCTCAACGTCCCGCGCTGGCTCGCCGCCATCGCATGGAGCACACCGTTCAAAGCCGCCGTCAAGATCCAGATCATCAACGAGTGTGTCGGCCTAGTCTTCAACTGCACGCCAGAGGACATCGCCGACGGGAAATGCGTCGCGCAGACGGGCGCGCAGATGTGAGTGGCCCATGGCAGGAGAGATAGGAAGGGAAAGTCGCTCACACCAGCCTCGCGCTCTTCGGGTGGAAGGACCTCAACACGGAGCGCTTTGTCGGCATCATGATCGCCACGACCGTCGCGTGGCGCGTGCTGGCGTGGTGGAGCGTCGCGGGGCGTGTCGGCGGGTTCCGCTGACGGCGCCAGCGCGCTAGCGTTGGATATTCTCTTCTGCTCTCTACTCTCATTTAATCGGCTTCATGGCTTCATATCTTACTCATCTTGGGCTCGCTTCATACTGTTGTCATTATCATTTTGGCATGCATTGCTCACTGCAGCGTGCCGCGTCTCCGAAGTCTGAGAACCGTCTCACGCTGGGCGGGTGCTAACTAGGCTCTGGTTCTTCGGTAATACCTGTCTGTTGCCGGCGCGACTCGCGACACAGTGTACCACCTGCTTCAGCTTCGAGGCCGCTCATTCTGACAGTACCGTATGGCGTCACCTGGCCCGTGCTTCGTCCTTGACGTCCCAGCCCAGCCGCTTCGGCGCACACTTCCCGCGCCACCTGTTCCTTTCCTTCTGCCCACATCCGCTCGGACCTTCGGCGTCCTGAGCGTCTCTCTTCCCCGCACTAGGCCTACCCCCACCCGTACCGTCGCCAACCCGCTGGTGGGATCGAGGGCATGCCACTCGATCGCGCCCAAGCCCGCGGCACGGTACACGTCCCTTCGCGGTTTTGCCACTGAACACTCACCCACTCACTCACCCACTCATTGCCAAGTCACATTAAACGCGGGCACGCGGGCGCGACGGGCAACGAGAAGCGAGCGGCTTCCACACACCTCTCTCTCCCACCGTCGACGCGCGGATATCGAACCGCAAACCACCGACTTCGCTTCGTCCTTCCCACTTCGTCCAAACGGCGTCCTCTGCCTGCGTCTCTCGTCGTCCTCCTCTTGCCCGTCTTCGTTCGGTCTGTCCCCGCGCCTGCACCCGCACTTCACTGCTATCGCCACACGTCACTGCCACCTCCACGCTATAGCTCTACACCCCGACCCCCATCCTAACCCCAAACACCACGCCACGCATTCAGCCCCACTGCCGCATGACCATCCCCCCAGCCTCCACGCCCAGCCCGAGCGACGGCGGCATCGTCGACGACGCGAAATGGACCCACGGCGACGCCCTCCTGCTCTCGACCGACGGCGTGCGGTTCCGCGTGCCCTCCAAGCTCCTCCTCTCCGTAAGGCAAGTCGCCCCTCCCATCCTACTACTCTTCCTGCCCTCAGACCTCCTCCGCTCCTCCTTCCCGTCTCGAGCTGACCGCAGCGGCCACTTCCGCCACCAGTCCTCCGCTGCCACAACCACCTGGAAGCCGCAAGCGTCGGCCTTCACGATCCGCTACTTCCTCTCGTCGGCCAAGGACGGCTTCACCGTCCGCGACGACTGGGCGCGCACCGACGCGCTGCGGCAGCTCGTCCTCCTCCTCGCCGCATGGGACTGCCAGGCCCTGCTCGACGACGTCGTCGCCGCCGTGCTCTTCGCGATCGAGAGCGACGAGGAGTACTCCCTCGTCGCGTTCGTGGTCGCCGCCACCGCCAGCCGCCCGGACGCAGCTGCGACTGTGATGGAGCGCGGGCGCGGGCGGAGCTGGAAGTGGCCGCCGTGCGACCGCCCGACGCCTCTTGTCCTCGGGCGGCCGGGCGAGGCCGTGCTCGACCCCGCAGGCTGGCCGGCTTACATGTGGACGCAGTGTCCCCCCGTCTACGCGTACGCGCTCGCGCGCTCGTGGCTCGAGAGGAAGAACGGCGATGGCGCCAAAGCCACGGCGGGGTTCAAGGCCGCTCTCACCCAGGGCCTGGCCTCAGCTTCGACGAACGGCAAGCTGGGAGACGCCAGCGAGGCCGACCTCGTGATGGACGACACGTGGACCGACGGCGACTGGGAGCTCGTCTCCGCGGACGGCGTGTGCTTCCGCGTCCCGTCGTACTACCTCCTCGCGGTTAGGTGTGTCCCCCCTCCACAGCTCAAACCTGATGCCAGCTCGGTGTTCCGCGACCTGGCAGACTTGCCGTCGCCGCAGCGGAGCGGCAAGTGCGCATGCCAGGCGCCTCCAGCGCACTCGATCACGTTCTTCGACACCGAGTTCGAGACGGCGGCCACCCTCCGTCTCCTGCTACACTTCATAATCGAGGGCGAGCTGTGTCCGCCCGGCCCGCCCTCCTCTTCGTCCTCTTCGTCCTCTTCCTCCCCGCCTTCTAGCCCAGGCCGTCCCCGGGGCCAGATAGACTACACGCTGACCGGCGTACGCGAACTCGTGCTTTTCCTCCGTAAATGGCAGGCCAGCCCCACACTCTCGCACGTCCTCCTCCTCCTCGAGCGCGGCGTCGCAGAGGGCACCGTCTGCTCCCTCCGCGCCCTCATTGTCGCTGCGGCTATCGAGAATGCTGCGCTCGTGTCGGCTGTCGTGGGGAAGCAGGACGCGTTCTTCACGGCGCGCGAGGAGGACGTCGAGGAAGCCGCTGAGCGCGGCGCGGTGGGCGTCAGTGTGTGGAACCCGGGGGCGTGGCCGCTCTGCATGTGGACGAAGTGTGCGCGCGGGCATGCGGTGGCCCTCGCCCGCGCGTGGGGCGAGACGCAGAGATTGGGTTCGCGCGGCTATGCGTTCCCGAAGGCGTTCGAGCGGTGGCTGGCCGAGGTGGTGGCCTAGGAGGCGAGAGGAGAGTGAGCAGGCTGACCATCGGTGGGCCCGCTGTCGTGTCTATTGTGAAAGTATTGCTCTGTGTATTGCTAGTGATGTATTGCTATCGTTGGTGAGCAGCGGCGTTGTAAAGTGCAGGAACCATGTAAGCTGGAGTAAGCCGCGTAGGGGATTAGCACCACCTCTCCCCACACGGGCGTCGCACACTGCCACGCCATTCATACGTCTAAGTCAGAGGCGTCATCACTGCCGTGCGGTACGCCTCGCGCTCCTTGAGCCGCGCATACCACGCCTCGAGGTTGGGCATGCTCGCGCGCTCGATCGGCATCTCGAACCACGCATACGCATACACGCCCATGGAGATATCCCCCGCGCCAAAGCTATCCCCGCTGAACCATCTCTTGCCCTCCGGCCGCCGGCCGAGCCACTGCTCGGGCACCTTCAGCAGCTCCTCGACGTCCTTCACGGCCTTCCTGATACGCTCGGGATCGCGCTCCTCCGGCGCCATGCGCACAACAGGCCAGAACACCTTCTTGAACGGCCCCGCCAGCGCCGTGCTGCTCCAGTCCATCCACCGGTCGCCGACCGCGCGGCTCGCCGGCGTCGCCTGGCTCGGGAACACCGGCTTGCTCCCGACCGCCGCCGAGCTGTCCGTCCGCGCCGCGCCGACCTCGCCCGACGCGTACTGCCCGAAGAGGTAGCGCACGATCGTGTTCGACTCGCACACGACGACGTCGCCGTCCTCGAGCGTCGGGATCTGCGCCATCGGGTTCATCGCGAGGTACGCCGGCGTCTTGGTGCCGCCGTGCTGCAGGCCGACGATCTTCGAGTCGAACGAGAGCCCGAGCTCGTGCGCGGCCCACAGCGCTTTGCGCACGTTGGTGCTGTTGTGCCGGCCCCAGATGGTGAGTTTGGACATCGCGGAGTCGGGCGTGGGGTTTCTTGGGGTGGGGCGGGGGTGGGGGCGAGGCGGTGTCCTGGGTGATGGGGTTGGGGCGGCTGGTGGGAGGTGAGACGAGGCGAGTAGGGCTGGTCGGGGGGGATATTGGAGTGCGTGATAGATCGCTATTGAGCTAAGGCGTGGGTGTGCACTACTGTCTGTGCTCGACGAAACGACAGGTCGTAGCTAGCGGGAGGTGATAGGAATGAGGTGATAGGAGCCGGAGTGAGGGACTAATGAATGAACGATCCGCAAGCTTGGGAACTTTGAGCAGCCTAGAGTCGAAGAGAGTCGAGTCGACGTCGATGAGCAAGTTGACAAAGCGACGCGCTCAAGCGCTCAAGAATAGCACTGCTGCATCCAGGTGGGCATGACTCGACGAGTGCGGGGTCGGGGTCGGGGGCGGGGTTCGGGAATGGACAGGTGGAGGCCGAGCACGGCGACTTCCTATCTTTCGCCGAGCACGCGCGTCGAGCATGTACTTTCGACAATGCGACAGCCTCCCCATACTGCAAGTTGCGGTCTACCGTCGCTCGCCCGCTCGCCCGCGCCCGCGGCCCAGTGTCAATCGCAATCCTTCATGGTAGTGATACAATGAGTGCTGAGTGGTGTGGTGCTATGCTAACAGATGGATTATATCCTTGCTTCTTCCGTCCCTTCCCTTGTCCACTGTCCCTCTGTCCCCCCGCAGATCCTGTCCGCCTGCGTGTGCGCGCGCTCGCCAGCTTCGTTGTTCGATGTTTCGTTTTCGAGAGTGATGCCGGTGGCTTGCTCCTCTCTCCCCCAGGCGCGCGAGCTCGTGTTTGCGAGCCGGTAAGAACTCGCGCTACGCGCTGGTTCTTACAGCTGCTCGTCGAGAATGGCCCGCGCCTTCATCCACACCGCGACGGGATACCGCCTCTCCTCCATGCGGGAGAGCACGGCCTCGGCACGTGCGCGCTCGCCGGCCCGCAGCTCGGCGCGCACCATGGCCTCGTAGGTCGACGGCTCGCGGTAGACCGCGTTGGTGGGCTGCATCGTCGTCGTCGACGGCTTGATGTGCCCGCTCGACGTCAGGAGCGCGGGGTGGTTGTTGGGCGCAGCAACGCCCGTCTGCGAGTCGACCATAGACTCGAAGACGTCGCGCGCCTTGTCGAAGCGCCCGTGCTTGGCGTAGCCGGTGATCAGGACGTTGCAGACGTAGGCGGTGGGGCGGGAGCCGCTGGCGTCGAGGCGAGCGCGCATAGACTCGAGCTCCTCGAGCGTGCCCTTCTGCCCAAGGACGTTCAGGATCGCCTCCCACACGACGGGCTCGGGGACAGACGAGGTCGTGGACGGGTGCGTGGCGATGGACTCGAACACGGCGAGCGCCTTGGCCACGTCGTTGGCGTGCAGACCAAAGGCGGTAATGAGCGACGCCCAGTGCGTGCCCTGCACGGGCACCTTGCGGTCCGCGCAGAGCTCGCCAAAGACGCGGTCCATGGCAGCCAGGTCCACGGGCGAGAGGGTGCCGTATGCGTCGAGCAGAAGCTTGTACGTGTGGGCCGAGGGCGCACGCCAGCCGAGCGCATCGCGTCGTAGTAGTACAGCACGCGGGGGCGCGACGGGCGCGTCTGAAGGTGGAATTGCATCATAGTGCTGATGTCAGTTACAACACGTAGGGGGTTAACTCACTTGAAAGGCGGGACACGGGGCTTAAAGTTGGGCTGCTGGCACATCTCCTCGAAGAGCACCTCGGCGGACTCGGCGTCACCGACACGGCAGCACGCGTTGATGACCGCACCATAGGTGACAGACGAGGGACGAATACCGGCAGCCTTCATGTGCTGGAAGAGGTCGATGGCCATCTCCGCCTTGCGGGCCTTGGAGAGCTTGGAGATGATCGTGTTGAACAGGTACAGGTGGGGGACGACGCCGAGCGACTGGCTCTCGTCAAAGAGCTCACGGGCGACGAGGGCGTCATCGGTCGAGTCGCGCGACGAAGCAATCATGGTCGCGTACGCGTCGGCGGACGGCGCCATACCCGCCTCAATAATGCGCGCACGGTGCATGCCTGCCTGCTCGAGCTGGCCGAGGAAGCAGCATGCGGCAATCATGCTGTCCTCGACAGCGCGCCAGCCCTCAGCCTGAGCCTGGGGGTCGGGCACGCACGAAGCGAGAACGACCTGCGCAAGCGAGTAGAGCTCGCGCGCCTTGCCCTCGTCACCGGCACGGGCGAGCGCGGCGATGAGACGGCCAATGGCCTCGGGAGTGGGCACCGAGTTCTCGTTGGCGATGCTGTTGCGGATCGTGTTGTAGACGTGCACAGGCGAGGTCGGCGAGTGGGGGCTGGAGATGCGGTCAATGAGCGCAACAAGCTTGGGGTTCAGGTGCAGGGTGTGCTCGGACGGCGGCTGGAGGGCGGAGGGGGCCTCAGCCGACGCGGGCGTCGGCGGGAGCGTGAACTCGGCCTCGGACGTGGCGGCGTTGCTGGCGGGAGGAGTCGAGATGAGGTGCGACGCACGGTCGCCAAAGGCCTTGGTGAGCAGCTCGTTGGCGCGCTCGACACCAAAGCGCGCCTCGACGATCGAGGCAAGCGCGGCAACAGTGGGCGACGAGAAGTACGTGTTGGGCAGCTTAAGACCGGTCTTCTGCGCCTCGGCAATGTCGGCAAGGAACGTCTCAAGGGCAGCGTCAACGGCACCAGCGTCAATGTGCGCAGTCGGGATGCCCTCGAAAGCCTCAAGCATGCGGAACCAACCATCGAGCTGGATGCCGAGCTCGCTCACGTGCTGAACGCGAGCGCGCGAGGCGACATACTTGTCGACAATGACCGTGGCGAGGGGAATGGAGTCGGTCGGGTGCGAGATCGGATGGGCGAGACGAGCGAAGCCGCGAGCAGCCTCGAGGACCGCAGCGATAGGCGCGTCCGAGGTGACCACAGCCGTGTATGCCTCGCGGAGAAGAGCGTTGAGGGGCCACAGCTCAGTCTGCGGAAGAGGCTGCGTGCGCGGCGGGTAGCGCAGAAGCATGGGGCCGATCTCGCTGTAGCGGCCAGCCTGGAGAAGAATCTCAATGTGCTTGGCGAGCAGCGTAATGTTCATCGCGGGGTAGCAGTTCGCCGCAGCCTCGCCGAGAACGGTGATGAGCTCAGGCGTAGGGTTCTTGAGGGTCGCCACCATGACGCTAGCGTAGAGGTAACGGACACGGCGCAGGTCCAGACGGTATCCCGGAGCATCTTGGAGGATGGTCTTGCGGGCGTCGGTGACGATTTGGACGCCCTCAGCGTAGCGGCCGGCAGCAACGAGAGCGTCGGCAACGAGGAATACGCCGTCGGCGTTCCAACGGGTGTCCGGGTTCTCCTCCTTCATCCACTTAAGAGCGGCGTCGACCTCACCGGCCTGAGTGAGGGCAGTTGCGACGTGGTTGACGCCGAGACGGTGGTCGAACTTGTTGTACTCAAGCGTCTTGAGAATCTCGATGGCCTTGGCCTTGTCGCCAATGGAGACAAAGGCACGAATGGCGGCTAGCCGAGTCTCAGTCGCGTTGGTGTTCAAGTCGCGACGCTTGGTATCGGCGGGCTTGTCGAACTCAGGGTGCTCGTTGACCACACGCTCCCAGGTAGCCCTGAGAAGCTTCTCGTCCTTGTAGGCGGCTAGGAGATCGAACGCAGCGGGCAGAGCCTCGATATCAAGCGTCTGACCGGTAACGTAAGACTCGACAAGAGGCTTGACGACCGACGGCTTCGGGGCATGGGCCAAACCAATGGAGGTCGAGGCAGCCTTGATCAGATCGGCGAGAGCAGCACGCTCGCTCCTGCTCCGGGTGGGGTAGAACGATGAAGCGATCGAGTAGAGGTTAAGCGCGGACTGGAAGTTGTCCTCGCTCTGGTACGCCTGGATGGCCTCCTGAGCGGTCTCGTCGTCCTCTTCGGTCATCCTGGAGAAGCCAAGGTCCTCGCGGACCATCTTCCTGTAAGTGTTGCTAGTCGCCCAGCGGCGGGATGCAGCGGAGACGTCCTCCTCGCGCAGGCAGAGCGCACGGATAACAATGGCCGTGGTGCGCATGTTGGGCACGACGTCGCGCGCCAGCATCTCGTTGTACATGTCGAGGATGGGCGCGATGCTCTCTCCGCGCTGGCGCTGCTCCAGAACAACCTCGAGGCAGAGGTTGTACGTCGCGGTCGAGTACCCACCGTCGAGGGGGAAGCGGGACGCAAGCGCAGGGTTACCCTCGGCGGGCTCCGCCGCAGAGCGGGGTGTGCGGTAGTGCTCGATGAGGGCGCGCGCCTCCTCGGGCGACTCGTGCCGAGCCTTGATGATGGCCCGGTAAATTTCGAGGTCGCGAGACTTTTCGCCGCCCTCCATGGCAAGCTCGTTGTCGGAGCGCACAACTGACGCCGTGGAGTTGCGGCGCTTCTGGCCAGGACGGCCTGGGCGGCCGAGGTCGAGGCCGGCGAGGTCCTGAAGGACGCGGTTGGGCTGGTCGATGCGCTGGGCGTCGACGCCAGGCGCCGCTGAGACCATGGGGACGGGAAGCTCCTCGTCCTCGGTATGCCTGACGGCCGTGGAGAAAGCGCGCGCACCAATGGGACGCGGCGCGGACCCGGGCAGCCAGAGGGCGCCGCCTGGGGCAGCGTCAGAGGGCAAACCCGACCACGAAGGGTAAGCAATTGACCCCCGGCGGCCGGGGCCCTCGAGCTCGGCGTCCTCGGCGTCGTCGCGCATCTCAACCATTGCGACGTGACGGGATCCTGCACGCTGCGACATCCGGTCCTTCATCATGACGGTGCGGGGGAGCGACGACGGTTCGACGGAAGCGTTGGCGCCGCGCTGCTTGAGGGCGAGGCCGGCACGCTGCCGCGCCTTAGTCTTCTCGCGCTCCTCGGCAGACGTGTTGGCCGCCGAGATGTCAGCGCCGGAGCCGGGGAGGGAGAGGAAGGCGCGCGCATGGCCAGTGTAGCCGCCAGACGAGGCGCCAGAGTATGCGCGGCCGGCGCCGCCTGCAGCGCCGCCTGACCCGGTGGCCGTCTGGGCCGCGCCCTGCGCGACGAGGCCATGTTGCTGGAAGTGGTGGAGGAGGGAGGGGTTTGAGGTGAAGAGGTCCGGCTGGTGCGACTGGAGGCGCAAGAACGGCCGGAACGAGGTACTGTGGGTTAGCTCCAGTACAGATTAAGCATGGCTAGACCACTCACGCTGCTTTGGAGAGCATTGGCATGGTGGTTGAGGTTGTTGGGCCTCAGCCCTAAGGCTGGGTTAGGGTGTGGTTAGAGTGGCAGATGAATTTTGATGGGTGGTCGTTCGGTGACGGCCAAAAGTTGTGTTACGTGGTGACTTCCTTGGGACAAAGAGAGTGTGCGAGACAGTGAGAGATGAGTGGAGAAGAGGAGATGGGGTAGAAGGTGGGGAACGGAGGAGGAGAAGGGAAGAGGTAGTCGGAGGTGAGTAGTAGTAGTAGTAGGTGGGAATGTATGGAACAAGTAGGAGCCGACGGTCTACGAGGTGCGATGCCGAAGTTGAATAGTCGCTGATGAGTCGCCCCGCCCGCCGTAACGCCGTCTCCGTTCCTTGTCTCTACTTCAAAAGCCAAATAACAAAATCCTTAGTCGAGTTAATATTAACAAGCAAAAACCAAATACCCACAAGTGCGGAACAAGTCGGATTCCCACTTTGCCCGCTCCTCCGTCTTGCCGCCGGCATCTGACTGCAAAAGTGCGTACGTTTGCCACTCGGCTCATGCTAGTAGTCCCTCAACATTCCAGCCTCTTCCATCCTGAACCCTGCTACCAAACGCCTTGTCAACACACGGCGCGGCGTTCTCGGACATCGCTTCCGATAGCCCACTCCACTGCTCAGATCTCTCGAGTGCCGACCGCGCGGAACTACATGCACATGTGACCACTCCTACTACTATCAATGATCGTGAACCTCGTCATAATTACAACACAGCTTGTTTAGTGGTGGTGGTGGTGGTGGTGGTGGTGGTGGTGGTGGTGGTGGTTTGGTGGCTCCTATGTACACATCTGCTCTGCTTGCTCGCAGCTACACGTTCGCTGCCAATGCTAGACTCGGAACTTGACTCTCTCCTGCACGCGCCACCCTCGTCTCAAGCAGCACAACACTGCCCAGCCGGTAGTTGAGAGGGCCAAGACCCCCAGGGATGGGCTTGCGACAAACCTGAACGCCGTCAGCAACGTCTTCTTTTGTGTAACTCGACCCTCCTCTTTGGCCAGAGATCCGAAAAGCGGTCGACACATTTCGCCGCCGGCCACCAACCCTGACCTCGGCCATCTCGGCCAAAGTCATACCAAGCGTCTTTAAACACTTGCTTGTTCGACCCATCCTCCAACGTAGACGTTGGTACTCACCGGACACTCTCCCTCTATAACCCATTTGTTATCGCTCAAGCCCCACAGACCTTCGAGTGGATGGGTGATGTTGTCTTCTCGAACTTGTCGCTGGGCCTCGAGAATGGCCTCAATCTGCTCTGGTGACTCGCCTTCCGCAACGAGTTGTCGCCGCATATGATCGTCCTGCGATGCGCCCCATGCCTCTTCCAGCGTTTCCTGCGTCCACTTGGCGGGCGGGACGTACCGGCCACCAGCGGCGAGCTGCGCAAAGGCACTGCGTCTGGGCCGACCACGGCGACCGCCTCGTCCTCTCGAGACATCGGCACGCGGATATGGGTTCATTTGTCGCCCAATGGCGGCAATCAGTGACTGATGGAGGCAGCCGTAGCACATGATGTGACCGCTGGGAGGTCAGCGCAAGAACGAGGAGGGAGGGAGCAAGGGGCCGAGTAGCGAGACGTACCAAGGCGTCATTGCTGGGGCCGTTGGAGCCATGAAGCATACAGGGCACGCTACCGTTAGCACATGGCGCATCAACCAATGCGGACTCACTGAATGCCGCGATGGAGCTCTCCTCATCGATGGCGACCTCTGGCAACTCGTCCTCCACCATAGACTCGGCATCGTCCGTGATATCAATAGGTGGCGCGGGCCTGCTGTCGATGAACTGGATGCTCTGGTCGAACTCCTCGTCGTCGGAGAGTTCGACCACGCTTGGCCGTGGCATGGCGCGCCCCTTGCCTTTCTCCTGTTTGGTGAAGCGTCTTGGCCCAGTCGACTCGGTGTCGGTCGAGGAGGCCGGGGAAGGTGATCGGCTCAAGCCACCACCCCCTGACTCTTGGGATAATCGGGAACCGTTGGAGAATGCGCTCTCCAGTGACGTGTCGGCAGTGGTGTGGGAGTCGAAGGTGTGGTTGGCAGAGTCGTGGGTGGACGTATCTTGTCGAGGTGGTGAATGTTGCACACCTTCCTCGACGCCCTGTTCCTCACGGTCGTGGCTAGGTGGTCGGGGCGGCACGTCTAGATGGGAACTCCGTGACCTTCGCCTGGAAAGGGGCTCGTCGTCGCTACTACTGTCGGCCAAGTTATTACGTTGAATGCGAGAAGGGGACGCGCGCGTTGTGCGCGTTGATGATTCACCTCCGTCCGCATCCGGTGGAGGTGTCGAATGCACGAGTTGCACAAAGCTCCGTGACCGCCGCCTCTCCAACGGCTCGTCGTCGCTGCTCTCCACCACCTCTTCAGCCTCAGCTTCCTGCCTTGCACGCGGTTGACGGGGCTGGAGAGGGGGTAAGCGCCTGCTCGCCTCTGCGTTGGCCGGAACGTCTGGACCAGCGCCGTCTTGCTCGGTGGATATCGACCTGCTGCGCTTGAGCCCACGCGACAGCGACGCGCGGCTTCCGCGGCTGGAAGCGCTTGCTCGCCTTGACGAGGTGCTGCTTTCTGTGCCGTCGCGCAGTCGGCGGCGGGGCGCTAAATGCACGTCTGCGAGGGTGGGTGCGAGGTGGGCGTCGAATCGGGGATCAGGGAGCTGGGGCCCGCCACTTGGAGGCAGTATGGGCGGCATGGTTAAGAAGAAGAAAGAGGGAAGGAAGGGAGGTGGCCACGCTGGTGGACAAAGTCCCAGACGTGACGTGAAGTGGGTGTTGTTGAGTGAGCTGAGATGCAAGTCAGAAGTCTTCGTTGGGTGGATGTGTTATGATCATGAGCAATCTCCATATTGTTACTCTCCCACCATAGTCCTCCTCCTTGGCCACCACCGTACGCCTTCCCCCGCCCAACTCTTCGCACCCCCGCGCCTTGGCTCATGGCTCATCCCACGCGACGATCTTGGGCGCCTATTGTTGATCCTTCCCAGCAGTTGTGAATTAGGCCCTTTCAAATCCCGCGTGCCTCGACTTTTTCGCTTCCAAATCTGCCACCTGCACCGAGCACCTCCATTCTTTGTCTTCCCTGACGTCGAACTCGACATCTAACACTACAACCAACATCTTTCAAAATGCCCAAGGTGAGTCGCTAGGCGACACAGAAAGCGACAGAGCTGACCAGTACAGGCTAAGGGAAAGGTACGCGCGCAAGAACGGCCGCAACTGGCCCAGCCGAACTCGAGCTGACTTTGCAGGGTGGCAAGAACCGCAGGAGGGGAAAGAACGACGCCGACGGCGACAAGCGCGAGCTTGTGTTCAAGGAGGACGGCCAGGGTGGGTTAACGACATGAGGGGGGCTGGGGCTGATGGGCAGAGTACGCTCAGGTTGTCAAGATGCTCGGTAACGGCCGGTTGGAAGCCAAGTGCCAGGACGGCGAGACTCGTCTGGGCCAGATCCGCGGCCAGATGCGCAAGAAGGTGGGTGTGTGTGACGGTGGCGAGGCGACGTGGCGTGGGGGTGATGTAGTGGATGCGGCGCGGGCTGGGCTGAGATGGACGACGCAGAGGGGCGGATGGAGGAGCTCTGTTGGCCACGAAAGGTGGCCGTGCGACCAAGGGTCGCGACTTCGAGCTGTGTCCGCACTTGGACCGTCGTCTACTAGGGCCGTCCGGCATGAGCTGTGCACGACGGCCCATGGACGTGCTGGTGGCGAATATGCTCAGCTGGGAGGTCTTGCTCTTCAGCTGAGGATCTATGGGCCGCCCCACCTCACTTAGCACCTCCTTAAGAACTCGCACTGACTCCAGGTCTGGATCACTGTCGGCGACATCATCCTCCTCTCGCTCCGCGAGTTCCAGGACGACAAGGCCGACGTCATCCACCGCTACACCCCCGACGAGGCGCGTAACCTCAAGACCTACGGCGAGCTCAAGTCTGATTTCCAGATCACCGAGGGCGCCGAGGGTGAGTCGTGTGACCGGGGCCGCAGGGCTGCAGGGCCGCCAGGCCCTGCACCTGCTGCTGGTTCGAT
The DNA here is from genome assembly GCA_020011015.1 of Cutaneotrichosporon dermatis. Taxonomy (NCBI): domain Eukaryota; kingdom Fungi; phylum Basidiomycota; class Tremellomycetes; order Trichosporonales; family Trichosporonaceae; genus Cutaneotrichosporon; species Cutaneotrichosporon dermatis. The sequence continues at coordinate 2,518,411 of JAIGNX010000004.1, read as the reverse complement.
GTCGGAGAGGCCGCGCGCAGACCACGCAGGCCGCGTACACACCGAGGACACAGCGCTGACAAGCAGAGGGCGGTATGTCGGACGAGGAGGGCGGTGTCGAGTTCGAGGAGGCCGAGATCGACGACCTTTAGACAGCGCTGCTGCATTTGTCATGTGTGTCATGCGGACCGCACGGCGGGTCGTGCAGCCTGGCGTCAATGGTACAGTATCGTACCGTGCGCGCGCAGGATGCGGCGGCCTGCTATCGATATGCATTGGTCCACTTAGTGCGCGTTGGGTGGGATGGAGTCCAGTATGAGCGGGTTGGATCAGACGAGCTCAAGAGCTCACGACTGGGACTAATCTGCGTCTGTTCACACGACTTCCTACCACCACAGGGTCGGACTGACTCCATTTTATGACTATACAGGTCGCATGCCAATGTCTATCTCGGAAACTTCTGTCTACAGACCACGTCCAGGCTGCTGTGGCACCTCGCATATCGTCCAGTCGACTCTGCTCGCATTGTCCCTTCGCACTCTCTGCTCACATGAGACGTCCACCCCACGACCGCTCAACACGCACATCCACTGTCGACGAGCGCGTCGCCGCATGTATCGCGCCCGAAAGCGAGATATCCGAGGGTGTGCCCGAGGAAGATGGCGAAGAGGATGAAGCCGTTGTAGTACATCCCCAGCAGCATGCTGGTGTTAGCCTCTCCGAACAGCGGTTGCCGATGGCTGTGACAGGAAACATGCCACCTTCTTTCGGGAAGGCGAAGGAGGCGACTTACACAAGGAAGGCGCCCGTAAACTGCGCGCCATATGCCGCACTACGCACCACATGCTGCCCCATAGTTGGCTGCACGCGCCCGCCCTTGGCCGGGGCGAGGGTGCGGTTCATGGTGGCGATCTTGCGGTCGTACTCGCGCGCAGCGCGGCGGAGGGCTTCGATCGCCATGCAGAGGAAGAAGACGCCGAGGACGGAGCCGGCGAACATGCCCTTGGAGGTGACGTGCCAGGATTTGGAGAGGAAGCAGGCGTCGACGGTGGTCCAGTTCCAGAGCATGGAGACTGGGGTGAGCGGGTGTGTACAGGAGGGCATGGGTTTGGGGCGGGGGACGGCAGGGGAAGGAGAGGAGAGGAAGGAGAAGGGGGAGGAGAGGGATGGCAAAGAGGGCAAAGAGGGCAAAGAGGGCAAAGAGGGCAAAGAGGAAGGAGGTAGGCAGGACAGAGGTTGGGCAGGCAAGGGAAGACAGCTGCCTGGGGATGCAAGAGAGCAGTCAAGAAGAACTTTCTGCAGAGACGCATAGGTGCGCGCAACATGGACCAGAGTGGCCACTATGCAAAGAAGGCAAGGGGAAACAAGTCGGACGGCTGGCGAGGAGACTCACTCTTGCACGACCCGCCCATACTCATCCCGCTGCTGCTCGCCGCGGACGCATTAGAGGACCCGTGGCTCGCCATATCATGGAACTGAGCGACTTCGAACGGAAGGGACATGGTTGAGGCTATTGGAAGGTTGAGGTTGAGGTTGAGGTTGAGGTTGAGGTTGAGAGTTGGTGAGAACAAGTTGGGATGTGAGTTTAGGCGTGAGGACAACGATCTGTTGTTGGAAGATCTGGATCGTGCGTGTCTTATACCTCTACTCGAGTTTGGCCAAGGTGAGTCTTGAGTCTTGTCACTGCGCCCTTCGCACCCAGTGGGTCCGACACATCCCGACGGCTCGAGCGGCATGTGTCGCAAGAGAGGAGAGACTAGGCCGTACAGTGAGCTATGCATTCCTCTCTCTTCTCTCGCCGCCTCTGTACCTCGTCACCCTCGCAAACCGTACGAGTCGGCTTGGCGCTCGCTCGGCTCCAGATGTCGGGGGAGCACGCCGTGTGACTGGTCGCGACGCTCGTCGAAATGGCCGCGGTGCGGTGCGCCATTTCGGCGCAGAGCGTGCAGCCGCGTGTCGGCGTCGCTGGGGGGTGAGTGGGGGTTAGTCACCACGTATTTGGCGCGTGGGGGTGCGGCATGAGTGCGAGGGAGGGGAGGAGAATGCCGCATAGCGACGCGACGTTTCGACTACGACCGGCGTCGCGTGACTCGGGACAAGGAGCAGGTGAAAGGTGGGTGAGAGAGCCGTCGCGTCTCAGTGGTGAACAGTTACGCATACCTTCAAGGCACCCGGCGTCCACTTTGCTGCACCATCGCGTATCGCTGCTGCGTACATACGCCAATGATCAACGAGGTCCTGCACCCACCCATCGTTGTGGCTTCTTCCTGCTCTGGTTGAAGTCGAAGTAGCAGGCATAGCAGGCCGAGCAGCCTGCCTCGTCACCACCGCCAGTCTCTACTTACTTGGCGCTCCCATTCTCCGCCATGGCCATACGACCCACTCCTACTCGTCATCAACTGCCGGCGGCTACAACACACGTGTCCATGCACAGCATCAATCGCTCTCCATCGCTCTTGCGCTTACACAACTCCTGCATAGCTCCGACGTTCTGACGCGTCAATTGAATCGCGTCCGCGGCAGACCGCCAACAGAGTTGAGCCGGCTGTTGAACGGCCCTGGGCCTTGGACCAGTGCGGTGCCTCGGCGTCGGACCGAACTACGCCCGCATCGACCGCCGGCACGTTCTAGTCACGACGACGGCGACGTGTTTTCATTTAAAGCACGATCGTCTTCTTTACTCACTCTTACTTCCAAAGCAAGTGTTCGCTTCAGCTCTCACCTCTCAGCTCTCAGCTCTCAACTCTCGACAAGCTCAAACTTCGGTGGCAAGGACTCGGCCCTTTTCCGGCTCGTTTGGAGACTCCACTACCCCAGAAAATCCCCCGCCCCGGCTACGTCCCGGCCCCTCTCCCTCTGTCATCTATCTCTTCTCTCTTTCTCTCTCTCTCACCCTCTCTCTCCACTTCTCTGATCCCTCGCCTCCACGCACCCACACCCAAGATGACCACCCCGCCCCTCCCCCCACCCCCCGGCACCACCGCCGAGCAGCTCGAGAACATGGTCGCCGGCCGCCCCTACCTCGCGTCCGACAAGTACCTCGACGTCCTCCGCTCGCGCACGGCACAGCTCCTGCACAAGGGCAACCTCGAGACGGACATGACGAAGCGCATGGAGATCTACGCCGAGTTTATCGAGTTCAGGAAGGGCGAGCGGAATGGCGCGTTCATGGTGCAGCCGTTCACTTGTGAATATGTGAGTATCGCGCCACCGGGGGATGGCCCGAGGTGTGATGGAGGTGCGCTGGAGGGGCGCGGAGGGGCGCTGGAGGTGCGATGGGCAATAGCTGGCCTTGGGCCACCATTGCAGTGGTCCAGGAGGCAAGAAGCTGCCAGAGGACATCCCACTCTTCCGCCGCGGACGGCCGGGCGGCGAGAGTCGGCCCTGGTGGCCCAGCGCGGACGAGATGAAGCCACCTAACTGGGACAGCGAGAGGAGGTGGAGCTGAAGACGTGGGCGGGCCAGAAAGGAGGGAAGCCCAATGAGTCGGACTGAACGAGTCATGCCAACCTGCATCTCGGTTATCGGATCCGAGAAGCGAACCTTGCTTTGAACACTGCAGCTGACACTCAGGGCTTCAACATCTCCGTCGGCGACGACGTGTTCGTCGGGCCTAACAACACGTGGCTCGATGTTGCTCCCAGTGAGTAGGCTCTTGTGCCCGCTACGAGATGCTGTGGAAGCCTCGAGGGACTAGCGTACGGCTCTCTCCTCCCGCCGGGGAAGTGCAGACAAGGAGGCGTTACGTTTGGCACTGGGTGGTCGACTCCAGATATCTGACATTCCGATCTCACTCCACGGTTGCCATTGTCTGCCCCACTACGCTTCTCTATCTCTATTGTACCTGGCGCTAACCCCAGTCCGCATCGGCGACCGCACCATGCTCGGCGCCAAAACCCAGCTCTACACCCCGTCCCACCCCATCATGCCTGAGGACCGCAACGGCCTCCGCGGTGCCGAGTGGGCCAAGCCCATCACGATCGGCGACGACTGCTGGCTCGGCGGCGGCGTCATCGTGTGTCCCGGCGTGACGATCGGGAACGGCGTGACGGTCGGCGCCGGCAGCGTCGTGACCAAGGACGTGCCGGACCGGTGTGTGGTGGCTGGCAACCCTGCGCGTGTTATTAAGACGCTGCCGCTGCCTGGGGAGGGGGAGGTTGCGGGGAACTACCTGCCGGCGGGCGGGTCGTACAAGGCGAAGCAGGCGAATGGGGCGGTTAATGGGAACGGGGAGGTGAATGGGGTGGCCAACGGGGAGGCGAACGGGGCGGCGAACGGGGTGGCGAATGGGCATTAGATGTACAGGCGATAGATGATGTATAGATTCAGAGTTGTCGGATAGCGGTTGGAGCTCGGAGTAGGGATGTGGTGGTGAGACAGTTCTAAGCTGAGGAGGTCACGACGGCTTTCTGACTCTTCTCTCCCCCATTATGACCGTATCTCACTTCCGAGCTGCCTCACGCTTCTTGCATGCTCTCTATGAGTCCGCGGCCTCAGCAACGACTGCTTACCAGAGGCTACCACCTGAACTGTGCCCCGGTCGGCAGTGCAATCTTGTACCACGCTACGGCCACTCCCTTGAGCCAAGCTGTACCACAAACCTACAATAATGCCTAGCCTGACACTGTCGAAGCAAAGGCGGCTCACGCTCAGCGTGGGAAACTCGTCGGCATGAAAGCAGGGCCAAGGCTGGGCCAAGGGCTATCGAAGCGCTAAGTCTGCCTACCGAAAGGGGGGCCGAATGCCGCGACACCATACGGTCAGCTGAAGGATGAGGTGGATGGAAGCTTGAGAAGGTGAGATCGTGAGAACGTCGGGACGTATGCAAGGAGCAAGTGAGTTCAGTCCTGCTCGATCGGGAACGGCGAGGCAGCACGGGGGCGGCTTCGGGGAGTAGCGCGAAGCGGAGACATTGGACTGATTGCCTGTGTGTCGGGGACGTATTGCTAGGTTAGGACGGTGCCGTTGCTCCGAGACTCGCCGCTCGACGGACGAAGGGAGGATGGAGGGATGGGCGCTCCACGGTTCTTAGTGTTGACGGCTGTATGATTGGCACTTGTGCGCCCTTCTCATCACTCCGAGTTGGAGGTACTTCCCCTTTCATCTCTCTCACTTATCCTTCCATCTCTTCTTCTCTCTCTCCCTCTTTCTACCCTTCTCTCTCCTTCCCAATCTCCCTCGCACTCTCGCTTTCGCTCTCGCAAAGCCCTTCTTCCTTGGCGACCTTCTTCCATCTTGACACATCATCACACGTAACGCATCAGCCCTATCAACAGCCCCGTCGTTGTAGCCACTCACCATGACTGTCCTCTATCACCCAACCGCCCCCCATCCTGCGCTCAACACCAACACGACCAATGGAGCCAACGGCACCATCAGCGTCGAGGTCAACGGCAATGGCAACCAGACCCGCTCGCCCAGTGTCAACGGTATCAACGGCGTCAACGGCATCAACGGCATCAACGGCAGCCACGCGGCCATAGCCAACGGCAGCGGTAGTGGGATCAACGGCAACGGCGCCCTTAATGGCACTCACACTATCGCCTCCCATACCTCCAACGGCACCAGTGGCGATTCCAACAGTAATGTCAACGGCACCCACCATGAGGTTTGTAATGGTCTCCACATCCTCTCCTTCTCATCTCCAACATCATTCCATCCCACGCCCCTCGTGCCCACATCTCATGTCCGCAACCTCTCGTCCAAGACCCATACACCTGTGTCTGCACACCTCCGCGCCCTCATCACGCCCCAGCCCAACCACCGAAGCCTGCCTTACGCTGACACCAGCCGCCCTGGCCGTGGCACCGCTTGGTGCGCTTCGTGTCGCCCGATGGGCGCGAGCTCCTCGGTGAACCTGTGGATGAGGCTCTTGACAGTAAGTTGTGGGCGCAAGCACTTGCGATCGCGATGTGGCTGATGGTAGTTGGGCTTGCCGTTGCGAAGGGGATGATGGTACTGGTGGAGGTACTCGACGCGACCTCGCCGTGGGATATTAAGGCGGTGAAGACGGGCGAGAAGGTCGAGGTTGCTCGGGTGAGTATTGTGAGGGCGGTCAGCTACCAGACTGATAAGCTATGCACTCCCTTGGGCGTTGGCTGACACCACCATCCTCTGCACCACGTTGTTCTCTCCCACCTCACGTTACTCCACTGGCCCTGCGCCCAACTCACACGCCCTTCTCCTCGTCATCTTCCCCGCCCAGCTCCTCGCACCCATCTCGCCCTCGCAGTGCGGCACCATCCGCGCCACGGGCCTCAATTACACCGACCACGCCCGCGAGCTCAACATGGCTATTCCCACTGTCCCGGAGCTCTTCTTTAAGCCCTCCCAGTGTCTTGCCGATCCAGGCGAGGCGGTGCCCATCCCACCCTGCGCGCAGAACAACGAGATGGACTACGAGGTCGAGCTCGCCATCGTCATTGGGCGGACGTGTCGAAACGTGGCCGCGAGCGAAGCGAGCCAGTATATCCTCGGTTGGTCATGTGCCAACGACTTGACAGCGCGTAACCTGCAAAAGCAGTGCTCGCAGTGGGGATTCTCGAAGGGTGCGTGTGAACAAGGAGTGGAAGTTGCAGATGTGTCTAACCGCAGGCTTTGACAAGTTCTGTCCACTCGGCCCAGTCATCGTATCGACCACTGCACTTCCCGATCCAGCCGACGTCACCCTACAGACGCGCGTGAACAGCCAGCTCGTCCAGTCAGGCAGCGCGCATAACATGATCTGGCACGTTTCTGAGTGAGCACATGAGCACAGCTGCGCAGCAGCCAGATCCAACCGAGTTGACAGCAGAATCGTCGCATACCTGTCGCAAGGAACAGCGCTGCCGCCCGGAACGGTCATTATCACCGGTACGCCACCCGGAATCGGTGCGAGCCGCGGCTCGTGGCTGCGTGACGGCGACGAGGTTCGGTGTACCATCTCGCATGGGATCGGTGAGTTGTTCAGTCTTTGCCCCGATGCCGACGAGGCTCGCCCAATACCGTGGCGCCGATAGTGGAGTTGGAGCACGTTTGAAGAGCAAGATGGAATGATGAGGGGTTTGTCGATCTTTTCGGAGTGTACCTTTTTGGTCCCCGCTGATAATCCAGGCACACTCGTTAACACGATTGTCTATGATTAGAATTTTCGTCGGCGCCGCCCAGATCGTGTCCAGTGAGTTGTGGAGATAAGACAGCGCCACGGGAGTTGAGGTGTCTAAAAAGGGAACGGCCGGGGTAGTGCTTGGGGTCCTCAGGTTTGGCAAGAGGAGGTCTAGAGAACGTGTCTTGCATGCATAGGCTGTGCCCTTGCCAGCTGCGTGCCGCCGGCTCGTTGGGCTGCCGCGCACCCCCTGGCGTGTGAGTATAGATAGACATCGGTGAAACCGTTGTCGTTACGCGCGCCACTCAATCTCCAGGTATGCACGCGGGGTTCAGCAAGGCGTTAGACATAACGAAGCCCCAGGTCAGAAATAGACATGGCCCGCGGGGTTCGTGGAGCACGTTCATGACCTGCTCCACTCATGATCTGCTCCACTCGCTATCAGCTGCTGTAGCCATCAGCAACAAAAGTTAGTAGCCTGAGACTTTTGGATCAGCGACGTCACCTAAGTCTCACCATCCGAGCCAGCCGGAGTCTCAGCTCGGGCGGTCTCGGTCCTCGCTCGCGTAGCTCGCTGAATCGCCGGTCGGCCGAGACCGCTGTTCATTTGAGTTGCCGCCCGCCCTATTCCGCCGTCATCGGTCCAAGACATAGGCCGGTTAATAAAAGACTTTTATGGAATGCTATTCACAGGGACGCGTCTCTCATTTTTTACCTAATACGGTGAGTTACCATCTCCGTCCACCCTGCATACATTGCACACATGGATCGCACGCCACTCCACAGTGCGCCAGGTGGGGGGCTGGCTGAGGGCATGAGGGTGAAAGAGGGAGGGATAACTGAGGGCTGAAGGGCCGGAATCGCCGTTGCGGCCTCTGGCCAAAAGCCCGCGGTGCCCACATCCAATGCCTTTTGGGTGCGACTGCGTAGTTCGCTGTGGGCCCAGTTGGCCATGGGGCCATGGGGGAGCTGAGGGCCTGCGAGCCTGCGGGCCTGCGTCTCTGAGCCCATAGTATGTGAGGATTCACGCATGTGCGTCGGAATCAATTTCTCGTCTACTCTGACTGTGATCACTTGTACATCGATGGATGATGGCTACCACATACCAGCGATGAGCGAAAGTGGTACGGCGAGCACCCACTGTTATCTAGATGCTAAGATCTGCGATAGAACCCAGCTGATAGTTTAAGCTACTCGTGTGAGCTGCTTGTCTAGTCTTGGCGAGTCCATTTCCATCGTCTCACGGAATACCAAGCCATCCATACGACGTCCTACACCGAGTTCTACGGTAAAAAGTGGGCGTTCTCGATTTCTTGGCTTCTTGGCATCGTCGAGTATCCATAGTTTGGGTGGTGAAATGCTTGTTCAGGCACGACACACGTTTGGACAAAGAGCCAACGAGAAGCCAACGGGGTTGATTCGTCGTTAGTAGTAGTCCCTGGCTAACCTAGCTAACCCTTGATGACATGCCGAGTGGCGGTTAACCAAAAATCCTTCCAGGCCAGATCGGGGCGTGGCGCGAGCAGAGCAGGAGGTCAGGCGAGCAGGCAGAAATCAAAGTGGCGGGTGCCGACTATCCAGCGTGGTGTCGCCGGTGGTGCGCCGGCCCCCGCCCTAGACCTAGCCAGATGTCCTAGTCCTAGACCTAGACACTCACTTGCGAGCCCAACATCCTCCTCGAGGCCAAAAAGCTAAAGAGCGAGCGTCTAGCCCCCCTCTCATCATCTTTCTCCATCCCCTCTCGAGCTTTCGAGCCACTGCTCTCTCCTCCGCTCTTCGCCTCCCTAGTGTTGCGGTAGAGACTCCTCGCCCCTCCTCTCCTCCTCCCTCTTCAATACCACCTACCCTCTCCTCACCTCCACCACCTCCCAAAAGCACACCGCCACTATGGCGTTCCCTCCCGACCTCGACGACAGCCAGCGGCTCCCCGCTGGCCACAAGGAGATCGACTTCCACACCGAGCACCCCCTCTTCCAGGACCTGTGTCCTGCCGACTCGTACACCGCCGACGGCACCTACTGGGTGAGTAGCTGAAAAAGTGCGGCATGGCGGCAGCTAGCGTGCCTCAATTACGAGCCGCAGTAGCCTAGCCAGCAGTCTACCCCCGCGACGCCTGTAATATCGACTAACGCCCAGGCCGACCTGCCGTGGAAGGAGCGCCAGACTTGGGTCAACAAGCAGAGCAACGATGAGGCCAAGCGCGAGCTCAACGTCATCTGGGAAATGTTCAAGAAGGACCCCCTGTCGCCTCTGACCGCCTACTGCTCTCGCTACGTGATTACTGGCTTTGGAATGTTCACCGAGGGTGAGTAGACGACTGGCCGTGCCACCGTATGGTGGTGTTCCAATTTTGGCCAGTGCCAAGCTAATCACCCCAGGCTACACCATTTTCTCGATCGGTAACCTTACCGCACTTTACTCGTCGGTTTGGCCCGAGTGCTGGGCCTCGCCTCACAAGGTCTGCGACGAGAACTGGATCGCTGCCGTCTCGTACATCCAGATCATTGGTATCATCTGTGGCCAGATTGGTGTCGGTATCGAGGGTGACTGGATCGGTCGCCGTGTCGGTCTCGTCCAGGATGCCCTCGTCATGGCTCTCGGTCTCGTCATGCTCACCGCCTCGTGGGGTACCACCCTCAACGGCTGGGTTATCTGCTACGCCTGGTCCCAGTTCGTCTACACCCTCGGTGTCGGCGGCGAGTACCCCATGACCTCGACTTCGGCTCTCGAGCACAAGCCCACTTCCGGCTCGGCCCAGACCGACGACAAGCTCCACCGTGGCCGTAACGTCGTCCTCGCCTTCCTCATGCAGGGCTGGGGCCAGCTCGTCAATCAGGCTGTCCTCATCCTCCTGCTCCTCATCTTCCACGGCGGCTCCACTCCCCCCTACTCGAAGAAGACGGGCCAGTGGGTCTTCCGCGTCTCGTTCGCCTTCATGATCCCCTTCACCCTCTGGCTCGCCTACTGGCGTTACTACAAGAAGGTCTACTCTGAGCACGCACTCCGCAAGTCCAAGAAGTCGGCCCGCGTCAACCAGTCGGGCTACGACATTGTCTCGCTCAAGCTCGTCGTCTCCCACTTTGGCGGCCGTCTCGCCGGTACCTGCCTCGGCTGGCTCTTTGCCGACTTCCTCTTCTACGGTGCCAAGCTCTTCGCCTCCACCTTCATCAAGGTCATCACCCCCGACGCTAAGGGTGTCATGACCGGCTGGCTCTGGAACCTGCTCTCCGTCGGTGTCTCGATGTTTGGCTACTACATGGCCGCCTTCCTCGTCGACCACAAGTTCTACGGCCGCAAGCGCATGCAGACCGTCGGTTTCCTCATCCTCGGCATCCTCTACCTCCTCCCCGCCATCTGGTTCGACCAGCTCCAGTCCAAGGCCCACATTGCCGGTTTCCAGACCATCTACTTCCTCGCCGGCTTCTTCACCCAGTTCGGCCCCAACTGCACCACCTTCCTGCTCGCTGCTGAGGTGTTCCCAGTCTCCGTCCGTGCCACCGCTCACGGTCTCTCCGCTGCGTCGGGCAAGATCGGTGCTCTCCTCCCCGCCGTCATCTACAACTACATCGACAACCACACCAAGTTCTGGGTCGTGTGCTGGTTCGGCTTCGCCGGCTGGATCACCACCCAGCTCTTCATTCCCGACGTCACCGGCCTCGACCTCCGTGAGCAGGACCGCTACTGGGCCTTTGTCCGTGAGGGCCGCGCCAAGGACTACCACGGCATTGCCGTCCACCCTCGCCACCTCTCGATGTGGGAGCGTGTCGTTCTCAAGCGCCACCACGCGTACGACCCCGAGCTCGACCGCCAGTCGCGCGTCAAGGAGCTCCGCGTCATGTGGGAGGCCCGCAACCAGGTCAAGGAGGAGGGCGGCCGCGTCGACATCGACGACCACGAGGACGACGAGCTCTCGTCCACCGCCCACTCGTTCTTCGAGCGCGAGTTCCGCTCCCACGAGAAGCCCCGTGACTGCGCTCTCGACCGCGTCGCTAGCCGCAAGTCGATCGGCTTCACCCACCGTCCCTCCCAGGAGTGGGCGCACCAGGCCTCGCACCACCACGCCGCCGCCCCCGCCGAGCCGGTCATCAACGAGAAGCAATAGAGCGTAGATTAAGTCCATATAGTTTGTTAGAGGTCTCGGGCGCACGATGTGCATTTGCACCGTATGTATCATTCAAAACCACGAGCGCGACGAGGCGCGCAGCGGCGAGGGAGCGTTGCGGGGCAGAGCAGCACTGATAGAGCGAGAAGTCGTGAAGCCGGCACGATCGTGGGATCACCAGTTGAGGACGCCAAGGGCTCCAAAGACTCCAAGGACTCACCTATGTGCTGGGCCAGCACCAACCCCTATACACACTGGCGTTCACGCAGCCCGACGGTCCCGTCTAGGTTGGCATGCACTCAGCAGTTGCTTGGCAGCTTGCACCGGCTCAGCTCGACCGCAGCCGCGCAGACGACAGAGAGACGACCACGTACCACGTGGCATCACTCCGGCCTCCGCCTCCGGCCGTCCGGGCCGGTTATTTACCAAGCCATGATCCCTTGGCCCGGTAACTGACGGTCCATCGTCCGCATCGCCCACCTCGCTGTCCATTCAGCAAAGTACAACTACATGCTATCGCGCGCGACATTCTCTCTCCTCGCTCCATCTCTCACTCGCCCCGCTCGCCTTTCACCTATCCGTCTGGCAGCCCCTCCCATTCCCAACCGCACTTTCTACCCACACCCCGCTCTGAAAAGCCACTACTCGACCATGACCAACTCCAGCAAACCGCGCGCGCTCCTCTTCGGCCTCGGCTCGATTGGCGGTATCTACGCCGCCGCGCTCAAGCGGTCCGGTGCCTGCGAGGTGTCGGTCGTCGCGCGGTCCAGCTACGAGGCCGTCAAGGAGAAGGGACTGCGGCTTAAGAGCGAGAAGCACGGCGAGGACGTGTATGCGTTCGACGGTGGTGAGTCTTCCCCTCTCGTTCTCTCCTCCGACTAGCCTTTGTCACCTACCATACCTTGGTCACTCCTCTGTGATGTTATTCGCACACCTTCTCCCTCTTCCCCTGCCTCCATTCACTCCCCTCCTCCCATCCGCTCGACTCATCCCTTCCACCTCACACCCTCTCTCCTCAGGGCCCCGCTCCCTCCAACCATCCCCAACCGCGCTCACACCAGTCTACAAGACGCCCGCCGATGCCGCCGCCTCCGGCACCTTCGACTACGTCCTGTGCGCCAACAAGGCGCTGCTCGACGCCAAGCCGTCACTCGAGGACCTCCTCGCGCCCGTCATCACCGAGAACACGGCCATCGCCCTCCTCCAGAACGGCGTCGGCAACGAGGAGCCGCTCCACAAGGCGTTCCCGCGCAACACGATCATCTCCGCCGTCGTCTGGACGGGCGGCAAGGTTGAGAAGCCGGACGCAGACGGCACTCACACCGTGTCGCAGTTCTCGCGCGAGAGTCTCACGATGGGCGTCGACTACTCGCCCGAGCTCAAAAAGGAGGACGAGGACGCCAAGCTCAATGCGCTCAAGGAGATCCTGGCTAAGGGCAACTCGGACAGTGTGCTCACGGACGACATCCAGAGCGCACGCTGGGTCAAGGTCGTCTGGTAAGTCGTTGTGGGGGAGTGTGCGCCTGCCCGGTGTCCGGCAGGGAGTGCTGTCGGAAAGGCCACGACAGGTCAGCCACTCGTTCAGCCTTCACGAGTCCTGCCCTGTGCTCTGCAACCCCCGCTGACAGCAGGAACTGCGCGTGGAACTCGCTCACCACCGTCACCCGCCTGCGCACGAACCAGATCTTCGGCTCGTCCCCGGGCGCCGCGGACCTCTCCGTCGCGCTCATGAACGAGGTCGTCGCCGTCGCGCGCGCCAAGGGCCTCGACGTGCCCGAGGACACGGCCGGCAAGCTGCTCGCGCAGATCCAGGAGGTCGGCGGGCCGGGCCTGCCGAGCTCGATGATGATGGATAACGAGGCCGGACGCCCGACCGAGGTCGAGGTTATCCTCGGCACACCGATGCGCGAGGGGCAGCGTCTGGGCGTGCCCGTCCCGATCCTGACCACGCTGTACACCGTCGTCAAGGCGCTCGACTGGCGGAATGCGCACCCCGACGAGGCCAAGTTTCCTTAGTTATGTATAGATGATGGATTGCAGATTGCAGTTAGGTTGTTTGTCTGTCCAATGAGTTCTGGACTGTACCATGCAAGCCGTAGTTGGGTTCTACTGTGCATGTGGAGATCACAACTTTAGTGCTCAGCTCAATACTCGTACTCTAGATGCATCGCTGCTGATGTTGATATCTATCTATACTCCGACCGCTGCTCGGCTCTCATAGCGCTAATCCGCCTTGTCCTTGTGTCTCCCCCCGTTCTGGCTGTTCCGCCGGCTCCCTCCGCGGCTCGAATTGAGCGAGACGCGCGTGAGCAGCTTGCCCGACTCGGCATCGCTCTCCGAGTCGCTATCGTCGCCCATCGCGAAGACGACGTTGTCGTCGTTTGTGTGCGGCGCATACCCAGGAGGCCCCGGGCTGTCCCTACGCGCACCCCCGCCGCCCCCGCCGGGGAAGAGACGGTCGCGCTCCTCGCGCCCGTGGTCGCCGCTCCCGCGCTCGCCATGCACGTACTCTCTGTCATCGGGCGCTCGAGGTTGATGCCGCCCTGGCCCCGCTCCTCGTCGTAGCCGTGTCCGTGCTCGCCGTTCTGCGCGGCCAGCTCGTAGTCCTCGGCGTCCTCCTCGTCCTGTGCCAGTTCCTGGACATGGCGAAACGCACGTTGTTCTCCGTCGGGCGCCAGAGCCATGCAATAGCCACAAAGACGGCGAGGTAGATGAGCGCAGCGACGCGTCGAGCAGGATCCAGCGCCAGCGCCAGTTGCGCGGCGCGTAGTCCTCGTCGAGCCGGTTGGAGAGCGAGATGGACGAGAGGACGAAGAAGGCGGCCACGGCGATGACCGCGATCACGAGGATGCGATACAGGCCCTGGAACATTGCGAGCTTGAAGTTTGCTTGCGCTGCTGCAAGTGCAGGATCGTGCCGTTCAGGCTGACGATGATCCACATGAGGAAGGCGGTGAGAGTGAAGGAGAGGGGAAGATGAGAAGGAGGACGATGATAATGTTTGCGGACTGGAGTTAGTTGGGGAACTTGGAGTGGAAGGAGGGAGTTATTAGGACTTACGTCTAGCTCGACCTTGACGGTACCGACAGAGTAGCTGACTCCGAAGATGAAGTGGAGGGCCGTGAGGATCCAGACGCGGTTCATCACAGGACCCAGGGATGGCGTGACGACGCTCAGGCCCATGGCGACGATGAGCAGCAGGAAGAATGAGAGCGAGTTGCGTGCCGCGTTGAGGACGGCGATGACGATGAGGAACGCGATGGATCCAGCGCCACCACCGTGCTTGTTGATGTACCGGTAGTAGGTGAACAGCGCGATCATCTCGATGACAAGGAAAACGATCGTGCCGGAGATGTAGTACTGCATCGGCAGGAGCTCCTGGTAGTGCTTGGCGCACAGGATACCCCATCCAACAGCGAGGAGGATGTAAACGACGGACAGGACGCCATAGAACGCAATCTTGGGGTACTCGACCGCAGGGAGCTCGCCGTCAAACTGGTTCCGGAAGGTCACGATACCCTGGTACTCGGCGTGGATGGTCGCACGCTGCTCGATGCTGAGACTGCGCTTGTCGTCGGTGACGAGAGTGACGGGAATGACGCCGACGCAGTAGTATCCCGTCTTGGGGACGTCGCGGCGGATGGGCCCGCTGTAGACTGGGACCTTGGTGCCGACCTCGATGCCCTCGGGAGAGGTAGGCGTGGTGTCGATCGCGCCATTCGTCGCGTGATTCTCAGAGTCGTCCACCGCGTCCGAGCCAGAAACCGGGGCACCGACTGCCGAGCCACCCGTGGACGAGCTCTCCGTGTCATCCTGCGACGCCGAGTCGCCATCTGCGGCGGCCGCGTTGGTGTCCGGCAAGTCGAAACCGCCTTCTTCATACGCTGCTGATCCGGGCTTGTACGGGTCATCGTCGTCCGTCTCGTCAGCGTCGGTCTCGGCATTGCTGGAGGGAAGAGGCGCGCCGGCACGCCTCAAGCGGCTCGTGCCGCGGCGCGTGTTCTTGCTGTCGCCCTTGCCGTCCTCCGCCTCCACGACCGACGAATCGGCCGGCGCGTCGCCGCCCGTCCCGGCCACTGCTTGTGCTTGGGGATCGAAACGGAGGGCAGTAGTGTAGATTGACGTGTCGTTCAGCGTCTTGCCCTCGGGCAAGGAGGTGAGGAACGAGCCCAGCTCGTCGGTCGTGCACAGTCCAGCGCGCACTGGAGTTAGCTGCGTCGGCAAAGGTACGGGGGCACTGGGAAGGTCCTAGCACAGGCTTGACACTCACCAGTCGTCGTGGTACAGATGTAAGTTTTCTGGGGCGTCAGTACTGTACCGTCATCCCACCGCTACGCCCCAGCGGACCTCACTGGGTGCCAGCTCCCGTCGTCGGGTGGGTCCTTGCCCAGATACTCCGAGTCATGCCACTCGTACATGACGAGTGCGACCTGCCCGTTCGCGTGGGCATCGAACACGACTGCTGTAAGCGCCTAGAACTATCACGCAGACTCACTCTCGATGAACGCCTTGTCGCCGCCGAACATGCCCGAGCACACCTCGCGGAAGTTGTCCGTATCCTTGATTGCGACTGTTGTCAGCTGCGCTCATTCCATCTATCGTGGAGCTGTCAGGAAGCACCCGCAGCGTTGCTCACCTCTATACGCAAGAGCTGGGAGCGAGCCAGCAAGGCCCGCGAGGGCAGCGAGCGCGCCGAACCGCATGGTCGCGGCGCCAAGAATCAGACGTGCGGAAGGAGTAGGGCGGAGGTCGGGAAGGAACGTGGAGGATGCCGGCGAGTGGGATTTCGGCCAGACCAGAACGAGACAAGAAGCCGTTGACAAGAAGTAGCGGCGCGAAGCGCGAAGGCGAGATGTTGGTGAAAGTTGAAGATAAGAGATGGATGAGTAGATGGTCGCAGCGCCAGGTCGACTTGGAGCGACTACGAAACCACGGAAGTAGCCAGCGCGTCAGGTCGATCAGAGCCAGGGGACGCAATATGGGAAACCTTGCCCCGCGCCGCAGCCTCATACCAAGGGGTCCCCCACGTGGGATTAGCCGCCCAAAAAGCATTGGCCGATGGAGGGATCGAACCGGTGCCTTGCCCGCGTACGGTGACGAGGGCGGTTGCGAACGCTCTGCCCACGACATCATGACGAGGACAAGCGGGCAGCGCGCACGCATGCATGACACGTAGTCCAACGTCAATGAAGTAACGAAGACACTGAGAGACTTGGAATGAAGACGGACTAGGCCACTTGTTCATTCACTCTACCCAGTGGAACTGGCGTCGGCGTCAAAAGTCGCTTCGCTCTGTACCGTGCCGAGATTTCGGCCGCGTACTTGTCATTTTCGTGTTTCAACATCATCATCACCTACCTCGCCAACTCGCGACTCGCGACTACAACCAAAATACAATGTCGCCCGAAGACGAACTCAAGGCTGCCGCCGCTGGCGTGGCATCTACGTCTAGCCCAGCGTCGACTCCACCGCCCCTCCTCCGCTGCCGACGACATTACCCCTTCCCCTCCCCCATGCTCAGCCCCCAGTCCATGGCGGTCTGTCGCGTGAGTCACTCGTCTTGTCGAGCGTCGGCTTCTGTCGCTCACCTACTTCGCGTCTTCCTTCCCTCTCCCCTCTGTCTATTTCCTTCCATCCTGTCTCCCTTCTGTCACACGACACTAACGCCAGTCTCCTCTGACGGCGAGCTCGAGGCCGAATTCGACGAGCTCCGCGAAGTCACCGACGAGGACCGGGCAGCTGCGCTCGAGCTGAAGGCCCAGGCGAACAAGGCGTATGCAGCCAAGGACTTTGGACACTCGATCGACCTCTACACACAAGCAATCAAGCTCAACCCCCACGACCCCGTCTTTTGGAACAACCGCGCCATGTCCAAGGCCAAATGGAGGAACACGGAGCTGCCATTGCCGACGCCACCAAGGCATCGAGCTCAAGCCCGACTACGCCAAGGCGTACTACCGCCGTGGTGTGAGCTCGCTCGCTGTTGTGCGCCCAAGGACGCCGTGCCCGACTTCAAGAAGGCGCTCGAGATCGAGCCTGGAAACAGGACGTCCGCGAGCAGCTCAATGCGACCGTCAAGCTCATCAGAAGGATAGAGTTTGAGAAGGTGCGTCATGCTGAGGTGACCTTTGGTGGTGGTAGATATGGGTGGCGATAGCGGTACAGGCAGTGAGGCCGGCACTTGGCCCCACCTTCATTGGCCATCTGCGCCTAGTGCACGGGCCTTACTGACGCCGCCTCCCCGCTCCCCCACTCCGACCCGATTCGCCCTCTTGAAATGACGTGCTAACCTCCAGGCCATCTCTGTTGGCGAGACCGAGACCGCTTCGCAGCGGTGTATCACTGCATCTCGCACGGCGCTTGTGCGCTCGACCGCGCGAAGGAGAAGCAGATGGTACACCACTTCCGATCATCCCGATGATCCCGCTGGGAGGTACACTCCAACAAGGAGTTTGTGAGGGCATGATCGAGAGCTTCAAGAAGGGCGGCAAGATGCCTAAGCGCATCGTGTGGGAGATTGTGCTCGGTGTACTCGCTGCGGTGGAGAAGGAGTAGTTTGGTCGAGGTGACCGTGCCAGAAGGCGTTTCGTGCGACATTGTCGGCGACAGTGAGTCCAGCTAGCCTCTCGGGTTCAGCTAACCGCAGCCCACGGCGTGAGCATAGCTTCCCAGTTTACTGATCGCAGCAATTCTACGATGTGCACAACCTGCTTAGCATATCAAGCCCCCATCGGACAACCACATGATTGTCTTCAACGGTGGGTTGTCGAAGTGACCGTCGCTGACTCAGGTGACTTCGTTGACCGCGGCTCATGGTCTGTGGAGGTGGTCCTCACTCTGTTCGCCTACAAGTGGCTCTACCCAGCGCGTCTTCCTCAACCGTGGCAACCATGAGACGAACGGTGCGTAGTCCATCTGGATGTGTAAGCTAACGCCAGACATGAACAAGGTGTATGGCTTCGAGGGCGAGTGCAAGGCCAAGCACGGCGAGATGACCTACCAACTGTTCGCGGACGTGTTCACTGCCCGTGAGTAAGACGTTGCGGTTTCCGCTGACCTAGTTCCCCTCGCTACGTTGGTGTCGCTGGATTGCCTCCGTCGAGCTCAAGTCGGAGGGCTCGCAACCCGCCATTCTTGGGCCAGACGGCCACAAGCGTTACTTCGTCGTGCACGGTGGACCACCCGTCAGCAAGGACGGCGTGAAGCTGGAGGAGATCGCTGCCATCGACCGCTACGGCCGCCAGCCAGGCCAGGAGGGTCTGATGTGCGAGCTTCTCTGGACCGACCCCCAGGAGATGCCTGGCCGCGGACCATCCAAGCGCGGTGTTGGCCTCGGCTTCGGCCCAGACGTGACCAGGCGCTGGTGCGAGTTGAATCAGGTCACCGCTGTCATTCGTTCGCACGAGGTGCGCCAGGACGGGTACGCGATTGAGCACGACGGGCTGTGTATCACGACGTTCTCTTGTCCCAACTACTGCGACTCGACTGGTAACCAGGTGAGTGATCGGATTTGGGTGGTGCAGAGCGGTGCAGTTCTGTCGATCAGCGGCGCGGTTCTTATCGGCCGATGGTGCCGATCTCTAGCTTCGGTTCCCATGTCGCTGCGCGGAAGTCGCTTCGGCTTTGGCACCGTGATAGCGCGGTGCCGAGGTATGCACACAACGCCACTGCAGTTCGGCTTCGGTCATATGATCTGCGTTTGTGTGATCCGCATGAGCAACCGATGACGGCGTCTCGTTTTCGGATATCGCGGCCTCGTCACGGAACCGACATGCTCCCTCAACCACTTGGCGTCGGAAAGACATAACGCTAACACCACAGGCCGCCTACGTCCACATGGAGGCGGACGGCCAGCTCTCGTACCACCAGTTCGCCGCCGTCCCGCACCCCGACATGCGGCCTATGGCGTACAGCTCGGGCTTCAACATGATGGGTCTGTAGAGTTCTGTAGTAGCGGTCCGACGATCTGCATTGGGTATCCATGCTGTATGCCGTATGTGCCTACCGCTATCATGCATCATGCATATGTGTATATGCCCGATCAGTCCGCTGCACATTGCCCCGTTATCCCGTGCTGTCACCCCGCCGCAGTCGGGGGCGCTGTCGAGTGAGCGCGTCCGAACGCCGACACGGTCAAAACTGGCCTTGTCCCCAAATATAAGAGAGCTAGACCGCGGTCAATTATCGCCTAGTCCCTGCTCGGAACCGCTATGCATATCAGAGCGTTCCACATAGCTCCGCCGCCGCTCCGAAGAAACGGTGCGCTGCCAACACAACGTATCAGCGCACAGCGTAGTAGCGCGCTCTCGAGGGGACGCGTCGACCAGGAGCCGCAATCTCGACGCGAGTCCACCATGCGTGCTAACCACTGGCCGTCTCCCGTCCTATCTGCCCGCGGCCCCCATGGCGTACAGACAGTCGAGGCGGTCGTGGCTGGCGGGACGTCGGACCGTCACCGTGTCCCTCGGCCAACAAGAGTCCAGCCTCAACGTCCTCTCCCTCTCCCGCTCCCTGGCCACGAGCTACTGGCCACCGGACACCGGTGTTGACCCATACAAGGCATATCTGCTAATCCTGCTAATCCATTCCAGCACCGGATCCGAGCGGTCCCTGATACGCGCCAATGCGTTGCAGACGTCACTGACGCCATCCTCACCAAAATTTCAAGCCTCCACCACTTCTTCGCCTTACAAAGCTCAGACACGCGTGGACAGGGGCGTGACCGGCGGGCGGGGCGGTGGACGAGGCGGCGAGACCACATTGCGCAGCCGGGCGGGCGAGGGAGTGGACGGCCAAGCATGGATGGCATGGGGTGGCCGTGCTAGGATCTGTCGGATATCAGGGTGTGGCCTTGGCGTCTACTTCCCGCTGCCAGAGACACTTAGACGGGCTGAATGAGGAGTGTGATAGCGGCCCCGAGCTCCTCGGACTGTTGGGGGCGAATACGCCGATCCCCGGTCCTCAGGCTGCGAGGTATGGGAGAGGGCCGTTGTTTATAAGCCACGGACGGAGGGCATACGAGTTCTCCCACCGCCACCCTTGTAGATCGCGATCCTTATCATTTTCGCCCACCGAACAATCCAGCTTCGTCAATTCACTCCTTTCTGCTCCTCCAGCCCGGCGCCTCTATCCCACTCCGCCAAGACACCTTCCCTACACTTCCCACTCCCTCTCTCGGCGGCGCGATGATATCCTCCGCGCTCCACCTGCTCGCCCGCGCGGCGCCGGCCCTGCCCGACGGCGTCGACAAGGCACCGCTCTACGAGTCGCCGTACGGCTACGTCCCAAGCTTGGCGAGCACCACCGCGTACCTCACCGTCTTCAGCCTGCTCACGCTGATCCACCTCGGCCTCGGCATCCGGTACAAGTACTACTCGGCGATCGTGACGATGGTCGTCGGCGGCCTGCTCGAGGTCATCGGGTGGGCGGGCCGGTTGTGGAGCTACAAGAACATCCTCAACTGGGACCCGTTTATCATGCAGATCTGCTGGTGAGTCCCGAGTCGACGTCTTGAGTGATCAAGGTGAAGGAGCGAGTGGAGGATAGATAGCGAGTGCCCAAATGAACAGCGGGGGGCTGTGCCTGTCCGAAACTCTGGGCCGTTCCTCCTTACGGCTCATCAATCAATGTGCGGCAATAAGCATAACTGACACGCCCAGCCTCATCCTCGGCCCCGTCTTCTTCTCGGCGTGGGACTACACCATCCTTGGATACTGCATCAAGGTCCTCGGGCCCCAGTACTCGCTCCTCGGGCCAAAGTGGTACCTCATCGTCTTCATTATTGCAGACATCATCTCGCTCGTCCTCCAGGCCATTGGCGGCGGTGGTGCCGCCGTCCAGGCCCAGCGGTACGAGGACACGACGACGAACACCAACATCAGTGAGTCTGCGTCTCTGCCTCCCATCCTCTGCCTCCATTCCCAAACAGTCCATTCACCCTCCTAAAAGCATCTCCTCCCTTTCGCTTCCGACCCTCCTCCCTCGTTCCATTCTCCACCGCCTCGCTTGACTCGACTAACTCCAGTGCTCGCCGGTATCCTCTTCCAGCTCGGCACGACCACCATCTTCGTCGTCCTCGCCATCGACTTCATGGCCCGCGTTGTCCTCCGCAAGCCGTACCCCGCCTCAGTCCAGAACTGCTGGGGCTTCCGTCTCCGCAAGAAGAAGGCCTCGACCACTGAGCCCACCGCACCCGGCTCGCCGCACTCGGACACCACGGCCGCGCGTGCTGATGCCGAGGCCAACGCCGAGGGCCATCATGAGAAGAGCGCCTCCGCAACCAACGCGGAGACGTCGCGCACCTGGCTCCGCCGCTCCCAGATCCTCCTCCTCGGTGTCGCCTGGGCGTCGCTCATGATCTACATCCGTGGCATTTACCGCTCGATCGAGCTGGCCCAGGGATGGACGGGACACCTCATGACGCACGAGGTGTACTTTATCTGGCTGGACGGGTTTATGATGGTGCTGTGCATGGCTGGGTTGGCCGTCGCGCACCCGGGCTTCCTGCTGCCTCCTACTGGGTGGAGCTAGGTTTGCCCATAGATGATAGAGTTAGACGCTTAGACAATGGGTCGGTAGATTATCGCTTCCTGTATAATACTTTGGCACATGCATTGTCTTGCTGTTCATCCGTAGCTCGGATGGCATATGGCTGTTCGCGATGAACTAGAGCACTGAAATACCTCGGGTATGAAGAACCAAACAAGGAACACCAACCACGGCAGAACGCGACGTCATACCAGCCGACGATCACCGTACCTCCACTTGACTTGATTTCGATGCAACTCTCCTTACACCATTACCTCCTCACTTCTCCGAGTCTCAATCACTTGGTTCTATCCAACTCAATCTGTCCCGCTCTTGTTCGAGCGCGTATACCCCGTACGAACCGTCTCGCGCGCGTTCGGGTGGTCGATGACTGTGCACGACGGGGTCGAAGACTTGGCCATGCACTTCGAGCATTGCCTCAGCCCTGAGGAGGACCCATAGGAG
Source organism: Cutaneotrichosporon dermatis (assembly GCA_020011015.1). Classification (NCBI taxonomy): domain Eukaryota; kingdom Fungi; phylum Basidiomycota; class Tremellomycetes; order Trichosporonales; family Trichosporonaceae; genus Cutaneotrichosporon; species Cutaneotrichosporon dermatis. The sequence continues at coordinate 2,496,255 of JAIGNX010000004.1, read as the reverse complement.
TGACCTAGTAAGTTGAATACTCTCGCATACAGGACTCATCTCACACGTCAGGCCCATCATCGAGGCGTAGAGGCAAGTGTTGCATGTAGATGTATAGTACAGGCTCACGGATCCTCGTGTAGTCGCCCATTGGCATTACCTGTAAAACAACAGTAGGAGTATGTGCATGTAAGCATTTATAGATCGCATGCGGCTTGTTGCGCCATCCTTTGCATCAAACGAGGGGCGATCCGGATTCTCGCGCCTAGATTCAAAGACACACACACACAACACCAAATACACGCCAAACACAGTCAACTCGAACTCCATCAACTGATTTAAACCTTTATCCATCACTCCCTTCCTCTCTTTCAACGTTCCTCTTCTTACTACCCTCATCAAGCCCGTTCGTCATGTCTATCATACCTCCAATCACCTCCTCAGCCTACGCTGTCTATAGACACAAGATCAAACATCGTTCTGGCAAGTACGATCTCAAAGCCTCCAGCAAGATCAAGGAAATCACCTCCGACGACCCAGAAGACCTCAACCTCGACCTCCTGTATGGCGGCGTCGGCGGGGATGGCCCAGTCATCAAGGACGACAGCCACTGGACATCAGGCGACTTCGAAGTGATCACCGCCGACAACGTGCGCTTCCACGTCCCCAGCTACTACCTCTTTGCGTCGAGGTGAGTGCCTTCCTTCCCTCACCTTCCTCGCTCCTCAAGCTGACCTTTAGCTCTGTGTTTCGCGACGCCCACGGCCTGGACAGCGTCAACACCCGCAAGATCTCCTTCACCGACACGGGCTACGAGACGGCCCCGGTTTTCCGCCTCTACCTCCAGATCGTCTCCCAGGGCCTCATCACGATGAAGAAGTACCTCCACCACATGAAGGAGCTCGCCAACTTCCTCCTCAAGTGGGACTGCGAGTCCGCGCTCAACACGCTCAGCGCGCACCTCGAGATCGCCGTCCGCCGCAAGGACGTCGTCGGCCACGAGGCGTTCATCGTAGCCGCCACCGCCGGCGACGTCAACCTCTGCCACCTCGTCCTCACTGTCATGTGGCAGGAGCAGTGGAGCGACTCGGAAAGCCTGGTGCGCGGCACGCTCAATCCTCTGCGCGGCAAGGGCGGGCAGAATATCTGGGACCCGCGGTACTGGCCGGCCCACTACTGGACGTGTGGGATTCCGCACCGTTACCTCTTCGCGCTCTCGCGCGCGTATGGTGACAACCACCTTACGGAGAGGGGACTGGCGGATGGGTTCCGGCACTATCTCGACCTCATGGCCAAGGAGGGGGGCTAGATTGTGAGTTGACCTTGGCACTGAAGCATCTAGCTGACAATCCTAGTTGTTGAGTTATCAACTCCGTGTGAAGTCGAGATGTTCAGTAGAGATGCGCGATAGGTGTGGGATATTAAGTCATGTTTGGGTAGCCGCCAGGCAAAAGGTCAGATCGAGAACGCGAAACCCAAACAACACCGCGCTATAGAATCCGTCATGTAATGCATCGGCATAGCCCAAGGAAGTGGTCGAGATTAGAAACATATCTAATCTCAACTCTAATGAAACCCTGGGTGAAGTCGAAGCGTATTTGGTTCCATCCGCCAGGAACGGGGCATGACGTGACTTCCGACGAGCGCGCCGTCCCCCTTCAACTTCACTTCACACTCATCACCATGACCTCGTCCAGCAGCGAGGAAGACACCGTCAACATCAGCATGGAGGACGTAGTCGCCACCGAGACGGGCAACATTAGCGGCGCCGACCATACTGCCGAAACCGACAACGCCACAGCGGCCGACAAAGCCGACGACACTGGCAAGAAGAATGAAGCCGACGTCAAGGAAGAGGACGACGAGGACGACATCGAGGACGACGATGAATGGACGACGGGCGACTTCGAATTGATCTCTGCGGACATGGTGCGCTTCCGCGTGCCGAGTTACTACCTCTTCGCTGCCAGGTGAGTCCCCTGCCTGTGTGCTCGGCACTGACGCCCTCAGCGCAGTCTTTCGGGCCGCGCATGGGTTGGATAATGGAAGCGAACGCAAGATCACCTTCACCGACGAGAGTTACGAGACAGCCGATGTGCTACGATTGTTCCTCGACTTGATCGCTCACGGGACGACTAGGCCAAAGAGTTCATCGAAGAAGTACAAGGATCTGGCGAATTTCTTGGTCAAGTGGGACTGTGATCAACCTCTCGATTACATGTGCGCTCTTCTCGAAAATTCTGTGCGCCGGAACGAAGCTACGGCTACTCAGAACTTTGCCACCGCTGCGAACGCTAGGAATGTTGAACTTTGCCATCTCGTGCTCAGCTTGCAAGCGAATTGGTCGTGGACAAAAACGGGGGAAGAACTGCCCCGAACCCACTCCATGGTACACCAACTCAGAACATCTGGGACCCAGCTCACTGGGAAATATGGCTGTGGAATAGCGACATCCCACAACAGTACCTCTTTGCTGTAGCTCGCGCGTTCGGGAACCGCACCACAAACGGGCTCGCCAACGAATTCAAGCGGTTTCTCCAGTTGTTTCAAGAGGGGAGCTCGGCGAAAGCCCCAAGTGCGCAGGACACATCGGACGACACCATTACAGACGATGACACATGGCTAGATGGCGACTTTGAGATTATCACTGCCGATCACGTTCGGTTACGCGTGCCAAGCTACTATCTGTTCGCATCAAGGTGAGTAGTTCGATCCCATCAAGCCCTTTCACGCGTGCATCTTGGTGTTGACTTGACGCAGCAAGGTCATTCGCGATAGCTACAGTGGTAGTTCCAGCCGCAAGATCATTCTTACCGATCGTCGATTTGAAACCGCAATCGTGGTGCGCCTATACCTGCAACTGATCTCCCGAGGGTTTCTCATTCTACGCCAGAATCTGTCGACGATGAAGGTAAGCGACAGTGTATAGGCATCTGGCTTACAATTAGAATCTCGCCAACTTCCTGAACAAGTGGGATTGCGAAGCTCCTCTCAACACATTGTGTTGCATCCTTGAAACCTCTGTGCGGAGTGGCGAAGTCTCAAGCGCTACTGGCGCGTTCGAGGTCGCCGCTAGCGCCGGTAACGATGTTCTTTGCTCTACCATTCTCAAGCTGCTGGCTGGCCACACATGGTCGATGCCCAAGGATGACCAAGTGCCGGACCCCATCAAAGGCACGCCCGGGAAGAGTTGTTGGGACCCATCGCATTGGTGTGTGGACTTCTGGATGAGTGGCATACCCCAGAAGTACTTGTTTGCGTTGGCACGCGCGTACGGTCATGGCGACAAGGCTGTCCTTGCGACCGAATTCAAGCGGTATCTTGGGGCAGCGGAGGCCAAGGAGAAGTAAGAAACGCTACCCTGGTGAGCATGCGGCAGAGCGTCGGGAACGGCGTAGCGAAGCTGTACGAGCAGGGCTAGCTTGTAGTTGTATCCGAGTGGCATATGGATCGAGCGATTTCTTCGCATGACTCTCGAGGGCTCGTCTCCCGGCTTCACTGAACTTGGAGGATGCAAAGGGATGTGTGGCTTAGTAGCGTTGTATATGGGAGTTTTGTATATGCGAGCAGACAACATGTCAACAACCAAACGGCACTTGCAATGTAGTAATTACAACATAATACAAAACTGTCCTAATTGGACCAAAGTGCATACCCCTAATAAGCTTCGGTACCCGAAATCAGACGCGATGCCGTCGATGACCTCATTTCAGTTCGGTCAACCGACTTGCCGACATGTAACTCATTTGCCACCATGTCAACCACCGAACCTTGCGCACAGGTACGACGTTCGAGCAGTGGCCATGCCTGCCAAGGCACTACCAGTATGGATGCCGGCGTGATCAAGGACGACACAAGCTGGGTGCACGGAGATTTCGAGATCATCACATCGGACAATGTGCGGTTCCGGGTGCCAAGCCACCACCTGTTCTCTTCGAGGTGAGTGCGTTGGGGGTATTGCAGGCACATGTCAGGCCCCCGTGAGCTGTGGAGCTGGTTGGAGGGGAATTACTCGATGGCCTTGGCCTGGTGCGCTCCAACTGCAGCTGACATCCAGCTCCGTCTTCCGCGACGCGCATCAAATGGCCAACGGCACTAGCAGCGCGCACAAACTGATCCTACACGACCCGGTGTACGAGACCTCGGCCGTCTTCCGGCTCTACCTCGAGCTCGTGTGGCGCCGGTCCCTCGCGATCCACCGCCACCTCCCGCACTGGAAGGAGCTCGTCGTCTTCCTGGACAAATGGGACTGCCAAGCGCACCTCGCCCTCCTACGCCAAACGCTTTCCTCGGCCCTGCAGGCCAAAGCGTCCATCTCGTCGCTGCAGGCGTTCATCGTCGCGGCCATGGCGGGCGACGACGACCTGTGCCAGCTCGTGCTCGCGCTCAAGCGCGGCGCGAGGTGGCGCACGGTCAAGGAGGGGCAGGGGGAGCACTATGAGGAGCTGCACGGGCACGGGACGGAGAGCCTGTGGGATCCGCGCTTCTGGCCAGCGTACTTCTGGACATGTGGGATTTCGCATCGATATCTGTATGCTGTGGCGAGGAGTTTTGGGGATCATGGGGCGGAGGAGGAGCTGGCGAGTGGGTTTCGGCATTATCTCGCCCAGATCAGCAAGCGGAACCCTCATTGTAAGTTCGAGCGGCGAGCCGAGCTCACGGGGCAGGCTAGGGGTGCACAGCAGGGAGGAACACTAGCGTAACCGTGGGAATTCCGAAGCTGGACAATGCAAGATCGATACAGCGTGACGAACCACGACACACTTCGCGATCGCTCTCGCCGCACTGGAGATTGTGGGAGGATCAAACGAACATCGGCCCATCGGGCCGGCGCGCCTGTGGATAGTATTATCGGCATTCTGATTCGAGTCTTCCTCGCGCTCCTCGGCCTTTGAGACGTACTTACATTAAACGTCTCCCGAAGGCGTGATATTGTGAGCTGCGACGATTCACGAGTTGCTGACGCAGAAGATGAGGCTTCTTTCCTCTGAACGCTTCCGGCAATTTGAACCTCATCGCAAGCATTCGCCTTCGCCTGGGCATCACAAGCAGCTGCTACAACATCCTATGCCATTTGCCTTGATCACTTGGCATAGCAACTGTGCGTTTGGGCAGCTCTCTTCATAGCACTTAATACCCTTAGCACAGGAAGAGAAGGATTCCCAGATTGGCGGTAGTCTGTATAGCAACGAATGCGCAACTCCCGCGTCCTGTCCCATACAGTTATGAAGCTTTGCATAGCTCTTCACTCATCGAAGTCTGCGCAATAGTACTGTTTGCCCTCAGGTGGACGGGTGTGTTTGACGCCAACACGTGACCTCAATCCGTTCACCCTGCCGAGCATGTTTGTGTTTGTGTGTGCTTGTCTTTCTCGTTGTTAGTCCTCTCTCCAACGCTCCTCCAATACTCATCAAGTTATGCCTGTCATACGCTCTACATCAACATCAACCACCTCGAATGGCACGGATGACAGTGTTTGGCAACACGCCGATTTCGAGATAACCTCCTCGGACGAGTTACGATTCCGCGTTCCGAGCTACTACATCTTCGCTTCCAGGTATGACGCGTCCCTAATACGACGCGTTTGATACGACATCTTAATCTAACCGCACCAGCTCCGTCTTTCGGGATGCGCTTTCCATAACTGGGGCAAGGGACAACGGCGGCCGCGATGCCCATGGCATGCGACACAGGATGACCCTCGACGACCCAGCGATAGAAACCGCCCCCTTAATCCGACTGTACCTCCAGCTCGGAGTCCATGCCCGTTTCGACGCCATCGACCCCTACCTGCGCCTCATTCTCGCCAATGCCGTGTCTCGCTGCGAAGTCAGCGGCCATCAGGCGTTCATCGTTGCCGCCAGAGGAGGAGATATCAAGCTGTGCACCCAGATCGTTCATCAGAACGCTAGGGTCACTTATTCGCCCATCGGCGACACCCGTAACAAGCTGCTCTACGGCCCCCCCCCCCGGCGCGTTCCTCTGGGACCCCGCCCACTGGCCGTTGTGCATGTGGAAGAGCGGCATCCCCGAATCCTACCTGATGTCCCTCGCTCGGGCCTACGGGACCTGTGGGCCGTACGGGGACCTTGCCGCCGAATTCCAGCGGAACATGGACCTGGCGGCTTCCGTGTAACTCGGTGAGGTCGTCAGCCCCACCCATGCTGATGTGCCAGCGTTCTCTATGCAGGCAGACCCACCGTTCCTCAACGCCGCTCCACATTTTCACACTTTGCATAGTCCCACGCCAACTGTACTCCACAGCTCCTCACTTAGTCCATACTCTCATTGCATATAGCGCTTCGTTCAACTTCCCATAATGTGCATCGTCGCCACCTTCCCCTGAAAGTGACATGAGATGACAATGATGGATGCATGCATCCGAAAGTTTGACCGCACCATGCTCCCTCGCGATGGTGCGATGTTGAGTTCAACACTTGATCTGCTCTGTTATCAGCGATGTACGATCCCTCACTCTCATCTCGTACGGCATCAAGCAGCACACCGACCCCGAGTTCTCTGGCGTGCGCGAGCTCGCCTTGTCCGTCCACAATGGGGCTGCACCCAGGTCCGCCAGCAGCTGATCTACGCCATGGAGAATGCCACCCTCCGAAAAGAGGGGCGGTCACTGCGCCTATTCGTAGTCGCAGATACGATCCAGCCTCCCAGCCTGTGCGTCCTCATCGTCAAGACCCGGGCAGACGAGAAGTGGGTCCCGTGCCTGTACACAGCGACGTCCCACATGGACACCCTCCAACTGCGCCAGTTAGGGAGATAGGCGTGCTGGGGATGAGCGTGTGGGATCCCCGGGGATGGCCCGAGTGGTTCTGGAAGGCGAAAGTACCGCCCTCGTACATGTTCGCATTGGCGCGTGCGTTCGGCATGGACGGGGACCTCGCGGACAACTTCGGGCGCAGGCTGATGGGGCTGGTGAACGATAAGTCGTGGTAGTTGCTTTGCAAACGGATAATCTCTGAGTCGTCATGGCTAGGCTTAGGAGTCACTCTGTCACTCTGTACGGCGTCCACCCGAATGTCTAACTCGTGCCCGCGCTAGTTACTGGTATCGTGTGGTACCCACTACTACTGGTTCCGCCTGATCTCGGCGATGGTGGAGAACGCCGAGTCACCACCTACGGAAGTTGCCGAAGTTGCCCGAGTGATAGAACTATAATACAAGGCTAACTCTCGGATTAGCACTGTTTAGGCTATTTAGGATTGCGACATTAGACTCGGTTGAAGCGAATCTCGGCCGGCTTTGTGCGGCACATACCGAAACACGGTTAGTACTTAGCGGTCCGACTCAAGACACCAGCCAGTCATCGATGCCCACTTACTCATCACCTCATCTCTCACCTCCTATCAACATGAGCACCGCCGCCGCCGCTCCACCCAAGACCCCGTCCGCAGAGGAGGCCAAGGCGTACACCGCCGCGCTGATCGATGCCGAGAAGAAGGCCGTCGCGATGTTCGAGGAGATCCCCTCGCTCATCCGTGTCGGCATGGGCGAGAAGGAGCTCTCGGACGCGATCCACAAGCTCGGCCAGGACAAGTACGGCGTCCGCACGCACTGGCACAAGCGCATCATCCGCAGCGGGCCGAACACGCTCAAGCCGTTCGAGGAGAACCCGCCTGACCGCGTAAGCATCCCTTTCCTCCATGCCTCTTATCTTCCTCCCAGTCGCTGACATCCAGGTGATCGAGGCCGACGATATCCTCATTATCGACCTCGGACCCGTCTTCGAGGAGTGGGAGGCCGACTTCGGACGCACCTATGTCGTCGGCGACGACCCGGAGAAGAAGCGCCTCGCCGACTCCCTCGAGGGCATCTGGGTCAAGGTCAAGGCCCGCTTCGACGAGCGCCCAGACATGACCGGCACCGAGCTGTACGCCATCTCGAAGGAGGAGACTGAGGCCGCCGGCTTCGACTTTGGCGCCCCGATCGCCGGCCATGTCGTCGGCATGTTCCCGCACGAGCGCATCCCGCGCGACAAGATCACGCTGTACATCGCCGACGAGAACGCGGGCTCCATGGACGTCGTGGGCAAGAACGGGCACAAGCGCCACTGGATCCTTGAGATTCATGCGCGCGACAAGCAGGGCCGATTCCAGGGCTTCTACGAGCAGCTCTTGACGCTCTAAGCGCGGAGAGAAGCTTCGTCGCGGTGTAGAGTAGAGTGGTTGCCATGGCATGTTAGGGGAGCGTGGATTAGGTGAGTGATGGCACAAGCAAATGTGAGACACTTCAAGCTGACGACCAGTGTACAGAGCCGGGAAGATGCAGACGTACTGTAGCCTTTGGAAATGACGAAGTTGTTTGCAGCGCTCGAGCCCTTTCACTGACGCGACTTCCCTTTCTTCTTCGAGTGACTTGAAGGTTGACGCGTCGCGCAGAGGCCGCATGGTCATTCCCTGTGATCTGTGCTGACTTCTCATATCCCTCGATCGTGTGGTTGCTCCTCCTCTCATACCACCCTCTAGCTCACATACCTCGCTCTTCTACCCCCGCATCCCTGGTGCTGAACTTTCTCAGCCAGCCTCTACGGTGATGAACCTCATGCCGGATTGGACGTCAGGTCTGCGAACCATTCCTCGCACGCCCCTTCCGCCCCTTGGTACCCTCCAACCACACTCTCACGTCACCTGATTCCTCGCGGCACACTAACTCAATGATGTACCTCCCACCATGGCCAACCCCGAACAATCCCGCATGACAGAAACGACTAGCCACGACGATCCCGAATGGACGACTGGCGACTACGAGGTCGTCACCAGCGACGGCGTCCGCTTCCGGGTCCCGTCATATTATCTTCTTGCGGCACCGTGAGTAACCACGCAGTACAGACTGTATTGTTCTCCTGCTGCGCAGCGTCGATCCCACCGTCCTCCCCTTGATTCCACTCCAGTCCGCCAGCCATAACCCTCTTCTCCCAGCTACAGCTAACCCCAGCCCCGCCTTCCACCCCGCCCCCTCCTCCCCTCTCACCCTGCACCTCACCGCACCCACCGAGACGGCCCCAATCTTCCGGCTCGCCCTCTACCTCCTAACAAAGGGACGACTGGGCACCGGCGAATCCTGGCACGTCCGGCATCTCCAAGCGCTGGCGGCCTTCTTGCGGCGGTGGGACTGCGAGGCCGCGCTCGCCAACTTCCTGCTCGACTTCGAGGCACGCGTCCGGAACCGCGAACACGGGCTGCTCGGCCTCCCGGGATTCCTGGTCGGCGCGTATGCCGACTCCGTCGAGGCGTGCTGCGCCACCCTCCGGATCCCCAGTGTCCAATGGAGCGGGGGCGGGGGCAAGGCATGCGCCGGAGACTGGGAAAGAGAGCGTCGGTCTATCCACGCCAGCCGACCGCAAGCCGTGATCAACAGCGACAACGAGCGCAAGTGCGCCAGGTTCTCCGACCCGAACCCGATCAGCAGCACCAAGGACGATGGGTCAGTCGAGTCGCGCCGCCGGCGGACGGAGTGCGGCCAGAACCGGCACGGAGTCTGGCCTCCCCTGGGTGGGCCGCCTATGCGGGCCTCTTCCCCTACTGCATCGCACAACCGGAAGCACAATCCACAACTCAGCGATTTCGTCGCCGGCGCACGGGGACGGAGCACTTTCGACCCCGCGTTCTGGCCGCTCGACGTGTACACTGCAGGCCACCCGCCGGCATATCTCTGGGCGCTGGCGCGCGCGTGGGGCGCGGCGGGGGAGAGTGCGCGGCTGCCCGCAGAGTTTGTGCTGTTCCTCGAAGCCGCAAAGGCAGCGGGTATGTAGCTTGGCCAGGGTGGGTAAGCGTTCACTAGCTTGGCGAGGGCAAGACGACGGACATCGACACCGCTGGAGACACAAATGGAGAGACGGGTGAAGGGTGTGTTGGGGTGGCAACAGCAGAGCCACATCCTGGAACTAGGAGAACCGCGAACGCGTGTACATAGCCAACATACAGATGAATAGGGTTACCTTCTCTGAGCAGCTTGCATGTGAGCTGACCACAAGCCCATTACAGCCAACTAAGGCTGGACTAAGTCTGGACCGCCAAAACGACGGGATTCCGGACAAGAATCTCCCAGAAAAGTCGCCACCAAGGATCCAGGCACGGATCTGGCCCGCCCATTTCTCTAGCCATTCCTCGTCCACTTCCGCTTCTTCGACCTAAACATCATCCTCATCCTCATCCACATCCTCATCCAACTCTCCGCCTCTCCTACACTCTGCACATCATGGTGCGGGAAGGAGCACCGAGTATGTCCCTCACCTCTGCTTTGCTTTGCTGATGCCCGCAGGCCTCAGCCCCGGCGCGACCGCGACCGCGAAGGCGAAGGCGAACGGGAACGAAGCTGAGCGATGCTGTATCTGTCTGATGCAGCTGCGCGACCGGGCTCGCTCGACGGGGTGTTCGCATTCGTTCTGTGTGGGTATCCCCCCTCCCTCTCCATTGCCCTCGCCCCTCTTCTCCACTGGCTGCCCTCGCATCCGCCTCTCCCACAGTTCATCTCGCCCCCCACTTCTCCACTCGATTTCGCCCCTCTGGTCTCTTGCCAGTGTCCTCACGGCTCACTGCTTCCTCGACTCTTCCCCACCACCCTCTTCTACAGGTACAGCGCTAACCTCAGTTCACGTGTCTTGGCGTATGGGCCCAGCAGTCTCGCAAATGCCCATTGTGCAACGCAGACATGGGTGACTACCTTGAGCACGACCTCGACCACCGCCCACCAACTAAGGTGAGCTCGATGATTGACTGCCTTAACTCTTCTCGCTTGGCAACACACTCACGCCAGTTCTTCCTCCCTCCGCTGCCAGAACCTGGGTTCGCTCCCCGCTCCATCCCTCGCAAACCCTCCCCACCTGTCCCCTCGACCACCGACGCGGAAGCGTCGACGTCGACTTCGCCAGCCCTCGCCGCAGCCATTGAACACCGCCGCCAGATCTACTCGGATAATCTCTACGCGCGGCACGTCGCCGCAAACGAATGGACCGGGTATCGGCGCACCCTGACGCCTCGCGACGTGGTGTCGGATCGCGAGCGCGCTCTCTCCTTCCTCGAGCGCGAGCTCCGGGTCTGGGCACCACCGCACGACGCACCGCGCCTCGCGCAGCATCTCGTCAAGCTCCTCTCGGCGATCGATGTGCGCTCCTCTGCGGCGGTGCGCATGCTCGAGCCCCTAGTCGGCGACACGTTCCCCAACGCTGCTGAGCATCTCGTCCATGAGCTCGCCGCTTTCCTCCGCTCCCCATTCCCACTCGAGGTATGGGATGACGTCGTGCAATACGGCAACGCCAACGAGACATATCCCGAGGCTCGCAGAGGACGCGGGAGGTCAAGGTCGCGATCACGGGCTGTGTCTGAGAGGTCAGACTCGAGATCGGGGTCAAAGTTGCGGCCACGCGACGGAGGGCTCTCTCCATCGTCCTCGAGCTCGCGGTCACGATCACGATCAAGATCGAGGTTGCGTGACGACTCGCGGCGGGACTCTGTCCGGCCCCGTCATCGCTCCAAATCGCCCCCAACGCGCAGATGGGACCAGGCTGACTCCTGGGTCGATCCCGAGTTCCGCCCTACTCGGCGGGGTGGACGGCGGGAACGCGAGCGGCGCGAGGCGCAGCAGAATGGGCGGGACGAGAGTCGGAAAGGACACGAGCTGCTCGATCGCCTGGGACCGTCTCAGCCGCAGGCGCAGCCGCAGCCACAGGCCTTCCACCGCGCCGTTGCTGGTGCCGGCATCGTGATACGCGGTGCCGCCGAGAGGCGGCAGAGCCTGCTTGAGCGACTCGACCGGGAGCGGCTGGCGCGTGCCCAGGCTGAAGGCACGGAGGGACAAGGGCAGGAAGTCGGACAGACTGAGAAGCAAGGGCAAGGAGACGCCGCGCCGGCCTCCGCCGGCCAATCTCCGGCTTCTGGGGGTGATACCGCCAGCCCGGCCAGTAACGGCCACGCGGCGGGCGGCAACCGCGCGGCTGAGTTAAGAGAGAAGCTCCTGGCTGAGCGCAAGACGCGCCAGCTCCGCGAACAGTTACTTGCCCGCAAGCGTGCACGGAACGCCATCGCTGAGGCGGCCGAGGATGTCAAGACGCGTGCGAGGAGGAAGAGCGGAGCAAGTGCAGGCGGGGGCTTGCCCGGCAGCACTTCGCCAGCCGTAGAGACTCACGGCTCGTCGCCAGCCAAGGCCACCTCTGGTGATGCAGAGGTCGCACCTGATACCTCTGCTGCTGCGAACGAAGCTGGCGACGCCGCGCCCGCACCTCCCTCTTCTGGTGCGCCGGACGCTGTTGCCCAAGAGGCGTAGATCAGTAGAAGCAGTCATGTAAGCCCACTAGGGGTGCAGTTGAATCAATGCGATGCAATTTCTATGATGACTATGCCACTTGTTTGAGCGGGAGCGCAGGCTCCGCCTAAGGTTCTCCTTGACGTCTCATACACACCGTCTCCCTCTCCTCGAGATAACAGCACCCTCCTCTCTCCCTCCCTCCTTCCCCATTACCTCCTCTCCCAACTCGCGCTCTCTCCCTCACACCCCCAGCCGTCTCTTGGCGTCCTCATACACGATCCAGCTCACTCCGACCGCCGGGCCGACCTTGAGGATACTCGGCAACAGGCCCTTGTACAGCCCGCGCCACCCCTCGTTGCGCAGCGTCTGCTGCAGCACATCCATGAAGCCCGAGTATCGCTGCGGATGCCCTGTCGAGCCCGATGCCTGCAGGCGCGTGCGCACCAGGTTGATCGGGTACACTGACGCGGCGCCAATCGAGCCGGACAGCGCGCCGAACGAGAGCACGGCGTACACTGGCGGCTCGTCGACGCCCATGCTCCGGCAGTATGCGGTCTTGAGGGTCTCGTATGTGCCCATGTCGATCGCGGAGTACGGGAAGACGCCGATGAGGCCGAGCTGCCGTCAGTATGTGCACTCTAAGGTTCTAAGAATGGAGGATAGACGCGGCCGAGGGGGGAGAGACAGCTGGGAGACTCCACCGCCCATAGCCCGCTTCCACCTCGCCTTTCGCCAGTCACACCGCGCGCATCCGCACTCACCCCTAAACCACGGTAGAATGTCCGCAGACCGCCCTCGCGCCACATTATCCTCGACGTCTTCTGGATGCTGCGCCATCCCTGTGATGGGCCGAGGTTGGACTGGACGCGCGTCTTGAGGGTCTCCAGACCGTAAATCGCCAGCTGCGACGTGATGCCGCCAATACCGCCTGCAATGAAGCGCGACTTGGACGAGATGTCCGCCGGGTCTGTCACGCCGTCCCAGTACTTGGCCAGGAAGCGCTTGCTCTGTTCGTACGAGACGAACTTGATGGCGGACTCGGGGAAGATCTTGAGCACGTTGAGGCCGTTGCCGACCCAGAACGCCTTGATGCCGCCGCCCTCCTTGTAGATGCGCCCAACGGCGACCATGAGGCCGTGCGCCGCGCGCCACGGTGTCGGTTTCCCGGACGCGGCGATGGGGTTGGCGCTGGTCATGAGGAAGATCTTGAGACGGTCAAAGGGCGCTGTGACGGAACGCGAGACGCCGCCGGCGATACCGCCTGCAAGGAGGAAACGCCATGCCTCGTGCCGCGTCTCGGGCTCGTAGTAGTCCTCGTCCTCCTCGTCGACGTCGATCTTGTTGTCGAGGTCATCGACGGGATCGTCGTTCTCGTCGACGTGGTGGTGGTCGTGTGGCTTGAAGAAGCCCTGCGCCGTGCTGTGCTCGGGCGAGCCGGGCGCCTTGGGGAACGACAGAATCGGGTCGCCGTCCATGTTGACGCGCGCAGCACCGCGCCCGTCACTGAATCGCTTGTGGACCTGGTAGAATTTGTAGATCTCAAACGGCGTAGCGCGGCGGGGGAGCAGGATGAGGAAGTCGCGGAACTCGGCGAAAGTGACATGCTCCTTGTCGGGCGTCCCGCTGAGCAGACCAACAAGGTCCGACGCTGCGTTAGACGGCAGCTCGACCCCTTGCCGCGCGAGCGCGTGGCGCATCTCCTCGGCATCGATCACGCCGTCGCGGTTCTTGTCCAGTCTCTGGAACTCGTCCCACAGTTGCCGCTCTTGGTCCCAAAGGAATTTTCTGCGCATCAGGGTTGACTATATCTCGGCGATCTAACAAGATCGCAACCACCAGCAACCAAACACGTACCGGAAGCTCTTCCACGAAATGCCCTTGTCCCGCGGCAGCTCGAATGGCTCCAAGTCGTCCGCGCCGCCCCACAGCCGCGCGTCCGGCCGGTCTGTTGCGCATTGCTTGACCAGCTCCTCGCTGTACAGAGTGCGCAACCGCTCGGCACGCTCGGGGCTCAGGGCGGCGAGCGTGTCCTGTCCCGGGAGGCGCATGCGCTGGGCCTCGGTGGGGTGGTTCGGATCGACGTTCGGAAGTTTGGGTAGAGACGACCACAGCGAGCGCAGTTTTGCGGCGCGCGCGGTGGAACCCTCGGCAGACCGGAACTCGGCGAGTGTTGTTGCGCGGGGATACAGGTCCGCGCCAGGCGGCTCGCGCAGCGACGTCTCCTCGCCTTCTGTGGTGGAAGGCTGGAGGGGGTAGTGCGCTCGGCCATGTTGAGGGGGAACTGGTGTTGTAGAGGACGAAGCGAGGGTGGGGTGGGAGACGGGGGACAGGGAGGACGAGGACGAGGAGGATTGAGCAGTCTGGGAGGATTGTCCTGATGGCCCGGCCTCGGAGCCTGCTGAGGAAGACGCTGACGGTCTTGACGAAGACGAAGCTGTCATGTCAAGAGGATACTATACGGTGTCTATCGTTGATAAACGACAGACACTTGGTGAGACGGACGGTCGAAGCGAAGGTGACAGGTTGGTCGGGGTCGTGGTGGTTATAAGATTTGCTTGGGCGCAGTTGAATTGCGCCGTCGACGCGCTTGGGCGGCGCAGTGGCCCGTCCGTAGATGGGGTCGGGGAGGGAAGGGGAGGGGAAGATCGGAGGAGGAAATGAGAGTGGAGAGTAGATGAAAGGTGGTGATGTTGTTGGTGGTTGATAAGTGGTGGTTGGAGGTGTTGAGTTCGAGGACTGACTGACTACTAGGATGTGTGATGTTGGTCGGGACGCGGAGGTATGGTTGGGTCACGGTCCGTAGAGACTGCCTTGCACGCCCAGGGGTGAAGGGTGAAATGACGCTCCAGGGTCAACTCTTTCAACAGTGGACGGGGTATGGGGGAGGGCGGTTTAAAATAACAAACGCCTGGTAAGCCCCGTGCCAAGTAATCCAGTCAAGAGAGCGCGTTTGTGCAGACAAGCGAGGGATGAGATGTGATACTACAGTACAAGAGAGTCAATGGACGAGAAGAAGATACATGAACAATAGTGCAGTGAGCATGAGCACAGGAGGAGGGTGCGCGTGTTTCATGTCTCCGGTTGAGGCTTCCATTTAGCTCTACTTGGCCCGCGCGATCGGACGACGCCTGCCGAGCCGTGACTGACCAGAAGGCGCAGGTGGGTGACTCCCCTGCCCACCACGCCGGTGACGCCCGATTCTCGCATATCAGTTGGCGTTCGATCATCCTCCATGCTCCGCCGAGCCTTGCCTTGTATACTTGAGGCTTCCTTGCGGTAGTATGCGGTCCAGTGGTAGCCCGAGCAGCCTTCATTGTTACGCGCTGGCAGAGATGGAGATGTGTGGCAAGGTGTCCAACCCGTTCACAGCTGTGCCCCACAAGCGGCTCAAATCAACTCGCTCAACTCAAATGGAGGCCACTCCGCGGTGCGGCATGGACCATGCGAACCAAAGGGATACTAGCTTCTCGATTGGAGCAGGTGGTTGAAGATAATCAAATTGAGATAGAACACCATGCAGTAGCCCCAGCATCCAGCAAACGTGCTAGGTGCGCGCTGTCAACGAAGTCGCTTTCGAGGAAGCATCAATGCAATGCACTAGCTGGTTGAGATAGTATTAGTTGTGCAGCCGCTTGGTGGCAATTCGAAGTCCATTGAAGTGGAGGCGGAATCAAATGGAAGTCATAGTGCCACACTACCAAATCGCCGATTGAAACGCCGTCTCAAAGAAATTGGGCGGAGGCCTCCCTTGGCTGCCTGGACCTAAGGCCAGCAAACTCGCTCGTTAGTCGAAACTCAACCGTCAAGACCGTCGAGATGGGCGCCTACAAGTGGGTATCGACTGAGCGCGCGCCGTCAAGCAGCGAGCACGACCGAGCGAGCGACGTGCGCGCGCACGCAGTTACGATGCCGAGGAGGAAATTCTAACAACCACAGGTACCTTACCGAGCTCTACACGAAGAAGCAGTCGGACGTCCTCCAGTTCGTCGCCCGTGTGCGCTGCTGGGAGTTCCGCCAGCTCGCGGTCATCCACCGCGCGACCCGCCCCTCGCGCCCCGACAAGGCTCGCCGCCTCGGGTACAAGGCCAAGCAGGGCTACGTTATCTACCGTGTCCGTGTCCGCCGCGGTAACCGCAAAAAGCCCGCTCCCAAGGGTGCCACCTACGGCAAGCCCGTTCGCCAGGGTATCAACCACCTCAAGTACCAGCGTGGCCTGAAGACCACCGCTGAGGAGCGTGTTGGCCGCCGCTGCGGCAACCTCCGCGTCCTCAACTCGTACGAGGTCGCTGCCGACGGTGTCTACAAGTTCTACGTGAGTCGTGTGCGACAGGGGAGGGAATATTTGCGCCGAGGGAAGAGATGTGGGGAGGGTGGTGGATGGACCTGTCATGGCGAGCGCACAAAGGGGACGAAGCGTGCTCGTTTGGCAGGGACATCTGCTCGTGCCCAGGACTGTGGAGATGGTCGACTTCGTGCGCAACAAAGAACAGCCGCTGACAATCCCAGGAGGTCATCCTTGTCGACCCCTCGCACAAGGCCATCCGCCGCGACGCCCGCATCAACTGGATCTGCAACCCCGTCCACAAGCACCGCGAGGCTCGTGGCCTTACCTCGGAGGGCAAGAAGAACCGTGGTCTCGGCAAGGGCTCCAAGTTCAACCACACCCCCCAGGCCGCCACCTGGCGCAAGCACAACACCCTCTCGCTCCGCCGCTACCGGTAAACGTCTCGCTAGCGAGCCCGAGGTGCCCGTGGCCGACGGCAAGCTGCAGACGCGTATACGCGATTACGACGAGGGTGGTCTGTCGGGAACCGTGTTGTTGTTCGGTTCTCGTACTTGTGGATGCATTATCTACATCCGGCGATGTTGCGGCGAGATGTGTGGGCAGGGGCTGGGACAAGGCAGGGTTAGGGCGCGGTCAACTGGCCTTGTACTGAGGGGTAGCTCGATGGCGACTGATGCTACTAATTGCCACCTAACGAAGATCACAAACGGACGAGGGATGGCATATGCTACGACAACACCCCAGTGACTTCTTCACGCCGTCGTCGTATACAAGTGTTACGGGCCATGTACACGTCGCCTTCGCAGCCCCAACAAGCTCATCTATCTGCAGATCTGTATGCATGCATCACGACGTCTCTGAGGTCGGCAGAGCAGGACGAGCACTTCGAGGACTTCTGAACCCAGGCGTTGTCAGGCACGAATCGTACATTTTCAGTCGGAGTTATGCCACGTTCCAGGCACGAGAAAGTTGGACGGTCGATCTGATTGTCCCACTTTTGCTTCCGCGCTCGACTCCCCTCCCCGCCCAGCAGTCTCCCTCTGGTCGCGATCAGACGGTCTGTCTCGAGTCTCCAACCTTCAACCCCACCCGACCACAAAAATGCCTCCCAAGTTCGACCCCTCCGAGGTTAAGGTGGGTCCTCGCTGCCCGCCGCGCGCGACGTCTCGGCGCTCGAAGACGCGACCTCCGCAGCGTCCGTTGGGCGCGAGAACGGTCGTTGTTGCGCGGCGTGGTGTAGCAGATATGTCGTTGGAGAGGGTGCTGACGCTTGCTCCTTTTACTCGGTTCTACGACTTGCGCGCGCTCGATTCTCCCCTTCCCCTCTCTTCGACTTCACCTCTCCTCTTCTCTTGCGAACGAACGCTGCCGAATACGAATGAACGAACGACCTTTTGATCTGGCTTCCGCGTGCAGAAAATCTACCTCCGTGCCGTCGGTGGTGAGGTTGGTGCCTCGTCCGCTCTTGCCCCCAAGATCGGTCCTCTTGGTCTCGTGAGTGCTGCGTGCACTGGCTGGCTGCGTGGCATGGCACCCCATACGAAGGATATGGTCTGGGAGCAGGATTATGAGGGACTTGGCTGGGACGGGGAGCTGTGGTCTGCGGGCGAATTGAGACAGCGTTCAGCCAAGTACCTCCAAGCCTGCTCCTCCTGGCCAGCCTGCCAAGTTGCCAGCCAGGCGCACATCAACCCCGGACAACGCTTACACAACAGTCGCCCAAGAAGGTCGGAGAGGACATCGCCAAGGCGACTGGCGACTGGAAGGGTCTCCGCGTGACCGTCGAGCTCACCATCCAAAACCGTCAGGCTACCGTTGCCGTCGTTCCCTCGGCTTCGTCGCTCGTCATCAAGGCGCTCAAGGAGCCCCCCCGTGACCGCAAGAAGGAGAAGAACATTGCCCACTCCGGCAACATCGCCCTTGACGAGATCTACGACGTGAGTAGACGCCGAGGCGAGCGGCGAAGGGCAAGGGTACATGGCCCACACGGACTGTGCTCCTCCTTGCCCTCCGAACCTCGCCCACCTATTCCCAGCAACACACTAACCCCAGATCGCCCGCAAGATGGCCCACAAGTCGATGGCCAAGGACCTTGCCGGTGGCGTCAAGGAGATCCTCGGAACGGCCCAGTCGGTCGGCTGCACCATTGACGGCCGCCCGCCTCACGACATCATCGAGGCCATTGACGATGGTGAGATCGTCGTTCCCGACGAGTAGATTATGCTCTCGGCGGGAGAGCGTGTACGGTTAGTCGGGCATGCATGAGGCTTCTACAGCGTGTGTTGGGTGACCGGAGGTGTCTGCGGAAGTGTCTCGGTGTAAGGAGGCCCTGTTCTATCATCGCGCTTGCGTTATTTGGCTTCCGATGTTGCCGTGCACGGGGAATTGCGTTCAAGTAGTGAGAGACAGCTGTGGCCTGGGATAGCATTGAGCAACTGACCTGGACGCTTAAAGTCGGAAGCGCGTGCCAACTATTCCACTCAGATACATATACCGAGGAAGAGCTAACCTACGCACTACTGGGTACGGACTATCACGGCGTACGACCAGACACCACGCCCATAACCTAGGGGCCGTCGTACTTCTCGAGCTCCTTCTGCAACTGTCAGCTATGCTACTCTATTAGAAGGCCGCGTAGCAGTGTTAACACCCACCTTGCCGGCGAACGGGGGGATGCCGCTCGAAATACGCTCTCCCGCAACCAGTGCGGTCCAGTCCATCTTCTCGCCGCCCACCGCACGCGCCGTCGTCAGGTGCTGGTGAGCCTGTGTGTAAGCGCTGTGCCCTCTCGCAGTCAGCTGTCCGTTGTACCCACCACATCGATCGTAGGCATGGGGACATTGTGCGCGTCAGCGAGCTGGCGGATGTGCTTGGCGTCCGCGAGGCCGCCCTCGACCGTGAATCCGCCGGTCGCATCGAACTTGTTGTGGCGAATGCGCTCGGCATAGCGCACAAGCGAGGGCGAGGCGTGCTGCTCGCGGATGAGCTCGACGAGCTTGTCCGCGCCCGCGCCGGTCGCGTCGCAGAGCGTGAAGCACTCGGAGATGAGCTCGACGAAGCCGAGCTCGAGCGCGTTGCCCACCAGTCTGTGCGTCAGTGCTGCAGTACGTACTGGAGATGAGCACGGCGACCCACTTGAACGACTGGGCGCGCTCGACATTCGAGCCGAGGTCCATGACCTTCTTGCCGATGCCGGGGCAGAGGGTGTGCGCAACGATCTTCTTGGCAAAGTAGTCGCCGGCGATGGCCAGAATCAGGTCGGCGCGCTCGGCGGCGCGCGGCACGCCGAAGACGGGGCATGCGAGGAACGAGCGACCGGGCTTGGACGACGCGATGCGCTCCATCTCGCCAGCGGTGCTCGGGTACGTCTTCCGTCAGAGGCGCCCGATATCAGAACCTACCGTCGACATGTCGACAAACGTGATCGTGCGGTGCCTCGCACCTCCGCTCGCCGCCACAGCCTGCTGTCAGCATTCGTTAGGGTGCCATTAGCTCACCTCCTGTGCAGCAAAGAGCTTGCCGTACACCTCGCGCATCGCCGCATCGTCCTTGAGCGAGGTGAAGATGACGTTGGCCCTGAGGTGGTTAGTACCTCCTTTGGCATTGCCACTAACTCCTTGACGACGTCGGCGAGGTCCTTGGCGACAATGTAGGACGACTCGTGGGCCTCACGCTCCGACGCCCACTGCTCGAACTTGGTCACGCCGTCGGCCGAGCGGTTCCACACGAGCAGAGGTGGGCAGGCGTTCTTGTGCAGCGTCCGCGCCAAGTTGGTGGCCATGCGCCTGCCCATCTCGCCGAGGCCGACCCATGCGCAGCGGTTCTGGTGTCAGATGTGGGAGTCAGTCAGACAGACGCTTACCTCCTGGAGGTGGGGGGTGACCGGCCTTGGATGTCAGCTGGGTCTTATCAGAGGCCTTAAGCTTACCTGGAGAAAGGGATGGGTACGTCGTGCTGCTGCTTGCTTGCAGAGCGGGACATGGGAGTGTCGGCCATGATTGATGTTGGATGATCTAGAATACGAGCTAGGTGATATAGAAAGAGGATGTTATGGATTTAGGACGACGATGAGAATCGTGGACTCTGTGACTTGTGACATGACTGCGAAGCCTTACTATGAGAGCCACGGAGGCGTTTGGGGGGGAGGACGAGAGAGGTACCATGGGTGATGACGTCGGAGCACTCTCTACAAGCCTGGCCGAGGCGGACCTAGAGATCCTCATACTCAATATGATCCTCAATCCGTCCCCAGCCCCTGAGCAATATGCGGCAACCCGGGCCTATGCAGCCACGTGGCCCATCCGTCCCTGGGCCCCAGACTGCGTTTCGAACGACACGCGCCAGCACTGCTTGTGCACACTTACTTGGGTTCGACTTCGACCATCCTACCACTTCCTCAACCTCTCTCACCACCACCATGAGCAGGGCACCAGCGCGCGCGGCGCCCCCTCCTCCTCCAGCCGAGAGCGGCGACGGTGCTTCGGCCAGTAAGTTTGCGCTTCATCGCTCGTCCCGCGCCTTCGTGGATCGGGAGCACAGCCGCACGAGCCCTCGCGTGCCCCGCCCCAACCAAGCCAAGCTAGTCAGACTCGACCTCGCCACGCAACGAGCTTGGCTCCTTCTAGCATTGCTGATGCGCAGACGAGCGTCTCCTCGCCGCCGCCAAGACGGATAATGAGGACCTGCTCCAGTCCGCATTCGAGGCGCTGGTCGACGTCAACTACCAGGACGGGTGAGCCTTCCGAGCCTTCCGAGCCTTCCTCCTTCCTCGGGGGATGTGTATGGTAGGGATAGGACTGACGCGCCTCCAGATTGGGAAACACTGGTGAGCACAACAATGGCCGAACTCTGCTGATGCCCAGCTCTGCACTACGCGTAAGCTATAGCTGTACAACATCCCCTGACAACAGCGTTCTGAACGGCTCGACCGACGTGCTCGAGCACATCCTGGAACACGACACGTGTGACCCCGACATCCGCAACCGCCTCGACGGCGACACCCCACTGCACATCGCGGTCCGGCAGCGATGGGAGGAGCAGCCCGGCATGCGGTTGTATCTCGGTGCGTCGGTTCTCCACTGACGAGAAGAGCGCTGACCAGCAGTCGGATCACTCCTCGAGGCTGGCGCGGACATGCTGTGAGCCAGCTTAAGCTAGGTAGGCTGTCGCTGACGGCAGGATCAAGAACCGCCACAACGAGCGCCCGATCGACCTCCTCCCGCCGTACCGCGAGGGCGCGGACCCAGAGTCGGACGACGAGAAGGTCCGCGCTATCATCCGCCGCGCACAGGCCGAGACGACTGTTGCGCAAGCCGGCGACATCGTTGAGGGTGGGTTCAGCTTCGTCCCCAGCAAGAGTGAAGAGATAGCTGATAGCAGACGACGACGACGTGTTCGACCCCAACGATGTCGCGTCTGACTCGGATTAGGAGGGCGGCCTAGCCCTGTAGATGAGTGAGTGCGGGCTACGTGGTCGTTGGATTTGGCTGACCGCAGCATGCATGATATCCGCACTTGCATGAAGCGGAGCAATAGAAGCAATGTGACGATAGAAGGATATTGCGGGCGGTGCAGGGGTGGAACAGGAGCGTGGTATGTGTTTACTGAGTGTGCAGGACGGGGGGTGAGCGCCGACAATGGGCCAGCGAGCGGTGGCCATGCAGGGAAGGGAAAGATACTGAGGGGACCAACAGCGTCGTCTGGCTGAGCAACGAGGCACAGAAGCGACTGGTGGGCGCGAAAGGGCGGAGTAGCGCGTCAAGCGCTATGTACTGCCCAAGACCGCTAGCAGCGCGCCGAGATCGACACGGGCAAGAACGAAGTCAAGCATTTTGCTCCATGAGGCGCATCATCGACCCGAGGTTGTGGGTCAGTTGCTCTTTCACAGCCCACCACGACTGGCTTGTGGCGGCTGTTCCCCGAGCTTGAGGCTGGTGGCTGTGGCGGAGGTGTTGCGGTGTGTGTTGAACGTGGGCCAGGGGTTTAGAGGTCTTTACCATATGCAGGTTAGAGTTGCGGGTCGATGCCTGAGGAAGGGCGGCGGCGCAGCATAGTTAGACTGAGCGGTCGCATTGCTCAACCAGGGGTGCCGAAGACCGAGCCGGACTGTAGGTGGTCGGGCTGCTCACATTCAGTTAGACTTGCATCTTGCAGATGAGGAAAGGTCAAGTTTGAACTCGGTGGCAGATAAGGCGCGTAGACGAGGTCTTACGGCTTGCACACTCGGTCGCAGAGGGGTAGTAGCATCAGCGAGTATGTACGGCGGCTTGCACCGTCGATACGGTACTCTATAGTCACCAGTCATGTAGTTGTTTGATTACAAGCTGTCTCCCCGCTTACGACCAGCTGCCTGTCGCCTAGATCTCCGAGCTATGCAGTGATGAGCCTGTACAACGGCCTCAGCCTCAAGAGCCGAACGCTTGCAGCAATCCAGCTGCATCCACCCCGCCGCGTGTTTGCGGAATGGCAACAACTTTTTTGCTGGCACAAAAGCGGGCGTTGCCCCACTGCCACAGGACGGGGGTATATATACCCCCATCCCTCCTTCCTCTTACACTCATCCCCCGGCTTCCGGCGCACGGATTTGCCTTCCACTCACTCGTCCTCTCCCATCCCTCCTCGTCGTCCTCATCGTCTGCATCCATCCATCCCTTGCATCCCGCCTATCCGCCGCGCCGAGACCAGCTGCACCTGCGCGCTACGATCCTGCACGCGCCCGCACGCACGCACGCGAGACCGAGAACGAGCGCGAAAAGCCTGATCGAAATCACGACTCGCCACCCAACGCGCCAAACATCCCCCTTCCTCCCCAACTCCATCCTCCCCTCCCCCCTCTTCTCTTGAGCGTCCCATCTCGCACCCTCCTCTCTCCTCCACCCGCGGCCCCTCGCTCTCGCTCCTCATCCCCCCCCGCTCTCCCACCTCCTCCCGACGCCCACCTCGCACACCATGTCCGGCCTCGCGGTGCCCAGCTCTTCCAACCCGCCGACCTCCGCGGACAAGGAGAACGGCGAGTCGTACGGCAAGACCTCGGCGCCGCCCATCCGGCCGCCAGCAAGCGTGCCCGAGATCACCGCTGTGCAGGGCCTCGTCCCCGTTTTGCAGTATGTCGCGGCCTTGGGTGCGTTGGGTAAGGTCAGAGGCTTATGGCAGGAACATTGTTGCGACGGTCAACCTCGAGTGCAGGCTGGATCTGAAGACGATTGCGCTGCACGCGAGAAATGCAGAGTACAACCCCAAGGTTAGTCGGCGTGCGGGATGGGTGGCTGTGGTGGGCGAGTTGGGAGGACAACGGGAGGACGAGGGGAGCTGTGGGAATCTGCGCAGCCGCTGCGGCCTACATGTGTCCATTTTGCCATCCTCTGCTCACTTCGCTTGCTCGGCGCTCGGTGCCGCCTCGCTCCACTTGAGCCGCGCTAACCGCAGCGTTTCGCCGCCGTCGTCATGCGTATCCGCGACCCCAAGACGACGGCGCTCATCTTCGCCTCGGGCAAGATGGTCGTCACGGGCGCCAAGAGCGAGGACGACTCGCGCCTCGCGTCGCGCAAGTATGCGCGCATCATCCAGAAGCTCGGCTTCGACGCCAAGTTTGCAGAGTTCAAGATCCAGAACATTGTCGGCTCGTGTGATGTCAAGTTCCCGATCCGGCTCGAGGGCCTCGCCTTCTCGCACGGCGCTTTCAGCTCGTACGAGCCTGAGGTGGGTCGCGGTCTCCTTGTTGGCCTGCACTTGCAGCGCTTGGTGGAAGGGATGGCGCTGACCCTAGCTCTTCCCCGGCCTCATCTACCGCATGATCAAGCCCAAGGTCGTGCTCCTCATCTTCGTGTCGGGCAAGATTGTGCTCACAGGCGCAAAGGTCCGCGAGGAGATCTACATGGCCTTCAACCAGATCTACTCGGTCCTGGTCGGTGAGTGTCTACGTGTCTACGAGCCGAGCGCAGGCGCGGTGGATATGGCCAGAGCCACCTGTCGACGCTGCAAGCTTCAGCTTGCTCCATTACCACCCCCCGAACACGCTGACACCAGAATTCCGCAAGGAGTCGTAGACACCTAGACCCCCCACCTCATAACCCATCACTGATACCCCCTCCACTGCATCGCGCCGCTCTGACGTCCCCGACGCGCACCGCCGCGCTCTATCGTCGCCGCCCCCATCCTACTTAGCACGAACTTTCCATCCACACGACCTCCAAGCGGCTCCCCATACCACCCCAGCCCTGGTTCCTACGCTTTCGTATTTAATGGCATCGCGCTGCGGCCGTTGTCGATGTCGATGTGGATGGCATGCAGAAAACGTATATGATACAGAATGCTGCAGATGTGAACTCGTCTGTCTGTCATGAGGGATTGCCATGGCTGCGAGTTGTTGTGCGTCGTCCACTGCTGACGCTCTAATGCGGAACGCTGAACTATATCCAGCTAGACGCCCAGCTCAACACCTGTCTACAGACCAAGCCACTGACGAGCTACTGAGCTACTTCAGCTTACCATCCACGGCGGCCGCACCCCCTCCCATCGCTGACCGCGCCCACACCCCACCAGACATAGCCAAAGAATGTATAGTATAACATACCCGTACAACTGCTACATGATGACACACGCACATCCCGACTTGACCTCGTCGTCGTCCCGCTTCTTGCGCTTCCCGCCCTTCGCGCCCTTCGAGTCCATCAGTCCGCTCGGCGGCGCCACCTCCATCGGGCGTGGGAGCGGCATGTGGCCCGCCTGGGTCTGAGGCTGGGGCTGGCCGTTGGGTTGAGCATGGTACTGAGTCTGCTGGGACGGCTCGCCAGCGCCGCGCTGCGGAGCGCGGTCCGGTCGTGCTGGGCGTTGCTCGCCCTGCCCTTGTCCCTGCCCCTGCCACTGTCCAGCTGCCCCGCCGCCTCCGCCTTGCCCGCCCGATCCACTCTGGCTCTCCAGATCCGTCGCCTGTGCCGTGCTCGAACGCAGCGGCGCCATCTCGATAGCCTCCTTGAGGCTCTGGCGCTTGCTCGCGTGCGTCGACGTCGTGGGCGCGCCAAAGTCGTCGCACCCGTACTCATCGCGCTCGCGCAGCGCATCCGCAGCGGCGCGGTTCGCGGCAAAGTCGTCCTCAGACAGACCGGCGCGCACGTCTCTCTCTCTCCGCTGGCGCTCCCAGCGGATCGGCGTGCCCTCCTTGTCCCACTCGACGGCGAGGAGGTCATCTTCGCCATCGACGTCGTCGTCCCCGGACGACAGGGCGTTCGGGTACGAGTACGATGTCGAGTATCCGTGTCCACTCGCGCCATGTCCGTGGGTCGAGGCGACGGTGATGCCCGTCTTGCGCGCAACCGTGGGGAGCACAACGTCGTCCCAGTCCGCACCTTTTGGCGGCGTGAAGGTGTTCTCTGGGGGGACAAAATGAGCCGCGACGCCGAGCTTGGACTGCGACTGCATGGGCGGTGTGGACGATGTCGGGTTTGTTGCCGAGGTCGTTCGTGCACGCGTCGCCGTTTTCGTGCTTCCTCGCCTTCCCGCTGGTGGGGTCGAGAGCGCCGGCGCTGCGCGCGGATTGCGCGCCCCGTGCGTTAATGTTTGGGTAGTGTCGCTCCCATGTCTTCGGCGAGGCATGCTCTTCGACCTCGTCGCGCCTTCTGGTGACACGGAATACGACGCCGCCCGCCCAAGCCCAGCATTGGATGCCTTGGGCGTCGTATTGGGCGACACACCGGCGCGCTTGGTCGCACTTGAGGCTGCGCTCGCGCTCGCGCGGCGCCCGCCTTTTGGTGTGTTGTTCGCCGAGCCATTGGCTGTCACGGGTAACGATGGTCGCGTGCGTTGCTTGGGTGGTCGGATCTTGGAGACAGAGCCTACTGATCCTGAAATCGAACCCACAGATGACGTCGGAGTAGCTGCCGTCGACGTCTGTGCAAACGTCGCAGAGTTGGGTGTCCTAGGCGCAGGATGCGCCAAGGCATACCTCTCATGAGCACGAACTTCGAGCTCGTCCTCGATCTCAGCCAACGCTGCGTCCAGATCGACACGAAACGGTGGCAGCTCATCTGCGAGGCGTTCTGCCGAATCCGGGAAATCCGGAGAAGGCGACCGCGGTGAGGACCGTGTACGCGCCTTGAGGACTGGAATGCCACTGGCGCTGCTTGGCAGCCGGTGAGGCGCCTCTGGAGCTCGCGAATGCGAGCTCACGGACATCGAGATAACGTCGTATGGGGATGGCGGGGTGGCGGGTTGGGTAGGAAAGGCTTGCCGCGGAGTGTAAGGATTGCGGCTGGTGCTGTTGCGGGGGACGTGGGCGATGCCGTTGAGCGCAGACTCGAGAGCGCGGGCGTGAGAAAGATCAAGGGAATTGTTTAAAGGGTGGTTGTGCGGGAGGGGAAGGGGCGGCAGCGGGGCGGGGTCTCGGCTAGTGTCTCGAGCGCCTCTGCCGCCGACGCCGAATACGCCCTTGGTCGCTGAGGGATGCGCGTCCGGCCACCAGGAGGCTGGGAAGGTGTGTTATTCGAGAAGGTCGAGCTGGACGGTGTGGGGGGCGGGAGCGGTGCGCTGACGCTGACGAGGTCGGAGCGTGACGGGCGCCGCTGCGGGAAGAGATGCTCTTCGAGGTGGTGCGCGCGATCTGAACGTGGGGCGGTGTCGGCGTGCGACTGGGTCCGCGAGACTTCTGAGCCTTGGAAGGCGAGGAAGGCCGAGAACGGGACTGGGACTTGGCGGAGGAAGGAAGGGGCTGCGAAGGGTATTGCGCCGCGCGCACCGGCTGAGAATGGGATCGTGGGAGGGGTCTGCGCGATGGCGACGGCGGCTGGCTCGGGCTATCGGCTTGGTTCGATATGAATGACGGAAAGCTGGTTAAGGAATGATTGTGGGTTGCACCTCCAGTGCGCGCGGCAAGGGCCTGGCTGTATGCGTGGGTATGCGGAAGTATGGGATCGTCGTCGTCTGACGACGCCGAGGTCGAGAGCGATCGGTCAAAGGTAGAGTGCGAGCGCTGCCTTGTTCCCGTCGTTGCCGGCAAGGAAGGAGAGGGAGAGTCGAAGCGGCGAGGGGAAGGTGAGCGTCGCTGACCGGTGTCGCGTTCTGTGTTCTGTCTGTTGTTGGAAGAAGGTGTTGGGCCTGCTGGACCTAAAGACGGAAATCAGCCAACTGCCTTTCGAAGAGACGGTATGTGCTGAAGACGGAGACGGAAATGAAGTGGGGAATGATTGACGCAACAGAGCAGACGGAACACGGGGAGGGTGATGAGTGAGTGACGAGGAGTGACGAGGAGGATAGAGGCGTTGATGCGGGGAGAGTGGGATGGGTGGGTGGCGTTTAGTGGGAGATGAGAGGAGCAGGAAAACAAGAGCAGGAAAACAAGTTTAAGGATTGGGATATGAATCAACCTTTGTTTGGTGAAACAATGACGGCTACGCCCACTCCCACTCGATCCATCCCACTCTACTCTTCGTTGCAAACCACTCTCGATCCTTCTCGGATTCCCCCCTCCGTATCCGTGATACAGACAGAAGAGGACAAGCGAGGGCTTACGTGCCGTGCACATGTGGTCATTCTTTCGGAGGACAGCGGCAAAGGGCTACGGTGCTGTAACCTTGAAACCAAACATGATGGGTCCTTGGCCCAGTCTTCCCCTCCTTCCACAGGATGCAAACACGTACGCAAACCACCTCGACTGGGCGGAAGTAGGGCCAAGGAAGCTCGAAAGCTAGATTACAGCCGCAGCTGTGGATTATATAGGACAGGAGGGAGAGGAGAGGGGCATAGCGAAAAGGGAGCGGATGACAACAAGGGTTGGGTAGGCAAGGTGGGGGATGGGATGGGATGAGGGGGTCGCCATGCCGGGCTTGCCCGGCTGCCGTTTTCGAGCCAAGAGCCTAATTAACCATCCAGCGTGTCAGAGGGAGGGAGAAGAGGAGGGGGGGGGGATAGTGGAAGGAGCGGGAGTGGACGATGAACCCCCAACCCCTTGCGTAAAACCCAAAACGCGCTGCCGTACACGTTCGAGTAGCTTGGTAGATTGGCCCGCCGCTTCACGTGTGCCTTGGACCCAGACCGAGGCTATGAGACTGCGACGCTGTCCCTACCCCCCGGCACTTCCGAGCTCGCTTCTAGCATACCTCGTGGACTTACCAGGGTTTCTGTTCCGCCGAGATATGGACATGGCGACGGCGGCGGAGTTGGAGATGTACGAGCCCATAAGCGGCGCCGTGGAAGGGGAGGAGACTGAGAAGCTGTGGCTGTGGCCGTGGCCGTGGCCGTGGCCGTGGGCGGCCGAGGTCGGGCCAGGGGCCGGGGCTAGGGCGGGCGTGAACATGGCTCCACCGCGCGGGCCATGAAGGTTGAGCAGTAGGGGGAGGAGGAGAGGAGGAGGGGTGGAGGCAAGGACAAGATATCGACAACTGGAATGGACAGAGGAGGGAGACTTGAGTAGTAGTAGTAGTGATAGTTTGTTTATCGGGACACGAGGAGGAGGAGGAGGAGGAGGACTTGTTGCGAGGGTTCAAGGCTGAGAGAGAGGGAGGGGATGGAGGCTGTGGGTGGGTGAAGCGACGAGGGTAGCGCGCACAGATCGCCTTGGGGGTGTTGTTCGTTCGTTCTTCATTTCTCTCTCTCTCTCTTTCTCTCTCTCACTTCTCACTTCTCACAGTTCGAAACCTCTATTCTATATCCTTGATGACTATGCTTGCTGGACAGTACAGCCCCCTTGATTACTTGCCAAATGCTTTACCTCCTCATCATTCATTACTCGCCAATTCATTTCATATGTCCTGACAGCCTTCGTACGTTTCCTTTGTCAGTAACCCCCCGGCCCCCCGTCCAGGCCGTCCAGTTGAACCTCAAGTACTACCCAAGTCAGTCTGACATCTGACATTCCCTTCCAAAACGCGACCTACGCGTCGCAGATCCCGATCATGGTCGCCAACTGTGCCTTGACTCCCTATCCATGCTATCCATTGGACGCGTCCAATTCCAACTCATCAGACAAATAGCCTGGTCCGAAACTTGCTATCCACCCATACTGGAGGAGTCAAAGTGTCCATGCATACAATTCGCGTGCTGCAAAAGCACAAGGTCGTGCCAAAGGATCGTAACGCTGCAGCAAATAGCTGCGCAAACGATGTGAGGGCGAGGAGGCAGAGTGCACTACAAAACGATGCAATCTGCGCGTTACCTCCAAAACAAAAAGCTATGCTGGAGGAGTTGGTGGAGAGGGAGATGGTGGTATGTAGTAGGAAGTAAGACGTAACAATGTCTAGTTATGCGACGTGAGAGACCACGAGTCGAGCGCGACATGGCTAGGGTCACGGAATTGGACTCGCCGGCCACTGAGGAGTGAAGAGAACATCGACGTCATGGTGCCTCCGCGGTGTTGTCGATGACAAGACGGTAACACCTCGTTGGTCATCTGGTCGTCGGAACGTTGGTGTCCGAGGGGAGGTTGGTAGCCTCATGGTCGAGAATGGAGGCCGATGGGTTGGCATTGAGATCTGAACGTTGCAAGTCTTGCGCTAGGCATAGTAAGAGTCGCGAGCACCCTCAAGGCAATCCGGGCGTTCGTGTGCATGCGCCACATAATGTCCTGGCCAAGGGACCAGTAATCTCGTCCTGAAGAGCATCTGCTTGCGGCCGTTAAGGAAACGGATGCCGCGCTTGACCGACGAGCCAGAGGGGTATGCCGACGACATGTCCATCGTGAAGTAGGCAGTGTCGCCGGCGTCGAGGCTCAGTAAGGGGCAGGACCCTGGCAGTGCCCGAAGACTCACTTGGTAGTAGGAGCCGAAGCAGTGGCAATCTGGTTGGCGTGGCCGATCAGGATGTGTTCTGGCCCTCGGTTGCCTTGCGGTAGTAGTTCCAGCGCACAGCGTCGTTGCCTCGCTCGCAAAGTCCGTACCGAGGTACTGGTCCGAGCCGAGCTCGCCGCCCAGCGCTCCCATGGCATCGAAGACAAAGTCACCGAGGTCGAGGTCGCCATGGGTTGGTGGCCCTGAGCAGCCAGCCTTCATGGCCCAGTAGGTTCCCGTGTTGTCGACCAGACGAGCGAGCAGTGGCCCACTCGCCGCCTGGTCGTTGAAGTGGCGGTCAAGCGGGAGGCCGTCCCACCACGCACCCTCAAGTGGGTCGTACCAGAACATGAGAAGGGCTCGGAAGAGTCGTAGTGGTCGCGCTGGTACAGAGCGTAGCGAGGCTGGCTGAAGATGCTGCTCCACAGCAAGCGAGTTGGCAGTCGAGAGAACTTGTTGGGTCCGTGGTCGCCGTAGTTGAAGAGCGAAGTCATGCCTTGGCGTAGATGTGGTACATCGACGTGAGTGAAGCATTGCTGTTGGCAAGCGACACGCGTTGTCGCCACCCAAGGCGGTCTGGAGACCAGACACCATCTCGGCAGCTCCGGTGGTACCAAAGTACCAGTAGTTGGCGTCTCGGCCCATGTGCCGTCACTGGGCCCTTGAAGCAGTTGGCCTCAGCAATAGGGGGAGCGAGCGAGAGGACTGCGAAGCCATGTTGTTCTGGTCCTCGTCCATAACCGCAAGCGCGCCGAGGATAAGGCCAGCGTTGCAACACAGTTCCAGTTGCCGTCGACGAGCTTGCCGGCGGGCCGGGGCGGCGCCGGTCCACCAGTTGTACGCTGCACCGCCGTTCTGACCGTGAGAGCGTTCACACCGTAGAAAGACCCATGTTGAAGATGGCGTT
Organism: Cutaneotrichosporon dermatis; assembly: GCA_020011015.1. Classification (NCBI taxonomy): domain Eukaryota; kingdom Fungi; phylum Basidiomycota; class Tremellomycetes; order Trichosporonales; family Trichosporonaceae; genus Cutaneotrichosporon; species Cutaneotrichosporon dermatis. Next base: position 2,465,072 of record JAIGNX010000004.1, on the reverse strand, counting down.
GCGGATGGTCGTCTTCTGCTCGTCATTCCAGGCGTCGTAGAGCCAGTCGTAGCCAATAGCGAAGCAGAGGTGAACTCGGCGCAGTCGAGGAAGTGGCCCTCAGCATTCCAGGCAGCGGTGCCGTTGCCGAAGGCAACGTCCTGGTTGTTGTTAGAGCGGTGCGGAGCTCGAGCCAGGCGCGGTCCACAAACTTGGTGTCCTGATGGTACGGTAGGCGTACGCGAGGTTCTTGACGCGGAGCTTGACCTCGCGAGCAACGTCGAGAGCACCCGAGCCTGTGAGACCACCGTCAAGCACATAGGCAGTAGGGGGCTGGCCGATAAGGTCGGTCGCGTTCTGGATGATAATCTCGTGCCAGAACGAGAGGTACGGGTCGCCGTTGATCAGACCGTTGTTGAGCGCGTCCCACTTGTACTGAGGAGCGATGATACGAGGGTGAGAGCGGGGGCTCGACGAGGAGGGCGTTGCGTTGTCAGAGGGCCATGCGCCGTTGGTGCCGGGATGGGTCGTTGGTGGCGCAGCGTAGCCAGCAGTGTCGGTCTGAGGGTTAGCACGGTCATACAAGATGCATGGGAGACGGGTTGTGCGTGCACGTGTGGACAAGACACAACCCCTCTGATTCAACAGAATATGGCTTCTGCGCCAGCACAGCAACTTACACCGGTAACGTAGGCAGGAAGCATGTAATAGTCCGTGGCAACGGCCATGTAGACCTGGCCGTTCACACCAGACTGGGTCTGAGCGGCCATGTTGGTGGCAGTGACGAGAGCAGGGAAGGAAGAGCCGTGTTGCCAGTCTCGGCACCTTGGTGCCCGTAGCGAAGGCAGTGTTGCCAGCGGTACCGGGGTGCCGGTGGCCTCGACAGCGCCCTGGTTGCCCTCAGACGAATTGCTGCTCTCGTTGTTGTTCTTGCTTGCGCGCGAGCCAAGAACACCGCCAAGAACGCGCCGATGATGACGCAGATGAGGACGATGGCGCCAATGATCCACCAAAGCCACTTGCGCTTCTTGGGAGCGCGCTGGGGGTGGGAGGCAGTGGCCGCGTAAGGGTTGCCGCTGCTCATCGGGTCTTTATTGTGCGACGGCAGGAAGGATTCGGCGGAAGCGTCGTCGTGGGGGCCGCGGCGTAGGACGACATGGCGGCGGTGCGGTGTCAACCGAGAGAGGGAGCGCCGTCAAGGAGGGGAGGGAAGGGGGAATGGAGGTAGAGAGCGAGAGGGAAAGTGGAGGGAGAGACGAAAACGAGATGAAATGAATGAAGAAAGAGGTGAAGAGTGAACGAGAGTAGAGCGTGGGTTTGTGAGTTGTTGAGGCGGTGCCAAGAGGATGGGTGGGTGCGAAGGGAAGGTGGGTGAACCGGGATGCGCCGAGAGAACCGGTAGTGGGACAATGCGAAAGCGACAAGAGTAGTTGTGATTTATGGGTGTACGTGGGCCAAACATAGTGTCAGCATAGATTCTCTCTCTTTCATGGCTATTCAATCCAATGTTTGCAGCAGCCCGTGTTTTCCACTGGAAAGAGCCTGCACCCCTGGCTAGGAACTTTGACTTGGCAAGTACAAGCGGGGAACAACAACTCACAATCGTTACCTCGAAGACCGGTGGCGCTGTCACTGTAACCGCCGCCATAGCCTGGCGAGTCCGAGTATGGCTGGGGGCTTGGAGAGTAGCTCCCACCATGGTTGTCTTGGTAAGGAGCTTGGTGATATCTAGCTCCGGACATGACTGCCAAAGAAGCGAAGGAAGAGTGTGAGTGTGTGTGGGTGTTGAGGCGATGCGAAGAAGGTGGAGGAGGAGAGTAGTGGTGGTGGGGTGGCCCGAGTAGTGGGTGAACGGGAATAAACCAGGGACAGACGCGACGGGGGGCGTACTTTGCTGCGAAGTGTGCTAAAAGAGAGAGCAGAGGAGGAGAGGATGCGTGTTTTTGGGACACGGAAACAAAAGGGGTTCTCAAAAGTACCCCAGTTACAGACAAGTGTGGGAGAGGTTTAAGAAGAAGGATAAAGAGAGACGTGGGAGAGGGTAGACGACGTGTAGTTGACGGTCAAAAGATGTGAGAGAGAGAGAGAGATGGTGACGAGAATGGAGAGAGCACCAAAAGGATGGAGCTCGCACATCCACCGAAAGAAACAGTGTGGGTCAATGCTCAGTGGCGCGGGGGGTGGTGGGCTCGAGCACAACAACAGCTTGGGTTGGGTCGGGGGCCTGGGGGGCGTAAGGGTAGAGTGGGGTATGAGGAGGGAGTGAGAGGCGAAAAAAGAGGGGATACATAGCGCGTACGGTGAGAATGAGTGAGAACTGTGATGCATTGCCCTCAGGGACTTTAGTCAGGGTTGCAAACCCAAGAATGGGTGCGCGTCTCGGGCGTTTGGGATGATTGACGCGTGCACAGCTCTTGGCCATTTTTAGGATCCGCAGCAACCAGACAGACTCCACTATTCCACTACCATCCATCTATTATGACGGTGGGACCATCAGCATACCTACTCGATAAACTTATATCGACGAGCTCGACTGGAGACTGGCAACTTCTATATTGAGACACATAAGGTGTTCAAATGCTACGTTTAACCTGGCTAGCCAATGGACTCCAACTGCCAGTCTATAGACTACTTTCCAAGCCCAAGTGGTCGTCGCCCGCAGAGTTCAACTGGTTGCTGCAAATTACGCCCCGCTTTCTGCCTTAGGCATCTTCGGTCTGAGGGACGTCCGGTCACCACTGATCTGTCGCTGAGGGTTATGACCGTTCTGGAGCCCTTTGTGCGTATTCACCAGCATTCACAACGAGGGCATTTTTGGCCTGGACCCAAGGGACTCTCAACAGCTTGGCACCTTGGCTGACGTGCAATGAAATGATGGTGCGGGTACGCCTAGAGTATTCAGCCAACTCTCATCGTTTGTCCTCGACTAACCAACGCTATAACACTTGGCCTTAATGGGATTAGGCATGAGCACATCTCACAGCGGACTGCGGTACTCATTGTTGAACGAGGTCGTTTAATATACAAACCTAAACGGCACTGCCGACCACGTGCAACGGCTCCGACGCGAGTCGGGCACGGATATTGCATCATCTCCGACACGCCATCCATTTCTTTGGCCACTCAACCACTATCCAACCTCCACATCACTTCTCGCCACCACCGATACACGACACACCATGCCCAGACACTCGTTTGGCGACTTTTTGAATCTGGATTCACCCAGGGGAAGAGGAAGGGGAAGAGGCCGCGGCGGCGGCATCGGGTCTCGCGGCCGTGGCGGCCGGGGAGGGGGCGGTGGAGGCTCCTCGAGGGGTGGAGGCGGCGGCCGTGGGGGACGCGGCGGGGGCGGCGGTGGGCGCGGGGGGTATGACTCGTCGCGCGGACGGGGAGGAGGCCGGTCGGTGCGCGGCGGCCACTTCGGCGCCGACTACTCGGGCGTCCAGCTCGACTATGCCAAGTACAACACCCGGAGCTACCGCAAGCTGGAACGTGCGTGATCAGGAAGGAGCGTGCTGACGATAAGCGAGCGTGCAGCCCTTCGGTCCGGATGAGGAAGAGGAGCCGCGGCGCGAGCCGCGGCGGATCAAGTCGTTCGCGCCGCACGGTGCTGGGAATCAAACCAGCGCCAGCCAGTCGGGCACGGCGACGCCCGTCACCTCTGGATTGGGGTATCACCGCAGCAAGCCGCGGACCGCGGCGCGCCTGGTCGATGGCGTCGTGACGTGGGGAGGCGGGAAGGCTCCGCTGTTCATCAAGGCTGGCGACCTGTTCCGCGATGGCGAGGTTGATGTGGTCAAGCGCGACGGAGGTGAGTTGCGACTCTGCGGAATGGAGCGGAAGCCGGGGTGCGAGGACCCAAGGCCGCGCGGCTTTTAGTTGGGGTTGGACTCTTCGTACGAAGAACGAGGATGACGGGAAGAGTGGGGCGCTGACCGCAGACGTCCTGGTCGTGGAGCACTACTCGCTGTCCGATCCGAGCGTGCCGCAGATGCGCGAACTGCACGACGATGCGGAGGTGGAGATCTTGGACGAAACCGCTCGCGACCAAGCCCTCCGCGCTGTTGCCGCGCATCGCCACGAGGCGTCTCCAGATGCCGACGAGATCGACGACGACATCATCGAACGCGTCTTATCGATCTCAGATCAAATCGAGACATTAGCTGTCGACGAAGCGCCAGCCTCGGTTACGGAGACGACTATTGTTGTAGAGACCACGGCTGAGCTCATGGACGCCGAGGAGGCCGAAGAGGAGCAGGTGGTCTACTCTCCCTCAGCCCCTGTGGCCATGGAGATTGCGCCAGAGGACGACGCCGGGGAAGACTCTGAGGAGGAGGCTGAAGAAGACGAGGTCACAGGAGATGAGGACGAGGAGGAGGACGACGAGGAGGACGACGAAGAAATGCCCACCGACGAGCTCTTCTTCGTCGACACAACCGGCGCCTCTATCCAGGACTCGTCCCCCGCCGACGACTCGCTTTTCTATGTCGACACCGTTGGCGATGCCGACACCACAACGGACAGCGTCATCTACGATGCGCCGTCGACTGTCACTATCGCTCCAGTACCCAGTGCGCCAAAGCCCGCCCTGGACGAGGAGGCTATTGTCTATCGCCCACGTATCGTCGACGACCCAATCGCGTCTTCCAGCCGAGCACCACCACCAGCTAGCGACTTCGAGCTGCGCGGCGTGTACGTCGACCCCCGCGTGACCATGAGTCGTAAGGACAGAAAGGCAGCCAAGAAAGCGAAGCGGTCCCGCAACAAGCGCGCGCGCCGAAAAGCGGGCGGTGGCAACGGGGACATGCAGCTTGCAGAGCACGACTCGGATCTCGACTGGGGAAGCGACGGGCCACCTGCTGTTCTGGGTGTGCTCGGCGACGAGGATGTTGTCGGTGACGAGGAGCTGGACCCGGATCTCGACGACGACGCGCTCGCTCAGTATACCGCCGGCATGGCGCGTATCCGGCAAGACAACGAGGCGATGGCGTATATGGACAGCGGGAGCGAGGACTTTGACGATGACGACGTCGAGGAGACCAAGGGGATGGTGGCGATGGCCGAGTCCGAATCAGGCTCCGAAAGCGACTCTGAGGACGACGACGAAGACGACTCTAGCGAAGACGACTTTGCGGCCCTCGCCGACGCCTACTCCGAGGATGAATTCGCCTCGGACGGCGAGGCCAAGATGTTCACGGGCGTTACGCAGTGGAATGACTCTGACGAGGAGGAGGACGAGGAGCCAGCCGACGAGATCGGCGACGACAGCGCCTGGTTCATCGACAGCATGGAGGCAGCGCTGGACGGTGGTGCGATGGCCGCATCGCGGAGGGAGCGCAATGCCGTCTTCCGCGCCGTCGCGAATGGATCGTTCGACGACGACATCATTGGTGAGTCTCCCGCTTGGCACTACTGACCGCAGCCCCTGCCCAGCGCAAGAAGAAGGCCCCGACACACCTCCCGCAGGAGCTGCAGGACCAGTGGGCGCGCGACCGTGCGAAGAAGGCGGAGAAGAAGCGCGACCGCGAGCTCGCGCGTGCCCTCGCCCTCCTCGACCCGAGCGCCGGCTTCGGGCGCAAGGCCAACAAGAAGAAGGGCAAGAAGGGCCAAGCGGCGGCCGCGCGCATCGCGCACCTCATACCCGGGTCGGCGGCGGAGGTCGCCGAGCTGTTCGACGTCTCGGACGACGAGGGCGAGCGGAGCGATGGCGGGTGGGGCGTGACGTACCATCACCGCAACCCGCTGCTGCCCCCGACACTGGCCGATGTGGACCGGATGATCCAGGAGTTCATGGAGGACAGCGGGCGCACGACGCTCACGCTGCCGCCGATGCAGAAGGAGGCGCGGAAGAAAGTCCACATGCTGGCCGAGTGCTACGACCTCAAATCCAAGTCCAAGGGCAAGGGCGCGTCGCGCTTCCCGTGAGTGTCAGATGACAGAGCAGTCTACATCCCTTACATCCCCTCTCACCTCTCCGCGCTGTAGTGTCTGACCGCAGTATCCTGATCAAGCTCGCCCGTTCTGGGTTGCGCAATGAGAAGACGCGCGACCGCCTTATCGTCGCAGGCGACTTCTCCGGCGGCCAATTCTACAAGGCGCTGTACGCGCGCAAGGACAAGGGCAAGGACAAGGACAAGCGCGTCCGCGGCACCGGCGCCAGCGTCCGTGCGCGCGAGGGCGAGCTCGTCGGCGAGGGCGCAGACAAGATCGGCGAGGACAATGTCGGCCACAAGCTGCTGAGCCGAATGGGGTGAGTCTGGCTATGGCGAGGAGTGGTCCGTCCTGTCGCGGGGCGAGCTGGGGGAGAACAAGGTCAAGCCAGTGACCCCCTCCTTGTCTGCTCATGTCGAACGTGGTCGCTGCTGCCAATTGGCGCGGCGGCGATTGGTCCACTCATTCGGACGGTGGGCACGGCGACGAGCAAATGGCGCAATGGGGCTAGGAACAGCCCGGACGCTCGACGCCTATCGGTGACGGGGGAGCGGATCTGTGCTTCGGCCCCGATTCCAGGTCTATTCTGAGCAGCTGGCCGAGTGCCAAACTCTAAGCCTTGGCACTACTCGTGTTTGCTGGAGAGAAGCTGTCCAGCCCCACTCGTCATGGCGGCCCCGCGCCCCGTCACAGGATCTCGATACGTGCGCGACTAGACGCTGACGCACAGATGGAGCGAGGGTGTGACGATTGGTCTCGGCGGCGCCGGCGGCCTGGAGGCACCGTAAGTCTACAATGCGGGTGGTGCTGACGGAAGAATCGTCGCTGTGGTCAAGAACACCAAGCGAGGTCTCGGGTCGTACGGCATGGGGTACGGCGTTTCTAAGAACGGCGGAGGTTCCGGCTATGCCTCTGGAGTCTGAGCGTCGGCACGGTCGGCAGCAAGCTAGCTCAGGAGGCCTGGAGGGCGGGAGATCACCACCCGTCCACTAACTGTCTTGCTTCCCGCGATGTCTTGCGAGTTGGGCGGCCGGAGACTGTCGTCCTCTAATGCCCCCAGTGGCAGTCTAGATGTGCCGCCGTGCCGGGATCACCCGCGATGTGACTGCGGTGAATTCAATGGGACCTGGGCATTGACGAAGTGTGTTCACGGCCGACGAGCGACATGGTGCTGGCCAGCGAGATCGAGTTGATGACGAAGAGGAGTGAGCATCTGATCCCAACTTGCTGACTGGCGACATGTGGCGTTGTCTTGGCAAGCACTGCTGCCATTTCTGGTGGCTTGGCTAGCGCGAATAGTATCCTGAGGTTTGTGGTGGATGGGGAAGATGAACTGTAAGCTGGTGAGATGAGCGTTCACGGGGTATCTGATACGTCGAACAGGGTGTGGTCGGCCGGGGGGTGGTCTGGACGGGCCGTTGCGGGGGCCGCGTAACGGGATGCATGCTAATCGGCGGTCCTTACTGACAGCACGCCTCGGCTGACCTGCAACCGCCAGTCACTTTACTCGGGTGACATGCATGACGAGTCAACGAAAGGTGTTCTAGCCATTGTGGATGGTGGCGTACTGGCGGTCTTGGGTGTCTAATTCTGGCCCACTGGTTCAAACAGTCGGAATGCTGGAACGCCGAGCCGCTTCCACGCCGTGGCTTGGCCTCTACATATGACAGGACGGGTGAGGCCAAAAAAAAATCACTGCTCACCGATCATCGGACCGCGGACCCGACGACGCCAAGCCCACCCGACGAGCCGTGCCTGCGAATTCGAGAGCCCAACCTCGGCGTCCTCTGAGTGGGCGAATCTGTGCTATTATCAGATAACACGGCCGAAACGTGTCTTCGACGGGACGTTCTACAGGTTGAGCAGGTGCGCGATGATTGACCGCCTCTTGACCTGGCGATATTGCATTTCGCTCAGGGCTCTAGGTCGTCCCTACCCTCTTCTTCCGCCTGGAGTCTTCCGCCAACTCTGCTCCAGCCCACTCTTCTACTCCTTTGAATACCTCGATCCTGACTCGCTGCCTGGCCGAAGGACACTCACCAGCTCGAGCTCACAGAGGCGACGGCGACATCCCGCCCAGCCCACCCTTGCTTCGACGCTAATATTGCCCATGCCCTGAGGTTCACGAGGGCTTGGCGCCCAAATTGGAACAGAATGGCTGGGCGCGCTCGAAACAGCCCAACCACACACCTGACATGCCACCTGACCAGGCCACCTGGCCCGACATTGTGGCCGAGACTAGAGTTGAGCGCCAGCCAGCGAGCAGCTGCTAGGTACGCTGGCCGGTCAATCGGCGGATCATGAGAGGGCGAGGGCGAGAGGGAATGGACGCCGCGTGCCGTCCCCTCCTTCTCCTTCTCCCCCTCCCCTCCCCTCTCCCTCTCTCCCTCCCCTCCTCGACTCCTATTCCCCGGGCTCGACTGTTCCCCGCCGTTGACCCTGCTGCGAATCCGGCCCCGACGAGCTGTCGAGTCTCGAATCAGAGCTCGGATGTGTCTAAACCTCTGCTCTGCAGTTGCACGGACAAGCCCGAGCGGCCCGACGAGAGTAGTGGGGAGTAACCAGAGAACAGACGGAGGAGGAAAAGCTGCGTGTCTCCCGCCGCCTGGGATGGATAAAAGACTGGGGACGGTGGGGATACGTTTCTCGTTCTTCGACGACTATCTGATAACCGCCTCGCCTCGCCCTCTAGGCTCTGTCCCTAGACTCCACTTCGACTTCGACCTCGCTTCGACTTCGACTGAACAGACAGACGGCTGGCTCTCGGGCAGACAGACGTTCTATACTTCCTAAGGTTAGTCTCGTCGGGAGAACTGTCTGGAGATCTGGGATCTGGGGTCTGGAGGCACGTTAGTCTGGCGAACGTGCCTCCTTCCTTGGCCTCGTGGCCTCGATCTGTCGATCTGAGGCATTTGTTGGCTGCATCTGTGGCATCTGGCATACCTCCGCTTCGACTGTGCGATCGTGCTCCCCCTCGACCAGTCCTCGCTGCCTCCTGCCCCATCATACCCTTCCCCTGCCACAGTCCACCCATCCACCCTGCTACCCCCGCCCCGCCGTCATGCCACCAGCACCAACATCGCTAACCCCAGATGGCTGAATCTGCTTCGGCATCCACGGGCGGCCGTGGCAGCTCGACCATGTCGGCCGTGGCCTCTGCCGTCAAGTCGGCCGCTGCCGGCGCGAGCAGCGCTGCGTCCAGCAAGGGCGCCTCGTCCTCTAGCTCGTCCAGCTCGTCCGGGGGCTCGAGCAAGTGGGGCGGCTACCCCGACAAGGGAAGCTTCAAGCGTGCGCAGCTCAAGGTGACGACCGACGCGATCTACGCGACGTACTACGTGATCGCGGGTGTGGCGTTCGGCTGCCTCGTGCTGTGGGCGTACAACTGGGCCAAGACGATGTACTACCGGCGCAAGGTCGGTGCGGCGCGCGCGGCCGGGCAGGCCGGGTCGCGGCAGGCGGCGGGCGGCGTGTCGCGCGCGTCGGCCGCCGCGTCGGCGTTCGTCTCGAACTGGGCGTATGTCAAGGTCGTCCCGCTGTGGATGTTTGAGAAGGTCACCGTCGCCGAGTGGTTCTGGAGCGCCGCGTACTTTGGTATCTGCATGGGCCTCGGGTTCTGGGGGTGCTTCTGGCAGGGCAAGCTCGACTACGCCAACCCGATGGGATACGTTGCGTTCGGGCAGATCCCGATCATGATCGCGCTCGCGGGACGCAACAACACCGTCTCGTGGATCACGGGTATCAGCTACGAGAAGCTCAACTATCTCCACCGCATGAGCGGCCGCGTCGCCATCCTCACCACCTGGCTCCACACCCTCGGATGGTTCCACAAGGGCCTCGGCCGCCACGGCCCCGGCACCGAGATCTTCCTCAGCGGCATGCTGGGCTCGGTCGCGTGCCTCATCATGTGGCTCACATCGTTCGCCCTCGTGCGCAAGGTCGCGTACGAGTTCTTCCTCGTCGTCCACATCCTCATGTGCTTCATCTTCATCATTGCGTCGTGGTACCACTGGCCCCGTCTTGGATGGTGGTGCTGGACCGGCCTCATCTTCTGGGGCTTCGACCGCGGCATCGGCTTCCTCCGCATGATCATCGTCAACAAGGCCTGGCTCCTCCCCTTCAAGTCCAAGCGCGACCAGCACTCGGCGTGCACGGTCGAGCTCATCGACCCCCAGGTCCTCCGCGTCACCGTCCCCCGCAACCTCTTCAAGTGGAGCCCCGGCCAGCACGCGCTCCTCACCATGCCCCAGGTCGCTACCCTCCGCTACGAGCAGCACCCGTTCACCATGGCCAACGCGCCCGACGGCGCCAACGACGCCGTCTTCATCGTCCGCGCCCAGTCCGGCTTCACCCAGCGTCTCCTCGCCCGCGTCAACGACACCGTCGACACCTCGCTCAACGCCTACCTCGAGGGTCCCTACGGTATGAGCCACCACTCGGAGCTCCTCGGCCACGACACCCTCATCCTCGTGGCCGGCGGCACGGGTGTCACGTACGCCAGCTCGCACTTCATCGGCGCGATCAAGGCTGCGCGCGAGGGCACCTGCGCCATCTCCTCGCTCCGCATGGTCTGGAACGTCCGTGAGGCCCGCCACGCCTCGTGGATCGCCCCCATCATCAACGACGCCATCGCAAAGGGCACCGGCAACATGGCGATCGCCATCGACATCTACGTCACCCGCACCGCCGCCTCGCAGGAGCCCGGCACCGGCGCCGCCATCACCCCTATTGACGACGAGGCGCAGGGCAGCGGCGCCGCGACGCCCGACACGCTCAACTCGAGCTCGGAGAACGTCGACAAGGTCTCCACCTCGAGCATCGGCGAGAAGGACAAGCGCGAGAGCTACGGCCTCAGCGCCGCCGCCATGCAGATCACCACCTTCCACCGCGGCCGCTCCCCCATCGAGATGATCCTCCGCACCGACGTCGAGCGCTCCACAACCGACGCCGCCGGTGTCGCCATCGGCGTGTGTGGTCCCCAGGAGCTTGTCCTCGACACCCGCCGCGCCGTGTGCAAGGTCAACACTGCCAGCGCCATTCTCAAGGGCCAGCCGCCCGTCGAGTTCCACCAGGAGAACTTCGGCTGGTAGTGTAGCGTCGCGTAAGCGGCGCATGCGAAGAGTGGAGGGCGGAAGGGAGAGGTCGGGGTGGAGAGCAATGAAGAAAAAGCGCACACGCGCACGAGACGCATAGATAGAGACGAACATAGCACGCAAAGCGTGACGAAAGGGTACATAGCTTGATTAATGCAGCATCAGTAACGGTACTTGTCATGAGCTTGAGCGCTGGCGTTGACATCTGGCAACTGCAAATGTGCAGACATGTGGGTTGACTGAGCCTCCACATGAGAGCGCGCGAGCTTCGTGTCTAACAGCCAACGAATCTCATCGTGAGCTCTACGCGAGTCGAGAACGGAGGCACGCCTGAATTGGAGACACGCCCAAATGGACACACGCCTCCAGTGGGAGACTGTAGATCAGGTAGGAGCACATTGGAACACATTAGTTTTCGCTCACTTGGCTGGAGCTGCACCTCACCACGCCACTTCACGACACATTCGCGCACACATTCGCGCAGGGTATATCATCAACCGATAATAGTATGGCCGCTTTCAACTCGCTATTAGTGCGCGCTGCGCTGCGGGCGCACATTTCTTCGTAAAGGGGGAAATGGTGATAAGAGGAGAAAACAAGGTCTGGTACTTATCCGGCGTGACGGGGTCATGAACAACTATGTCGTAGGGTGAGGGAAGAAGTAGAGAGCAAGATTAGCGGCGAACAGTGCCGCCCTGGCGGTGGTAGGCGGCCATGTTGTCGATCTCGGACTCGAGCGCCTTGATCGAGGTATGGGCCTGCTCGAGGTCCTTGTTGAGACGGTCGCGCTCGGCGATGAGGTGCTGCTCCCACTGGCGGAAACGCGCCTCCTCGACCTTGACGTTCTCGGTGAAGCGCCGGCGCAGAGCCTCCTCCTCCTCCTTGAACTTGGGGTTGTCGAGCTTCTTGACCTTGGGCTCGCCGAACTTGCGCGTCTCCATCTGCTGCAGACGGTATGCCTCGTAGTGGGTCTCCTCGGTCGACGAGATCAGGTCGAGCATGTACGTGCGGATGAGGAGAGAACGGAGCTTTCTGAAGTCGCAGTGGTCCTCGTTCTCGACCTCGGCCACACCCCAGAGGTACTGGCGTCCCTTGACGACGCGGCCGTCGGCAGTCTGGACGTCCTCGGTCGAACCAATGACGGAGAAGGGCATGATGGCCTGCATGAGGCGGGCGTTGTCGGCCGCGGCGTCGTCGTCAACGTCCACAGGAGGAGTGTACACCTTGATACCCTGGGCGATGATAACCTCACGAACGCGCTGCTTGAAGAAGAGGAGGTCCTCGGGAGTGAGCGTGTCGGCCTTGGCAACGACGGGGATAAGGTTGACGCGCGTGCCGAGGCGCTTCATGACCTCGACGTCGAGGGGCTTAACGCTGGTTGTCAGCTAGGACAGTGAGATAGAGGTAGCCGACTCACGTCGTGCCAGATGGGCGGATGAAGTACAGGCAGGCGTGAACACGGAGGTCCTGCTTGGTGACGCGCATGGGCTGCTGCTCCTGGCGCATGTACGACTCGTGCTGGTCGTCGATGAACTCGACGATCGGTGCCCACGAGTCGCGGTTGTTGACGTAGTCGCCAAAGCCGGGGGTGTCAATGACAGTCAGGCGCATGTTGAAGCCGCGCTCCTCGAGGTCGGCGCGCAGGATGTCGACCTCGGTGGTCTTGTCGAGCTGCTTGGCGAAGCTGGGGCGTTAGGCTTGCTCAACTCTTCCTTCCTCTCCCGTTCATTCTTTCCTCCATAACCGTTTCTTTTGCAGTCGCACTCACCGCTGGCGGTAGTTGCGGGCATTGGAGATCTCGGTCGCGAACAGAGTGTTAATGAACGTCGTCTTGCCGAGGCCAGACTCGCCTGCGTCGTCAGCGTCTCTTCCCTTCTCTTCACAAAGCAAAGGGACGTGGGTCGCGCGCGCGGACCCCATCCCGATGTGCCAACTCACCAACCACCATGATGGTGAAGTGCGCGCCGCGCTGGTTGACAATCTTGTGCCTCTGTACGTCAGCATAACCCTCTCACGCTACGTCCTTCACGCGCGCTGTGTCGGATGTCGAGCACAGCGACGCGCGAGATGGAGCGTGTCGACGACGGGACGGACCTGGTTGGGCAGGCTGGGAAGGTCAGTGCGGGCTCGCGCGACGCCGGGGCAGGCATGGGGAGGACGTACTTTGCGATACCGATCTCGCCGGACATGTTGGGTATCGTTTGTCGAGGCGTGGGGAGAGGGAGAGAGAAGGAAAGGGGTGTGGATGAAGGATGTTAGGATGAGCTCGGTGGATGAGAGAGTGGTGAGGAGGAGAGGCTGAGACGCGGCGAGGGGAGGAGGGACAGGGCGGGGGGGGAGTGGGAGGGAAGGTCTCTGAGGTCAAGAACGCGCCTGGGCCACCAAGTTGGCCCGGGGAACTTGGACGTGGAGGCACCAGACCAGAGCCACCGTCGCGACCCACTGGAGACGCCAGGGGTAGGCGGGATCATTTTGCCACGTGTGCCGGGATCGTCCCTACCACTCGTCTCCTCATGTTCGTGTTCGAACCGCGCAGACATCTGTTATCTTTTTGCGCACACGACTACTGTGGCCTCTCCTGGAATTGACGACTGATCTCCTCAGCTTCCTTCCATCTGTCGAAGATGGAATAAAAGCATAGCAAAGCCGTATGCTGCCTGCTCACGAGATCCATAGATGACAATGTATCGCTCTGCCGCAGCCACCGAAACTCAACTCCCCGCCTGTAAACCGGGACACGAGACCTCGCCCTGAACTGACGCGTACTTGGGCTCGGCGGTTACGTCCCGCCTCCACCGCACCACTTCCTCCACGACCATACTACTCAAATAGTCGTCACCACCTCATCTCCCAAGACACTACCACATAGGCCACGATGAGCGAGTACGCGGCCCCGCTCCTCTGGTCCTTCCTGCCAGCGCAGATCACCGCCGCACTCCTTCCCACGCTCTCCGCCGCCGTTCCCCGCATTCTCCCCCCCGCACAGCGCGGCACGCCAGGCTATGTGCGCAACTTCCGCGTGGTGATCACGACCCTCGTCCTCGGCTGGCTGCTGTATGCCTTCGCGACGGACCGCGCCGACGACGCCGGCGGGGACTGGTACGCCCTCCTCGGCGTGCCGGTGCGCGCGACCGACGACGAGCTGAAGCGCGCCTTCCGCCTCTTGTGAGCCTCCCACCACTCTCCTCGTCACTAATGCCAGGTCGCGCAAATACCACCCGGACCGGATTGGCGCCAACGCGCCGCCGTGGGTCGAGGCGCGCTTCATCGCGATGCGCGCGGCGTACGAGGCACTCTCAGACCCTGTCCGCCGGTTCGCGTACGACCGCTTCGGCCCGGACATCGCCAAATGGCAGAACGCCAAGACTACTCGCGACTACATGGTAGCCGGGGCGAGCCGGTCGGCGGGGTTCTACGTCGTCACCGTCGGCCTCCTCGTCGGCCTCTCGCTCCTTGGCCGCGCGCGCGAAGGCGCATTCTGGCGCCTAGTGCTCGTCGGCATCCTCCTAGTGGCTGAGAGCAGCCTCGTCCTCGCGCCCACCCCCGGCCCGGACGCACCCCCCACTGCTCTCCCTCTCCTGTCCTCGCTCCCTGCTTGGCTGGCGGCGCCGCTCGGCGCCGTGCTCCCTAAGGCATCGCTCGACCGCCCGGCGTATCAGTACATCAAGCTGCTGCGGCGCCTGACTGCTGACGCGGGCGTGGCCATCTCGCAGTTGGCGGACGTGTGGGCCGACAAGCCGGCTAAGAACGACAACGAGCAGGGCGCGCTCGCGCTCGCCGTCCGTATCAACCAGGAGGCTCTGGCCAACCTCGCCGACGAGGTTGGGCCTGTCATCGAGGCGAGCAACGACCCGGCGGGCGCCGAGCGGAACCTTCTCGACCGGATCGAGCAGGTCGTCCTCGACCGCGGCCTGGCGTCCCACCCAACAGTGGGGCCGTGGTTCAGCGACGCACTCGAGCGCGAACTCAAGGGCAAGGGCATGGGCGTGCGGGTGCTCGACACGGCGGATGTTCCGGGCGTAGAGAGCGACGCCGCAGCTCAAGAAGAGCGGGCGCATGGGCGTAGCAAGATCAAGGAGAGCAAGGACGACTCGAGCGACGACGAGGTTGGGCCAGATACATTCGGCTCGGCGACGACGCGCGTGCACGAGCTCGACTTGGACGAGGAGGGCGACGAGTCTGACGACCGTATCTCGCCCGCCGACCTCGTCGAACTGGGCAAGGCCATGCCTCTCCCGCCCAGCCCGCCCGCGACGCCTGCGCCGGAGAGCCTGGGCCAAGTAGTCGATGCCGCGAAGAAGGAGACGGCGGCGCCGCGGCGGCGCAGTGCGCGGTTGTCGCGTTCGCCTGCGCCGTAAGGGCGCTGAGCAGTCTGGTTTGAGCGACGACTCTGCATGGTGGTGGAACGCGGCATGTGAGAGGGATGTGCTCTTCAGGGAGGTGGGCTGCGCCCGGCCGACGACTGAGGTCGCGAGACGGTGAAGCCTTGCGTGTCGCTCACTCCCCCGCGAGGCAAGGGTATGGTTATGGGTTCGGAGAGAACCAAATCTACGCCGACTACGTTCCCCTCATAGCCGTCCCGTCCACGCAACGACCATCTTGACCCCGACCCATTCCACTCCCGTGGCACTGTATGCATTCACTGTATCATCAGGTCCATTCCTCGTCCCGACACTCACAGACTAAGTAACCTTAAGATTCTCTGGGTCTCTGAACTACAGATCGTCACCAAGCGCCAAGATCTACATATCCGTCACCCGCTCTGCAAGCTCTGTGAACCCGCAGATGCGTACACCCACATGGGACCTGAACGTGCCTCCATCAACCATGTTGTGCTCATCCGTCAAGCTCACCACGTACTCCTCCGATCTTGATGACGGAGCGGAATGTGACGGGACGCGCCAGGGCAGAGTCTACGGCTCGTTGCGGATACCATAATCGAGTCACGCGAGTGGCGACGCAATGAGGTTACGGAACACACCGCATTCGTGGCGTAGACATCCCACCTCGAATGCGTCGCTGAGGCCTATGGAGTGCTGCACGGAGCAACTAGAAAGCCAGCTCCCTCCCTCGCTATCCTAACCAGCCTACAGAATGGCGCGTTGAGCAAGGAACACGGCGAACACGGCGAGCATCTCCAACCTTGACTACATGACTGAATACCCCAGCCGCCAGACGGCAAAACTCCAGATCTCTCATCCATCGAAACCAAACCAAGCTCTCAACACCAATTCATGTGCCTGCACCGTCCGGCAGCAGAGCATGTGTCGACACATGCCAATTCACTCCGGCGGCAGTGCCTTGTACGCTTAGGTGAATGGAGTTGTGCTCCAGTTGGACATGTGGACATGTGGACATGGGCTACTGGTCAATGGTGGGGCTAGTGCAATGGCGTCGGCGTCGGACCTGGAGCCGCGGCGGCTCAGCTCGCGTGTCGTGCGACATTCGAATGAGAATGCACTACGTATCCACTACTCGCGGCAATAGGTCGCGAGTTCAGCACACAATGTGGTGAGGGGGGCTTGTGGCTGTAGTCGAAGTGCCAGGACATGATTTAGAATACTTAATCATTTGCTCAGACTAGTGCGAGCTTACTCGCGCCATGATTGCAGCGCGGCGATTAAGACATCTCCATTGCGCCAGTCATTAATGATGAATAGGATCAGTGCGAGCTCCGGAGACGCAGGGCACGGCGGACATGGCGGACACCTACGCGACGCGCCCGCGGCCGCTAGTCTAGCCGCTAGTCTGGAGTCTGCCGGGCTGCCGGGCTGCCGAAGGAATGGTAGACGTGACAATAGGACTTGAATGGGCTTGGTCAATAGCTGACCAGGTGTTAGTACGCGTAGTACAGGACGCCCATGTCCAGGGCGCCAGAATGCCAGGGAGCAGGGAGCAGAGAGCAGGGAGATGGGGAATGGCCAATGGCGAATGGAGAATAGGCTAGAAAACGCCACCGACGCAGGTACAGGTACGCAGCTGTAGGGATCGGCGAGGTCTGTGCAACTCGCGTTGGTAGGTATGCAAGTGCTGCATGCTCGTGTCCGGTGACCGGTGGCCGGTGGCGTACAGTGTCCCCTCGGCCCTACGCCAAAGTGGCCGTGCAGCTTACCTCCTCTCGACCTCATTGATTGTTGACTTTGCAGCAAGCTGCTTGGCAAGGGCGCGACGCGTCGCAGCTCAGGTTCAGCGCCGCGTCCACTCGCACGACCTCGCACCACCGCCTGCCTGTCAACCCCCGCCAACCTGCTCCAGTTCGTAACAACATGTATTGCGCAGAGTCCATTGTGGCTCGCTACCCTTCATTAACCGGGGTAAATATGTGCGTGCTAATCTATGACAATTGATGCGATTTGGTCGTCCGACATCACTGTGGCGCCGACACTGCTGCGTGCCCGAGCACTACTAGGTCACTGCCGAGGACCGTGGCGTTTGCCAAAATGCTGTGTTGAATCCTAAGATACGTCGCCTATGCGCATGGTGCGCAGGAGACTCGCTCCGCGCTCCGACGGAAAACCCGGCTCACTCCTCCTCCTTCTCCTTCTCCTTCGTGTCGGCGTTGACGCGGTCGACCAAGAGTCTTTGCTCGCACAATTGGGCAACGGCCTTGCCGTCGAGGGGGATGTCGTTGCCCTGGAAGCCCTCGGGGTATGCGACTGGAGGAGTGTTGGGATATGTGAACGACTCGTTGTTCCACCAGCCGTAGTGCCGCATGCCCAATGCGCGCGATGTGAACTCGTAGTCCTCGGCAAACCCGGCGGGGTAGAAGAACTCCATGACCGTCGCACGTGGGTTGAGGTTGTTCATCCAGATCAAATGGGTCAGACCGTTGCCATGCACGCCCATCATGATGGTGGTCCGTGCAGCCAAACGGATCTGCTCGTCGCGAGTCAACTTGTCCATCGCCACGATGTGGACCTGAATGTTAGCAGTGATCGAGCAGGGCAAGGTCCTGGCGACTCACCTCCCATCCGTACTTCTTCTCCAAGTTCTTCAATTCCTGGACGAGTACCTCGTGGTCCTTCTTGCGGAGCATACGACGACCCCAGTCCTGACGACTGACATATGTGATGACTGGCGTAGATGGCGAGTAGGGTTTCGACGACTCGGCGCGAGGGGGAGCTGCATGCTCGACAGCACCGCGCTTCCCAGGTTGTGCGCGCTTGTCCGAGCCACGCTTGCCTGCAGGAGCGACCTCCTCTTCCTCTGCAGCAGCATCGTCGTCCAAGACGCTGACCTCGACTGCGCCGTACTCTTCAAACTCGTAGTCTTCCACACCAACACCGTAGTCGGCAAGGTTGATCTCATCCTTGCCCTTGATGCCGGAGCCAACAAACTCGAGCAAGTTGCGGCGAACAGGAGCCCACCAGTAACGGCTTCCGCCAAGGGTGGCCGCCTCGGACGCAGTACGCCAAGTCTTGGCAAACTCTGGGCCACGGAAGGCCGCAGCACGATCGGCGATCACAACTCGGTCAAACTTGAATGGTCGCTCAGTGTCGACGCGGTCCGCCCAGTCGTTGCGGTACTCGAACGAGGTCGACGGGAAGATGGCCCGCATGAGGAACGAGTTCATCTTGGCGTAATCGTTCCATCGTCCGGCGTTGACAAAGGGGAAGATGACGCGCGCAGGTGCAGGGAGCTGCGTTGCGCCCGCCGCATTGATGGATGGGTCGAGCGACGAGTAAGTCCGCCACAAGCCGAAGAGAAGCTCGGCCGCGAAGTGATAGTAGTGGTCAAGGAACTGGGGAGGGTCGTTGACAAGGAAGCTCGTGTCTGCGACGCGCGAGACGGAGTGGCCCCAGAGTCTGTTCGCTTCAGATGGGAAGATGATGCGCATCTCCTTCTCGGTCGGCTCTCTAAGCCTGTCAGCGATGCTACAAAGGGAGATTGACTCACCGTCTGTTGATAGATGCCTGGTCGTTCCAGATCTCGGCACCGGTCGAGACCATCATGCGACGAAGAGGGATACTTGACGGGTTGTCCGTGACGACGAACCACGTCCCGTTGAAGAGGTAGATGTCATCCAACACGGTCCAACCTAGAAGAGAGTTAGCGCTTGTCCTTCTTCACAACCAGGACCAGGACGCGTCGCGCCGATCTGGTCGCGCCGATCTCGCCCTAAACTCACCTGGTGCGTGGGCTAGCACAGTGGTACGAGGTGGTCCTTCATCTCCCCACTTCACCTTGACGTCGGCGACGGTGACGGTTGAGAGAGACGAAGGGGTGACCTCGTCGTAGCCGTGTCGCGGAGAGTTGTCCCAGACCGAATGCCTCCTGCCTCCAATACCCAGCTTGAACCCAAGCAGGCTATCACCCCCTCTTGAGTCGGTGAACCGGAAACTCAAGTCTAATTGAAGGAAGAGGCCAAAGAGGACGACGACGCTCAATGCCACCAGCAGATGGCTCCGTGTGACGTGCCAACCCATACTGGCCAGGTAGTTTGCCGTCCGACGAAAGTGCCGTGGCGAGCGGGGTATCGCAGGTTTAGGTGACGCGGAAATGATGGACAAAGAGTCTTGGGGGAGGAATGATTGTGATTGAGATGCCAGTTCTGAGAAGGAAAGGATAGATTTGGGTAGTAAGATGTAAAGGCGCGGGGTATGCGAATGCCGTGTGTGATGTGTGTCCGTGCTCTAGAATATACGAGACTGGACGTGTCTGTGCGTAGGGCGTGAACCAGGCGAACAGAGGGTAGGAGCAAGATGTGGATCCGGTGGAGCCGAAGGGGGAGAGAGTTTCCTGTCGTCCGTAGTCGTATGCGTGTCAAGGGCGTTGAAGGAGGGTATGTATAGGCGTGAACGTGGAACGAGTAATGTAGGGAGGAGTTTGAGGTTGACAGAGGGAGGAGCGGAGGACCAATGAAGAGGAGTAGTCAGGTGACTGAAGATGGGAAAGAGGAGGTTGGAAGATGAACGAGAGATGGAAAGAGAGAGATTGAGAGGAGTGAGATGGACAGCGAGATTATTGATGCGCGTCCTTGTCGGGTCTGTGTCTAACTAACGTGGGCGGAGTGACCGGGTTATGATGATGACCTATGTAATGCGTGAGCCGACAACCAACAAACCTCGTATTCCTTGCGGTAGTAGCGCCCCCTCCTCTCTTTCCCCTGCGTCCGAATTGGCCCCTGCCCATCTGCTTCCTCAATGCTAGCTACATTGTGAGCTGTGCTTGCATCGCTCTCTACCCTTCCTTCCTTCCTTCTTTCCCACCGTAGGGATGTCTCTCTCTCTCTCTCTCTCCAGTTAAAATGGCATAATTCCAGAGGAAAGTAGTGATATCAGGGGGACAAAAGAGGGCCAAAAAAATCCGAGCATCTCTTGCCGTTGGAGAAGAGACAAGAACTGCATCTGCAAGTCTCCTGCCTGTGCCTCAGCCGCCAAAGAAGGGACCACTGAGATTGGTTGGGGCGTAAAGGGGTTACCAAGGGAAGAGTCAAGAGGGGTAGGGGAAGAACCATGGCAACAAGGGATCAACGCATCGTCAGGGAATGGATACCCTTTCCTTCACTTGGGGGCAACGTCGGTGCCTTGGTGGCCCTTTGCCTCGGCGCCCCTTTGGTCATTCTAATAGACAACTATATTTGGCTGGCTGCCCATTAATCATTCACACATGCTCGGGTTGTCCCATTTCGAACCAAACATAACCAACTCTATCTAATACCCCTAATCCAATGTGATTCTAATGGTTTTATAGGGTTGGCGGAAAGGTACCTAATTGTTCTATCAAAATACACAATATAGACTCCCGACGTCCCCGCTTCCCTCCGTACCGCACACTTCGACGTGTTGTTTACATGGGCCCAGATGTGCATGTGACAAAAGTGACTGGAGGATCTGGACGCTAATCCATGGTGATCACATTACGCGTATTCGTGTGCGTCCCTTGGTCACTCCCGTTATCTTGTCCCAAAGCGTATTCGGGTGGGATGCCACTGGCTGGGAACGCCCTATGAGATCTACTTAAGTCTGGCTTTAGCGTCACACTGTCGATCAGATGCGTCCAGACTCTGTCCATTCGGACGCTTGCGGCAAGATGCCCCAACATCTAGCCAGAGCGAGCGCCTACATTCATGGCGCTCTACGCATCCGGGAATCAACATGGGATGGCAGTGCACTCCCATGGCACTTTGTGCTGATTTGTATAGCGAGGCAGCCTAGGTCGCACATCACGCGTTGTGAAGACGCGATGTAGATCATGAAACCGCGCCTCCTTGTCTTCCATGGTTGCTGTTTAGTCTCCACGTACCCGCGACTTCTACGCGTCCACAGCCAGACTTATGGACCCAGGCCCCGCCCAGTTTGAGAAGCGACGCAAGGGGTAGCTAAGCGACTGCCTATTTCGGGTCAGGTGGTGTGGGCCAAGAGAACATTAGCAGGACGGTACATTCACCAGCCAGACGGGAGGGAGCGTGACGAGGAATGGACGTACGTGTTGGGGAGTTGGCCAGAAGTTGCCTAGCGCGAAGCAGAGGTAACTAACCATGCCCAACAGACGATGTCCTCCCCTGTATTCATCATGCGCGTCGTGCGTCGAAAACCACGTTCTCCTTCCGTTCCAGCTTCCAAATGTGCAGGAGATATCGACGGGTGAGCAGGTGCGCATCCTGTGTGCCGTTCATCAGTATCGATACCACTCGGGAT
The DNA here is from genome assembly GCA_020011015.1 of Cutaneotrichosporon dermatis. NCBI lineage: Eukaryota > Fungi > Basidiomycota > Tremellomycetes > Trichosporonales > Trichosporonaceae > Cutaneotrichosporon > Cutaneotrichosporon dermatis. Next base: position 2,443,432 of record JAIGNX010000004.1, on the reverse strand, counting down.
TTAGCCAACTTGCATGCCCGGATAACCCGGTCCAAGTTGGGAGAACTATCGTAAACCTCGCTCCAGGTGTGTGCGGATGCCATAACTGCACGGCTGCCGCGCGCTCACACAAGTGTTGGCTCAGGCGATTCTTCGAGTCCGGGAGTGGAGACTACAGCCGTATCCGCTGGGTCCAGATCCTGTGCGCCCCTCAGCTCTCAGATCGCAGCAGGAGCATTCCGTACCGAAAGCCTGACGATCGGCATCTGCATTTGCTTGCCGCGAAATATCCCCCACTCTCAGGTCATCTTGTCGACCCCTCGCTCGTCTCGTTCCACAGAGCGCCACCTCATACGGACCAGAGCGGGACGATACTTATACCGTCAGGCCAAGCCAGGCAACCCGCGAACCAATATCGCCACCGAAACGCATCCACACCGTCGTCAAGCGGCTCCCCCCAGACCTGAGCGGCTCCTCGCCGGCTCGCGGCAGATGAAACGCCTCCATGAGCCTACATCCCTTCCAAGCAATATGGAATACCGTTGCGTGTCTCATGCGCTGTTCCCGCTCCTTTACATTTCGGGCTGCTCCCATGATCCCATGAGCCTGGGTCATGTTCTGAGCTTCTGAGTCATATCTATGTCCCCGTCGAGCATGCAGCCGACAGGAGATTGTTCCTGGCCCTCCCGCCGGCCCGCACCCATCCCCGCATCGTGACATCTATCAGCCGGCCCAACGGAACGGTACTGCACCAATGCTCCGCACGGTAGAGGTGCCACAGTTCATGACACAAGAGGCGTTCCGCGCGGAAGTCTGCCCTTTCGGGCTGAACTCGACGACCGGGACGATGTTGCTTTAGGATTCTCAAGGCTGACCCGACTATTTGTTGCTGTCGTCATGTCGGCGTAACAGTGTTGTGCCCGACGCGAACTGCTGCTGCATTTGGGTACTCGCGTGCGGCTCCTGCGCATCGAATCGACATGTGCCTTTGGTTTGAGCAAGCCTCGACGCATACATTGTCGCGGCGTCCGTTGGGAATCTGTCGGCCACCTTACAGTACATGGAGACCTACTCTCTAGGACGAGACGAGGAGGGCAACGTGTTCCTGGGCGTTGGGAATGGCGTCGACATGTTACAGAACGCGTCAGGCCGAAACGACATCGACCGGCTTCGCCCTCATGCCGTACGCGTGCTACAGCTGTCAGAGATCAGAGGGGCACGTTACAATCAAACGTCTGTGGAACGTCATGAACCCATCATATGCGACGCGTCGCACGGAGGCACGTGCTGGTACCCGTTTGGCTCTAGTATTCTGATACATGTCGCGTCCTCCCTCCCACCAGCGTTTCAAGGAGGACACGTAGTGTTACAACAGCGATGATCGCGAGACCACGATGCGACGAACCGTGAGGCTTGGAGCGCCACACGACCACAAGTCCGAAGAGCCATGTCTATTCGCGTCTAGTCGTCCGTCTTTCCGGGAGGAAGGCCACAGGGCTGAAGCATGCGCTGGTCAAGTCAGCCCATTTCTCTCAAAGACACTAACCTCGATGACCTCGAAGCGCTCGCGGGCCTGGCACTCGCCGTCCGCGACGGAGAGGTATGCGAGGAGGGGAGGGTGGCCGACGATGGACGCGAGGGTGTCGCGGTGTTGGTGGGTGAGCCACTCGCTGCAGGTCAGCTTGCGTTTCATCAGGCGTTGGGAGCTAGACTCACTACTTCGTCATGTCGGCATGTCCGGTTCCGACGTAGCGGGTGTGGACTGTAGTTAGCAATAGCTCCTCAGGCGACGGGCGCCGTGGGGGCGAAGATGGATGAGGTGGATGAGTGTGTGGTCGCAAAGGACAGGGGTGTGGGAGGGCAGCTCGGCCGTTTCGTAGCCGACTCACGCTGCTCCAAGGAGTGTTGGCAGTGTATCGCAGCTCAGACTATTCGTCAGTTTGACTGCCATCATAATGTCAGCTCACCATCTTGAGATTGTTGTGATGTAGTCTGTGAGGCCTGTCGGTGGTGACGATCGAGATTGTTGAACTTGGGATTCAGTTGGGTGGCAACTTGAAAGTGGAGTGCCACATGCTTCAATTCCGAAATTCCGGGTCGTCTGGTGCGCCTTCCTCTGTCACCTGCCTAGCACCACTTGGGTCGTGTTCACTGTCGCAGTAGATCGAGCGTGCACCACCGCCTGTTGTGACAATCCATCCTCGAGCATCGAGTTGGCCCTCATCCATACACTACAACCTCGCTCGACACCATCAACCAGCTCAGTCAATCCAGTGAGCATCGCTACATCGATCCCCTCATTGGGCGACAACACCAACCTCATCCAACGTCTCGCATTGCTGACATCCCTTCGTTGCGTCTCCTCCTACCTCGCCGCTCTCCTCCTTTCGTCATTTCTCGCGCACACCCTCCGATATTTCGCCTTCTTTACCAACCACAGCCAATATGAATCGGGCAGGAGGTTCGTTGGTGCTTCAAGCAGCAAGCATACCTGACAAGCGTGCTGACGCGACTAGCAGGTCAGCCACGACAATCAGGCGCCGTTCCAGCTGGCTACCGGTCGGCGCAATCCCCGTCAGGGGCAGGCGGTGCCAACGGCATGTTCTATGGCGGTCCTGGGGCTGCTGCTGTCCAGCAGAACCGCAGCAGTGGCCTGTTGGGACAACAAAGCTCTCTGCAAGGCGGCTTCCTCCATCCGCGGGCGGTCTCGGACGCGGACCACCTGGCTTTGGTGGACGAGGAGCTGGTGCGTGTTCAAATGGGGGAAGGCGAGGGGAGAATGGGAGCTGTGAGCGCGTGAACAGGTGCTGATCATCATCTGGAGAGGTTGAGGCATGATGACGCTCGTTTGTTCGCGTAATCTGTCCCTCAGCTCCTCCTCCTTCGTCATTCTTCTCCGTCATCATACCACGAACACAATTCTGACGGCAGATCCAAATGACTTCCCCGCACTAGGCTCCTTGAACGCAAGTCATAGCAGCACGGAAGCGCCAACTCACATATGCGTCCAGGCGCAGCCCAGTCAAGGCGGATCCAGTCACCTGCAACAGCAAATGTACAACCTGCACATCCAAGGACAAGGGCAGGGACAAATGGACTCTGGATGGCACCTCCACCGCCGCCAGGTCTTCCGGACCTACGTCCTCCTCAAACCAGCCCAACGGCAGCGGAGAAGGGTTGCGAGACGACTTCCCCGCACTGGAGTGGGAGAGAAGGAGAGAGTGGGTTGCTGAGACGAGGTGGGGTCAGCAACTAATGGCAGATGGCTGGCTCAAAGATGGGAGGAGCACCAGGATCAAACCAGCAGGGATCTCCACAGCAGTCGCTCAACGGGCCGAGCTCGTCCCATTCCGCAACACCTGCGAACCCCTTGCTGGGCAATAGCCAGGGCCACCATCGCGACCGACTCCTGGGCAAGGCAGTCCCGTCTCGCGTCAATGAGCCGCTGGTTCGGCCGGTTCAGCAGATCATGTCCTCACCTGTCGACAAGTGGGGCCTCAAGGCCTCTTATACGAGATCCGCACGCAGATGGGCAAGGGCGACCGCAGCATGCTCATGTTCGGAGAAGACCTGGCGACCTTGGAGTTGACGTCAACAACGCAGAGTGAGTGCGGCGAACGCTAATGGCACTGGCTACGACAGACCGCTGTACCAGTCATTCGTCACACCATGGGCCGAACCGGGAAGTATGCAGCATCCGCCTCAGATTGAGGACATGTTTGTTATCCCAGCTGCTACCACGTCGTCCCGCCGCCGTCGAGACCAAGCTGCCCAATTCTCGGAGGAGACGCTCTTTACATCTTCTACTCTGCGCCTCAAGACATCGTGCAGCTCATGGCGCCGAGGAGCTCTACAACCGCGGGTGGCGATTCAACACCGAGCTTCGCGTCTGGGTCACTCTGGCCAGCTCGCTCAATCGACACGCACTCGGACCTGTCGTCGCATCCCTCCGTTCTCCGCGGCGCGTTCACCGTGTTCAACCCCGCGACCTGGAGCCGCCATGAGACCGACCACGACTTCACCATCGAGCTTAGCCATCTCGAGGCGACACGGCGTGCCTCCGACATTGCTGCCGAGCAGACCAAGGCGCGCAAGGAGAACTCGCGCTCACCGGTCGATGGCAACAGCTCGAGCATGCTCGGGTCCAACCCGCAGCACTTCCAGAACATGACCGCGGCTCATTGAGCTGGTGTGCACGAGTGTGGTACATGATACACGCCCTTCGAGAGCCGATGGCGTCCCCGTCTATATAGGCTTTGAGACAGCAGTTTGACCGAGGCATCGGAGGAGTGCGATGCTTTTGATGTGAAGTAGCCTAGATATGTGTTTGCTAGGATGAGCGGGAATCGGGCTGTGGACCCCACTACTGACCGCGAACGTTCGCCGACTTCGTTACTTTGCTTGGGTCGTCGTCTGGAGGCAGGAAGTATGGGAGTCGCTAGGCTATTTCCAGGCACGTGGTGTGGGGCAAGTCGCTTGCCGCCTCCACCGCAGAGTATATGACCCTTGCCTACCCCGCATTTCTCGCACCCTATCAACGCATGCTCGCAGGATTGACATGAGAGTTGTCCCCATGACCCACGTTGTTGCCATCTTGCTTCTTTCCATCCACTCACTCCATCGTGTATCCACAGACACCACTTAATAGCGATACACCATGGACAGCTACGACGACTACGACTCGAACGCGGCCGCTCCACACCGGTGAACATCGAAACCCCTGAGATGAGACGCCACCACAGTCTCGCGCATCCCCTCCTTCTCCTTCCACGAGGAGCGCCGTCTCCTCAAGTCGGACGAGTACTGGCTGGCACACAAGATCCCCCGCCTCCCCCCCTCGCTCTCTCCACCTCCCCCTCTGCCTCGGTAGCGGCGCTCGACGGCCTCAGCCTGTCGCGCTACGACTTCCGCGACGACGACAAGACGGACACCGATGCCGATGAGAACCAGCGCGCCAGGCACATGCTCTCCCGACGGAAGAGGGTACGACCCGATCAATGTGATGAAGCATCGGTCGAGATGGACAAGGACGAGCGGATGGAGCTGGAGGAGGAGAGGCGGGAGCGCGAGCTCGACGGTTCGATGCCAGCTGACCAGTTTGATACGGGTGAGTCACCGCGTCGCGTCCGAGGTCATCGGCGAGTGCCGTGTCGGTGTGTGTCGACTTGCCACAACAAGCTTTTGCTTCTGGCTTTGTTCTTCTGCGCCTCCCTCGCGAAGATTGGTGGGGCTGTTTGGTGGTGATCACTCTTGATCCAGACATCGAGATCCCATTACTTCTTTCAGCTACGAGTCGCAGTCGCCACCCATCGAGATTTCTTCATCCGTTACCATGGTGCTGACAGAGGATCAAGTTCGCGCATTCGCCGAGTCTGGAGTGGGAGCGAGCTCGAGGCTCTCTAGTGAGTAGCTGCGATAAGGGCGGGTAATGCTCAGGGGCATTATCTCAGCCTTATCGCCAGCCTATGAATGGAGCTCAAGGCTGACCACCAGCGGCTTTCTCCAAGTGCTTGGCACTCGCGACAAGTACATGGAGCTGTCGTGCCAGCGATTGGGCGACAACCCGCGCGACCACGACGGACGTTTGGCGGCTTCCGGGAAGGCACGGCGACGTCTACGGTCTCAAGCCAGTACAGCGCTGCGACGTGTGAGCTGTCGCCGATCCCAACCCCGCAATGGCAGATGCACCTCCACCTGCCCGCACTGGAAGTGGGAGGGCGAGCGCCCCGAGCACCGCGACGATAAGGACAAGCAAGGGCCCCAGAAGTCGACCGCGACGCCCGAGTTTGACTACAGCAAGGTCGAGGTTCCGGGCCCAGAGGATGCAGCGAGCGCACACTGGTTTGGCTGAACGACGAGGGCGTGTACCAGGTGTACACGTCGAATGGCTACGACAAGGGGGCGTCGACGCCGCTTCCCACGTGCCCAGCTCAAGGAGTACTACATGGACCTCGAGTACTTGCTCAATGTCTGCTCGGATGGGCCGGCTAAGTCGTTCGCGTTCCGACGCCTCAAGTACCTCGCGTCCAAGTGGTCGCTGTACGGCCTGCTGAACGATACCAGGAGCTGGCGGACATGAAGGCTGTGCCGCACCGTGACTTCTACAACGTGCGCAAGGTCGACACACACATTCACCACTCGGCCAGTATGAACCAGAAGCACTTGCTGCGCTTCATCAAGCGCAAGCTCCGTCACTCGCCTGACGAGATCGTCATCCACCGTGACGGCAAGGACTTGACACTGCAGGAGGTGTTCGACTCGCTCAAGCTGACAGCGTACGACCTGTCGATCGACACGCTCGACATGCATGCTCACCAGAGTTCCACCGCTTCGACCGCTTCAACAACCGCTACAACCCGAACGGTCGTCTCGTCTGCGCGAGATCTTCCTCAAGACGACAACCTCCTCAAGGGCAATACCTTGCCGAGCTCACGACCGAGCTCATCACCGACCTGGAGCAGAGCAAGTACCAGAACTCGGAGTGGCGAGTGTCCATCTACGGACGCAAGGCGGACGAGTGGGACAAGCTCGCCAAATGGGTTGTGGAGAACAAGCTCGTCTCGCACAACGTCCGCTGGCTCATCCAGTGCCGCGCCTGTACGAGGTGTTCAAGGCTGGGGCTCGTCAACAACTTCGAGGACGTGGTCAAGAACGTCTTCAAGCCGCTGTTCGAGGTACGCAGGACCCTCGTCCACCCGAGCTGCACATCTTCCTCCAGCGTGTCATCGGTTTCGACTCGGTCGACGACGAGAGCAAGCCTGAGCGCCGGCTGTACAAGAAGTTCCCGACGCACAGGCTGGGACCAACCAGAGCCCGCCGTACTCGTACTGGATCTACTACATGTACGCCAACATGGCGTCGCTGAACGCATGGCGTCGCGAGCGTGGCTTCAGTGAGTTGATGTCGAGCTTAGAAGTCCTGTGTGAACTGACTCCAGACACCTTCGTGCTCCGTCCGCACTGTGGAGAGGCCGGCGACCCGGACCACCTCTCATCGCCTTCCTGACCTCGCACTCGATCTCGCATGGTATCCTCCTCCGCAAGGTACCAGCCTCCAGTACCTCTTCTACCTCAAGCAGGTCGGCCTCGCCATGTCTCCACTGTCGAATAACGCCCTCTTCCTGACCTACGAGCGCAACCCGTTCAAGGACTTTTCAAGATCGGCATGAACGTCAGTCTGTCGACCGACGACCCCTCCAATTCCACTTCACCGCTCAGCACCTTGCTCGAGGAATACTCGTGTGCGGCGCAGATCTATAAGCTCACCCGGCGACATGTGCGAGCTCGCGCGCAACAGTGTCGTCCAGAGTGGCTGGGAGATGCAGGTGAAGAAGCACTGGATCGGCCACAATGGTACCTCCCCGGCATGGCCGGCAACGACATCCACAAGACCAACGTGCCGAACATCCGTCTGGCGTACCGGCACGCCACGCTGCTCGAGGAGCTCAACCTCATCCAGCACGGCACGCATACGCCATCGCCCACGCCCGGCCCCATGCGTTCCGGCTCGACGCCGAGCGCGACGCCCGCACCAGCGAGGGCCGGCGCCGCGGGCAGCGCTGGGCCTGCTCCCAACGTGCCGAGCGCGGGGGTGCAGCAGGGCACGACCGACCCCGCCAATCTCGGCGCGGCGAGCATGGCGCAGACCAAGGCGCTGTTCGAGAACCACCCCCGCCCCGCTCCTGTCGCACCAGGCGCCGCGGCGCTCGATGTGCGGTACAGGAAGCGCAGCCAGAGCATGTCGCAGAAGGCGGGGATGGGCATGAGCCGCGCAGACCAGGACGGTGCGTCGCCGTTCTCGTCGCCGACCAAGGCCGTCACGTCGCCTCTGACGTCGCCGATCATGGAGAAGGGCGGGCTGGGGGCGCCCCAGAGCCCGACGAAGGCGCGCAAGTAGGTGTGATACGTGCGAGATGGTATAGATTGTAGTCGGTATATGTATCGCTAGACGTGGTAATCTCAGGCCGGGGCTAGGCGTATGGCGCTGCTCCGGATTGTGTTGTCGCAGATATGGCGGCGAGGTTCAGAGCCGACGAGACGCTTATCCCCTCCGACTCCCCTGTGCTCGACGGTTTGGTACTATACTTTCTCGGTCCACAGTCGAGTGCTCGGCATGTTGGCACTGGGTGTATAGTCTTATAATGATTGGCCCCGGTACAGTACACTGCCTCGTTAGTCCGGACCTCAGTGAAGCGCATAGCGAAGGATACTGTACTCGTGCAGAGGCCTCAGTGGGGAGCCGAAAAAGTACAGCAAACTTGCTGCTTCTTCGGACAGCAAACACAATAAACACCACGAATCACCGCGTCCTCATCATCCGCTCTTACCACCCGTGCTGAATCATACGAAGCATTACGGCGACGATCAGTGGGGATTTGGGAACACGACATGACACTCAATCGTCCACACTGTCCGGACATTCCACTCCCTCGGGCACAGGGTGGCTGTGCATCGATGACGGAGGAGTGCAACCATGTTATAACTTCGCGCTTCGTATCCGTTACAAAATCGCTCGCTCGATTCAATGCGGGCTGCAGAGTGAGAGGTCATGGACGCGTAGGCAGAAGCGTCGATTGGAGCAGGAGGCCCAGCCCTGCAAGCTCACTGACTCCATGCGCCTCTCATATCTTCCCTCTTCGCGCCTCTCTTCCTTGGCACATAGTCTGAAAGCAGCGAGGCCACGGCGATCACTGCACAAGGTCGTCTCTGGGTTGCATTCGACAAATCTGCCGTTGTGAGTGCCACGCCCATCCTTTTCAATCGTCCCACTCCGATAGCACCCAGTGCCCATCCTCCAGACCATTCTCCAACCATCGCCGGTAATCCGCACCGCTGAGCATGAAAGCTACCATCGGAAATGCATAAACGGACCGAATCAGGTACTGACTCAGGTACGTGTACCAAGGGTGAGACATGTTTGACATCGAAACAGCAAGGCCACTTAGCTCAGCTGGTTAGAGCGCATGCTTAACATCGAGTATCGAGTTACGCATGAGGTCGGCGGTTCGATCCCGCCAGAGGTCATCTCTTTTGCTTCCCCCGGCACTGCAAGGGCGTGTGGGGACCCCGGTGTTGCTCATCTTTTTATGTTGACGGGCGTTCGACACCTCGAGAAGTTGGTCGATACAATCGTTAATCGGCCTGGCATCTCCCTCACCACCTAACCCGCTACCACATACCCCACCATGTCGTCCGAGGTGAGCCTCCTCCCTATCTCCGCTGACCGCAGCCCACACCCTCCGCCACCGCCGCGCCCATGGACGCACCCGCGCAGCCATCGATGGACGACATCCTCAACAACCTGCAGCACCCCAAGGTCGTCGAGGCGTTCCTCCTCGCGCCGGCTTTCACCTCCAAGCTCCCCGCCGGCGTGCGTCTCTCGCTGAAGCACAACGTGCCGATCACGCCCAAGGCCGGGATCGACCCCGCCGCGCTCGAGGGCGAGCACTACACGTGGGCGGTGCTCGCGACCGCGGACGGCAAGGACGAGGTGGCCTCGGCGGCCATGGTCGACACGAACCTGACCGACGCGGACCTCGACGCGCTGGACGCAGCGACAGAGAGCGGAAAGTTCATGAGCTACGTCAAGGACGGCGCGATGCACTACCGCGTCGGCGAGGAGGGGACGGAGATCGGGCCCGGCGACGCGCACTACAACATGTACAACTTCGCGCTCGAGGGGGGCGCGCTCGCGCACGCGTCGGGCGGCGCGCTCATCCTCTCGAACGGGCCGCGGTGGCTCGTCGTCTCGGCCGAGCGCGGGCTGACGTTCTCGCGCAGCTTCGGGCAGCGCGAGGACCGGAGTCCCGTCGCTGCGGACCGGCCGACGACGTCCATGTATGGCGCGCTCGTCGGGAACGCGTTCGAGCACGTCATCACGCGCGCGCAGCAGGCCCAGCTCGTCGCTGAGGGTAAGGCGCAGGAGGGCGCTAAGGCCAAGGCCGCGGAGGAGAAGAAGTAGGCGGGTCGGGAGGGAGTAGGAGTTGGCTCGGGAAGGTCGACGAGCCAGTGGCCGGAGCATTGTGAACCATGCATAGACATAGACAGAGCGGCCATCCGTGCGGATTGACTACGTACATCAGTAGAGCGGCTTGCTTGTGCCCTTGGCCGCGGTCGGTATCGAGGAGCCAGCCTTCCACGATGGATGGATGCCGCCTCCCTCTCATATCCACACTGATACCCCATGCCAATGTAAAAACCAACCAGCTACACCCCCTCACACTGCGTATCCGTGTTTTGGCGTCAGACCTCGCGGCAAGGTGCCGCTCGGAGAGTCGTCGAAAGAAGCCTGCCGCCAGAACACGGGTACGCACCGTCAGAGTGGAGAGCGTTAGGCCGTTCAGGCCGGGCAACTTTCAAGTGGCGGCGTCTTTCCAGGAACATCTCCCGATCGATCCTCGACTATTTTGCGTCTCCGGCGTAGTCCTTCCACTCGTTCGTCTTTCCTTGCCAACGCTCACTATTTCCCTCCGCGATGCGCACGCACTAGCTTATCGACATACATGGCAAGACACTGCACGCAACAGGCATACAAAGACAGGTGACAGTGTAAAGAACGAAGGGATGTGTGGTAGTGATGATTCTGGGAGTCGAAGCAGAGGTACTGAGGCTAGTGGCGGAACAGCCCGTCCTCCTCGAGGCGCCGCACAGCGTCCTCGCCGAGCACATCGCGCACGCCGCGCCACAGGTCGCGTACACTGCGCATCGGCCGTGGCTCAGCGGTCGAGGAAGAGGCTGGCCGGTCCTCGACGTTCATGAGCGAGTACAGTGCCGCGACTTGGTCCGCCTGTTGTCAGCTGTGTTCGTGCGTGCACTCGCAGCTCCCTTGCACAACTCACCTTCTGCTCCAGACAGTCGATCACCTCCTTGAGGTGCGCAGCCAGGACGTGGCGCTTGGCGACGGCGCTGGCCGGGTCCAGCACTTTGTACTGGTCTGCCAGCTCGACGTAGATTGTCTTGTAGTGCGCAAAGTCGGCCTCGAGCTCGACAATCACGCGCGCAAGCACTGTGGCTGGTGGGACCTCGGCTTGGCCGTCGAGAATGGCGCGGACCGTCGGAGCGCCCGTACTCGCGCCAGCCTTGACGCTCAACCCCGAGCTCGTCCTATGGGTAGATGTGGCACCGGGAGGTGGTGCCGAGTGGCGCTCGTGAGAGTTGTGCGACGAGGGTAATGGCGCCGTCGAGCGAGCGAGGCGTGAGCGACCAGTAGACTTGCGGCTGACAGCTGGCGAGACGCGAGGAGAGGGGTGAGGGGAGAAGAACTCGACCTCGTCCTCAGCCCGGATCGACGGGAAGGGCGACATGGGACCCTCAGACCGACGTGAGCGCGTCGACGACACGGAGTGCTGCGATGGCGTCGTGTCTCCCTCTGCTGTCCGCTCATGGCGAACTCTCCGTTCGCGCTCCGACCGGCCGGTGCGGTCGTGTCTGGTGTGCTCGTTCCTGGTACGCTCCTGGTGCCCACGCTCGGCGCGCTCGGCATGGCGCTGAGCGGCAGGCGAGAGGCGCTCGCTCTCGGGCTGGCGAGCGGGGAAAAAGGCGTCTTGCAGGGGTGGTGGAGGCGAAGGGGGCGAGACGCTCGAGTGGCGGCTCTGACGCGAAGCGGGGCGGCGGCTCGACGGTGTAGGCGAAGCGATACCGTCTCCCTCGCCCTCGCTCTCTGACGACGCGACACGAACAGCCTTGGCGGAGGGAGGCATTAAGCCCACCTCAGGTGCGCCGGCGGCATGTAACCCCTGTCGGAACTGGGAAGGCAGGTCGGTCTGCGTGGCAGCGCTCCTCTGCTCGCGGCGGCTGACGTCGCGGCCAATTCGGTCGACCTCGTCCTCATCGACGTCGAGAGCGTCCACGCGCATACTGCGATGCTCGCGCGCAACCGAACGCGCCAACAAGCCCTGGGCTGCGACCTCGTTCAGGCGAGCGACTTCACGAGTGAGACGCTCGATGTCTCGCTTGATGTCGCCCAACTCGCTGCGTACGCCCGCATCCTTGTCCTCCGTGCGACGCAGCTCAGCAATGATTGCCTTCTGCGCCTCTAGCTCGGCAGTGAGGCGTGCAAGGTGCTCGCGCAAAGACTTGACGAGTTCCTCGAGCGCCGCCTTCTCGCCCAGGACTTCGCTGAGGCGCTGGTCGGCTTTGCGCTGCATGTCCTTGACCTCGTCGCGTGCGTGCTGGCATTCCTCCTCGAGCTCGCGGATGCGGTGGTTTGCGACACCCTTCTCATTCTGCAAGGCGCGGATGTGCGCATGCAGCAAAGAGAGGGTAGAAGGGACGTTGGCGCCCGCCGTCTCCGGAGCGGCGTTCTTGTCCAAGTTCTCAAACTGGGTGCCCTTGGCTGGTGTAGCGAGCAGCCCGGTCATGCCAGTGATATCGCTGGTCTCGTCCAACCTTGATGTGCGCTTGGGAGGGATGACATGTGGGACGATGATGGGGTTTGGGTTCTTGACATTGTGCCGCGCGGTGTCGCCAAGCGGGCGGCGTGTTTGTTGCGACTGGGCATGGTCGTTGTTTGTTGTCCTGCCAGAACCCGATCCGCTCGATTTGGATGATGCGGCCGACACAGTGCGGGACGCCGGCGGTGATGGCAGAGGGTCTATGCGGCTGAGCGAGAAAGAGAGGTTGGGAAGGGGCTGTTGGGGAGGTGAGGGAGAGCGAGGTGAGTGAGAGCGGAAGGAGGACGACGGCTTGTTTATGCGCTACCATTAGCCTTATCCTGACTGTGGCTTGCTTTGTGTCACGCTGGTACTCACGTCGTCTCCCATGGCTTTGGCGAGCTCGCCGACCAGACGCCCGAGCGAGCGGTCGGGGTCGAACTCCTCGTTCGTTCTATCGGGCACTGAGCGGCGAGTGTTGAACACACCCGCGCCAATTGTTGCCTCGCTGACATGGTGCCCTGCCGTGGAAGCGGGGGACAAGCCCACCCCTGCGGAGGCGAACGACGTCGCAAACGACGGATTGCGAGCGCCTGGCCGGGGAGTGGTGTCGAAGTTGGGCCGGTAGTCGATAACAGGCGCCGAGCGGGCGACACCGAGGGTAGAAACAGAGGATTGGGATGCGAAAGATGAGGATGCAGCAGTGTTTGACAGTGTGAGGGAGAGCGAGGACAGGTCGTGGTCGAGGGTACTCTCGAGCCGCTGGCGCTCGAGGTCCGTTCTACTGAAGGGGATGGGCGGAGCCTCCATGCTGGCACTGCCCGAGCAGGCTACGCGAATGAAGTGAGAAGGGGTAGAGGGGATGTAGAGAGGGGGGAGTGAGGAGAGGTGGAGGAGATTGCACAGGGTGTTGAATGAAAGAGGAAGCGGTGATGGTTGTTGTCTGGCAACTAGACCCGCGACTGTCTTTGTTTGGTGAGTTCTGCCTCGGCCCAGGAACGTAACCACGTGGCACACTCCAACTTACCAAATAGGACATTCACGATATTCAAATCCAATTCAAACTTCACTATACCCTTCCCGGAATAATCAGATGCCATAATCATTATCAGGCTACAACTACTGCCGCGCATGCATATGTATCCATGGCCTTACAACGGGCCGAGGGGTCCATTGCTCCCCTCGCTCGACTTGCGCTCATCCTTAACGCTCAGGTCGGACATGGCCTTGGTAGGCGTTTCCTCCATGAATGGGGACTCGATGGGCAACCTGGTTGGCGACTTGATCGGCGACGTCGCGGTCGACCGGGATTTGGTCGGCGACTGCGCCTTCTCGGGTTCGTGGAGAGGCGACTTGGCTTCCTTGAACGGTGACTCCATGGGCAACCCACTGCTCATGCTACCCGTACGTGCGCCACCCGTCGACGAACTGCCTCCCATGAGGGGTGGACTCGTAATAGGGGGACTCGCGAAAGGCTGGGACGCCGAGGCTTCGGGAGAACGCTCGGGAACGGGAGGTAGGTCGCGGTCCATCGACGATGCAAGGTCGGGAATGTTCTGAGTGCCCGATGGCCCAGCGTCGCTCGACTGGGACTGAGGCACCTTGTTAGGGTGGTCCGGAATCTCTCGGATTGCTTCCTGCGCCGTCTTCCATGCCTCGAGGTTCTGCCTGCACCACTCCCGGTGGATAGTGGAAAGCTGAATAGCGAGGTTCTTGAGATCGGCAACCTTCTGTCTCTGGAATCGGTCGAGGTCGGCCTGCAGCGTTGTCGACGCATACTTGAGGTCCTGGACCGATGCCTGCAGCGAATCCTCGAGCTATTGTTAGCCCAAAGGTCACAACTAAAAGATGATTTCGCACTACTCACCTGTGAAATGTTGTCCCTAGTCTTGCCGATGTTGGCCCGACGCGTTGCCTCGGGATCGACGTCCATCATGCCACTGAGAGAATGCTTGACAGCCGAGAGTAGGCCGAAGCTATTCCCCTGCCGACGCGGCGTGGGCCGAGGGCTGGAAGGCTCCGGGCCAGTGCTGGCACCTGCTCCAGCCCCAGCAGTAGGACTAGCACCCTCACCCTCGTCATGGGCGCCAGCCGTCTTGGAAGGGGTCGTAGGCGCATTCTGATGGAAGGAGCCCCCGCGCTCAAGTGCCTCCTCAAGTCGACGAGATTCGCGCTCTGCCGCTTCCAGGAGCTCGAGCTTGTCGCGCTGTGTGTCTAAAGCCTCCCGCACGAGCTCGTACTGCACATGCTTCTGGTGGCGGAACGACAGACGCGAGCGGATAAGTTGCGCGAACTGCGTGTACGTGTGGATGGGCTCCGACACGTTCACCTCCCACTCCTTGAGCATCTCGGTCGTCGTGAGGTAGTCGGTGTCGACCGCCTGCCCGACCTTCTCGATCGCAGTCGCGAGCTCGCCCTTCTCACTGAGAGAGAAGCCGTTCCACTGTGCGCCGAGCTCGGTCATGTCGGTCGCGTGCTCGCTCCATCGCTTGGTGACGCGACGGTTCACCTTCTCCATGTTGCCCTGGAAGTGCTGCTGGAACTTGTCGGTGAATTGCTCGCTCTCTAGGAATCGCAGGTCAGGCTGATGGAGAGGATGTGTGGGAGACGGATTAGGGAGGAGGTGGTGGGCAATGTACGCCGTGGAGGGTGCGGCGCCATCGTTGTCGTCCTCCTGCTCTTGGAAGGTCGGGTTATGCGATGGCGCATGGAGGGGGTTCTTAGGGAGGAGGGAGACGGGAGGCGAGTGCAGCACCTCGTTCTGCGATCGTTAGTTTGGCTCATGTCATCTCGCTTAAGCAACGCATAGCCTTACCCAAGATACTCCATCCTCGAGGAAGCGGTGGAAGACGTGGTCGCCGCCAAGAATGGGGTGGCGCACAATGCGACGGAGGAAGTCTTCAAGCAGGCGTTTGCGTCTCGCAATAGTCGCGGCGTCCTCCTTAGTCTTGGACTGGCCCTTAACTGCGTAGTCTGCCAGACTCTGCTTGGAAGGAATGGGTGGGATGATGAGAACGGGATACAGGCCTTGGAGGGCTTGATGGAGGCTCAGGAACGCAGAGTATCGTCGCCGAGTCGTGTAGGTCTGTCGTCAGCTGAATACACTAGCAAGCTCATAGCCCTCTTGGTAGGGGAGAGCCAGCACGCCTTCAAACACTCACACCCAGACGGATAACATATGTGATGTAGCTCGACTTGCCGCCCTCCGTGGTCTTGTAGGCGTCGATGATGCTGATGTCGTCACCGCGCGCGATCTGGCGGTCGCGTTCACAGCAGAAGTCGGTCTTTGGTTGAGGGCCTGCGAGACGCGAAGTTCCCCGCCGCGGCTCCTTTGAAGGGTCGGGAAATGATGCGCGTTGGGTGGGCGGCGGCGACGACGACGCACCGGTCAGGAGCGAGCTGCTCCGTCTAGGCGCAGCTGAGGACGTGTTCGACGGCGTGCGGGACAGTGCAGGCGACGCGGAAGGGGACGAGTTCGGCTCTGCGACGAAGGGGTTCGACACTGGGTCCTCCATGATGGCTGCGGAGGATGGTGTTGGCGAGAGAATGAAAGGAAGCTGGTGAAGTGAGTACTCGCACGCAGCCGGGGACGAGGCGTTGGCGACAGCATTACAGCGGCGGGACACAGCGTCATCCCTGCCCCCCCCGGCTACCACCCAGTCCCAGCCTCTCCACCCTGGGTTGCTTCAGGCACCATATCACACACACGTCATTCTCAATCCAAGTGACGCCGCGCGTACGCTTGCATGTCGCTCACCTCCTTCGTTGTCGATGATGCTTGCTCGCGCGTCCTCGTCCTCACCAACAACCATCCATCTTCCTCTACCACCAGACCAACCATCATGGCCGCCACAGCAAGCCAGATTGGCTTCGACTTTAGCAACTATGCTCGTAACGAATTCCTAGGTGCTCGCAGCGCCCTCCCCAAGGGTACGTGCTGCTGTTGTGGACCGTCGTCATACCAAGATCGAAACTGACTCCAGCGACGTCGACGGGTACAACCATTGTTGGCCTCAAGTACGGCGGCGGCGACTCGGGAGAAGAGGAGGGCATCTGCCTTGGCGCTGATACGCGTGCCACTGCGGGCCCCATTGTTGCGGACAAGAACTGCGAGAAGGTATGTTCAAACGACTTGTTGTTAGCAGCAAAGGAAGGCGATGAGTAGTTCCTACGGCGGTGGCCCAGTGCGAGGGAGGAGTTGCTGACACCAGATCCACTACCTCACCCCATCAATCCGCTGCTGTGGAGCAGGTACTGCCGCCGACACTGAGTGAGCTTACCCTTCGAAGCTTAGCTGACAACAGATATGTTACCAACCTTATGTCCTCCAACCTAGAAGTAGGCTACTTCAGTCTGACACCTACTGATCCCAGCTCCACGCCCTCTCGTCTGGACGACCAGCGCGCGTGGTCACTGCCATGACCATGCTCAAGCAGTACCTCTACCGGTGAGTGGACGCCTAGCATTAGAACGAAGGCTTGCTGGACACGCGCTGATAGCAGCTACCAGGGCCACATTGGCGCCCACCTCGTCGTCGGCGGTGTCGACGCGACCGGCCCGCATCTGTTCACCGTCCACGCGCACGGCAGCACCGACAAGCTGCCGTACGTCACCATGGGCTCGGGTTCGCTCAACGCCATGGCCGTCTTCGAGTCGAACTACAAGGAGAACATGACTGTGCGTTTATGATGCTCAGCTCCGATGGAGAGAACTAGCTGACATCAGCGCCAAGAGGCGATCGACCTCGTCGCGCGTGCGATCCGCTCGGGTGTGTTCAACGACTTGGGCTCGGGTTCCAACGTCGACGTGTGCGTGATCAACAAGTCGGGAACGGAGATGCTGCGCAACTACGAGACGCCGGTGAGTACGGGATCTCTGGTATCCTGCATTTGGTATCTTCAAGGAGGGCTTTATGCTGACTGCAGAACGAGCGTGGTGTCAAGTCGCGCAACTACAAGTTCCGCCGCGGAACAACGGCCTGGCTCAAGGAGAACGTGCGCGATCTCATCGTCAGCGAGGAGGTCGCGACGGTCGGTGCGGGCAAGGCCCAGCCTGGGTTTACCGACAAGCCCGTCGCCACTGGCGGAGCGGGTGGCGCGGAGGGGATGGACCTGGATGTGTAGCGCAGTCAAGACTTGTTTAGATGCATATGTACGGCAGAGCGAGCGGTGGTTACGGCCACAGACACTACATCAACTGACTCGGAGACTACGTCCAACTGACTGGTCTCGCCCTGGCCGTGGACGGACTTGTCAGCAAGGAACAACTTGCTTGGATGCGATTGCAGTATTGCATACAACATGACTCTATATCTAGCCTCGACGCCGCCTTCGACCTCGCCATGCCCGCCAGCCCCCTCGCCTAGAAGTCGTACACATCGCCACCCTGCGCGGCACCACCACCCTGCACTGCGCTCCCAAACCCGTCGCCATATGGGTCGTACCCGCCCGCCGCCTGTGGTGCGGCCTCTGGCCCCATGCCCATCTCAATGTTGCGCGCCTGGTCCATGAACTGCTTCTTGACGTTCATAGTCTGGCTGATCAGCAGCTGGCAGGCGCGCTTGAGTGCGTCCGCGGGGTTGGAGCGCTCGTCCGTTTGGATCTTGATCGTGATCACGTTCTCCAGCGGATGGGGCACCTTGTAGCCTGCGAAGAGGACTGTTGGGTCGAGAAGGAGTTGACTGGTGTGAGCCGTGTGTTCCGAGCCGAGAAGATGTGGTGGGCAGACATGGTCGTCTGGCACTGGAATGACTATGTCCAGGCAAGGCGCCCAAGTGTCCATTAGGCCACGCGGCTAGGACAGGCAAAAGTGGGTGACATTTGACACTCACGCTCGCAACATGTTACCGAGGGTGTGGTCCTGCGCGCGAACGACGACAGTGGCGGCATTGGGGATCTTGGGGTCCTCAGTGATGGTGAGACTGGGATTAGCTTGCTTCAGAAGTCGACACATCAAAGCAGACGAAGCTGAGTCCTGCCAACAAGCTTGAGTTTGAACAGCACAGTTGTGATGAGAACAGTCGACCTGGAGGACGGCTCTCCCCATCCTCCGTGCGGCTCAACAGCCTCCCTTCCATGGATTTGCCCAGTCATCAGACTTCCCAGCCATATCCTCTGCATCAACCTCCAGCTTCTCACTCCTCATCCACCGCGCCGCCGCCCTTTCAACTCCTCGCAATCCGGCGACGTAAGGACTCACGGCTTCTCGTCATCCTGCAACAACCACGTCTCGACGCGATTCGGCTGGTTGATACGCCCAGACATGTCTTCCTTCCGTCAGCTTCTCCTCTCCATCATCTCATCTCCTCTCTTCACCCTCCTCCCACATCTGCACACCGAACGCGCTCTGATATCATTTAGGTCTAACAGGTTCTCGGCAGAGGCTGAACCCCCGACCCGTTGTCACGCGGGCCGGCGGAACGTCTTTTCCGTGGATTGACAGATTAAAATGTTTTGCTTAATCATGCGAGCGGCGGTGAGGTGGTAGTTCAGAGATACCCGCTGAGATGGAGCGGCAAGGAGGGAAAGGAAATGGAACGGGGACGTACTTTTGTTGTTGTGGTGGAGAGTGGAAGGAGACGGAAGTCGAGCCGCGAGCTCGATTGATGACAAGGGAGGGTGACAGATGGTGGAGGGCCATTTGGTTCCGTCGTCCTGTATTTGATCCCGTTTCTTCTCGCACCCAAAAGTCTGGCTCAAAAGAGTACAAAGTCGCCGTCGCATACTACCTGCTTGCTCTTCATCCTCATCCCCCCTTCACTCTTACATCCCATCCCCTCTCCTATTCCCCTCCCCTCTCTCCTCCTTCATCTCCTCATCCTCTCTCGCCGCGATTCTTTCTTCACCAGTGAGTTCCGCTTCTCTCCCCCCCCGAGCTCGCAGCTCTACTTTCATGATGAACAATATGTTGGCACCAGTCTTACCGTTATTAAGGGGACAACCCTCAGCGCACCGCAATATACGCAGCGGGCGCTCTGATACCTTTCTTCCTCCTTCAAACCTTTTGAAAGGACGTTAGCTGACAGACAGTTCATCGTTGTATTTTAGTGTTCTCTTATGGATTTCTTGTTGTTTGATGTGCCTGCTGGTTTCACTTTGTTCTGGTAGATGCTACTGACAGGATTCGGTGATTTGATCAACTCTTCTCGGCCGGTAGACGCTATTGTCGTAGTCCGCTGCATCGCAGATGTCCCTCGTTCACCTGGTCGCCCCATCACCCGCAACACTGCAGTCACTTCTCTTACGAATAGCATTGCAATTACAGCATACACCTGATGTCCGTGCCATCACGTATTAGGACCTACAACAAGCCATCTCCTAATTCATCCTCCTCAAGCGCCTACGCCGACGCAACCTCGTTCGCATACTCGAGCAGCTGGGCTGCTTTCCGCCTCTCCCCATCCGTGACCTTGACAGCGTCGAGCGACCGCAGATGAGGACACGCCGCGAGGACGAGGCCGCGGTAGAACAAGCGACGCGAATACCACTTGTCCGGAAGTTGGCGGCGATACTGAGCGTCGAGCGTGGCCCAGTTGGCGTCGTTGGGCAAGCTGCCACCCCGGCTCTCGTCCTCTTTGCCCTCTCGTGCCCCGTTTGCGTCG
This sequence comes from Cutaneotrichosporon dermatis, assembly GCA_020011015.1. Lineage (NCBI taxonomy): Eukaryota > Fungi > Basidiomycota > Tremellomycetes > Trichosporonales > Trichosporonaceae > Cutaneotrichosporon > Cutaneotrichosporon dermatis. Next base: position 2,423,483 of record JAIGNX010000004.1, on the reverse strand, counting down.
CCTCGCTTCGACTTGGGCTTGGCTGTGGGCGCGATGACGGGGAGGTACATGTTCAGCGTGGCGGGGTTGCTGCGCAAGTCAACCTCCTCCAGGCCGCCCAAGCCTTGCAGGCCGCGCGCAGCATTGCCCTCCTCGCCCAGGCGGTTGCCGATGGCAGACAGCTTACGCAGCCGCGTGAGCCCGCGCAGGCCATCGAGTGAGGTAATGAAGTTGAAGTTGACGTTCAGGACGCGGAGGTTGGGAGCGTTCAGTGCTAAATTCGCCGGCCACGAGACGAGGTTGCAGCTGACGGCCTCGAGATAGACGAGGCTGTAGACTGGCGTGCGCAGGAAATCGCCGTCGAGCCGGTTGCCAGATATGTACAAGCGCTTGGCGGACTGCACGTCCTCGGGCGTCAGGGCGAAGGCCTGGACGCGCTGGCTGCGAAGCGACAAGTTCTCGATGCGATGTCCGCCCGAGCCGTTCCTCGTGATACCCGGGAGGGCGTTGTTATCCGCAAACAAGGTGCGGACGCGTGGGAAGAGGGAAACGTCCAGACTCGAGATGTTGTTGTCCGACACGCGAAGGATACGGAGGTTGGTCATAGGCGTGCTAGGCTGAAGCTCGACAAGCGCATTCGCGTCGAGCTTGAGCGTCGTGAGCGACTTGAGGCGCTCAAGGCCGCGGATGCTTTTGATCTTGTTACGAGACAGGTCGAGGGTTTCGAGGCTGTCCCACTTGGCGTGCGTCAGGTCGACGTGCTCGATGGCATTGCCAGCGATGCTCAACTTGACCAGGCAGTCGATACCCATTATGCCGTTCAGATCGGTAATTTGGTTGTTGTCCACAACGAGCTCGCGCAGATGGTGGAGGCAGTCGAGCTGCGAGACAGAGTCCAGCTGATTGCGCGAAATGTCGAGGAAATGGAGGTTGCGCAAGTGATTGACGCTGGTCAGGCTTGACAAGCGGTTACCAGCGACGTGAAGGGTTCGCACAGTGCTAGGGATGCCAGAAAGGTAGTCGATCTGGTTGTCGTCGAGCTGTGCTTCGTCGAGCGCAGGCAGGAACTCCTTGAGCCGGGCCAGGCTCTCGACTCCCTTGTTGGAGAGATTGATGGATCGCAGCTGCTCCCAGTAAGGCTCAAATGGCTGGACGTCGGTGATGAGCTGCACCAGGCGATCGTGGGCGACACCAAACGAGCACTCAGTCAAGAACGTCTGATCAGCGCCGCCACCGCGTCTGAAAGAGCGGAACGACTTGAACGCGGTGATAGGGACAGTCGAGTCCGAGTCATCCTCCGAGGCTTCAGCCGGCGATGAGCCAGTCCTTTGGACTCCCGAGGTCGATGGCCGAGCAATCTTGGATGGCGATGGGTCCGGCATCTCCTCGTCTTCGTCCTCCTCATCGATGTCGTCAATCTGAAGATCTGCCATGCCATCTAACGCCTCCTGGATGCGACGTGTACGCATACTCGGTAGGATCGAGCTGTTGCCCTCCTCAATGATGGTGTTGTGCTCGAATCGCTCCACGCGGCTGCCTCCGGCACGAGACCACTCGGCGCGCTCCGCTTCTATATGCTGAGCGATGACATAGCCATCTGAGAAGGACACGGATCGCCTGTTGGACCCAGACGATGGTGCGGCTGACGGCTCTCGTCCGCGAGCAGGAGTCAGGTCGGCATGCCACGCCGCACGCTTCTTCATCGCACTCGCGGGAGTCGAGGTGTTGGGGTTTCGCAAGGCCGAACGGAGAGGGCCAGGTGTGCCGACTGGTGGAGCCGAGAATGAGTGGCCCAAACGAGGGCGGGCACGGGGGGTGGCCTCCTGATCGTCTTTCTCTGGGGATGAGTCGAGGGCGTACTTCTCGGGCGAAGACGATGACATGTGATTCTTCTCTGGGGAGGAGAAGCCCTTCTCTGGTGAAGAGTCCGGGAAACCGTTCTGAGCTCGAGGCTCTGGAGCCTGTCCTGGAGACGACGACTGAGGCTGCCGGTTCGGCGACTTCTCTGGAGACGACCCCTGATCGCTGTGGGGGAGTTGCGCCGCGTCGACACTGGGAGATGTTGTGTCAAATCCTGCGAACGGATCGGCGCTGTCCTCGCTAACTCTCCCGCTCTCGCCGGCTTCGGACACTCGGGTGAGGGAGTCACGGGTATCGCGCACCCAGCGCATGGTCGAGCGGTCGTAGCGCATCTTACCGATGCGATCTGGGACCACATCCTGGACGTCGCCAGGTCGGATCATGGTCATAGGAGGGACGCTGGCAGGGTCACGAGGCCCACGGTGCTTGACAAATGATGTCGACATTGTAGTGGCCGTGGCAACAGTGGTAGCCGACACAAAACGATTGAGGTCATCGTGGTTCAGCGGCCGCGGTGGATGTCCTGCGCCTTCTATCGTGGCCCGCTGTGACGATGTTGCGGTCCCCTCCGTGTCATTCTGCGCGGGGGAGATCTCTCGGGCCTTGCCCTGCGGTCAGCCTTGACATTACAGCGGCATCAACGCACCTTCCAGGAGAAATCGTGACGAGGGATATGGGTCTCAGCTTCGGAGGACTGAGTCGTGTTGACGAGTGATGACACTTGAGAGGATCCAGAGACAACGCGCGACTGCTCGCCAGGTGCTGAAGAGCCGTCAGTTGGAGACACGTCCGTCGTGCTCGTGGGAGACACTATCCGGCTCTTGATCCGCGACATCATGTCCTCGGCACGGTGGAGGTAGGTTGACGAAGCGGTTGAAGGGTTGGACTTGACAACCGGCTCGGGATCCGGCGATGGGGAAGTCGTGCCATAGTCAAACGTGGGCCGAGGGACTAGAATCAGCGTGTGATTACATGCGGAAAACGTACCCTCTCGGCTTGCGCTTGCGCTTCTGACACTCCACGCCTCGCTTCCGCTCCTCGACGCACCACTGCGCGAGTCGGACGTCAGAGACATGTCGGGATCTGTGACTCGGATCCTCTCCAGCATGGCGTGGCCTTGGGCTCGCCAGTCTCGTATGGCCGCTGGCCCGCGTGGAGTGGCGGCGGACAGGCGAAGGCGTTTTGAGCTGCGCGAGTCTGATGTCACCGACTCAGGCGTAGACGAGTTTGACGCCGAGCGGTAGGCCACTGGAGATCCAGAGGCTTCTGGTGACCAGTCGCGTAAGTCGCCGCGGTTCGGGATAGCTGCCGCGCTCGGTGGACTGGGCTGAATCGGGATAGAGTCAACGAGGGCGGAGAGGTGCTCCCGAGTGTACGTGTCATATGTGTTGCGGAAGAGACGCAGACCCAGGTTGGCAGATGCTGGACGAACACGCAACGTAGAGTGGGATGGCTCCCCGCCTTCCAGAGGAGCTAAGGATGGCTCAAAGACGGGACTCTCTGACCGCTCGTTATCATCGGCGTCATTGATGGAACCTGTGTGCTCGTTACCGATTGGAGCGGAAAACGTGAACGGGTAGTGGCGGGGTAGGTCGGTCTCCACTTCGCCCGACTGCAGTTCGCGAATACGCTGAGTTCCAGTTTGAGGGGAGTGATCCTGTGAATGCTCGTACTCAACGGACGCTTGCTCTTCTGGAAGCGAGTACTCGTCCTGGCGATTCGTTGGGCGCTCGCTCTCGTCATATACATGAGTTGGTCCAGTCTGGTCGTATGGCTGAGTTGGCCCTGTAGCATCGTACGAGTGCGTTGGACCCTCATCTTGAGGCATGGCAGGAAGCGATAGCGAATGGTCGTGATCCCGTGTGATGCTCATGTCCTCCTCTCCTTCTGGCTGAGGTGTGGGCACGCGGCTCGAGCTTGCTGTTGTAGTGAACGAGTTGTCGGAAGGCGTCATACTTTTGCTGAGGCGAGATGGGTTGGCCGGCGCATACATGTGCGATGTACGACGTCCCTCCGAGCCGGAACTTGGAGTTGAGCCAAACGAGTGTGGTGAGGAAGAGAGGGTACGTGGTGTAGACGAGGGAATGGCAGCGACAGTGGGAGCTGAGCGCTCGGGGGTGCCCTCGGTCGGAGAGAGGTTGGGAGATTGCTCGGCAAGAGGCGATCTAGAAGGGGACTGCATGGGGGTGGTCGAGCCCGAGACAGGCTCCTCTTCCTCTGGGATTGCCTTTGGCGGGCTTGGGGGATCAAACATCCTCTCGAGGGGGAGCGCGCTGAACATGTCCTTTGCCTGCGAGAACGGATTCTTGGGGAACGCCTTGCCGTGGGAGTCCTCGCCCTCCTTGACCACAAACGTTCCCTTGACGCTGCTCTCTGCTGGCGCAGAGACACTGCGCTGGCTGTGAAAGCTCTTGTTGTGCTCGCCATCTCTCCCGTCATCCGAGGATGCTGACGTCGGGGGCGACAGCATGCCGCTGGCATTGCGCACGTATGGATTGGACGGTGACCTGCCTTCAGGCAAGCTCATGGCGGATCCGCGGCGAGTGAGAGGGAGGGCGCGCGCCGCACTGCCGTGCCCGAGCGAGCGGAGGGAGCCGCGCTTGCTGTTAACGCTTCCCCGTATGACATTCTCTGTCTGCGAGACGGCAGCAGGAGTGGTTGGGGGTGATGGGGACGACTCGATCCACTCCTCGCCAAGCTCTTCTGTCACCCATGCTGGGGCGGACATTGCGACAAGAGACTTGAGGGTGGGAATGTCGATGTTGGACTAATGGGTCGGTTGTTGGCTGTGGATTGTGTTGTTACTTGAAGTCAGTCGCGCCCCTGGAAGGTGCCCCTTGACCCGTACGGTGAGGGAATGAGGAACAGAGGACGTAAACAATGAGATCAATGGCTGGGCTTATTCAAGTGGCCCATTTAATATGGCGGTGATTCGGGGTTGTGCAGGGTGGCTCTTGGACCCTGGGTGGCCGGATGGGTGGCGGATTTCACCTCTCTCCCACGTGGCTCTGAAGTGGAGGTCAGAGAATTTCTGAGTTCCAGTGGTCAACCGACCTTCGAGAGCGACGCCGGTGGTCTGTCAACGTCACAACAACACCCGGCAAATCTAGCACCATGCCGCGCATCAGGAAGAGTGAGTACAAGGATAGTTACTGAATCAGCTGACAGGGCAGAGACATCCAACAGGCAGGCTACGCGCGACCGCGCGAAGATCACCAAGAAGGTCGCCGAGCACAAGAAGAAGTCGAAGCGTATCGCGAAGCGCAACCCGACATGGAAGAGCAGTACGTCGACTAAATTCAGACAGATCCTTCGTTTCTAAGCTGTATGCTGACAAGGTAGAGAAGAAGGCCGACCCAGGAGTGCCCAACTCGTTCCACCTCAAGGACCAGGTCCTTGCTGAGATGGCGAACGAGAAGCGCCGCACGATCGAGGCCAAGGCCGCCGCCAAGGAGGCTGCTCGCCGCGCGCGTGAGGAGGAGAGCGACGACGAGGCCCCGGGCATCAGCTCTGTCATGTCTTCGGTCCGCGCTCGCGAGCCTTTGACCGGTGTCGCCCCTCTTGCGGTTGAGGAGGAGGAGGACGTGCCCGATCTGCTCGACTCGGACTTGCCAACTCTCCAGGCTGCGCTGGACGCTGCCGACATCGTGATCGAGGTTGTCGACGCTCGGGATATCCAGGGCGGACGGTCTGCTCATGTGGAGAACCTCATCTCTGAGAGCGAGGGGCAACTGTGGCTCGTGGTTAACAAGGCCGACCTGGTGCCCCGCGAGGCGCTTGAGGGATGGCTCAAGGCTCTCGATGTTCCCGCCTACGTCTTGTCGGCGACTGAGGGATGGGGACGCTCCGAGCTCCTTGCTGCGCTCAACGCTGCTGCCAAGGCCGCCAAGAAGGACGACGAGTTCAAGGTCGCCCTCCTTGGTTTGCCCAACGTCGGCAAGTCGGCTGTGGCCAACGCTCTCCTTGGTGCCGAGAAGTTCAAGGTCCGCCCCGCGATCTCGCTGAGCGCGTCGTCCAAGCACCCCGCGCCTACGACCCTTGCTTGTGCTGAGGCTGAGCTCCCTGGCGGTGTGCGCATCATCGACACCCCCGGATGGGAGTATGTCGAGGAGAGCGACGATGAGATGGACGGCGAGGACGAGGAGGACGAGGACGAGGACGAGGATGAGGACGAGGAGGGAGACGCGAAGATGGACGAGGACGAGGAGGATGACGAGGAGGATGTTGTGGATGAGGCTGAGGCCGAGAAGTGGGACGCCCTCGAGGCCCGTGTCGCCGGCGACCTGTTGCGCCGCAACCTCGGCCGTGTCGACAAGGTCAAGGACGTGTTCCCCCTCGTCAACTATATTTTCGCGCGCTCCAACCCCCAGGACCTCATGCTCAAGTACAACGTGCCGTACTTCCCTGCGGGTGACCTCGAGTCGTTCCTCACCGGCCTGGCAAGGGTGAACGGCCGCGTCAAGTCGGTGAGTACTGTCTACTTCTCTGTTTGAGCTATAACTAACGTCAGCGCGGCGACCCCGACCACGACGGAGCAGCTCGCATCGTCCTCCGCGACTGGGCGACCTCCTCGTTCCCCTACTACACTGTGGCGCCCAAGGACGCCGTCTCGACAATTGAGCAGGTGGACAACTCTTCCGTTCTCGCACAATTGAGGACGCGCAAGGAGATGCGTGCATCTGGCCTCATCAAGTTCCAGGCTTCCGTTGTCGACGACCGCGAGATCTTCCTGGATGACGACTACACTGCCATCGCGTCGGAGATGCCCTCTGATGACGAGGACGACGAGGGGATGGACGGCTTCACCGACGCCGACTTTGCCGGTATGGGCGAGGGAGACTCGGATGACGAGGATGAGGAGGAGGACGACGAGGACGAGGAGGAGGGCGAGTTCCTTGGATCAGACGAGGGCGAGGAGGTCGAGCTTGAGAGCGGGCCTGAGCCTTCGTCCCCATCATCGCTTGACGGCGACGAGCTCGACTCTGACGACGAGGACGACGAGGAGGAAGAGGAGGAGGAGGAGCCAGCACCGCCCTCGCGCAAGCGCAAGGCGCCTTCATCGCCCGCGGTTGTCGAGGGTCGCAAGAAGGCCAAGACCGTGTCGTTCAAGGCCAAGCCTGAGCCTAAGAGCAACCCCCGTGAGGTCCGCGAGGTCAAGTCGATCCTCAAGGCCAAGCCCAAGTCCCCCAAGAGCGCGAAGGCGGCGCTCCCCGAGCCCAGCGCGAAGCCCGCAAAGGCGAGCAAGGCGAAGGCGGAGGCTAAGACCAAGGAGGTGAAGAAGCCCAAGGCCAACGGCGCAGCGAAGCCCGCGCCCAAGGTCACGGCAAAGTCTAAGGCTGCGGCGGCGGCTACGGACGCTGGGTTCGAGGCATACGACTTCTCCAAGCACTTCTAGTGTGGCATCTAGACGGTTCATCTCTGTACACTTATGCATTGGTATCATAGGCTCCTGCGAGGCCAACAGCCGACACATAACATTACCCGGTGTTGATGTGAGACTGTGTACATTTGCCTACATCACACCGCCCGAGTCCCAATCCCATCCCATAGTGAACGACTGCCGTCAGCGCCCATAGCAACTTAGCGCCACGAAATAAAGCACTCACACTGCTGCCCACCAAGTCCGGGATGTCCTGAAGAAGCATCGGGTCCCAGAACTGCGCCATCTACAGTCAGTACTCAACCCCGAGTCCGATCTGCTCCATATCGCAGCCACTCACCAATGCCTCAGTACTAGCATCTGTGTTCGGGCTCGTCTGCAGCGGCTCAAAGTGTGCCGCCAGCGCATTCGCAACCGTAGCCTGGACCGCGGCATTCGGGCTTGTGCTGGTCCCGGAATTGAGCGGGGAGGGCAGGGTGATCGTCGTCGCTGTCTGCGTCGGGGGCCCATGCCGCCCAGTCGCACGCTGAATGAGGCGGGTCCGCCAGCCCAGAAGCTCGACTTCCTCCGAGTCGCTCCCCGAGTCGACGTCCTCACCGTCTCCTCGCGCCGCTCTAGGTCCAGATCGGGGATCGCCCGCCTTGCCTCGCCCGGCGGGTGTGCCTCCAGAGGCGGCGGAGGCTTCTGCCCGTGCAATGCGGTCGGAGGCACGCTGGCGAAGCTTGAGCAGCCATTGGAGGTTGTGGATCATACGCCGTGAGGTGCGGCCCTGGACGACGGCGGTGTAGAGGGAGATGGCGGCGTCAATCTGTGACAGCGCGAACCCCGCGAGCGGGTTGAGCGGGTTCGTGAGGACGAGTGTGCCGACGCACACGGCAGAGTTGAAGGCGTGGTACCAGAAGACTGGGCGTTAGGAGCGATGCAGCGGCGGGAGAGAGGGTTGGCTTACACCAGTGGCGCGCAGTAACGTTGGGATGGAGGGCGTTGATCCGCGCCACGATCTGGATGATGACCTGATTGTCAGCTGATGGACGTGTTGTCGCAGCTGCAGATGGGATACTCACGTTACACCTCTCCACGACGTTCATGTAGGACTGTCCCCATACGCTCAGTGTCGGGTCCGGGACCGCATCGTGCAGCGCGCGTGCAAAGTATGGCCGGTGCAGGAAGATAATAGCCTCGGCGATGTTCAGGTAGAGGGTAAACTGTTGGAACGTGCGGTGCAGGTCACGTTTGCTCTCCTCTGGTGAGTCGGCGATGGCGCTGTCGGAGTCTGGATAGCGCGAAGGCAGCGCCAGCAGCGCGGCACGGCAGCGGAAGTGGAAGGGCACATTGGTCTCAAAGGTCGTGCTGCAGTGTCAGTTCCAGTATCTCAAGCTCTGAAACCAGGTTCTTGGTGTTACTTGTGAGACGTACAGCTTCTCATGTAGAGCCATGACGGTCGAGTACGGCGGTGCGCGGACCTTCATCGCATGGTCGAGCACTCTGCGTGTCAGCAGCCTCCCATGTTCCGAACGGTGATAACGCACAAGCTCGAGATCTTGCTCAGCTCGTGCTTGAGCGTCATATACCCGTTCCCACCGCCTGGAGGCGGCACGTCATGCGGCAGCATTGTGTCGATGTAGTCTGCGTTGATCGAGTTGGGGCGCGAGAAGCAGTTGGCCTGGAAAATGTCGGCTGCATGACATTCCCAGAACACGCGCCGGCGCTCGTCGAGCATGTCGCTCGGGAGGTGCCACCGCTCGCCATCGCGGTGGAGGCCCATCTGCAGTTAGCAACCTCTGACCAAATCCAGCTGATGTAGGGGTATTCACCGCTTGGATGATCCGCATAGCCAAGCCCCATAGGGGCCATGCATTGTCCCCATTCCGCCCTTTCTCCATCTCGAGGCAGAAGTGCGCCATGATATGCTTCCATCAGTCTCATCCCACGTAAGCCTTACCAAAGTCTGCACGGCGGCGATCGTGTGGTGGATCATAAACTGGCCCTTGGCAAGCGCACTCTTCGACAGGCTGAAGAACTCCTCTGCCAGTGGATCATTAGGCGGCAGCTCGAGGTTGTGTAGTGCCCCCAAGGCTAGGGTGATATACACGAGCCCAAGGGCCTGGAGCCACTCGTCCTGCTCGCGCCGCGCTGGCGGAGGCTGGCGGTATATCCTGTCAAAGATGGGCTGAAACGTCTCGCGGGGCGACACGTTCCATCTGTCGTCAGCTGACTCGCGAAACTGGGAGGTAGTGGAGCAAGGGGTACTCACGCCCATGAGAAGTAGCGGTAGTATGCGTCGACGAAGACGCACGCCTCATCCAGAGGAGGCAGCTTTGAGATCAGATATTCTGTCGATACGGGCTCTAGGGAGCCGCCAAATGGGAACTGGGGAGACACCTCCATCTGGGGCGGGCCGGGCGAGGCCGGCCGGCTGGCCGACGGCGTCTCGATGACCTCTTGCTGTCGTCAGCTCGGTAGGGGTCTGGTAGCTGCAGTGGAATGACTTTGTCGAATCGCAGGTGATGGCGACTCACGTCCTTGAGCCACTCGCTCGCGGCCGTCGGACCGAGATACTTGCTCCGGCCAGACTGTGAGATGACGAGTGTGCCGAAGCTCTGGTCTTCGGGTGACTGGGCTGGGTGAGGCGACGGGAGGACGGGGTTGGCACTGGTGCTGGTGCCGACCCCGCCAGCCGTACTAGTCGATGGTGGGTCGGGTAGGGGCTCATTGAAGTCGAAGCGGACTGAGTGTACTTGTTCAGGTGCGGGCGGGAAGTGGAAGTGCGGCGTGCTTGCATTCCCGGAGCGGAGTGGTGTGGGCGGCTTGGGATATGAGGAGTCACCTTGGGAGGAGGGTGGGCGGGCAACAGAATGAGAGGTGGAGGGGCCTGGTTCTGTGTCGGGCTGCGGTTGGCGGTCTGCCTCGGCTGGTGGAGAGCTTGGCGAGGCAGAGCGTGATGAAGAGGAGGATCTCGAGGGGAGCGCGCTGCTTGCTTTGGAGTCGAGGTCGACTTCTTCGCCTTCTTCGGCACCTCGATGCCATTGCTCGATAAGATACGCTCGAGTGCTTCGAGTCGATCGCGGAGTTCCAGCGATTCCTCGGTGCTGCCGTCAGTACGGTCAGTCAGAAGCGACAGCCCGAGAGGGTAAGGCAACGGGGTGTGACTGTGATCTCGAGTCCCTCCAGCCGTCACTCACGCTCGCACTGGTCGTGTGCCGTCAGGACATAGGTCAACACAGCGTCTTCGAGTACAGTTGGAGCACGGTACTGGAGGTTAGACTCCGTATGGAACGCGATACTCACCTTGGCGATCGCACTTGAGCTTCAGCCGGCGGCACTCTGTCGTCAGCCAGCTTCACAGCGCCAGTCTGCGTTTCAGGTAGACTCACCCGCGCAGCTGAAGTGCGCCCGCTTCTTTCTCTTCCTCTGCGGTTCCGTGGGCGGCGACATGGTACGAGCCGGAGATGATGAGCGACGACGGAGAAGAGATGCAAAATGTTAGATACGACGAGCGGACAGGATGGGCTGGTGGGCTGTGTGGCTGGGATTATATCCGGTATCGGGGATACCTCCTCGGGCTGGGTGGTACATATAAACGGATCCGCAGATCAACGGATTGTTCTACTTGGCAGGCTCCAACGTCCCGAGAGTTGCCCATGCGCTAGGCGGATCCGTGCATCAACGGATTGCACTGCTATCCTGCATCCCCATAGAGGTTTCTTCCCCGGTTGCGCGTCTGAGAGACGTAGAGTGAAACCGGCTTGATATCGCGGATCGGGGTCGGATCGGTGATTTCCGGATGTCAACCGGACATGACATAACAGCCAAGTCGCGATCCACATCTGTGGCTCATGTACGTCTATACGACGACGAATACAAGGGGCATCGGTATACATCACCGTAGAAGCCCTCGATTCATCCACGGCCACTCCTCGGCACGGGTTGACGAGGATGTGCCTGTATAACAGCTTGGCGCCACGGGTTTGCACATCGGACAACCTCGTAGCGGTGCCGTCGATTCATTCGCCGCGTTCAAGGAGCTCCACTAGCTGCTCGGCACAAACGTGACGACCACTAGTAGGCTTGGGAGGAGTGTGCAAACTGGACGAGCGTGTCACGAGGCGGATACATGTGGAGTGGGGAATGTGTGGGTGGCATAGGCAGGGATGTCGAGCGAGGCAAAGACCTGCGTACGCGCGCCTGTAGCCTGATGATATAAAAACCTTAAGAATGCATCTTCGGCCAGAGCTGGCTCCGCGTTCATGGCACTCGATGCTGCCATCTATGCAGAAGGATGTTTGTGCTTAAATGTACCAGCTGGAACCTACGGGACACGGTTTGGCACGGATGTAACTCAAGCCGAGATGTCCGACATCGGACCTAGCCAGGCGGGACGATTAAGCCCATCATCGTCAGATCGTGACATCTTGGCTCACCACACTCCCACCACTCTTCCACTCGCATACATCTAGAAGGCCAGACCACTCGCCGCTCGGAAGCAAGTTGAACGGGGACAGCATGCAGGGCTACACAGTTGGCGGGACGGGGCCCACGACCTTCGGAATGCGCGGGTCGTGGTGAGGGGTTGCGTGATATCTGGCTCACCAGAGGCATGAAACGAGAGATGGCAGGTCACGAGGGGTGCCTAGATCACCTAGCCTGTATCAGCCCGCCGCCGTTTCAACTATGTCTACAGCCGCCACGGCGCGTCCCGTTGTTGTCAAGGCTGATACGATGCATGATGCTTGCTTGCTCACACGCGCGTGAGAGGATGTGCATGGTGAGGAGCAAGGAGGGTGGGCTGGTGAGTACATAAGTTGGGCTGTGAGTAAGTTGGGCGCCCACTAGACATCTATCGCATCTCATCACCATGGCCGCCCCTGCTACCAAGACGATCACCGACCTCAACGGCAAGTGGGTCTACGTGAGTACTTTCGTGTCGCGAGGTCTGGAGAGTGGCGAGGGAGCTGTAGGCTAAGACTGTGGCTGCGGGTCGTTCCGCTGGTGGCGAGCTCTCTGCTGGAGAGGTAGTGCCGGCTCGCATCGAGCTCAGATTGGGAAGATGGCAGCGAGATCTGCGATGTAGAGCAATGGAGGCCGGTCCAGAGCGGGTGCCAGTAGCTCAGTGATTAGGCTACTGCTGGGCCGTAGCTGGGAGGACCTCACTCGGGATGCACTGCACTGAGGTAGCTTGTGCGAGTTGCTTGTAATTGCATGGCGCCACGAACGAGCCCACACGGCCTTGATCAGGTTCCCCACACCTTCCTAGCTGCTGCTGAACCATCCCTCTCACGAGACCTCCGCTCACGCTAGAACCGCAAGCTGTCGGACCCCTTCGACAGCATCCTCGAGATCCAGGGCGTCAATGCCGTCGTGCGCAAGACGATGGGCTTGGCGGGCCTTACGATCCACAAGAAGGAGTACCGCGGCCCTCCCGCTGCCGGCGGCAAGAAGAGCGATAAGCCCCCCTTCGCACCCCCTCCCCCGGCCGAGTGCTGGACTATCGACTGCAAGCACATCATGACCGGCGGGCTCAAGGCGACGACCGAGGTCCGCTGCCTCGACGGCCAGGTGCGCGAGATCAGCGACTGGATCTTCGGGACCATGTACACCAAGAACATGCTCCTGGACTATGCCGAGGTCCTTGACCTCGACATCTTCCTCTCAGGCAAGGGCGAGCGTAAGGGCGAGGCTCGCGGGCCCTGGCTCGAGGAGGGCGAGCTGCTCTTCACGGAGGCGAGCAGCCCGACCGGCTGGACTGTCACCCAGATCTGGGGCTTCCAGACCATCGTAGTCAATGGCACCCCTGAGCGCCGGTTGGCCCGTAACATCGTCGCCAGAAGGGAGAAGGACGGTAAGCGTGCCGACATCCGCCTCGTCTACGACTGGGGAGGCGCTTCCTAGGCTTCTTCCGAGTGAGGGTGCCCGTGAATGCCCCACAGTTCAAATGAAACAAACGCGAGCTCGCCAGAGAGCGACACCAAACTGCACATTCATCACAGTTCGCAACGTGGAGGAGGATGTAGGCGAGGGGATAGACGCACGTAAAGCTGGCGATAGTACGTTCCATGAATAATCTGTGGCGCGAGTGTGTTGAGTGTCCAAGATCCTCATATGAGATTGAGGATCTATCAATCAGATTCCCTGATGCACCAACCAACAAATATCGAGCTGCCGAGTGGGCCTTTGCGCACATCGCCTCCCATAACCGGTAACCAGTCGCATCACATCACAGTCCATCTTCAATCTATTGGAAGCTCTCAATCGATACCAAGTGAATTAATTGGCCGGTGTGCCCCAACGCTGGAGGCGCGTCGCATGGCCTGCCTGTCGCTTTTACCTCGCACACGCTTACTCGAGCGAGAGAGCGTTCTTGCGCGGGTCACCACCAGCCCAGTTGGAGCAGCCGCGCCAGCCACCATCGATGCGGAGCTCGAAGTCGTTCATCATCGAGTTTTCGATGAGGTACACGATACCATGGGCGATCTCGGTGGGGTCGGTGACCCGGCGGGGGAAGATGGCGCCGGCGTCGAGCTCGCTGAGGAAGTATGGCTGGGTGTTAGCGGACCACATCGCCGATCCTCTGCAATCTGAACTTACGATGCGGTCGGGGCCCATGAGCGCCGAGCCGACGACAGCGGGCGACACCGAGCAGACACGGATGCCGAACGGGCCGAGGAAGTCGGCCATGGCTCCCGAGATACCGAGAACAGCCGTCTTCGAAGGCCCGTAAGTCAGGCATCGGGCGGGCACGGGCCTGGCGACGGCCGAAGCGATGTTAACGATGATACCGCGCTCCTCGTCCTTGCGCGGGAAGAAAGTCTCCTCCTGGACGTCGGGGTACTGCGAGTTGATAGCGTCGGCGATCGCCGCGTCGACCGCAAACGTGCCGTACACGTTGACGTTGAGCACCTTGGCAAAGGTTGGCACGCTGTCGGCCAGCTTGTTGCTCCACTTGCGTCCCGGCGCGATGGCGGCACAGTGCACGCCGCCGGCGAGCGAGCCCTTGGGGATGACCTTGAGGGCGGCGGTGCACGCGGCCTGGACGCTCTCCATGTCGGAGATGTCGACCTGGAAGTAGTGCGCCCGGTCGGCGTGCATCTCCTTGGCCTTGGCCTCGCCCTGCGCGGTGGGGAGGACGTCGAAGAGAAGCGCGATGCCACCACGCTCGATGATCATGCGCGCGGCCGTGCCGCCGATCGAACCGGCGCCGCCGGTGATGATGAAAGCTGGGGTCAGCAACCGCACGATAGGACAGCGCTGTTGGTTGCTCGAGCGAGTCGAGAGAGCGAGGAGAGAGCGCTGCTCCTGGCCCCGTCGTCGAGAGAACAAGCAGACAAAGTGACTCACCCTTGCCCTCGATCTTCATGTTGTCTAGTTGCTGGTGCGGGAGGTTGTAGTGGTGAGGTAGCGAGAGGCAGAGGGAGCTGTTTGATGGGAACCAAGAGATCACGGTACCACCATTAAGTACCTCGATGCCATGACGAGCCCTGCTGGCCACGGAGGTCGCTACGGCCATAGCATCGATTCCGATACTAGCCGGACATCTTTCTAGAGCCGTTCTGACCGAACCACAAGGTAGACGTAGGCGCAATGCAGCTGTGTGAGAGGTGAGGACAGATGACAGAGAGAGTGGAGTGGAGGTCAGGTGCTCGAAATGTCCGACCTCGGTCGGAAACAAGTGATCACCGACATCGGGGATGAAGCGTCCGTGGTGGGCGCCTCTTAATTACTCACTTCCGCGACGGGGTTGGGCTATAGGGATGGAGTAAGTTGTCCGGAGGAACACCTTGCATGCACGAACGGCGTCCGGAGTGATGTGGAGAGACTGGTGCGATGGTTATTCTCGGGATAATCTTATCACGGCGACTTGGTTAAGCAGTCTCTCCGTGTTAAGCATTTGAGCTTGAGGGAGTCCGTGATTTCAAGGAGCTGGCTGCGACGCACTCGCACTCCGCTATATCATGCTTGGTTCACCTCGCCGCTACGAGAGAAGATGAGCTCAGCTGCCACCGCTCCACCATCTCGCCTGTGGCAGTTGTTGGCTGGCGAAAGCGAGGTGGAATGTACTGCGGCAACTCACGGCATGCCATGACGTCCCGCTCACGTGCTGTGCCTGCCACTAACGTCGTCCCGCGCCTCCCAATCTGACGCATCCATCACCGTCGCCTATCACAATCGATGGAGCATCGCATCCAGCACTCGTCGACCTGCAGCTCGCCAGCAACGATGCCGCCGCCGACACTCGACCATGCCCGGTTCCCGCACATCCTCGACCTCGTGCTCGCGCATGCTGACTGCGATGCGCTGACGCACCTCCGGGCGTTATCGGTCGATCTGCGGGCGAGGGCGGACAGGAAGCTGTTCGCGCATATCGAGTTACAGCCTCAGATCGGGGTTTGTTCGCGGGACGGGTGTCGAAGTGCGGGGGAGGTCAGTGAGGGCGGTGACGGACACGCGGGAGGACGGGGGCCAGAGGGGGAACATGAGCCAGGGGATGGAGGCGGGCGTGAAGACAGGCATGGACTTGGGCTCGAGCTCGACGACGGAAATGGGAGTGGCGATGGTCACAGTCATGCAGAGGATCCTGCTCATGAACACGTCCATGATCATGGGCATGGACATGGCCATCCCCATCACCACGCGAATGCCCACGGTCATCACCACCACCATCACCGTCACCACCATCATCATCATCATCACCATCACCATCACCACAACGACACCCACACTCATGCGCACGCCAACTCCCACGCCCATGCCCAAGCTCACGCGTTCGGCCACACCCATGACCATGCCCACGACCACGACCATGCCCAAGAATGGACACAGCCCCACTCCAAGCCCACCCCAAGCCTCTCCTTCACGCCTCGCGGCTCCTCCACCCCTCGCGTCCAATGGCTCTCTGGATGTCCTCGCCACTCGGCACAAGCGTTATACGGAGCGCAAGCCGTCCGATACGCCCAAGCCGTGGACCTCCACTTCCGCGACGCCGACCCAGCCTTCGAACCTGCCGTCGCGCTCCTCGCGCGTGCATTAGACGACGGCGACAGCGGGCCGTTATCGAACGCCGACGTGTTCCGTCTCCTTGGCGAACCACAGACCCCTCGCTCCCCGTCCTCCACCTGGAGCCTGTCAACGTCCGCCAGCTCCGCGGAAGCCGGTATCACCGAGGCTGCGGATGTCGCCAGCCCTACTTCCAGCACGAGCACAGCCCCGCCAGGTGTCATGGAGTTCGCTGTCCCGGCCAACCTCCCGCCAACGCTTGCTATAATCCTCCCGCCCGGATTATGCCATGGGCACCTGACGCTGCCGCCGCGGCAGCGCAGGGTGGTGTATACCTTTGCGTTCCCGGTGAGCGCGCACCCGAACCCGTCGATGATACCGCTCGTCCTCCCGGATCGAGGGCGGGAGCCGCAGGAGTACGTCTGGCATCTGCTTGCGCACGAAGGCGAGGCAAGCGAGGAGAGCGAGGGGGTTGAGCAGAGTGAGGGGGTAGAGGAAGGAGACCAAGCGGATGGAGGTGAAGGGGAGGGGGAGGACGAAGCTGGTGAAGGTGGCTGGGAGGCAGAGGAGAGCGCGATGGTCGACGTGCACAACAAGGGCGAGCGCGCCTGCACCTCTCATCTACCCACCGACCGACCCCACAATCCTCACCAAGATCACGAAGGCAATGACCCCAACGACCCAGCCTCCAGTTCCACATCCTGGCCCTCGGCGGCGCAGACCGCCCTGCTCCGCCGCGAAGTCACCTGGTGGATCCACGGCATCTACAACAGCATCTACATGGCACCGCCGTGTGCGCCGGAACGCCACACCGTCGTCGGCGGATCGAGGAGTATCCGTGTGGGACTGGGCCTGCCGCCCAACGCGGACGAGGAGGCGCTGTATGCGGCTGTGGAGACTGTGGCCGTGCATTGTGCGGGGCATTGGGGCCATGGCACGGTGGAGGCTGGGCGACGGACGCGGTTCGTTAGATTCCTGAGTGGAGTAGAGTATCAGCGGGAGGCGGGGAAACGGGCGCGGTTGGAGAAGAGTTGGGATGGCGAGGAGGGTAGGTATGCCCCATAATGCCAGAAGACGACATGCCGAGTGTTGTATGGTAGCAGGTTGTACTGTCTAGTAAGCGATGTGATGCATCGCCAGCATAGGTTGCCGGTCTATCCGCCAAGCTGCCGCCCACTGTGGCTCGCGCTTGTTCACGCCAGTCGATATCAGATAGAGATACCCGCTGCAGCCAAGCATGTATAGTTTGTACATTGAAGTGTGCCAGTATGGCGGGCATACATATAACAGGGCGAGCATCATGGCAAGCCTACTTGACGCCATCCATCCCCCTCCGCTTCTCCGCCGCTAGCGACCTACCACATAGCGCGCCCCTTGCCCTTCCACCCTCCCGACGAGCCCGGCGAGAAGAAGCGGCGCAGGCCCATGCGCACAGGTTCGTCCATCATCGAGTCATCCGCAACCTCGACAGCGACACATCCGCTCGGGCAGACGTCAACGGGCATGAGCCGCATCCCGCGCCCGACATAGGGAAGCTCCAGCTTGTGCGCGCGTACCTGGCCATTGTCTCGCGGCGTGCGCCACACATACACCTCGTGGCCGGTGCGCGCGACGCCGTGGTTCATGCCCTGCGCGTCGTGCAGTGTTACCTGTGCGAGAGGAGGGGTCTCGAGTGTCGACACGGACCAAGCGGTCGAGTCGCCGCTGCGGGTGGCGGTCACGACGTAGGCTGTGGGGGTGGGAGTGAAGGCAGCGGAGTCGGAGGCGGTGCGGTAGATGGCGAAGGAGTGGTCCGCGGCGACCAGCTCTACTTGGGAGGGGCTGGTGACGCGGGCAACCTGGGGTTAGTGTGTGCGACGAGGCGGTTGGTAGAGAGTGATGGGGCGAAGGAGCAAGTGGGAAATGGTGATATCTCACCCATCGAATAGGATGGATTGGATAGGGGAACCAGTACTCACAGAGTGCCATCCCCACTCATTCTTGTTCTGCCGGGTGGCAAGCCACACCTCGCCGTTGTCTCGCATCGCGACGACGAAGCAACGCCCACACACGAGCTTGATCGACCGATCTTCCGCAGTATCCCTCTTGCCCTTGCTAGGGTACCACTCGATCCAGCTTGTGCGCTCCGCGGTCGGCAGCGACCGGCGCGGTAGCGGAGGTAGAACGGATACTGGCTCGTTTACATCGTTGGCCCTCCAAGCGACAATGCGGCCAGTGGCGGTCACTGCTGCCCGCGACTTTGGTTCCGACGACATGGACAACGTTGGCGAGGAGTGGGTCCATGTGTTGTCCCCAGTTGATGCCCTGTGCGTCAGCAGGGGCCTTCGACTGATGGAGATTAGGCGGGACGGGAATGATGCGCGAGCTCCGGCTTGTGTGTGCAGAACTGAACTGCTTGGCAGCCCAGAGTGCCATGTTCCGGGTATCACAACCGCCACCGCCATGGCCCACGACTTCTCGTGTCACCACTGCTTAGATCGCGTTCCGCCACGACACTGGGCAGATCTGGGGCCCGGTCGCGTCGGCATTCCCATTCCCCAGCAATGGACATGATGCACAACGGAAGGTATGCACATGGCAGCCAGCTGTGGCACGCAGCAGTCCCACCCTTGCAGCCAGAGCGACGCCCTCCGATCACCCGAGACCACTCACATCGTCAAGCCCGCGCTCCCACACATGCCCTTGCTTATCCAACACGATATCGTGCCATCGGCGCGCGACGTCGACTCCCGGAGGAGCGATATGGAGGTGGATGTGAGGGTGCAGCTTCCGTGACCTCTGGCCCCATGGGTCATCTCCTGTGGCGGGTCAGCATTGAGCTCGAGTGCTAGAAGCAATCAAGCACAGGATCGCAAAACTGCCAGAACCCGAGCTTGTCCGAGAATCGAGAGGTACATGGCTCTCAACGGATGCCAGAAGCCGGTATTCATTGTTGTCAAGCGCTTGAGCCCCGTCGAGCCCCTGTTGAGCCCCCTGGGGGAGGATTGCGGCAATAGCGCACAGACAGGGACAAATGAGGCCTGGGCGTCCACCACAATGTCTTGGCGCAATGAATGGATACCCAGGTTGGTCCTCGCGTCGCAGCTCATGCAGATTGTGATTTTGGATTCATTTGTAACTCACCCCAGCTCGCGAGACCACCGTCGGAACGGTATCGGAATCGCATCCCGGCCAGGCTTGGCGAGGGAAGCAGATCCACGATATCGGCCGTCCCTACGCGGTCGAAGCGCCCCGCATGGTCAAACTTGGCCGTTGCGTCCTCTACATCAGGCGTTTCGTCGCTCCACCGTGTCCCCCAGAACAGGAGACGCACACGGGCATCGTAGCTTGGTGGTTGTTCGAACAGGCCTGGGGACTCTGCGGGTGATGGGGGTGGGCTCTGTTTTGGTCAGAAGGAAGTTGGGGGTGGTGGGATTTGGGCGTGGCAGGAGGAGGGTGCAAGGCCCGGGCGGAAAGATGGAAACCAGCTTGCCGCCCGGATATTTCTATGACGCATTTCCAACTTTCCGGGACACCGAGTGGGTGGATAGATACCGCGCCGTACGGGCCGCCTGTACTTACAAGCAATGCGTGCATGTGCGTGCAAGTGCAGCGAAGTGCATCGCTGTCGGTGAGTTCGAGGAAGTCATCGATGCGAGCGAGGACTGCATCTGGGAGCGCGAGGAGGGGCGAGTAGGGTGGTGGGGAGGCCGAGCTGGGAAGGATGAAGGCTTCTGTCATGACGCCCAAAAGGAAGGCGGGGTTTGGGGTGGTGGAGTTGGTGGTGGGGTGGGCGTATCTGGTCGTGTGGGTCGTGCAAAATATATGTGTACAGTCGAATCACAAGACAGTGATGATGATATACAAACAGAGACGTATGCTGTGAGCGAGTTGATGTGAAAGGGATGATAACAATAACAAATGGTCAAGCGAGAGGAAGGGTAATGGGACTTGGAGTTTGTGGTGATGGATAGATATGGTATCTAGTCGAAGGTTGGAGTGATGATCTGTGCGTGCGTAGTGTGCACAATGGCCTGCGTAACACAGTGGCACAAGCGGGGGAAGGGAATGCCGTCCACACACACACACACAGTGGCCACGCTCGTATCCTAGGAGTGCGACGCGAGGCGAGTAAGCTGACGAGGCGGCCCGAGACAAGGCCGCGAAGTGGGCTCAGTGGGCCAGAACTGAAGCAATTCGGTAACTCTGGGTCTTTGGGCACAGCGCGCTCGGTTGGGCATGCGCACAACGACGGATTGCACTGAACATGGAGCAAAGCACGGGCCATTAGCCAAGGCGAAGGCCCCGCAACTCCAGGATTCAACCCGCGGGGTGCGTGCGGGTCGGTCCTATCATTGCTCTTCAGGCATCTGGGGCTCTCTGGGGAGTAATGGGGGAGGCGCGCTTGGAAGGAACAGAGCAGAGTAAAGCGAGGATGGATATGGTACCTGAGTGTGGGGGGAAGCAAGTAGCGGATCTCTTGGCAAAAGCGCCGCCGGCATTGGCCTTTGGGACCCCTTACCCAGATTCCACCCAAACCCGTCCTCGTCTACCCGCTCAAAACCGCGCACTCTGTCAACCTGCCGGCCCGCCCATTCACCATGGGCCAAGGACAAGTTCCGCGGAACGTGGGTTGGGTTCCGTTATCCAAAGACCAAAGGTAAAGTGCGCGCATCACGAGTAGCTTTGGGTTGGAACCGATAAGCTGCTGTTGGCGCAAGCGCTCGACGAGGAACAGGGTGACAGTTGATCATCCGTGAGGGACAAGGCGGCGGAGGCAAACCAGCAGGCAGCAGGAAGATGGTGGGCGGTGGGCATCAAATCCGGTCGGCAAGCGTTCCAGCAATCACTGCCTGAACCTGGGAAAGTGCGTATCGTCTGTCGCCTGTTGGCCCGGGCCCCACTCCCCCTGTTCCTCGCTCGCGCAACGCGCAACCTCACCTCTTCAACTCTGCCGGTTCATCTCTCAGTTTGCTCCTATCATAAGTTGAACATTCTCCGCCGCATCGCCCTCGGTTCTTCCAGACGACAAGCCACGGCTAATTAATGGGTGATTTGAATGATTCACATGCTACACCCTGGGATTTCTAATCACTTGTTACGCTAGCTACACTAAACATCGGCAACTTGTGCCTCTTGTTCTTGGAATAACCACCACAAGACGGTGTGCCTTCCATTTGGTGACGTCTATACCAGTGTCAGCAGATCACAAGATCATCGTGGCGTTCACCACCTGTTTCGCATCCATGGCTCCGACGCTCTCAAACACCCAACTGCAATCTCCGTCCCGGGCGGCGGTGGCCAATTAAGGCCACCCGCCTCGGAGGTCATAGATCCTCTGACCTCGACACATGTCGGCGTCGAGAACCAAGTAGCTCTCGGACACGCCCGTCTCCCACGAGTCACTCGTAACTCACTGTTCACTCATTCCTCTTTAACTTCTTTGGGACACTTGACGGATTCTCCGGCTTCGGAATATGCACAGCTGATACAGGTTTGCGTTGGTCGTGACGACACGCAGTCTCGCGCGCCCGCATTCGCATACGCTAAACGCTAAGGCGAAGTGCCGTACGCACGGGTATTGGGACGCCCGCTGGCGTCATTCTTGGCCAGCCCGGCCAGGATGGCCTTGGCCTCGTCGTTCGAGTCTGGGTTCCAGGGCTTGCAGCCGTACGCGAGGCAGAACGCAGTCCAGCCGCCGAACGACTTGACGATGTCCTTCTCCTCCTGGGAACCGAGAGGGGGCGCTGGCGGTCAGCGGGTGTTTGAAGAGCGTCGTGACGGAATGTTAGGGAAGGTATGGACAGCGCCAGCAGACGCAGTCCACAGGAAGGTATGGTGCGGCGGTGACGAGGCGCGATGACAACCCAGGCAGGAGAGAGACATACCGAGAGAGTCCGAAGCGGGCATTCTGTTGATTCTTGGATGGATGGATGAAGGAAAGTGATAATGAGCGACGATGAGCAGCAGGTCGATGTTTGGGTGGCCAAGAGGCGAGTCGCAGTATGGGCGATGGGAGGGATCAGTGGGCTGTGGGAACGTGTGTGGGGCTGCATCGGTATGAATGGCTCGTCTCGAGTCTTCACGCGTCACTTTAGGATCACGTGGCGCCCCGCGGGGGTATTTGAACGACTTGGCACAACAATATCCATGATACTGGCGATGGACGAGACGATGGCGAAGCCACATGTCTACATCGCGAGCTCGATGGGAGTGATGGCGACCAGCGCTGGCTATCAGAGGAGCGAGCAGTGCGGGTCCCCAGTGGAGCCACCAGATAGAGGAGATAATGCCTGTGCTCAGATCCACCCATCACCGGGCAGCGGGCCGGCTCTGCCGGTGATATCCGTCCTCTGCGCTTCTCCCGCAGGAGGTTGTCCAGTCGCCCATCACTCTCTTATCACCCAAATCCTCTATGGCATCCCTCTCTACGAATTACATGACCTGCCAAGCAGCCAGCGTCGTGACACACGCGACACCACGGCGTCACATTCCTGCTCTTCATGTTTGCGCGGACGCCAAGGCGGGCCCCGCCACGCCACCAATTCCACAATCCACAACCCCACAACCCACCATCCATAATCCGGTTCCGCCCACAGCACAGATAACCGAATCCCTAGTCTTGAACCCACCATCGCCAATCTCCTTTATCCCTCACCCTTCTGCCGCATCAGCACATCAATTCTTATGCCACCCACACCACACCGAATACCGGTGGGCGCGCGATAGATGTGGGGATGGCCACAGCCACTCATTGCTCGCTGATAAAGGACGCAGCATGGACCAATCAGCGCGCTCGACGCGAACTTGAAGGCTCAACCGCGCACATTCCTTGGCATCGATCGAAGGCTGGGCAGGGCAAGTAAATGCGATGGGCCTGGCCTCAGCCTTTCACTCATAACTGGGGCCCATTGGTCCGCAGTCCACGAGGAAGCGCCTTGGCTGGAGCACATTGGCGTGGTTACATACCCTCAAACGCGAGTGTTCGCGATGTTGATCGGTCGTCGTATACCGTCGCGCCCCTGTATCCTGTGGCCGTCGTCGCCATCGTGCGGCAGAGGGAGACTGCCAGGCTGAGGCTGGACGCGTTGAGTGGGGGCTGGAAAGGGGACATTGCTCGGTTTCAGTTGACGCGGTGCATCAGGACGCAGGCAGGTAAGCGCGTCTGCGTGGGGCGTACTGAGCGCACAGCATACGCCGCTCCCCCCACGGTACATTCAATGCGCAGAGCCTCGCGAGAGCCCAGCATCGGCGGGACAGCCCGGTGTCAGCAGTTTGTAAGTTCCGGCATCTA